>CM066325.1:42569300-43769300 GCA_033807775.1 Saussurea involucrata | reverse complement strand
CTTAGCCATGGTGGAACTGGTGGTTTGTGATCACAGAGCGAAATGTAGGGGAAAGGGTAGGGTATTAGGTCAAAATTTTGGAAATAGGAAGTTGGATGAATATGGCGATAACAGAGGTTAGTGTCGAAGAAGAAGAAGAAGGAAAATCAGGGTATTTTGGGATGAGATAGGGTTTTTTCGTCTTCAAGAAGGATCAAAAGGGTGGAAGTACACTGTGATTTGATGATTCCTCGGATATCCAGGTATTTGCAGGTGGTTTCTTCTACAATGGTACAATGGTGAGTTGGTAAAGGCGAAAATGGTACAACTTATGTACTTTTGCCTGATTTGGTTTGAACGATGTGGGTGATGTCAGCAAGACATCACCAAACTTATCCGTTGCTTTCCCTGAATCGTCAAAGAAAACAAATGGGGTCGGGTCTTTGGATTAATGATGATCCAATCAGATTGACCTGCAAAATGAAACCAACAAACTCAACCTAAACAATTTAAATGAATAACTTGGGCCGGGATTAATTATGTCTCATTTGAAAGATCAGGGCCCAAATTAAAAACAAATTAAAACCGGGACTAAATGAGTTAAATAAAATTGGGCCAAATCCGAAAAATCAAAAACAACCTTTGAATCAAAATTAAATAAAGAGTGAATTACACCGGTCGTCCCTGTGGTTCATCCAAATTTTGGATTTGGTCCTTAAAGAATACTATCTACGATGGTGGTCCCTAACTTTCTAATTTACTTTCACTGATAGTCCCTCCTAGTTAACGGCGTTAACTAAATGTTCTTACCATCCATTAGGCTAAAACAATTAAGGGTAAATAAGTCTTTTAATAAAATTAATCCTTTTTTAACGGCAAATAAAACAAATCCTTATCCCTTAATTTTTAACAAATCGTGATATCCATAAACAAATAAATGTGATGTTCATAAACAAATAAATGTAATCTTCTCCTTATAACAAATAAATATGATATTCATAAACAAATAAACGTGATCTTGAAGATCACGCAGAGACTTGGCCGCCAAACAATTAAACACTTTCCTCCATTACTATTGCAACTATCGTCCTTCCATTAACGATTTCTCTTCTCATCCATCTCATCCCTCCATAGTTAATAGTTAACGAGAGATTATATAATAGCCCAATCAGCAAGAGCTTCCATAAGTAATGGCCAAAGACTCCACATATCCATGGATGTTGTTGGTGAGAAAAAGGTCATGTATGATACAATTTCCAAAGCTTCTTCAAAGACATCTGCAACAGAGTTTGTAAATGAGCTATGAGTTAATGAAACAGGTGTTAGTTTGCAGTATGTACTTATTTGCAGTATGGGTACAGAGTCTGTAAAGTAGTCTCTAAGTATATACAAAATTATTATTGGCAAGTACTGATCAAATGAGGGTTGGGTTCAAATGAGAAATGGAGGTTAACGTGAGAAGAAGCATGAGAAGTGGTGTTCATTTCCTAATTAACAACTTTTAAGCAAGTCTAAAAAACTGTGGCGCTGATCCCTTATGGTACGTATACATTAATCACAGTGATGATTCCATATGGAACATATATACATTCTCTCACGGTAGGTACCTGCATTCCCTCAACACCACTAATCCCGATGCCGATATCAGCTTCTTGAAGCATTCCGACATCATTTGCCCGTCACCGATCGCTAAAGTCGTTTTTCTGGTTCCCTCTTTAACAAGTCTCGTAACCTGTTTTTCGTTTACGCTTTAGTTTCTAGTTTGATCTTTATCTTGGAAAAACGAACAGAAAAGAAAATGAACGAAAAGCTAACTAGTGCTTTCTGTTTTTGCGAAGAACGACAGCAAATAACGGACGCCGCACAGCCAACAGCGAGCTCCAAAAACGTGTTCTTAATGTCCTCGTGTAAAGCGTACGCCAAAGATTCTCCATCGATGATCAAAGCATATGGATCCGAAGACGAAACATCAAATTGAGCCTTCCCTTCTAATATATGCTTCTTAACATTGTCTTTCGAAAACCTGCAAGGGCAAACAATAACTATGCAGTTAAAAATGCAATAACTATTCAACAAACATCAAAAAATGCCAATTACAGAACGTAATACCGACTGTTACCTGTGGAAATGCTGGCATAATGGTTTAGATATTCTCCTTCTTGACCAATTAATCTCTCTCAAGTTTGACCAATGGTGATAGTCCACTGTTTGTGTCGTTCGCTTTGGAGGGACGATCGGTGCAAATAGAGGGTTTAGAGATGATTGGTGAAAGACGATTTAGACAAGGACGATCGGTGCAAGAGGATTAGGAGGGACGATTTGTGCAATTAGGTTTTGGAGGCGAAGTAGACGTCTTAGAGATAATGTTGAGTTTTTAAAATTAGGGAAAAAGATTTGTTTTTATTAAAAGACGGATTTACCCCCTTCATTTATTTAACGTGATGGAGGAAAAGTCAGTTATCAAACGGTGTTAACAAAGAGGGACTACCAGTTAAAGTAAATTAAAAAGTTAGGGACCACCACCGTAGATAGCTTTCTTTAGGGACCAAATCCAAAATTTTGGTAAACCATAGGGACCACCGGTGTAATTCAATGAGAAATAACAAGAACAATTGATGATTTCAATTTGTCATCCCTCTCGTATTCATAAATCAAGATAGTTACAAAGGTTTGAATGAAAAACACAACTATCTCTCTCTAACAATTAAGCTCTCAACTTGTCTAATGAATCGCTAACCTAATTCAAGGTTAACACTAACCTTATATACCTAGGCCTTAAACAACAAGGCCCAAGCCCATTAAACACAAAGCTAAGCCCAATTAACAATAATTAAGGCTTTTACAATAATTAACCTCTAAAATAAAACTAATTACGCTCAACATAATTATTTATATATCTTTCTAATGTGTAGGACATTTATGGTCCTAACAATCTCCCCCTAAAGATATATAAATAAAAATCGATCTTGAAATCTTCAAGGCTTGATCTTCTCTTCCTTTTGAATCCTTGAAACACTTCAGCGTTGCTTGTCTTCATGTCTTTCGATGCTCCCCCTTGAATAAAGCTCTTGAATGAAGCTCTTGAATTGTAACATCCCCAGTCCACCGTACACGATATTGTCCGCTTTGTGGATACCCTCTGCATAACAGCATGCCGGCACCGCTCACGGTTTTGTTCTTGCCCACACAGGCATACGCGGGACGCACCCAGACCGCACCCTGTGACAAGCAAAAGGCCTCATGCAAGGAGGGTATCCATCCACCCTTATAAGGAGGACTTCGTTCCCCCTCCTAGCCGATGTGGGATCTCACAATCCACCCACCTAAGTGGGATCAGCGTCCTCGCTGACACATCGACCCGGTGACCGGCTCTGATACCATTCTGTAACATTCCCAGTCCACCGTACACGATATTGTCCGCTTTGTGGATACCCTCTGCATAACAGCATGCCGGCACCGCTCACGGTTTTGTTCTTGCCCACACAGGCATACGCGGGACGCACCCAGACCGCACCCTGTGACAAGCAAAAGGCCTCATGCAAGGAGGGTATCCATCCACCCTTATAAGGAGGACTTCGTTCCCCCTCCTAGCCGATGTGGGATCTCACATGAATTTGTTTTCAGCTTTTAAAAGAACTTGTAGAACCAATATGCTTGATAGAGGAAATAATTTGAAGCGAACACCACTTGATAAACGATGAGAAGAGTTGATCACTTGTATGCACTTTAAGCTCTTTGGATCTCGGAACAGATCAATCATTCGATTAAAAATCGGTCAACAATTACTCCCCCTCGGCTTTTGCATGGGGACTTCTTTACTCCCCCTCGGCTTTTGCTAACTCCCCCTCAACTTGATATTCGGTGTCATTGAATCTGTACCCTTTCTCCCCCTCATGATGAGTAGGAGCATCCGGAGCATCATGCACGTTCAAAGACAATAGTGACGAGTAGCAAAGAATCCAGATCAAAAACATTAAGTAATCAGAATGGGGTAATCAACTAACACAGAAACACGTTAGTAACTGTTATCACAACAATTAAAATAATTGTGTGCCCTATGTTCAGAGTTGGCAATGGAGTATCTCTGATAGGACTTCCAGTTATCACTGAAGAAAACTTTTAAAAAATTAACTTCTCAAACTGTTCCGGCAATATCACGAAGATATGCAAATGGAATCACAAAGACTCGTGCATGTGTGAAAGAAATGAATTATATCAGTTAGGCTCAAATATTGACTTAACCTGGGACGCAAGTTAAAATCAATTGACTCAGTGAGTAGAATATGAAGTTCGGAGACCGGAGCTGATGTCTTCCTTTTTCAATATCTAAGACCTCCGAGTGAGGAATAGATAGACTATGTGCTAATTCTCCGTGAATATGTGAAACAAGCATCTGTTGTGAGATACTTGAGTGGCTGGGTGGGGTGACACGAGTTATCGACACTAGCTCCATGTCTGTTTCAATATTCATCTCCAAAGAATGAGAATGAATAGATTGTGTGGTTACCCGGATAACTGACTCGGTTTGGTAAGGACCAATAATTCTTTTAAGTCCTGTCACATCCTCACCATATTCTTTTCTCTCCAACCTCATATATCAATCTAGACCCCTCATTGTAGTCTAAAAGGGAGGTGTTTCTTGGGTAGGTCCTTCCGGTTCTGGACAGACCATCGAAACGATGTAAGTCCTAACACTCATTGCATGCATCGAGTAAAACAGTTTAGTAAAACAGTGAAGAACGAGTTCTGAACTGAAATGTTCAGAAATCATAACATTTAAGAACGAGTCCTGATCTGAGATGATCAGAAGTCATTGTTTGAAATAACAGAATTTCAATGAGACAAAATCAAGCGCAAAACAGAATGACTCAGTAAGCACAGAATTTGCAAAAAATGAGACAATGATCAGAAAGTTTAATTGTGAAGAACAAGTCACAATTATTATATCAGATAAGAATGGAATCATTTGTAAGAAATAGCGAACTTGGAAAACAACTAGGACTTTAAACGAGTGTATTTCCATCGAAAAATTAACGAATATGTGAGACATGGAAATAAGTAAGTCAAGAAAAGTGACATGTGGCAATCATGGAATTTAAAATTGGAGAATAACAAACACAAGTAAGTTATCCAGAATGAGTTACCACAGTCTTCGAATTCAGTTGAAGTTCACTTACCTTTCATAGTACTCCCCCTCAAATGTGGCATAACCTTTGAATGCTCGTCATGTGATGTGAATAATAAAAATTAAAACCGCACATGACATTCCTGCAAAACCGATTAGACAGATTTTGGTATCCATCTTTTGATGGATCCTTGTCGGTTAAATGCCTTATGAGGACCTGGGAAACTATAAGTGCCATACCAATAGTTAGCACGATCTTTCTTTACAAACTCACTTGTTCCACAATAAGAACAACACAGCTTCTGTGTAGATAAGCTGATCAGTTTATTAACAGAGTAAGCACGATCAGTTTTCACAACAGGTTTAGCATGAAAATCTTTGTTGTTCTTGTCACTCTTAACATCGACGAATGGCTTTGGAGTAGGAGCGGATCCTTTAACTCTCCAAACCATGTTTACTTTCTTGAAAATTTGATTATCTTTCTTATCAACACGAGAATTATAGAAAAGATTGGAGGGTCTAATCTGATCTTTTGAAAAATCATTTGGTTTGACAAAATTCTTTGAAGAACGATTTGTAGAAAAAGAACTTGAAGCATAAGAAGGTTGAACACCTTTGATCTTGCTTTCTTCAAGTTTCATGACTTTAACAGATAAAGCATTTCGTTCTTTGAGAATTAAATCAAATTTCTTTTGTAAATCAAATTTAACCATTTGTTCCTTCAAATTCTCGGTTACTAATCCAGACAATCTCTTTGTAAGTTTGGTAATCTCATTCTGAAAGATCTTTCTCTCTTTTGCAAAATCATCTTTCAAACATTTAGCCCGAAAACCTTCAACCTTCTTCTTTTCAGTCTCTTTGCTTAGAATGTCTACTTCTTTCTCCAAATCGGATATTTTCAAAGAGAGTTCTCCATTCTTTTTAGAAAAAGATTTGCGTTTAGATTCAAACTTCTCTCTTTCTAAAAACAAAACTTTTTCAAAGTCGGAGATTTGTTTTGAAAGTTTTAGACACATGAGCTCAAGACTTTTCTTCTCTTCAAGAGACTTGGTTGAAAGCCCAGATTGCTTTTGTGTAAGCAATTGTCTTTCCTTTGCAAAACTTTCTTTCTCCTTTTCAAAAACCTTTTCAAGAGTATTTAGTTTACTTTTAAGCTCAAGGTTTTCATAGTTCGGGAGTTTACCTTTCTCTTCTTCTTCAACAAGCTTCTCAGAACTGTTCCAGATTTGAGATTTCAGTTCCTTCAGTTCTTTGATGTACTTGTTGCACAAGTCATCTGATCGCTTGATATTCTTTTCATGTAGCTTTGCTTTCTCTTTCTCAGTCTCCTTGATATCACCTCGTGATGATAAATCAGACAACTTCTTTTTCAGCTCAAAGTTTTCAGACTCTAATGTTGTTGCCTTTTCTTCAGATTTGGCAAGCTTCTCAGAACTTTCAATTGTTTGCAATTTCAGTTCCTTCCGTTCTTTGAGGATCTTGTCTCTAAATTCATCTGCTGACTTGATATTGAAATCATACATTTCTTTATAGGCTTTACAATCAGGATTGAAGCAATACTTCGACATTGTTACCTGAAAAATTATGATCGTTAATCGGTGTTATTTTGAAGAATCAAAAATGCGGAAGAAAATCAAAAATTAAATTTGAAAAACAAATCTAAAAAATTAAATTCGTTTTCAAAAAATTAAAATCTGATTATTATCGAAGTCGAACGAACGAAATCACTCTTCGATAGTGAGACCTGCGAGAAAACAAACCAAGTTAGATCGTAAAACGACAACTAAAATTACATAAAATGATAATAGTCGCTAATAAGATCAAATCGTCGCAAAAAGTTCTCAAGCGTCACAAAAGATTGCAAAAATCAATCGTTAAGAAAAATTGCACCTTTCGTTAAAACTTTTAATCACGAGACGTGCGGTAACTCGGGTACCGTCGAGAACTTATCAATCAAAACTTACCAAAAACAACTTACCGGATGTGATACGCTTACCGGATACCAACCAAACTTACCGGGTGTGAATGCTTACCGGATGAAAAGCTTACCTGGGAATCGAGAACTTACCGGATGGCAAATGGAACTTGAACTTACCGGGTGATGATCGATTCCGCAAAAATAGCACTTACCGGATGAGGTTTCCGGATGAATACAATTAAGTGAACTTACCGGGTGAGACGAAAACGAAACTTATCGGTTGAACACACTTACCGAATGAAAATGGTTTACCGGATGATGATGTTCTCGCAAAAGATAGCACTTACCGGATAAAATGCAATCAAGTGAACTTACCGGGTGACGCAGATTCTCGCAAAAATAGCACTTACCGGATTAGATGAATTTGAATTCCCGATCAAAATCAATTCTCAGTTGAGTTACGATGAATTAATAAGAGTAGAAACAAACAAATACCCCCCTATTTAAATATCCATGCATGATATATATATATATATATGTCTTGTGTGCAACGTGATATATGTATGTATGCCTTTATATGTATGCAATGAATAAAACAATAGCATGCATTGATAATGTGCAACGTAAGACAGATAAGCGCAAATGAAAAGCGATGGTCAACTGAGAAAAAATGTGGTCAAAGAATGTAGGATTAGGTGAAGGATTTGTGATGAAATGTCCGGAAGGGTGATGTATCCGGAAACAAAGGATTATCCGGGAAGAATGGATTTTATCTGGGAACTTTGTTTTATCCGGGTAACTTTGAAAAAATCACCCGGGAAGATTGGTTTTATCCGGAAAATAGTGAGAAATATGAGACTTACCCGGAAACAACGGCCGGTTGAAAAATCGGACCAGAGATCGATAGAGTTGCTTGATTTCACTCCTGTAGGGTTAGATTTTGACCTAAAACACAAACACAAACATACCTAAATCGATTTATGAGCAAAATATATCCTATTTTTCACAAACCACCACAAAAACTTAAGAACACCAAAAACTCAAGAATAGATTTTAGATTGAAAATTAAAGCCTTTGAGAATTGATGTAAACACAGATAACAGCAGATATATACGAGTAAACAATCGAGATTTAACAAACTAATTATTAAATCAATGAAAGAACTTTGCAAACCCGATTGAAGAACGATTTTCTTCAAGAAAAATACTGCACTATTACGAAAATATTCTGGGTGCCTTCTGGACCTCAAACGATCAATCCAACCGTTCAGAATGTAAAACAGAATGTCGTGAAGCTACTGTCCAAAAATCGTGATGATCCGACGGTTCAATCTCCAGGAATAGGCAAAACGGCTCGCTGCGTTTTCCAGAAAAATTCAATACGAAAATTCTTTGTTTTCTTGCTTTCGTTCGATTTCTTTCGTATCTTCAAATCACCGATTCTGCTCTGATACCAATTGTTAATCCCAGTTTGATCAGGTAACAATAAATCAATCGAAATGAACACGAACCCAAAAGGCAACCTGCTACAAAACTATCCAGAAATCTTTGTTTTCATCTATCCGGAAAACTTTACCCTAAAACCCAAAACCTCTCGACTTTTCTCTCTCGCACGGACTCACCTCAAATTTCTCTATTTCACTCACGACTTTGCTCACAAATCAGGTATGTTAGTAGTTGATCCATGTCTATGCTATTGTTGTTCGTTTTACGCACTCAGATGCACACCATCGACCATTGCTTTGGTCGATTGACACATCTGAAACCCACGAGTGAGTCTAACCGACTTCGGGTTGATTCGATGTGGTTTTGGTTGATTTAGATCACTATGTATGTTCCTATGCATCCATCGATACATCGTTATTGCTTTCATACATGGTTTAAACTGTCAGTTAATCGATTGGTTGATTTGGGATTTCTCCGGACACATTCGTCATGTCCGGGCACGTTCAAAATTAAGAGGTTCTATCCGGAAAGCTTCATACACTAGATATTCTGTCCGGATTCATCCAACACCCGAAAACCCTAGTTTTCCGGAAACCTCATGGTTTCCGGTAAGTTCAACTACCGGTATGTTGCGATGTCCGGACTCCCATTTATCCGGAATCTCTTGTCAACCGGATACCACTTTGTCCGGTGTATCCATGTTATCCGGGAACATTCTTCCCATCCGGTTTCGTATGTTGTCCGGACACCCTTTGTCCGGACACCTATAGTTGTCCGGAAAGTCTATTTTTCCCAAACCTTTTGTCCGGATACCCCTGTGTATGTCACCTTTGTGACCCTTTTACACTGCCAGTCCTCAATCTGCCTAAGATTGAGCCTATTAATGCAAAGGTGCGCACCTGCACTTGCTTATCCGCCTTCTTTACTAACTTGGATTCTTTTTACAGATATTCGATGGCGGATCAACAGCAAAATCCACAGAACCCGAAAGAACAACAAGTTCCTCAAGAGGAATTTATAGATGAGGCTGCCGATAACCATGGCACTGAATTGGAGGCGAACAACCATCATCTGGACCCGTCACTCTTCAGACCACAACCACAACATCGAGTGATTGTGGACATACTTATGCGTCACCCTCTCCGTGAGGCCCTCACCGCCACTGCCGACGTCCCGCTACTGTACGTGCTCCAAGTGTGGTTCTCTGCACAAGTTCGCACGGCCGGTAACTCACAAACGATCACTGCTCATATCGATAATCAGCAGTTCACGCTCACACCGGACTCCTTCCGCCGACTTCTTTCACTGTCTGAAGCCAACGCCGGAAATCATCAAGGATATGACCCCACGGTCAATGACGCGACACTGTGCGCTCAAGTCCGAGCTCTTTGCTACAACCACGCCCTCGACCGACCGTCTGCGTTCAACCGCAAATACCTAGCTCCCATATGGTACACTCAGTTTACAATTCTGAACAGATGCCTTTCTTCGAGATGGAAAGGCATAGACCAGTGTACAGGCGACTTCCTCAGACTCTTCCACGCTGTATGTTACAATCGTCACGTGGATTTCGCGATGATCATTTGGCGCGAAATCGTTATCGCTATTCGTCAGATCGGAGGTACTAAGCAGAAGAAATTCCTTCCATACTCGCGTTTCCTTTGGCTTGTCGTGCGTCAACATATGGACGTGAATCCTGCCATCCCGCGCCGCCTAACTCATCCGGTATGTCCTCCTCATCACTTACAATACATGGTTATTCGCAACCCATCCTACGCCGTAACCGCGCCCTTACTTGAAGCCCTTCTGGCAATCGCTGATCACACTGCACTAGGAGTGATAGCATATAGGGAAGCGATAGGAAATCCCAAGCCAGAGCCGGAGGGACCTGCCCAGGGACCTAGACCCGAGAGACGTGAGGGTCCGAGAGTATGAGGTGGAAGGGCCCGACAAGCAGGTGCTGCCGGGCGAGGTGTGATGATTGTTCGGGGACGGGGAACTAGAGAGAGTGGTGCAGTGGAATCACGTCCCGGTTCCAGCCAAGCCCAAGCCGATCTATCATCAAGACCTAAACTTCATCACTCAACCGAACCATATCTTTCCGACCCACCTTCATCTACTCCACATGTTCCGAACGTGGAATCTGACTCTGATACGGAATCCGATACGACCCGTGCCATTCGGCTCTCCAAAATTCCTCCTCGTATCGGACCGAACCCAGACTTTACCGAAGGCACTTCTACTGTCTCTCCTTTAACCCCTCTAACCCAACCTGGAACGGGAATTCTTAGGACAACCGAGGGAGTATTAGTTGAAGAGTTAGAAACTGTGAGCCGGAGAGAACTGCGTTCGAAAGCGAACCAGGAAAGATTGAGCAGTAAAGATAACGAGGCTCTTGAGCGAACCCAATCGAGCGATATCCAGGTAGCCGCATCTGCTATCCCTTCTCATGAGTTGGGACGGGGTATTGAAGAAGCCTCCGTGGACCCAGCGGAGCAATTGCACAACCCCCTTATACACTCATCCGTCTCTCAAAAGACGGATGTTTCAGTCTCTCACGGGGATATAGCACAACTTCCACCGGTCTCTCACTCGGAGAGTGCTGGTGTTGAAATAAGCGACCAGCAGCCCCCGGTCGCGACTTCTTTCAGTGCACAGTTGAGTCTAGAGCCACTTGATATT
The DNA here is from genome assembly GCA_033807775.1 of Saussurea involucrata. Lineage (NCBI taxonomy): Eukaryota > Viridiplantae > Streptophyta > Magnoliopsida > Asterales > Asteraceae > Saussurea > Saussurea involucrata. The sequence goes on along the minus strand of CM066325.1, from coordinate 43,758,151 downwards.
ATACATTCTTCGGCTAGGACACAACATGGGGAACAACAAATCGAGACTCTTCGTGACTCGATCAGAACGTCTGTAGTGTCTCCGTCTGGCGGACCACGAGGATCGGACGGAAATCCTACCACAACTACCACTATGCCAACTGTGAACGTAGGTGGCTCTGCCTCTCAGGTAGATGCCTCAACGGGTAATCTAAGTGATCCCGGAGTTATCTTACACGACTTTGTGTCACCAGGGTTCCTGGACAGCACCCTTAAGGCTGTCCGCGAGGCAATGGAGCAGCACGTCGCAGCCGAGATCGACACCGTCAAACGCTTACTCAAAGGTAAAAGGCATATCGTCGACACTGAAACCGCACCTACACCTCCACCGGCTCCTACTCAGCCTACCTACTCGGTGGACACCCTCAAGACGATGCTTCTAGCCCAACTGCTCCAAGAATCTGAAACCAACGCCTCTACAGAAGCAGACCTAATAACCGTTCTGAAATCACAGGTCACTGCTTCTTCATCATCTATTACCACTCACCTGGATACTATTGACTCGACTCTTAAGGACTACAACCAAGCGCTCACAACGCTGTCCGAGAGAGTCCGCTTTCTCGAAGATACCTGCAAGAGTCAAGCAGGCGGTCTGAAATGAAAGCACGATGATCAGGATGATCCTGATCACCGTGAGGGGGAGAAAAGACTAAGACCCACCGAGACCGCCCCTATCCTCACCGAATCGACAATTGTGGTTCATCTGGAACCAGCAACTGCGGCAACAACAACCGACGTCGAACCTGAAGCCGAGTTGCCATTAGCCCAGACGGTAATCGACATGGAAATATTAGATCATGATGACCCGACGGTTGAAAAGCCCGAGGGTTCAACACAGGAACTGGTTGATTTTGACTCATCAGACAGACCGTTATTGGATATGATAGATCCAGACTGTGAAACCAACCCGGAGACCGAAGATGCATGGTATGAAAAAGCTGCCAGTGCCGCAAATCTCCAGGTCAATTTGGTTTTCCCTACTGATGACGATGACAACATTGACTATGATCAGTTCCTGCTCCAGAATTTATATGGTTCTTCTCCCGTTCACTCTGCTCAACCCGATGAAACTTCAACAAGACCCGAGACCTCAACTGCCAATATTCAGACATCTCCTCAGCAACCGACAGCTTCTGATCTCCCACTTCCTCAACAGCAACAAATTCGTTGGGAGAAGATCCCAGTATTTATTCCTCATCTGGAGGAATCCCTAAAGAAGTTGTTTGTTCACAAGCTACACCCGATCGAGCCGACCTTTTGCCTTGGTATTTACAACTACAACCTCGAATACCAACGCCGGTATATCTGCACAATGAAGCGGTGTCTTCCAGTCAGTCAAGTCAGAACCAAGCATCAGATCACAGAAGTACTCAATATACAGTCAAGCCGCATTATGAAAATCGTTTATCCTGTATTCACTGTCCGATGTGAAGATGGGAATGAATGGAAATTTTCTGAAGCCGACTTCCAGCACCTCCGACCGTTGGACTTCCTGGCTATTCTGAAAGACCTTCGTTCAAGAACCATCTGACCGCTACCTGTTAGAAAGGCGCTCGAAGCTGTTCGTCGATTCCTGGTTCGTACAATTATGATATCCTATCTAACGGACTTTCAAATGGCACTCGAGAACAGGGCAAAGAAGGTAAATCTGATAAAGCCGAATCTGCAAGCTCCTGAGCTGAATATGTATCCCGAGAACGCTATGCTTCTAGAACCTGAATTTGGGATCGTCTACCTCAACGAACAGAAAGAGAAAAGATTTATGCGCTTCAGTCAGGTGGACAAATTCTACGACGGCACGCTCTTCAAAGTACAAGATGCTCTTCGAAAGATCATTCAGCACGAGTCTGAAAATCAAAGGCTTTCGTATCTTCCCAATCCGAATGAAACAACTGCTCGGAATGCCTTGGAAATGGTTGAAGAACGCATCGACTACCACCGTGCTATCAGATGGTTCAAGGTACACTTCGCTCTCCGAAAAAGATATGTCACGAACTGGCGCCAAATCGAACTTCAATTCAAAGGGGGAGATTGTTAGGGTCGTTTTATGTTGAATTAAAGTTCAGGGTTTAAATTGTAATTCTTTAATTTGAGTTTTGTTAGTGAACGGGCCGTGGGCTTGTTAACCACGGGCCCGCCATATATAATGTTCTTTTGCCTTAGAAAATTAGGCTGGTTGTCTTTTGCTTTCCTTTCTGTATTGTAAAACTCTCTGAAAGCATAATAGAGATGACCAGTTGAAATCGTATACTACATTGCTTATTTGTTTGATTTCATTGTTCGTTGCACGGATCTGAGACTCTCAAATTTTATTTATAAAATATGTTCTCTCTCTCTATATATATATATAAATATAAATATGATCTATATATATATATATTAATTATCAGGCTCAACAATCGTGTAAGGTTGTTGTGGAAATTTTGTGGGATCAAAAAAGGGTTTGACTCTGTGCCCATTTACTTTGAAAGTGGTACCCTTATCTAGATCAATCAGATCAACCACTCCATAAGGGTACACTTTGGCAATGCAAAAGGGTCCAGTCGATCTTGAATTTAACTTTCCACGAAAAAGTTTTAATCTAGAGTTGAATTGTAACACCCTCGAATTGGAAAAGAGCAACTAATTAAAATTTTCGATATTACATCCGAAATAATAGGATTTCTTCCTATAAACCAATAGGTAAAATATCTCATATTACAATCTATGGTTAACCTCAAACAATATATAATTCAAGTCTTGTTACAAAGACTAAAACCACATCCGGTGTTACTTAACCCAAGTACAAGTTGCTAATCCCAAGGATGAATGCGGAAAACCTCACTTAAGCTATTCACCTCTCGAGCACTTTACTAGTACACGACCTTTCACAGTGTTACTAGAACTACTCCCAACCTGAACCTGTTGCACATGCCGACAAATAAAAAGGGTTAGGCTAACGCCTAGTGAGTTCAAGAGTTTATAGCATGATTTAAATAATTCTTTAAATGAAAGTTTGCGACATAGATTATGATTTCCAAAAGAATTTACAAAAAGGATATAAACGACTCATTTTCCAACGCACCCGAAATTATTGAGAAAAGTTCCCAAAAGGCATAAAGCGTTTTCTAAAATGAATTCCAATCCAAACTCACTCAATACGTGAATACATCTATATTATGCAAAACCTTCAAATACGGTTGACGACAAAATACTCAACCCATAGAACATGGAAAAACAATCCATTTAAAATATAATACTTCATCAAAAACATGATACGAACCAATACTCACGCGAACGTAAAATGTAATGAAGTCCAAATACCATAAATATGGAAATGGCCTGCTTCATTTAAACTTTAATATACATGGAGGGGAATCCAATATTAAAGTCATCCAATCGCAGTCAAATGTATAAGACCAATAATAATAAAACATGGACAATATAAAATCCCAAGTAAGGTTGGCCAACGACGGGGGAGACCCGTATCCATTGAGAGTGGATGAACACAAAAGTACGCCACTCAAACAATGTTAATCGTACGACACTTCACTGCATAAAAGCCCAAGTGTCCCATACGACGCCTTTCAAGTTACGCCCAAAGAGACAGCTGACCTTAGCGAAATATTACTAAGAATACCGCCAAAGGCTCGACACAAGCGGGTATACAACCATGGCATTGCCCCGACATGGCGAAGGTCATAAACGCCCGTCAATCAACCTGATAGCTCAACCGGACTCAACCCTCCTATCGTATCCTTGAAAAGTAAAGGTCATATAACATGGGGCCCGGTCAAATCCCGCGACACCCAATAGACCATCAAATAAAGACTGACTTATGTGCCTATGGATCCAATGCAACACAGTCTACAATAACATGCCTATCCCGGAATGACCAACGCACCCAAGCATGTAAATATAAAAATGTGCAATAATATGCAATATATGCAATAAATGCAGCCATAAATAAGACTCCACATTGAGCCATCAAAACCGGACAAAATGTCCCCAAGACTTCCTCAAAGTCAAAACCGAGCAAAATGCTCAAAACTCATTAGACCCATAAATAACGGTCATCATAGCATAAAATGCATTTAAACATCGTTTAGGTAAACAAGTACCACAAAATAATTATTAACCCAAAACTCGACACGGGTTAAACAAAAGGGTTTTCCCAAAAGGACTCATAACCCTATAATTTTCAAAATGACTCTTGACACTAAATCGTGTATTTCCCAAATGGTTTATAAAATCAATTACACTAACATGATTAAACCATCAAATAGACATCATTTTGAGCAATAAATCTTTTAAGGACATATTATGATTTCTACACATCAAAATATCCAAAATCCCAAATATGTGTGTTTTACAACATTTAAGAAGTTAATACTTCAAAAGAGTTAAACTCATCAAATAACTCAACAATTTATAATTTCAAGTAGAACAAACAAACACTTGGAAAATAACATTTTTGGCATGTACAAAGTTTTCACAAATCAACTTGAACTCACCTTGCTATATTTAGGCTAATTCTAGATTTTCCCCAAACGTAAGCTCCTTTGAAGAAACTTGCATCTTCAAGCCAAATCCTCCAAAAACCTAGATCCATAAGTTTCCAACCATCAATAATCAGATCTAACCATAAAGAATCATTCCCCATACATTTTACATCAAGATCTCAACTTATACCAAACCCTAACTTCCATAAGTGAAGAGAAAAGAAGATTACCTTAACCACAACTTGAATCCACTAACCAAAATATATCTAGAACCACCAAGATGAACCACAAACTGCTAATCTTCAAAGTGGAGTGAAAAGAGTTGGATGAAACCCTAGAAACTTGATGAAGGAGATGAAGTGGAAGGTTTCTTGAAAGGTTTAGGTTTCCAACAATGGTGCGGATTTGTTTTGGGGAAGAAAGATGAAGAGGAGAGGAGAGATTTAGGGTTTTCTAGAGATAGAGTTCAGTTTTAGAGAGAGGGAGAGAGCTGAGTTGAAGCTGAGAAATGAAATGGGGAAAGTGAGAGGGAAGGGTCTTAAAAGAAAACAAATAATTCCATCAGATGCATCGCGGACGTCTGCAAGGTCCTACGCGGACGTCCGGCTTGTATTGGCCGAAATCCCAATTTTTCTTTGTTGCTTTCGCGGATGACCTGCGGACTTCCGCACATCGCGGACGTCCGGCCCTTGGCCCATGCGGACGTCCGCACGTCTAAATTTCGTAGTTCAATTTTCGGGGTGTTACATGAATAACAGGACTTTTTGACCCTCAGTAAAATCTTTTGGAAGGATTTTCTTGTCATGCCACTTTTTAGTGTTTTCTTTGTAAAGCTTGGCATTTTCATAGGAAAAATTCCTATGTTCTTCCAATTCACAGAGTTGAAAGGATCTTTTCTTACCAGCATCATCAAGAATCATATTAAGCTCTTTTATAGCCCAGTAAGCTTTATGCTCTAATTCTACATGCAGATGACAAGCCTTTCTAAAAACCAACTTATAGGGAGACATTCCAATAGGGGTTTTGTAAGCAGTTCGATAGGCCCATAAGGCATCATCTAATTTGGAGGCCCAGTCCTTTCTATGTGGTTTGACTACTTTGGCTAAAATTCCTTTTATCTCTCTATTGGACATTTCAGCCAAACCATTGGTTTGAGGGTGGTAAGCAGTTGCCACCCTATATTGAATATTATACTTTTCAAGGATTTCTTCCAATAAGTTGTTTATGAAATGTGTGCCTTCATCACTAATTAGGGCATGGGGGTACCAAATCTAGTGAAGACATGTTTGTGCAAAAATTTAACTACAATCTTAGCATCATTGGAATGGCAAGCCATGACTTCCACCCATTTGGACACATAATCTACTGCTACGAGTATGTAGGAACAATTATTGAAGAGAGGAAAAGGTCCCATAAAGTCTATCACCCGGACATTAAATAACTCTACTTCTAGAATTCCATTTAAGGGAATTTCATTTCTCTGAGAGAGATTTCCACTCCTTTGACACTCATCACAACTTTTGGCAAAGTTATGAGCATCATTGTTCAAAGTAGGCCAATAAAACCCTGATTGTAAAACCTTTGTTGCTGTCCTACTTCCTCCAAAATGTCTCCCCATGGTCCAGCATGGCAATGTTGTAAGACTGAAGCCACTTCTTCTTTTGGACTGCACCTTCTTATCATCTGATCTGCACAAATCTTGAACAAAAATGGGTCATCCCACAAATATTTCTTAGAGTCAGATATGAGCTTTTTCCTTTGGTGTTTATTAAAGTCCTTAGGAATGATTCCACATGCTAGATAATTTATAATATCTGCAACCAAGGTATTGTATAATGTTGTACAGCCAAAATTCTTTCGTCAGGAAAGACTTCACAGATATCACTACTAGCAGGTTTTTCTTGCTTCTCTAATCTAGATAAATGATCAACCACTTGATTATCCACACCCTTCCTATCAATGATTTCCAAATCAAACTCTTGTAATAACAAGATCCACCTTGTTAGCCTAGGTTTTGCATATTTTTTAGCAATAAGATACTTGAAGGCAGCATGATCAGTATGAACAACTACTTTTGTGCCAATCAAGTATGATCTGAATTTTTCAAAAGCAAAAACCACAGCTAATGATTCATTTTCAGTAGTGGTGTAATTGATTTGAGCATCATTGAGAGTTTTACTAGAATAGTAAGTAGGATGGAATATTTTTCCTTTCTTTTGACCTAAAACTGCTCCAATTGCCCAGTCACTAGCATCACACATAATTTCAAAGGGTTGGGACCAATCAGGTGCTATTACTATTGGAGCAATGACCAATGCTTCTTTCAAAGTTTCAAAAGCCTTTTTACAGTCCTCATTAAAATTAAACACTTGGTCATTCTGTAGTAATAGACAAAGAGGTTTTAAAATTTTTGAAAAATCTTTTATGAACCTCCTGTAAAAACCTGCATGTCCCAAAAAAAATCATGGTCCCTTTGACTGTGGTTGGCTCAGGTAAATTTGAAATGATTTCCAATTTGGCCTTATCAACTTCTATGCCTCTTTTGGAAATGAGATGTCCCAACACAATGCCTTCTTTTACCATAAAATGACATTTTTCCCAGTTCAAAACCAAGTCTGTGTTAGAGCATTGTTGTATTCAAGATTTACTGTAAAGTCAATGTACTGTATGAGTCTATACAGTATTGTGAATGCCTTTATACCTTGTATGTCATGGGTATAAATAGGCTTGTCTAGTTCATTTGTTAAAAAGCTTTTGTAATCTTTTAGAAACCTTTTGTAATCCTTTGAGCTCAATACATGGATGACATATTTGCTCTCTAGATTCTCTCTCACTACATTCATATCTTATTGCTAGAGATCTGGGATTTCACAATTGGTATCAGAGACAAGCTCGAAAAAGAAAGAGCTAAATTTGAAATTGAACGAAATTTTTTTGAGATCAAAAGTTCTGAACTTTCCATGAAAATCTCTGAATTAGAAAATCTTTTGGAAAAGGAAAGAAAAGATTTCACGGAAAAGAAAAATCTCTTTGAAAAGGAAAGTAAAACCATTAAAAAGAAAAATATGGAAATTTTCAAAGAGATTACTGATAAAAGAAGGTTTTTGGAAAAAGATTTTGAATCGGAACGTGTATATTTTGAAGATGTGATTATTAATCTTACCAAAAGATTATCTGGTTTATCAGCTGATATTATGAAGGATCAGTTGATCAAATCTGATCTCCAAAAGAAATTTGATCTAATTTCTAAAGAGAAAAATGTTTTAATAAACAAAGTCAAAGAACTTGAACACGTCATTTTTAAATTTGATGTCTCAAAGCAGGCCAGTCATAATTCTATCTTTCAGACTCCATTTGTTGATTCAAATGATTCTGAATGTTCTTTTAAAACTGCTTCAAGTTCAAGTTTTAAAAACATTCCTTCTAAACAATTTAATAGATCAACAGATTTCTCAAAAGGTCAGATTCGTTCTTCTAATCTTTTCTATAATCCTCTGTTTGATAAATCAGATGATATTCTTAAAGTGCCTAAAATTAATACTTCCAAATCTGAAGAAGTTCCAGTCTTCAAGAGGGTGAAGATGGAATGGAGAATCAAAGGCACAACAGTTCCAAAGAAAAATGTGCCAAAATCATCTGTATCCACATCAAATGCAAAGAAGAACAATACGCCAAAAGGTAAATCTTATGCTAAACCTAATCCTATTCATCATGTAAATCATCTGATTAGGTTGGCCCATAAGAAAATCTGTTGTTCTTACTGTGGTTCAAATGATTTTGTGCATAAAGATTATACTTCTCATTGGTACGGTACTTATAGTATTCCTTCAAATAAATCTACACCTAACCCACTAGGACCCAAATGCCATTGGGTACCAAAATCTGCTTAATCTGTTTTGCAGGTTCTTCATGTGTTGTACTGAATTGTAGATACATACCACACACATGACTGAAAACAGAAGAGAAGCGGCGTATTTTTTGAAAAATATTTGTACCATTAAGGGGGAGACAAATATTATTACTGTCACATCTTTTTGTTTCAAGGAACGTGGTAAAAGGTAACATTGGATTATATTTTGTTTCTACCACTTTGAAAATTTGAATCTTTACAAATTTAATTCAATGAGATAAAATTTTCAATTTTCACTCAATGAATTAAATGTGTGCTAAAAGATGATTTTACAAGTGTTTTTGTTTTATCTGAGTTATATTTGTTTCATCTTTCACCTCTGAAATAAATCGAAAGGTCAGCAAAACATGAATGAAATTATGCTGAATGCTCAAAGATATGTGAATCTGGACTTATATAGAATATAATGCTCAAAAAGCCTATTTATCAGAATGATGAATGGAAACGAAAATATGGGGGAAGCACTATGATTAAGAACCAAGTGATTGAGATATCATTCATATTTTGTGATGGAAATTCGAACTTATATAGAATATCATTTAGTTTGAAAGTTTGTGCCTGTGGCCTTTCTGGTTTGGGAGAGTAAGTCCTAAGGGGTGCTCGACACCTAGTCCCTAAGATCAACTGGTCTGGGATCGGCTGACCCAAATCCTGCAATAGAACCAGATAGAAAGCCATGTTTTACTGGTACAAATGGGTTTAAGATATATCGATGTGGCCTTTCTGGTTTGGGAAATTAAGTTCTAAGGGGTGCTTGACACCTAGCACCTAAGGCCAACTGGTCTGGGATCTGCTGACCCAAATCCTGCTATAGAACCAGATAGAAAGTCATGTTTAACGGTGTATCTTATTCTTACTAAACTTTTTGATCAAAAGATGCCAATGAGCACAAAATCAAAAGATGCCAATGTGCACAAATCAAAAGATGCCAATGAGCACAAAAGAAAAGATGCCAATGAGCACACATCTCTTGAAACTTGGGAAAATACAAAGTCGCGATAAACCCGTAAATTTGTGAAAATTCTGATTTTGGACAAATAGTGTGAGTAGAGCAAAATATTCTTATATGTTTTAGAATTGCATATGCTTGAAGCTAATCATATTTCCCATGCTAGCACACCAAATAGATTTAATAAAGGGGTTGAAACTGAACATTTTTTAACTTGATATACAATGATGACTTGTTCTTGAATCCAAACACATGCATTTGATTTCATTTGATTGAAAAATCTGTTAAATTTCATTAAGTTGAATTTATTTTGTAAAGCTTTCAAATGATCAAATGTTTGTAGTTATAAAATAAAATTCAATGAATGTTATTTTCCTTGTGTAAATTTGTTTTAAAATTTGTGCTACAATTTCAAATACTGTACGTTATTGAAATATATGCATACTTTCAGGGGGAGAAAATAAATTGCTCCAGAATTCTTATTTTGAGGGGGAGCAAGGTTATTCTGTAAGGAGGAGATTGTTAGCAATACTCAAAGACACGACTGAAATTGAAAATGGTTTTCGATGCTCACCATCATCGAAAAAGGGGGAGAAAAGTTTAATTTCAATTTCATGTCAAAGAATTTTCAAATCAAAGATATTTCAAGTCAAAGATTCGTGAACAAAGACTGAAGATTGGGGAGAAGGATCATGTGAAGTCCAAATGTTGCTGAATTTGGTTATCTTAGTTCTGAGTGGTTATCGGAATGCGCTTACACCTAAAAGTTCAACAATGTGGATGGTTTCACATCTTTCTGATCCAAACTCTAATCGTTTCTGATTTATCTTGTTCCGAATTGATGGTTCTATATAAAGATATGAAATCCATGTTCAAGACTTGAAGACAATCTGTTGAAGATTGTATTGAAGAAGGTTGATTTTTCAAAGAAAAAGACAATGACTTTTCATGTTTGTCTGAAGATTCTTCAAAGCTGAGTTCTTAAAGAGTGTCAAAGCATATAGTTCGCCGTGAACTAGTGGAGATAAAGCTATTTGAAGATGGTTTGATAGAGTGTCTGTTTGAGAAGATTGACTTTACAAAGAGCTGAAGACTGCTGTTATTTTTTAAATCTTGAATCCAAAGGGGGAGATTGTTAGAGCATTGTTGTATTCAAGATTTACTGTAAAGTCAATGTACTGTATGAGTCTATACAGTATTGTGAATGCCTTTATACCTTGTATGTCATGGGTATAAATAGGCTTGTCTAGTTCATTTGTTAAAAAGCTTTTGTAATCTTTTAGAAACCTTTTGTAATCCTTTGAGCTCAATACATGGATGACATATTTGCTCTCTAGATTCTCTCTCACTACATTCATATCTTATTGCTAGAGATCTGGGATTTCACAGTTTGTTTCTTCACATCTTTTAAGACTATTTTCTAGGTTTTGTAAACACATGTCATATGATGTCCCATAAACTGAAAAGTCATCCATGAAAATTTCCATGGAGTTTTACAACATGTCAGAAAAAATAGACATCATACATCTTTGAAAAATGGCTGGGGCATTACAAAGTCCAAAAGGCATTCTTCTAAAAGCGAAGGTACCAAATGGATAGGTGAAAGTTGTCTTTTCTTGGTCATCAGGTGCTATGGTAATTTGGTTGTAACCTGAGTAGCCATCTCAGAAACAATAAAACTCTTTTCCTGCTAATCTGTCTAACATCTGGTCAACAAAGGGTAATGGGAAATGGTCTTTTTGAGTAGCTTTGTTAAGCTTCATATAGTCCATGCATATCCTCCAACCAGACACAACTCTAGTAGGTATAAGTTCATTCTTCTCATTTGGTACAACAGTTACTCCACCTTTCTTGGGTACACACTACACACGACTGACACAAGTACTGCTTGCAATAGGATAGATTATACCTGCATCAAGCCATTTTAAAATTTCCTTTTTGACAACTTCTTTCATCACAGGATTGAGTCTTCTTTGAGGCTCAACTGAAGTGAAGTTTTTATCTTCCAAAATGATTTTGTGTTGACAAATGGTTGGGCTTATGCCCTTAAGGTCATCAATGGTCCATCCTATGGCTTTTGTGTGAAGTTTCAGCATTTTGACCAATCTTTCTTCCTGCTCAGGTTCTAATGATGATGAAATAATGACTGGCAACTTCCCGGGATCTTCTAAAAAGACATATTTCAGGTGTGAGGGAAGTTGTTTCAATTCTAAGTCTGGTGCAACTTCTAAGGAAGGAACAAGAGTTTTCCTATCTTTTTGCTCTAAGGTTTCAAAAGCAGCTATTTCCTGTGGTGTTTCTAGGTCCTCAAAATCTTCCTCAGCATTATCAGGTTCTTTTATCCCTAATATTTCTCCCAAACTCTTCTCTTGACACCAAGTCTCTATCATGCTCAAAGTGGAACACTCTTCTTTCTCTTCAGGGTACCTAAGGGAATCAAAAACATTAAAAGTCACTTCTTGGTCTTGGATTCTCATGGTCAACCCTCCCTTTTGTACATCAATCAAAGTTCTGCCAGTAGCTAGAAAAGGTCTGCCTAAAAGGATGGGGACATCTTTGTCAGCTTCAAAGTCTAGAATAATAAAATCAGCTGGGAATATAAACTTATCAACTTGGATTATGACATCCTCAATTTTTCCTTTAGGCCAGGCTATGGACTTATCAGCTAATTGAAGAGAAACAGTGGTGGGTCTAGCTACACCTATGCCTAAGGTATTGAAAATGGATAAAGGCATAAGGTTTACACTAGCGCCTAAGTCACATAGGGATTTTCCTACTTCCTTCCCTCCTATAGAACATGGAATTGTGAAACATCCAGGGTCTTTCATTTTAGGAGGAATCTTACTGGACAAAAACGCACTTCACCCTTCAGTCAGAGCTACTGTCTCATATTCAGTCAACTTTTTCTTTTTGCTCAAAATGTCTTTCAAAAGTTTTGCTTAATTTGGCATATGTTGAATGGCTTCAACCAAGGGTATGTTTATTTGCAATTGTTTAAAAACATCAAGAAACTTTTTAAATTGTATTGTTTCCTTATCATTCCTTAACCTTTGGGGGTATGGAATGTAACGAGTGACTTAACTAGAGGGGTCAATCTTGTAAAGAGTTGGTGCAAGTGCTACCGGGCTGGTAGAGGGTGGTACTGTCGGACTGCCACCAGATTGTGACACATCAACTATTGTACTTTCTTTAGGATTCTGGACTTGCTTAGGTTCATTAGGGAATAACAAAGGGTAGGATGATCTTCTAGGAATGGCAATATCAATGGGCTCAACACTATCTTTGGGCCCACTAGTACTACAAGACTGGTCCACAGGTATTGTAGCAACAGAATATGGTCTTTTTTTCTTTTCTGGCTCTGCTTTGTCTATTTGTTCTTTTCTAGGATTTTCTTCTAAAGGCCTTCCACTTCTTAATGTCACAACCTTAATCTGTTCTTTTCCATCTCGGTGTGGAATTTCGGTATCACTAGGTAGAGTTCCTACTGTTTTTTTCTTCATTTCCAAAGCCATTTGCCCCATCTGAGTTTCAAGATTTTTAATTGAGGCTTGAGTTTGGGTCATGAAGGTCATCATTGCTTCCAAAGAAGTAGATGATTCAGCCTGTTGATTGGGCTTGTTGTTTTGGAAAGAAGATGGTCGATTTTGGAAATTAGATTGTTGGTTGTTTTGATTTCTTTGTTGAAAATTGGACTGTCCTTGGGAATTGGACTGTCCTTGTGGCCTTTGCATTGGTGTGTTTTGAGCAGGACTATGTCATGAAAAATTTTGATGATTCCTCCACTCAGGGTTATAAGTCTGAGAGAAAGGTCCCCCTTTGTGGTTGTTGTAGACATAGTTTACTTGCTCAGGATTACTTGGACAATTTTCAAAAGAGTGTCCATCTCTACAAAAAGTACATTGTACTGGCAGAGTAGCATGGATAGCTATAGCATGGATAGCTGTAGCAGCATTAGCCTGCACAGGTGTGGCTAGATTTTGAATTAGAGTAGCCATATTGGCCAACTATGCAGTTAATGTTGAATAAGCAACTGAATCTGGTATCCCTGTTGTTCTTTTAGTTGGCAGTACACGTGGATCAGACCACTGTCCATTGTTGTTAGAAATCTTTTCTAGGATTTCATAACCTTCATTGTAGGTACAAGTTGTGAAAGATCCGCTTGCAGTAGCATCAAGCATTTGTTTTGCAGCGATATCTAAACAACCGTAAATGTCTCTAGCTGTATGCAGTACGGAATGCCATGGTGAGGCCATTTTCTCAACAACTCTTTAAACCTATCCCATGTATCAGGAACTGCTTCAATGTCACTTTGTCTAAAAGTACAGATTTCATTTCTAGACTTGGCATTCCTCGTGGGTGGAAAATATTTTTTTAGAAATTTTTCTGCCATTTGGTTCCATGTTATTATAGAATCTGGTTTCAACGAGTTGTACCAGGACCTTGCTCTATCCCTTAGAGAGTATGGAAAAAGTTTTAGATTTAGAGAATCATCCTGTACACCAGGCAGTTTAAAAGAATCTGTAATTTCCATGAAAGACCTGAGATGAGAATGAGGATCTTCTGCTGCCAAACCAGCGTACTGGCCGTTGATTTGGAGCATATGAAACATTATAGGCTTGAGTTCAAAATGATGTGTTTCAAGAGTAGTCTTAAGTATTCCTGAATGTAATTGGTTTAAAACAGCAACAACGTAGGCCATGACGCCTCCATTTTTAGAGTTTGCAAGCCTGAAAATGTTTTGTTCCTCATCTTCAAGATTATTAATTGGCCTATTTTCAGGATTTCTATTTTCGGGATTTTCAGGATTTTCCATATTTATGTCGGGATTTCCTTCCGGTCCAAACTCGAAGTTATTTTCCCCTTCGTCTGAAGTGTACTCGTTTTCAGACATCTTTGAAGAAGCAAGAGCTGAAACAACTCTTTGTGCTTTTCTTCTTTGTGGAAAAGTTCGTTCAATTTCCGGATCAAATTGAAAAATTACTCCGCGAGAGAGTCTGGGCAAGCACTGGTTTTCAAAAAGGTGGTAGAAAAATCAGATTTTACAAACTTTACTTTAAAATGAAAATCTTTCAGCGTGTAATCCCCGACAACGACGCCACAAACTTGTTGTCAGATTTATACAACCTTAGAGATTCACTTAAAATAGAACTCAGTGCAAGTATAAACCTTGAACTACTATCGTCTCGTAACAAGTAATAATGGTAAAAGTATCAGATATCGATCCACAGGGAAAACTTGTGAAAGTTTTTCAAAAAGTCTAATCTTTAAAAATTGACTTCAGATGGCGAATTTGAAAACAGATTTGAGTGGTTTGTTTTGTGAGTTAACAACTAGAAATGTCAATAAGAGATAAAAAGCACAGGGTGCAAGGTTTTGTTAAGACAAAAATAAGTGATCCGATTAAAAGATGAAATAAACACCTGGATAATCCTATATAAATAGGATTATCAAAGTATCAACTATCGGGTCAGATGGCCTCCCAAGAGTACACATATCGATACGATTTCAATTATATTAGACCTCGTGAATCCTAGCACAGCACAATGTTACCATCCTACACCGTAAGAGCATAGCATTTGTCAGATACTAAATCTATTTGTAGCCTTCTCTTATTATCTCAGGTTTTGTTATTTATCTTAACTCTGAAAGTTAATGCATTTTCACATATCAAATTAGTTGTCAATTAATTAAAATATGATCTTCAATGAAACAGTAATCACCTGAAACAAATAGTTAGATAACAGTGTTATATAAATACACCTCTCAACTTTCACACCGATTTCGGTCTCAACATTGCCTTACACCCCAAGCTAAGGCGATTAGCCCATCATTGCTCGGATTAATCTTTCGAATGGTGTAAGAAATGTAAATAACATTACTGGAAAGTAAATTACAATAAAGTAAATGACAGAAAAGTAAATTGCTGAAAAATAAGTTACTGAAAAGTAAATACTGAAATAAAAGTGCAGAAATGTAAAATTGTAGAAATTAAAGTGCGAAAATGTAAATGACAATAAATTAAAGTACAAGAAATTACAGAACAGGAATATAAATTACAGGAATGTAAAAATAAAGCAGTAAATAAAATTAAAGTCCTAAGAAATGAGGTAAGTTGGCCGCCAAGTCATGAAACTTGTCATGCAAGTTACGTCTCAAAAGTAACCTTTAACCTTGGGAATTGTTGGGAAACGGTTTGTTAACTATTTGGGAACAATTCTTGGATTTTAGATGGATGAAATCCGAAATATTATCACAAGAATCAATTAACTCCAAATATTTAACCCAAAAGAAAATGAAACACTTGAGAACAAATTTTACTTGCCTTAAAACTTTGAAAATACCAACAATGGAAACTTAATCTCAAGTCACAAATTGATTATAAAAATCAAGTATGTTCCTTGTATTAATTAAAAGAAAGATTGTAGAACTTGAAGACAAGAAATTGAGATTAAAATACTTGGATTAATTTTAAACCGAAAGCTTCATTACAATATAACAAGAGAATTATACAAGAGAACTTAATAAGTAACAATAAATTAATTCTTAGAAGAGGTGAGTAAAACTAACAAAAGACTCTCCTATTTATAGGAGAAGAAATACTTGGTACTAAAGCAACCAAAAGTTAAAGTGTGTTAAAGAAGCTTTAAAAAGCTAAAGAGTGATTAGTAAGATCTTAAAAAGTACAAAAGTCCTAAATAAGCTACTTTCCAACAAGTCTTAAAAAATATGGGTTGTAGCTTCAAAAATTCGGCCCACAATATTTTTCTTGGCCCAACAGCAGATCTGGCCCAAAACAGCAACTTCGGCCCAAAACAGCAACAAAAAGGCCAACAGCATACTCCTGCAGTACTTCACAGCTTCAGAATCCTCCAGGAAGCTGTAGGATTTCATCAATCTGCAAAAATTCTTTTAAACATCAGATTAGCTTTTTAAACTACGTAAAACATGCTTAATATGTGAATTATGATCAATGCATGATTTTTACACAAAAGTGACTTAAAATGGGAATTTTAGCAATTAAAATAAGATAAAAACTAAATAAAAAGACTAAAAATAGGGTTAATAAATTAACCCTATCAGTAACATCCAGCCTCGCACAGCCAAGGTCGGAAAGTGTACAAACCTGTAACCAGATCAAAACTCAAAACACCACAATTCAGAGTTGTACTAAGCTCCCAACAATTAACTTAAAACAAAACATAAACATAATTACGAACCCAAATGTTATCTTTTAAAATGATCCCAAAAGATTATAGAATCCGATATACAAGTTGATCTTAAGTCCTTTTTACTCCCATTAACATCTCGATCTTTCAACTCGTCCCTAGAGTGGAACATAAACCGGCTGAGGAAATAGAAAACACCTCGGCTGAGCAAAATCGCTCAGTTGGTGGATAATGTGCATAACGGTGTGAACATAATATAAGTTCAAATAAAAGTTAACGTAAAACAATCGTAGATAAAGAATGTCGAAATCATTTATTAAATCAACAAGTCACCCGCATTGCAATAATACGTTGTCAAATCGAATGATTAGTGCAATCAGACTTGGAATGTCAATGTCGGGCATAAGGTAAACATTTTAGTTCTGGTATTCGGCTCTATCTGGTAATCGGTTATATCTCGTAACCAGTTTAGTTATGACATTCGGCTCTTGGATGCATCCTACGTCCCCTATTTGGCTTGGCCTTAGCCTTTACGAGAATGCCATGGTCATTAATAGCCACCACCATAGGCATCTCAACACCCGTGGCCCAAGTGTTGAGTCTAATTCAAAATCAAGAAAACTCGTGTCGTTAAAATTGAATGTTTCAGTATATCATAAACCGCATTTCATGATAATCTAAAAACCGGAAACAGATTCGTTCAAAGTATTCAAATCGACCGAAAACAAATTGTATCTTCAAAAATCAATAGATCCTGAAATCATGCAATTTTCATAAAACATGATGTCAATAATCAAAAAGTCAAACTCTTTCAACAACATGTTCGAATTATGAAACGCATTAAAACAATTAATATAAACTCAACTTTGAAACGAACAAAATGTTTGCTATACAAGTACTCGAAACCATAAGGTTCAGAGTCACGTCTATCAAGATGGATGGGATTTCCGAAATGTAACCGGTTACACTATGGTCAAAGAAATAGGATATTCGTACCTTGGTTATCCATTTCCTTATTTCTGATCACCTACAATCATTCAATACCACACTTAACTAATGCTTAACAAAATCATTAAGATCCTAGGTAACATTTCCAAAATCTCATTTTGGTCCTAAAAACAGAAATTGAAAGCTTCTATATGCCTTAAGTTACGATATATTTCTTCCATTTAGAATCGAAACTGGACACTATCATCTAAATGAAAGTTATAAACTGATACCTTACGATTCTACAAAAACTATATTCATGCAAATCGGAGCTACGAGTGGACCGGTACAACCTTTACAAAAACAGTGCACAGGTTCTTGTGTAAATTGTGAGTTGATTCAAAAACTCAATGTTTTGACACATTTAAACTCATAGTTAGGACTTGCACTCTTCATAACAGTTTTAAAGGAAATGTTAAGCTTTTCGATAGTATATCGTACATCTCATTAGGACCAACGGTTGATTTTCTACGAATTTTTTTAATAACAGGACATAAACATTAAAACTACAAGTCTCTCAAACATTTTATCAAACACTTGTTGTGCAACCAAACTTTGAAGCTCGAATTCGCTTTTAATGGTTTCATTCCTTTATCCATAACCTTATTAAAGTATTCTAACCATAATTTATTAACATCAAACATGCTAATTACCAATTATACACCATATAGTTTAAAGCCATAACTTCCAACATAATTGAACTCTTCCTCAATTGCATAAAGAATGTTTACCTCAAATAACCAAAATCTCTTCAATTTGATTTCTTCAAGCCCTAACTAGACTTACTCAGCCCTACACATCATAATATAAATATTTGACATAAGTTTAATCAATCGAAAACAAGAGTTAGAGTCTAAAATGAAGTTACCTTGACAATCTAGCTTTAATCTTCTAAAACCAACTAATTTGATGATTTCTTCACTTGATTTAGCTTTGATGCAGTGATTTCTTGAAAAGATGAGAGAAAACGTACATGAAGAAATATATATTATGGTTTAAATGAATTTCATGAACTTTTGGGAGTATTTATATTTTCCAATATTCCATTTATTCCCCCTCAAGTCTAGTTTCTCAACTTTGTGCTCCAATAGGGATTTATTTGACATTTAAGTTATATTTAGTTCCACCTTCTACGCGTATGACTCTTCTACGCGTATGACCATGCGTCACAAAATTAGTCCGAGGTACAAGTCGGTTAAGCATAAGGTACAAATATGTTATGCACAATTGCACCCAAAAGTTACTAAACGTAACTTGTACGAGTTAACGGAACATGACTGTTATATACATATACACATACACACATATGAACCAAATTTAACAAAATAGTACCCATAAAACTTCATACAGGTACAAAAAAAACTAGGAAAAATAAAAAAATAGAAATGAGTCGTTGGTGATCCGTCGCAAATCATCGACGGGCTACCGACGGATGACCCCAATCTGTCAGTGATTTGCGGCCGATCACCGACGGTTACATGACATCCTGTTTTTCAAACAAATAAATATTAATCTGCCGGTGTTGCGACGGATCACCGGTCACATGAAATCCTGTTTTAAAAATAAAAATAAAAAATAAAATAGAAAGTAATCCGTCGGATATTTATTTTAAATAAATTAAAAATTAATTAATATTCATTATATTAGTAATCCATCCGAAATGTATTATATTCGTCGTAGAAGTCTTCGTTCCATCATAAATACGTCGAAGATCCGTCGGAAATTACCGACGCGTTAGTCCGTCGGTAAATGTCCTCGGTGAAAGTCAATTGTCTAGTAGTGGATTTCCATATAAATATGAGAATAGTTCATCATTAATGTTCGGTTATAGAGGTTATTTGTATTAAATGTCAAAAAAGTAACAAACGTCGTTAATCGTTTGATAATCATATGTCGTGATTTTGATTGGTCGTGTGTCGAGGATATAATTGTCATGAGTTTATCTTAGTCGATCACCGTTATAATGTTTTACCCAAACATAGTGCATGATTGGAGTAACAATTATAAAAGGCTCCCCATTCTAGGCAAATAACTGTATACATTAATTTAAATGTAATGAATATGACAGGAGAGCTCTCATATGATACTTCTTGTGAACTTAGTATGAACAATGAAAGAGTTGTTGCTCAATATGAATATGCTAGTGCAACTGATAGTTTGATTTGTGTTACTTTTGTACCAGACCAAATATTGCTTATGAAGTTTGCAAATTGTCAAGGTTTACTGGTAATCCTAGTCTAGAATATTGGGAAACTTGTTTGGTACTTGAAAAAGCAAAAAAAGCTATCTTTACTTAATGGAAACTTTCCAAGAATTCTAGAAGGTTATTCAGATGCTAACTAGATTACTCACTAAAAACTTTGTGCCCTATCAGCGACGGATCATGCCATTCCTAGTTCGTCGCAATGCTAAGTTTCGTCGTTGATTTGTCACGGACAATTCAGGGGCCAAATAATGGTGGGTGATGTTATCAGCGATGGATGAACGCCAGAACTTAGCGACAAATAGCCAGTGACAGTTCAACAACGGAAGCGACGGATTAGCGACAAACATTTACCGACAGACTTCTTGAGACGGATTAGCGACGCATTAGTGAGGGCCTTTTGTGACTAATTAGCGACAAATTTTCGTCGTTGATCCGTCGCTGATTTTTGCCAATTTAAAAAAAACTAAAACTCGTTATTTTTTGTATATTTGATACAAAACTTGCCTATCAATTCAAAATAACAAACCGAAATCGCCCAACAGATTAAAACTAACCAATTCATACAATTTAAAATACTAAATTCATACAATTCAAATAATGTCCAAGGGGTACGTAACAATCTAACTAGGGGGAGGGAGAGAGTATATCTCTGCTACTGCATAAAAGTAATAAACTAGGCCGATAATGCGATCTATTTAGCTATTTGTGTAGCGTAATAAGCTTGTCAGGCCTCTAGTTATACCTCCTTTTATGTTCGACCTCTAGCTCGACCAGATAGCGATCCTCCATCTAATTCCCTCCTCCTTTATCCTTGCCACTTTCGTTTTCAACTCAGCTACCTTTAATATTCTACATTTGAAAAAAATCAATAATTTATTGGCAATGAAAAGTAATGAAATGATACATAATAATATAACCAACATATCTTTGTGGCCGATCCAATAACTGATGATCTCCGGGTGCTGCTATCGGCGCTACAATCACTGGTCATATGGGAGGTCTCAAACCTAAATACACGGTCCTTCCTTCGTTCTCCAACACTCTGCTCCCAAAGAGATGGATCATCAAGAGGTATGGTGTCGGGGGTAAGCTTATATTTGTAGACATTTCAACAATATAACGATTGTACATCGAACTATCCAATGCATATTTTAACAATTATAATATTCTAATTACCAATGGTAGTTACATTGTCAACTAATCTATCTACTTAGCCTAACGTCTTCCGAATAGTGGTAGCCCAAATTAATAGCATCGCCAAGTTTATTAAAATGTATTACTTTAAACCTACCAATGAACCTATAGGCGAGTCAGACGAACCCTTAGTCACCTTCCAGTTCGAGCAGTGGATCTAATCAAACACCTCAAAAGGATTCGGGTCGCGACCTCATGCCTCTATCTATAATAGACAATTAAGTTAGTTTTCTCCATTACTCTATATAAACATATGTAATGTATAGCCAAAAGTAAGTTTTCTCCATTTCTCTATAGATTAAAGGTTAATACATAAGAATGTTGACTTTTCATAGTGAAAAGTAAAAAAGAATAAGACTTTTAAAAGAAATTATGGAAGGTAGGTGCAATAGCATACAAATTTGTCATGTTGTTTCAAACTCCATCTAATCAACAACTATTGGCTTATGATTAATTAATTCACACAGTTGACAGTTATTAGTATTTAATTAACTCACGCCACATAAACATGGGGTCGAAACAACAGCCGAATCCAATCACAGTTTATCGTCAACTTTATATTTTTATTTTATTTTAACTTAAATAATAAAACAATGACATGAGGCAAAATTCACTAGGAGACAGAGACACACCAAGAAAAAGATAAGGAAATATATACGTGGATTCTACTGCATATGATCCACATCGAAATTAGCCGCCGCCAACCCTCTAGAGGAAGGTGGTTGGTGCAATATTAATATTGCATGGCATGTGATTTTTATTTTAGTTTATTTTAAAATAATATTATATTTAAAATAAGTGTCAATTTCTAAACATAAATATTTATTTTACATTTTACCTTTAATTATAATATAAAAAAATTATATCTGTTATTATAGGTAAAAATATTTTTGCTTAATTAAAAAGATTATATATTTTAAATCAATGTTATTTTTATATATGTATATATATTTATTTTAAAACAAAGAAAGTATAATATATATTGTTTGTCTCAAACACTTATTATAACAAAAAATACGAATCTTAAACAACAATGAACTCAACCTAGTGGTATGTACGTACGTAGTAGGTGTCAATGCTGTGCAAACTATAATTGATTTGCGATGATGGAAACATTTCTTGACTTCTGACAATCGATTGGTTAAACTATACACGAAATTGGTTTGATTAAACGTGTAAAACATTTGAAAGTGTAATCCACACACAAGAATGAATATTAATTATAAGAGAATTTTTAATAACTATGTTAAGATAGAGAAAAATAAAATTTTGGCAATTTTTTTGTGTATGCTAAAATAGAAAAAATAATAGAGAGAAGATTAAATATTCAAATTTAGAAAAAATTTCTAAAACCCACTTTTTAATAAAAAAGAAATAATATTTTAATATTTCCACGAATAAAATGCATTCAAGTAAAATGTTTAAGGCCATGAGTACCGGTACCCAATGAACCCAATGCTAGGAGTAATCAATCTTACATATGTATTATGTATACAATTGGACAGAAAATTGAAAAGAAGAAAAGAATTTCTTGTATAGAACTTTGGTTTTACATCATAAACAAACAATAAACGAAGAACAATAATTAATTCTTACTTGAAACGAAGATTCTTCGAAGATATCGGAACCGATTGAGGCCTGCAATTACGCAGTGTCCTAAGACAAAATTTCGCCGATGGTACGGGCGTTGTCTAGAGGATACAACAATCGAATTCAAGACTACGCTTGAATCTATCGAATCATCATCATGTTTGGCGAAGAACGAGAAGGAGAGAAACCCAGAAATTATTGAGAAAATCGTCTGAAAAACTTGTTCTAAAACGAATGAGAATGTTGTGGTATTTATAGTTTGCTCCGACCAACCGACAGAAACTGTCAGACCATCCGCGCGACTTTCGGCGCTAGTCAACCCGCGCGGTAATGCGCGCCGCTTTCTGTCTTCCAAATTCGACAGAGTCCCGCGCGCCTTGTGGCGCGGTTCAAGTGGCGCCGTAGTGCGCGCCGAGCACTGTTCCATGTCCATCCAGTGTCCCGCGCGACTTCTCACGCAGCTCGGGTCGCGCCGTGATCCGCGCCAGACCCTGCAAGCATACCACACACTCGTTCTTCAATCGTTGAATCTCGACCCCATCGAGACCCAAGGCCCAAGGCCCAATCTTTGACATTAAATATGTATATTCATGTCAAAGAGAGCCCACCAAGAACACCACAGACCAAGCCCAAGCAATTAAATGATTCATTTAATGCTCTCAAGTTTGGGTTTATTAAGTGGTGTAAACTTTGCCTTGGCTCCTATGTGGGATTAGTTTTCTCACTTCTCAACTAAGTTCCAACACCCAATGAACCCACTTGCCACCTCAGCGCCACATCAGTTTTTCTCTTTCCTACCCTCCTTAGACCATCCGTAGCGCAAGGCGGGCTTGAGCCCGGGCTTGTGCGGGTTCGTTCGGGAACGGGTACGGGGGGCGGGCTTGGGAAGCGGGTTCCACCAACGGGTTCCCCAACCCGATATCCCGATCGATTTTATTTTTATTTTTATTTTTTTTAAAATAAAATTCAATATGAACGTTTGGCAACGGCTATAATTTTTAATTTTTTTTTCAATTTAATCACACTATATATATATAATCCTAACCCATTTTATTTTTCACACAAAACAACTCTCTCATTCTCTTCCATTCTCTTTCATTCTCTATATGTTAAACAATATGGAACATTGATGAGCACTCGACAATCATGCTAGAAGCAGTGGCCTCTCAAGATCTATGGATCTGGCACGCATACTTTGGTATTGTCGGTTCCAACAACGACATCAATGTTCTCAATCAGTCGCCCATCTTCAACGATGTATATGATGGAAAAGCACCTGACTGCCCTTTTGAGGTGAATGGAGCCACCTACGAGCACAGATATTATCTAGCGGATGGGATATATCCGGAATGGGCTACTTTCGTAAAATCATTTACGTGCCCACAAAACCCTAAACGACAAAAGTTAAAGTCCGCGAAAGAAGCAACACGTAAAGATGTTGAACGAGCTTTTGGCGTGCTTAAACAACGTTGGCATATACTTCATAACCCGGCACGCGGATGGGAACCGACAAGATTGGGAAACATTATGTACGCTTGTGTCATATTACACAATATGATACTCGAAGACGAAGACCATGCTATTTGTGGTGGCGATGAAAACGACTTTTTCACGGATGATATCGAAACCCAAATCAGTGAGGAACAACGCGCGGCAAATGTTCGAGAAGTCAAAAACCGGGACACTCATAATAACCTTCGGTCGGATTTGGTCGAACATATTTGGCGTATCCAAGTTCCCAACAATGACGACGAGTAGATTTTTAAATTTATTTTGTAATTTTTAAATTTATTTTGTAATTTTTAAATTTATTTTGTAATTTTTATTTTTAATGAATGATATAAATTTTTATTTTTATTATTTATCTTATTTTTATTTATTAAAAAATATATAAATATTTTTATTTTGTTAAATAATTAAATGTATAAATAAAATAATTAAAAAAAATGAGATGACAAGAGGGTTTGAGGGTATGAGTACTCCACTTTAGGGTAAGGAGAAAAGCTGATGTGGCGCTGAGGTGGCTCAGGGCTTGAGGGTATGGGTACGGAAGGCCTTATCCAATCCTTACCCAAAAGTGGAGTACCACTACCCAATGAACCCACTTGCCACCTCATCTTTTTTAATTCTTTTATTTATACATTTAATTATTTAACAAAATAAAAATATTTATATATTTTTAATAAATAAAAATAAGATAAATAATAAAAATAAAAATTCATATCATTCATTAAAAAATTAAAAATTACAAAATACAAAACACTAAAAATTATGATATTTTCTAATTTTCTCCTTTCTCGCTAAAGTAGCCCTCAAAACATCTTCCGAAAGGTGATCATGCGGGGCTATGAAAAACTCGAAGTCTTGTTGATATTGTTTTTCTCGTTCGAGATCCAACTTTTGTTGTTCGAGTTCAAGTTTTTTCATTTTGTACTCCATTGTACCCTCAATCTGCTCGTTGAACGAGCTTATGTTTTGGTGTGAAAAAATAAGATGGAATAGGTTAATATATATAGTGTGTATAATTTGAAGAAAAAAAATTAATTTTTTTTTGTAATATAGCTGTTTACCAACGGTATTGTTTAAAAAATTAAAAAAAAATTAAATATGCAACGGGTTGATCGGGTTGGTGAACCCGGTAGCCGAACCCGATTGCTACCCGGCCACTAGGCTTGTAAACGAACTGAACGAACCGAACGAAGGCTTGTTCGTGTTTGTTCGTTTAACTTAGCCGAACAAATGAACGAACACGAACGGTAAACGAACAAAATCTTAGGTGTTCGTGTTCGTTTGTTTAAGAAATGGGTGTGTTCGTGTTCGTTTGTGTTCGTTTGTTTAAGTGCTAAACGAACGTAAACGCACATAAACAAACGGACGAACATAAATGAACAACCTTAAACGAACAAACATAAACGAACAGCCTTAAATGAACAACCTTAAACGAACAAACATAAACGAACAACCTTAAACGAACAAGCATAAACAAACGAACAAAAATACAAAAGCAACCATCATTACTTGTCATTTCGTTACCTAGTCCTAATTTAAGTAATGAAGGCCCAAAATATAATCTCAAATTAAGTTAAGAAGGCCCAACATCTTATATACATTTGTTTTATTTTAATTACACATATGAATATTTATATATAAATGTTATAATATAAAATATAAACGAACATAAATGAACGAACATAAATGAACGAACGTTCACGAACGTAAATGAACGAACGATACATTTGTTCATGTTCGTTCGTTTAACTAAACGAACAAAAAAACATGTTCATGTTCGTTCATTTATTAAATAAACGAACATAAACGAACTTCCCGCCGAACGGTTCGATGAACGTTCAGTTCGTTTACAAGCCTACCGGCCACCCCCCTTACCGTTGCCCGATGAAACCCGCTGGCCACCTCAGCTGAGCCCGAGCCCGTACCCGATGGCGGTACGGGTGGTCTAAGAGATAAACATAATATTTTACTAATTTATTGATTATATTATTAATATAATCAATATTATAATCTCTAAAATAGAATAACTATTAAAATTGGAAGTAATTTTTCTTATAAGTTTTAACTTTTGATACTCTATTTTAAAAAAAAAAAGTTATAGCATATCTATTGGAGATGCTCCAAAGGCAGGCA
Organism: Saussurea involucrata; assembly: GCA_033807775.1. NCBI lineage: Eukaryota > Viridiplantae > Streptophyta > Magnoliopsida > Asterales > Asteraceae > Saussurea > Saussurea involucrata. The sequence goes on along the minus strand of CM066325.1, from coordinate 43,731,988 downwards.
CATTGATGGATGATTTTGGGTAGTTTCTTAATTATTTTTTATCTAATTTTTACATTTTTTTAAAGGAATTTTTTTTACATATTAAGCGTAATATTTTTTAAATTTCAGAGAAATATGTTTCTTAATTATTCCCTATTTCAAATTAACTTTCTCCTTGCCCCTCGTCAGCTTACTTTTGTACAACTTCTTGTTCCTTTGATTCCACATGATCCAGAATTAAGTCATGCCAATCACTTCCGCCACCTCTTTCGTAAGCCTCTTTGCATTTGCTTGTTGCACTGCAGTCTAGAGCTCCCGCACCAAGTCCACAGTTGTAGGCCACTCATTCCACCATTGCTGAAGATGCGCTTCCACCTCCCGGGCTGTAGAGCATCGCACAAACAGATGATTAGAGTCCTCCAGTTGCGACACACAACACGGGCAATCCCCTGAGTCGATTTGAATGCCCCTTTTGATCAAATTGTCTTTAGTAGATAATATGTCCCGGAGAACTCTCCATAAGTGCACGTTGATCTTTCCAGGAACCCATTTGGACCAGTAGGTAGACATAGCCGCCTCCAGGAGTAGCTTACTGTCCACCAATCTTCTAAGGGTAGCCACCAAGTAACCTCCTTCCTCATCTAATGTCCATTTCCAGCTGTTGCTCGACGATTCCCATTGAATTAGGCTACCGAGATTTATTCCTCATTCCTCCAAGTCCTTTTGCAGCCCCGCAATCGACCTCCATATGCCACATTTCTCTCTATTCCCGTTCCTGTCCAACAGCCCTCCCGTACTACCATGACGGCTTGTGACAATCCCCCTCCATATCACTTTTGTATCCATTCTAAATCGCCACCGCCATTTTCCCAACATTGCTATATTGAGAGCTTTTAAGCTGCCCACGCCCAACCCACCGTTTTTTTGTTGTTTAACACATCGTCCCATGCAACCCAACATAATTGTGCAAGCCTCAATCCGTTCATTTTTAGCGAAGAATTTGCAAATTCAAGTAAGGTTTATGGATTGTTTTTGCTGCTCTATATTATTTTCATTGATTTATATACGAACTTTTCATTTTTAATAAATTTGTTATATAAATATATACATAATTTCATTCTAAGATTAATTACGTATGATTTAACTATTTTTTATCTTCTTAAATAAACATCTTTTTGATTTAATCTTTGTTTTGATTTGATCTTCCACTATAATTATATAGGTTACGTTGGGTACACTGGACATGACAACTGTTGATCCAAACCCTCAGTGATTTGATAATGACTCTCTCTTAAACACTTAGTGAAAATTGTAAGTAAACAATATGTATTAGAGTTTCACTATCGCTGATAAGTACTAGGACTTTACAGTACCGCTGATAGGAACTCTCGCTCTCTAGATTAGACATTCAGCGAACACTGTTCATCCAGTAGCTCTGAGCCTGTTCAGTCTCTGTGATGATCGCTGATAGTTTAGTTGTTTACTTATGATCCCTGAAGACAAGTTTCACGTCAACAAATTAAAGATTCTACGCTGAAGTCGGAGATCAAGCCCAAGAACCAGCGACAAGTCCACTAATGAACTGATGCGGATATCAGCGAAGCAAGACCTGTCCACTCAACGTGAAGTATCAAGTAGAAGACTTCAGCAATCGCTGAGCTTTATCATTCGCTGATAAAGAACTGTTCAACGAACGCTGATCATGAGTTCTACTCTACAAGTTACTTTTGTCTATCCCCTTGCACGTCTCCGTACGAAATGTCAGAACGGACCTCCCTTCTGTCTAGAACCATACAACAAACTCTGATTCTACACTGTGCACCATGCGGCTACTAAGGTTGTCTACAAAGGTCAAAACATGCAACCACTCAGCTGCTGCCACGTGTAAAGTAACACTGCCATGCATTAAATGCATGCAGTATATAAGAAGAACCCTACTTCAGAAATGAAGTGCTCGGCCATCTTCTTCTTTCTCTCTTAGTGTTAGAATATTATTCGTAATATTCTTATCTCCTTTCTATTTTATTTCTAGTGCAAGAAACTTAGTGTTCTTAACTTGTTTAGATTAGGTTAATCCTTAATCTTGTTCCGCAACAAGTTGTAAATTGTTTTAAGATTTATCAATAAACAATTTTAGAAAGTAAAAATCGTATGTTTGTATTCAACCCCCCCTTTTACAAACTTGTATAACCCTTCGGGACCAACAAGTGGTATCAGAGCGGTTTTGTTTAATCTCATAAACAAGATCTTATCTATACTAATCTCTTCTTCCTTGCTATTTCTTAAAATGGCTACCAACACAAACACTAACTATATTGACAACGGTTCTCTTGCAAAACCCCCTAGATTCTCCAGAGATAACTTTAATCTGTGGAAAAATAGGATGATTATCTTCTTAGAAGGTGTAGACCCTACTATGCCTTACTATCTTGAAAACGGCCCATATATTCCTGTTAGAATTGATCCTGAAGTTCCAACCGCTGAGAATAGAGCTGCTATTCCAGAAAGGTTGGTTCCCAAGGAAATTCATATGTGGACTGATGAAGATAAGAAGAAAGTGGCTATCGACACTAAAGCCAGATCCATTCTTTCCATGGCTCTTCCTGACGAAGTCTACCATTCCGTCATGAACCTAAAAACCTCCAAAGCCATGTGGGACACAATATGTGTTCAATATGAAGGTACATCTGAAGTCCAGGACTCACGTAAGATCAACCTGGTAAGACAGTACGAAAGCTTCATTTGTGGTAAGAATGAATCTCTCTCTGAAGTACACCAACGTTTTAACTGCTTAATAATAGATCTAAAAACTGTTGGTAAGGAATATTCTAACTTTGAAGTACTGACAAAGTTCTTAGAATGTTTACCTAAAAGCCGGGACAGTTATTCAATGTGTCTCAAGCTATCAAAGGATCTAAAATCCATGACTCTTTCTACCTTATATGGCACGATGCTTAATCATGAGCAATCGAGTCATCTTAAGAAGAATCTTGTAAAAGATTCCAAAAGCACCCCTGTTGCTTTAATCTCAGAGTCACCTACCACTCAGCGATCGACTATCACTATCACTGAGTTGGAGATTAACTCTGAATGTTCATCAGATCCTGACTCTTCAGATCTTGATGAATCTATGGCTCCCCTTTCTAATAAATTCAGGAGATTCACCAATAAGAAAAATTTCAGAAAGAACAAACCTCTTGCTATTACTGATAAGCCAAGATCATCAATTCCTGTTGATAAGGCTACTGCTACTTGCTATAACTGTGAAAAGATAGGACATTTTGCTAGCGAGTGCAGGTCAAAGAAAGTCTCTAGATCCTCAGCTTTTCCCAAGAAAAACTTTATTCCCAGGACTAGAGATGAAAAATACAAAAAGCTGAAAAAAAGGTATTCAAAGCTGAAAACCTTTAAGAAGAAAGGCAAAGGCCTGATGGCTGACTATGATTGGGATGCCTCTGACGAAGAAGAATCATCTGACTCTGAAGATGATGATGAAGCCAATCTCTGTCTCATGGCCAAACTTGAAGATGAGGAAGAAAAGTCTGACATTCCCTCTACTTCAACCTCTGCTACTAAGGTATCACCTTCCTTCTTTACCAATATTTTAAATATTGATGAAGCTGATAGTCTTCGAAAAATCGATATGCTGACCAGAAGTTTATATGAAGCCATGAATGGAAAAACTGTTATTGAAAATCAAAACCTTGATCTCGCTGAACAGCTTAAAAACTGTCACCTTCAAATAGAAAAGCTTTCTAAAATTGAAGAAGATTTTAAAGATCAAGTTCATATCAATCAGCTAGTCAAAATCGAGCGCGAAGAAGCTATCGCTGCATTAAAAGCTAAAAAAGCTACTGTTGATGGATGGTATAAATCCTCAACAACGATCACTGAGATAATTAAGTCTCAGATTCTCCTGAGTGATAAACGTGGTCTTGGTTACAAAGATGAAACTCTAGAACCAACCACTGACCGTTCCATGCTTAAGTTTGGAATGTTCGTATCCTCTATTCCTGACACTTTCTCTTCTCGTTGTTCCTCTTCAAAACCTCCCATCCCTGAGGAAATCTCTACCTTAACTTCTAAAGGTAAAGAGAAATTGTTTATCCAAAACCTACCTCAGTCTCTAAAGACAAAGGTAAAGGAATTGCTTTTAACCAAAAACCTCAGAAGGGTACTTGTGTACCTAAGCTGAATGCTTCTAAAGCTTCAGTGACTTATCCCTCTACTTCTAAGAACAAGATCCCTGGATTTATTCAGCGATCTACTCCTAGACTTAAAGTGGATATGATTGGTAAGAAATCTGAAGAACTGATAGTTCCTCTCATTTCCCATGCCAAAGGTATACTTTGTGCTAGCCCTGCTCATTTAAAACTAACGGCTAAGCATGCAAATGGTCCTAAGACTACTTTTAGTTATAGGAAATGTTATCACTGTGGACTTACGAATCATATTGCTAGTAAGTGCCCTACAGCCACCAAAGCTGAAAAGATAGCTAAGGTGAAGATCAATGCTCCCAAAGCAAAGAAGACCACTGAGGTTAAGAAATTAACCAAAGTGAAGACTGAAAATAAAGTTGAATCTTCAAATGCTGCGAAGACTGCTAAACCTTCCATTCCATCTACCTCCACTGACAAGTGTGTACACATGATGAAATGGGTGCCCAAGTCAAACTAATCTTCCTTTGTTTGCAGGTTAAGAAGGGTATCTGGTATCTCGATAGCGGATGCTCTAGACACATGACAGGTAAGAAGAACCTGCTCACTGAGTATAAGGAAGAGAAGGGTCCCTCTGTGACTTTCGGTGGAAATGGAAAAGGACACACCCGAGGGTTTGGTGTACTCTCTAATGGTACAACAACCTTCAGAAGAGTCGCATATGTTGAAGGGCTGAAGCATAATCTTCTAAGCATCAGTCAGCTTTGCGACATGGATAACAAAGTAATCTTTACTAAGGAATCCTGCTTTGTCGCTGACAAAAAGGAACGGCGCCAAAAACTTGTTACGTGCGAAATGTGTGTTTTAATCGCAGTGGGTTGCAAACTGTCCACAGTGGGAAGTGCAAGTGTACACTGTCCACTATGATCGTCACAGCAAGTAATAGTTGGTAAAATACCAGAATCGAATCCACAGAGACTGGACAATCAAGACAATACGGTTCTCATGAGCTCCTTTTACCAGTTTCAACTAGAGAGGAAAATAATACTTTGGTTTGGTTTGGTAAAATAGCTACTTGAAACGATTTACTAAATGCTAAAAAGGAGGAATGTAGGTTGGATTTTCCCTAAATTTTATCTCAAATACTCGGTCCTTAGAGTGATCCTCGTATTCGTGGTGGACATTTTCGCTAGAAAAGCCCGGTTACAAAATACTCACACCGTTAGATAAAAATCCCATACTCTTAGTACTTGTTGTTTTGTCAATGGTAATCTCTAAATGGACCTTTTCAGGCCTCGATGGAATGTGTAGAGACAAATACTCTAAGTGTTTTTAATACACAAATTAGCTTGCCTACTACTCCAGTGGGCAGAGATTAGCTCACTGTGCCGACCTCACTTTCGTAAGTGTCAAAAGAATTCTTTCGAATCCCCTAGCATCATTCAAGCTCGTGTCACTGCGCTCTACTTATTTCTAAGTTAAGAACTAGACTTTAGATCCTTGCAAGTGATCAGCTTGTTCGCATCCTTGGGTAAATATCGAGAATGAAAGACCAAAACAACAAATATTCTAAGTATAAAGATTACTCAAGCATTTTTGATAAAATCCAGGTACTTCTCCTTCCTACATCCCAAAGGATGTTTAGCCTAACATTTCCGAAGTAAAGAAAACAAAAGATGAAGAATTGCACATAATAAAACTGAAAGTGATTTGCATTAACTGCTCACAGTGGGGAACGAGAAGTCGTCCCTGCACTGTGTATTTCGCACTACAACAGAAAATAAATTACTGAAATTAAATGCTAAGTTACTGCAGTAAATGAAAGCTTACAACTTAAGGAAATGCTAGATAAATTGCAAGATAGATTGATTGTAATAAATGAGACCCAACACTCCTTTTTATACTAAGAAGGAGGTGTTGGTCTTTACACAAAAAGGGTTTTCCAATGGGTAAAGACTGCTGAGTTTTGGCAGAATTCAGCTCCTTGTGCAAATCTTTTATCCAATGGTTCCTTCTCCAAGTCAACTTTTGCAAGTACAAAGGTACAATCATGATGTGAAGCCTTGAGGAACACTTGTAACAGCCAAATCTCAGCTTCTCTGTCATTGAACCTTCCTCCTCCAGAAAATTAGATCCCAACTAAAAGTTTCTTTTTGATTTCTTTTTGATCAGCTCGAAGAGTGGGGAACCGGAGTGGGCACTGTATACGTCACTGCGGACGAAAAATCGAGAAAACACCCAAAACTTCCCCAAATAATTTATTAAAGACCATGGTTCACTCCTTTTGCTCGTTTTCGTAAATCATACCAAGAATGGGGGTTTTTAGAAGTGAAATGGCTAAAATTGACAAAATAAAGTGGAAAATAAATGGAAATAATAACTCTAAAAATAGAGTTATCACAACCTCAAACTTAAATCATTACTTGTCCCCAAGTAATAAAAAGAAAGAAATAAAATGAAACACAATGCATAAAAGGTCTTTGAGGGACTTACATATTTCTTGACTTGAATGGGTGTTGATCTCCTTCCTTCGATACCTCCTTCGGTTCCAAACTTGAAAATTTCACTTTTGTGTTTGACGAAACCTTTCCCTTGTTTACCTTTTGATCAATAGGGCTTTCTTGGGTTTGAAGGGTTTATGGCTTTGAATCTTTTCCCAAGGGTTTTGGCAAAAATTTCCAAACATGGACCGAAGATCTCGCTTTGAGATTTTTATTTCAAGAAGTGGGTGTTTAGTATTTTGCTATGATAAGAACGTACACTTTCAGGCTTTATTTGGGTATAATGAGTATGGCTATTTTTTTGTGAGGGTGGGTATTCTGATGGTCCAGAATAGGCACACCATCGTTTTCTGGGAGTGAGCACTTTGATGGTCCAGAAAAGGCACACCATCAATTTTGTTAGTGCTACTCCGATTTTCTTCTGTTTTTGTATTTTTGTGTTTTCTCTTTTTTTTTTTGGGAGGGGGGTACGGCTTACCCACCTCAAACTTGGACTTCACAGTGTCCTCACTGTGAGCAAACTGGAGGTCACTCTGGAAGTTCCCACCTCAAACTTAAAATCTCACAGTGTCCCCACTGTGACATAGAAATAACGAACAAAGGTGGTGGTTTGGGGTACAAAAGGGTCGTGTTTAGATGCGAAAAATGGCCTAAATCATTTCACGGGACAAGTTGAGATTTGTACTTACAAAAGTGACCTTTTAAGTCGGAAGCCGAAAGTTGTACCTTGAAATGGAAACGAGGTCAAACAAGCATTCAAACAATCAATACGTTAGTACCCAAAAGTACCTACCTACCGGTAGGATTTTCATGCATCGATATTTAAAAAGTTAAAACAGCAAATAGTGTCAATGCCTAGCCATAGGCACAAAAAGATCAACCAAACAAAATAAAATTGTTTTTGGTGAGCAAAAGAGCGAAACCATTGTTTTAAAACAAACCATTCACGGGGTTTGGGTGGCTTGCGGTGACAGATCCGCATCATCATCATCGAACTCATCCTCACTGTCATTAACCGGGCAGATATCTTTAAGGAATTCTGGTAGCTGAGCAGCTAGCATTGGGTTGGCCTCTTTCATCATCAGGCCCGTCACCTCATCTCGTTCTCTTGTATACATCCAAAATTTCTGCGTAGCCCGGTTCTGATATCGCTGCTCACTTTCCAGCAACTCGATCCTGTATGTGAGCTTCTTTAAAGCTGCCAAAATCTCTCCCATTTGGTTGCTTGATGATCCGGCCTCGGTTGAATGGAGTGGGGTACCCTTCTTCTCCACAGTGGGCACTTCAGTGCCCACTATGTGCTCGTCGGCTATTCGCACATTGGGCTGTACCTGGGCAGGCTCAACAGACGGGCCTCCTATCTCTCTTCTCATCTTCTTAATTGTCTGAATACTGATGTTTTTCGTGGAAATGATCCACTGGTCTTCTTCAGCTGTGGGCACTCCGGCATCTATTAGCAATAGTGTAATAAGGCAAGGAAGGGGTAGGATTACCTTGGTTCGTGTTCTGGCCTGATGGATGGCACCATGCATTATGATTCCCAGATTGATCTTCTTTTTAGTGAGAACGCAGTAAAGCATGGCACACTTATGCATGGAGAGAGTCGTGTCGTGCGATGTTGGGGCCACCGAGGCCCTTAGGAATTGGAACCACACAGCAGCCTCAGTGGTGAGGCTGCCAGCATATAGACACCTTCTTTGGCCATCCTGATTCCATGGCCTTCCCTCAACTGCTATTTCTTTTAAAATCAATTCCTCATCAGCCGGAGTCATCTTTGCCAGGAACTGTCCGAAAGCACAAGGTTCCGGAGCTCCTCTACCTAACACTCGGTTTATATTGCCTGGAGTAAAGTCCACAACCTTTCCTCTGATCTTAACAAATGATTCTTTGGCTTGGGAGGCCTCAGCATAAAATTCTCGGACTAATGATGCATTAGCGCGGCGATTGGCAGTGGCAATGGTTGCCCAATCTTGCGCTACAAGTTTATCTTTGACAAAGGGATTTGCTTCTACAAAGTCGGGGTCGAAACCCCTCTCTAAATTCAACTTCCGAGTGCAAATACACTCAAAGTGGGTTCTAGCAGCTGGGGAAGTGAATTGCCTCGGTATCCCACTGGGGGCATGAGCAGTCCCCACAGTGGACAGATGTGGATTTTCAGAAAGGTTTTGTTCACTTCCCGTATTAGTATCACTAGAAGAAGAACTTAAAGAGGGTTCGATACCCTTACCTTTCCTCGACGCTTTTCTTTTCGGTTTTGCAGACGATGCCTTCTTGGATGCACCAGATCGTGTAACCATTCCCCTGTTCCTCTGGAGTGCTCTGGTTGGGGTTTCTTCACTGTGGGCAGTGGTGTGGACATCCTCCACACTATCAGCATTTTTGTTCTGGGGAATGTCTAATGTCTGAGTCTGCTCCTTAATCTTCTTCTGTCTTTCTTCTTCCTCACGAGCCAAACACTCCTCCTCTGCTTGTTTCTTTTTCTGCTCGAATATCCTTGCTTCTTCATCCTTCTTTCGTTCTTCTTCTTTCAATCGCTCCTCCTCCTTTCTAGCCAATCTTGCGGCTTCTTCCCTCCTCAATCTCTCTTCCTCCTCTCTTTTTAATCTTTCTTCCTCCTCTCGTTTGATTCTTTCCTCTTCTTCCTTTCTGATTCTTTCTTCTTCCTCTCGACGCCTCCTCTCGACCTCTTCCTTTCTTTTTCTATTGGCTTCCATTTTCTGTTTGAACTCCTCTGCTAACCGTCTCTCTTCTTCTTCGGCTAGAAGTGTCTCGGTCTCGAAATGGGTGATACTGTTGTCTGAGACTTGCGATGATGAAGTAGCTTTTGGGCTTTCGTGCTTTGAAGAACCCTCGTCGGCCGCACCGGAGATGATCGGGTTTTCGCCGGAGACCGGTGGCGGTTCGTTCAGGTCATTGGTGACGGCTTCCGGTGGTTGTTCCTCGGCGGTCCTGCGGCGGACGGCCGCACGTGTTAGTGCATCGGGGTTGGTGTTCATTCTCTTGGTTCTTGCCATTTTTAGGGTTTTGGAAGGGTTTTGCTGGTGGGTTTTTCGTAGAGAGAGAAATGAAGAAGAGAAAGTTTGTTGGGTAAATTTTGGAAGCAAAGGAGGTTAAGGTGGTTTTTGGAAATGTTTTCTTTTCAAAAATGGGGGGAAACAGCCGATTTTAGGAGAGAGGGAGAGGATTGACAATGATAGCTTTGCTTGGGAAATGATGAACTATGACACCATGGCCTAAAAGTAGACTTGATGGCAGCAAAAGGTGAAAGCTTGTCAGCATTGGGCCCCAAAAATAGTCCTTTCATTCGTCAGGTGGGGAGCGCAGTGACCTGAGCCTTCCCCACTGCAAAGTACTTTCCTTGATTTTTCTTCAAAAGGTGGCACGTTCTTCTACACACATTAAAACAAACTACCATGCAGAATTAAAAAGACCAAAAATAATAAAAAGACAACAAATAAGTGAAATAAAATATTTACAAACGGTTGTGAATTTCTCTAACCATAGCGAGGCGGAGTGTGGTCAGGGATGTGGGCACTTTCATGCAAAAAATGCTTTACCCTTTGCCCATTGACTTTAAAGGTTTGACCCGATTGTGGGGATTTCAACTCCACTGTTCCGAAAGGACTCACCTTGACAATGGTGTATGGTCCCGTCCATCTTGATTTAAGTTTACCTGGAAAGAGTTTGAGACGGGAATTGAACAATAGTACCTGTTGTCCTTCCATGAACTCCCTATGGTTGATTCGACGATCGTGCCACATCTTGGTCTTTTCCTTGTACAACTTTGCATTCTCATAGGAGTGATATCGCAACTCCTCTAGCTCATGTATTTGCAGACTCCTTTTGATTCCCGCAGCATCCTCACTCATGTTAAGCTCTTTAAGGGCCCAGAACGCCTTGTGCTCTAATTCAATCGGTAAATGGCAAGCTTTGCCAAAAACTAATTTGAATGGAGACATTCCCAGAGGAGTTTTATAGGCTGTTCGATAGGCCCAAAGAGCATCATCGAGTTTGATTGACCAATCTTTACGGTGTGGCTTAACAACTTTTTCCAAAATTCCCTTGATCTCACGATTTGAAAGCTCGGCCAACCCATTGGTTTGTGGGTGGTATGCGGTGGCCACTCTATGATGAATATCATATTTAGCAAGAACCGAGGCCATGACTTTGTTTACAAAATGGGTGCCTTCGTCACTAATTAATGCTCGTGGTGTTCCGAAGCGAGTGAATATATTTTTGTGTAAGAACTTCACCACAGTGTTAGCATCATTGGAGTGACAAGCAATGGCTTCTACCCATTTTGAAACATAATCTACCGCAACCAAGATGTAAAAGTTATTGTTGGAATTTGGAAAAGGTCCCATAAAATCTATCCCCCATACATCAAAAAGTTCGACCTCTAGAATGTTGTTAAGAGGCATTTCATTTCTTTGCGATATATTCCCCGTACGTTGACATTGCTCACAATTTTTCACGAATTCAAATGAGTCTTTAAAAACAGTGGGCCAAAAGAATCCACTTTGCAAAATTTTTGCTGCGGTACGGTTTCCACCGAAGTGGCCACCGTAGTGGGATGTGTGACAACCATGGAGTATTTGATGTTGTTCACTCCCATGGACACAACGCCTCAATATTTGGTCCGCCCCTATCTTGTACAAGAAGGGATCGTCCCAAACGTATTGTCGTGTGTCGTGTAAAAATTTCTTGAATGGTTGTCCACTCATCCCGTGGGGCTTAAGTCCACTTGCTAAAAAGTTTGCAATATCAGCATACCAAGGAGTTTCATTATGATGTTGCGCAGATAATAATTGTTCATCGGGAAAAGTTTCTTTTACCGGAGTGGGGTCAGGAGTGGGGTCAACAGTGCCCACTGTCTTCTCGAGCCTGGACAGATGATCAGCAACCTGATTGCTTGTTCCTTTTCTGTCGACGATCTGGAGGTCAAATTCCTGCAGCAACAGCACCCATCTGATCAACCTCGGTTTAGAGTCAGCCTTGTTGATCAAATATTTGATGGCTGCGTGATCGGTGTGTACTATGACCTTTGCTCCAATTAAGTAAGACCTGAAACGATCAAAAGCAAAAACTACTGCAAGTAGTTCTTTTTCGGTTACAGTGTAGTTGATTTGAGCCTCGATCAAAGTCTTGCTTGCATAGTATATTGGATGAAAAATCTTATCTTTTCGTTGGCCTAGTACTGCACCTATAGCCCAATCGCTGGCGTCACACATGACTTCAAATGGGAGTGACCAGTCAGGAGTGGTCACTATGGGTGCAGTAACTAAGGCATTTTTGATTATTTCAAATGCGTTTCTACATTCTTTGGTAAAAACAAACTCTCTTTCATGTTGCAGCAGGTTACATAGGGGTTTAGTTATTTTGGAAAAATCTTTTATGAACCTCCTATAGAAACCTGCGTGACCTAAAAAACTGCGAATGCCTTTTACCGTTGTGGGCTCGGGAAGTTGGGAGATTACTTCTAGTTTTGCTTCATCAACTTCCAAACCCTTTTTCGACACAAGATGACCCAAAACGATGCCCTCTTCGACCATGAAATGACATTTTTCCCAATTTAGAATAAGGTCGTGGGTCTCACATCTCACCAAACTTTTTTCTAGATTCCTCAAACAGTTATCAAATGATGTGCCGATCACAGAAAAATCGTCCATAAAAACTTCTATGGTATCTTCTATCATATCAGTAAAAATGGCCATCATACAGCGTTGAAAAGTAGCGGGAGCATTACATAAACCAAAAGGCATTCTCCGGAATGCAAAAGTACCATATGGACAAGTAAAGGTGGTCTTTTCTTGGTCTTCGGGTGCGATGTGGATTTGGTTATATCCGGAGTATCCATCTAGAAAACAATAAAATTCCTTTCCCGCTAATCTATCAAGCATTTGATCAATAAAAGGTAACGGGAAATGGTCTTTCTTTGTTGCTAGATTCAGTTGCCTATAGTCCATGCATATTCTCCATCCCGTAACAGTCCTAGTTGGAATGAGTTCGTTCTTTTCATTTCTGACCACTGTTGTTCCTCCCTTTTTAGGGACACATTGAACGGGGCTCACCCAACTACTACTGGCAATGGGATAGATAATACCGGCATCTAACCATTTCAAGACTTCTTTCTTAACTACCTCCTTCATGATGGGGTTCAACCTTCTTTGGGGTTGGACTTTCCCCGGGTGGTCACTCTCCAAGTTAATCTTATGTTGACATAAAGAGGGGCTAATCCCTCGAATGTCCGCTATGGTCCAACCAATTGCTCCCTTATGCTTTATCAACAAATCAATCAGAAGTTGTTCTTGTTTCTCACTAAGTTTGGAAGAGATAATGACGGGAAGTTTATTATCCTTAGCGAGATAAGCATACTTTAAATGGGAAGGCAATGGTTTAAGCTCTAACTCGGGAGGTTGTTCTATTGAAGGGGATTGAACATCTCTATCTTTGAAGTCCAGAGGTTCAAAAGCTGCAACCATTTCATTACACTCATCCTTGAAAGTGTCATTACTCTCTGATTCAGAGTGCTCACTGTCAATCCCCACTGTGGGAACTGTACTCCCCACTGTGGGCAAATTGCCAAAATTGTGGGTTTCATAAATCGAACTTAAGGCAAAACAATCTTCGGTGTCTATATACTTGAGAGATTTGAAAACATTAAAAGTTACCTCTTGGTCATTAACTCGCATCGTGAGTTCTCCTTTGTGCACATCGATCAAAGTACATCCGGTTGCAAGAAACGGACGTCCTAAGATGATTGGGATTTCTTTATCGGCCTCATAATCTAAAACAAGAAAATCGGCGGGGAAGATAAATTTATCCACTTGGACCAAAACGTCTTCTATTTTTCCCTTGGGGTAGGCAATGGATCGGTCGGCTAGTTGTAATGTCACGGTTGTGGGTCTAGCCTCTCCAATCCCTAACTTGTTAAAAATGGACAAAGGCATCAAGTTGACACTAGCTCCTAAATCACAGAGTGCTTGGCCTACTTCTTGTCCTCCTATAATGCATGGAATGGTGAAACTACCCGGGTCTTTCAACTTAGGTGGAATCTTGCTTGTTAGGAGGGCACTACATTCTTCGGTCAAAGCCACAGTTTCAAATTCACCCAACTTCCTCTTTTTGTTCAAAATATCTTTTAAGAATTTAACATAGCTTGGCATCTGCTCGAGAGCTTCTACCAAGGGTATGTTAATGTGAAGTTGCTTAAAAATGTCTAAGAATTTTTTAAACTGAACATCGACATTTTTAGGCTTCATTCTTTGAGGAAATGGAATGTTTCGTGGGTCAATCTGAGTTTGCTGTGGTATTGGCTTTGGAACAGTAGTCTTTGGGACAGGTCCAAAAGTGGGAAGGTCAGGGATGTCGGTCCCCACTGTGGGGATCACAGTGACTTGAGGAGTGCCCACTGTGGTGCTCACAGTGGGTTTTTGAGGCGAATCATCAGATTCAAAAATGATATTTTTCAGATCCTTTCCACTCCTTAAAGTTATGGACTTGACATGTTCTGGTCCTTTTCCTATCACTCTAGCTTGCTCGGTATCACTCGGTAACGTTCCTGGTGGTCTATTCTTAACTTCAACGGCTAGCTGTCCTACTTGGGTCTCTATATTCCTAATGGCTGCTTGGGTTTGATTCATAAAACCTTTGAGAATCGACTCGATCGATTGTTGAGCCTCAGCTGGTTGGTTGGATCGTGGTTGGTATGGTTGTGGGGACTGCCCACTGTGATGTGGGGATTGCCCACTGTGATGTTGCTGAAATCCCGGGGGATTGTATGGTCTTTGCTGGATGTGACTCGGTCCTTGGGGTTGGAGTCCTTGATTACCGGACCAAGAGAAATTCGGATGATTTCTCCAACCTGGATTATAAGTCTGCGAATAAGGGTTGTTCCTTTGGTTGGTCCCTATGACATTAACAGATTCGGGGTTTGCTGGACAATAGTCGAAAACATGCTCCTCTCCACAAAGGGAGCAGTTATCAGCGAGATGGGTTGCGGAATTGACTTGGCCTCGATTTTGATTTAAAACGATTTTTGTCAAGGCCACTAATTGTGCATTCATGGTTTTGAGTGCTTCGGAATCTATGGTGTTGGTCTTAGACATGGGTGCTCTCGGATTTGACCATTCGGTATTGTTGTTGGACACTTTTTCTAAGATTTGATATCCTTCGTTGTAAGTCATACTCGTAAATGTTCCACCGGCTGTTGCATCTAAGATGATTTTGGCTGCATTGGAAAGACCATTGTAAAAGGTCTCCAATTGGATGCAATGTGGGATGCCATGATGTGGGCACTTTCGAAGTAAATCTTTAAATCGTTCCCATGCATCCGAAACAGCCTCATCTTCCTCTTGCCTAAATAAAATTATATCATTTCGAAATCTAACATTCCTTGTTGGAGGAAAGTATTTTTGCAAAAATCTATCGGCAAGTTCTTGCCAAGTGGTTATCGAGTGAGGTGCATGTGCGTTCAGCCAAGATTTTGCTTTGTCCCTTAATGAAAAAGGGAAAAGCCTTAGTCTTAATGCCTCATCACTAACACCTTGCAATTGAAAGGAATCGGTCATTTCTAAAAAAGATTTTAAGTGCGAGTGCGGATCCTCAGATGGCGATCCTCCAAATTGACCCATGGCTTGGATCATTTGAAACATCACCGGTTTGAGTTCAAAATGCGTTGCAACAATATTGGGTCTCAAAATTCCGGAGCTTAAATCACCAACTCCGGAAGTAGCATAGTCCCGTATTTTTCGATCTTTGTTATCGGCAATCGTGATTGTGGTCTCCACTATAGGTGGCGGTACTGCAGCCATGTTCACAGTGGGGATCACAGGAGGTTGTCGATTTGTTTTCTTGCTTCTTCGTGTTTTTCGCAACGTTTTTTCTATTTCGAGATCTATTGGAACCAAATGTTCGAGTTGTCGCCGTGGCATACAATACGAACAACTTAGAAAAACTAGTTACTCGGGCTCGAACAAAAACTAATGTCTTGAGATTTAAAATCACGCCAGTCCCCGGCAACGGCGCCAAAAACTTGTTACGTGCGAAATGTGTGTTTTAATCGCAGTGGGTTGCAAACTGTCCACAGTGGGAAGTGCAAGTGTACACTGTCCACTATGATCGTCACAGCAAGTAATAGTTGGTAAAATACCAGAATCGAATCCACAGAGACTGGACAATCAAGACAATACGGTTCTCATGAGCTCCTTTTACCAGTTTCAACTAGAGAGGAAAATAATACTTTGGTTTGGTTTGGTAAAATAGCTACTTGAAACGATTTACTAAATGCTAAAAAGGAGGAATGTAGGTTGGATTTTCCCTAAATTTTATCTCAAATACTCGGTCCTTAGAGTGATCCTCGTATTCGTGGTGGACATTTTCGCTAGAAAAGCCCGGTTACAAAACACTCACACCGTTAGATAAAAATCCCATACTCTTAGTACTTGTTGTTTTGTCAATGGTAATCTCTAAATGGACCTTTTCAGGCCTCGATGGAATGTGTAGAGACAAATACTCTAAGTGTTTTTAATACACAAATTAGCTTGCCTACTACTCCAGTGGGCAGAGATTAGCTCACTGTGCCGACCTCACTTTCGTAAGTGTCAAAGAATTCTTTCGAATCCCCTAGCATCATTCAAGCTCGTGTCACTGCGCTCTACTTATTTCTAAGTTAAGAACTAGACTTTAGATCCTTGCAAGTGATCAGCTTGTTCGCATCCTTGGGTAAATATCGAGAATGAAAGACCAAAACAACAAATATTCTAAGTATAAAGATTACTCAAGCATTTTTGATAAAATCCAGGTACTTCTCCTTCCTACATCCCAAAGGATGTTTAGCCTAACATTTCCGAAGTAAAGAAAACAAAAGATGAAGAATTGCACATAATAAAACTGAAAGTGATTTGCATTAACTGCTCACAGTAGGGAACGAGAAGTCGTCCCTGCACTGTGTATTTCGCACTACAACAGAAAATAAATTACTGAAATTAAATGCTAAGTTACTGCAGTAAATGAAAGCTTACAACTTAAGGAAATGCTAGATAAATTGCAAGATAGATTGATTGTAATAAATGAGACCCAACACTCCTTTTTATACTAAGAAGGAGGTGTTGGTCTTTACACAAAAAGGGTTTTCCAATGGGTAAAGACTGCTGAGTTTTGGCAGAATTCAGCTCCTTGTGCAAATCTTTTATCCAATGGTTCCTTCTCCAAGTCAACTTTTGCAAGTACAAAGGTACAATCATGATGTGAAGCCTTGAGGAACACTTGTAACAGCCAAATCTCAGCTTCTCTGTCATTGAACCTTCCTCCTCCAGAAAATTAGATCCCAACTAAAAGTTTCTTTTTGATTTCTTTTTTATCAGCTCGAAGAGTGGGGAACCGGAGTGGGCACTGTATACGTCACTGCGGACGAAAAATCGAGAAAACACCCAAAACTTCCCCAAATAATTTATTAAAGACCATGGTTCACTCCTTTTGCTCGTTTTCGTAAATCATACCAAGAATGGGGGTTTTTAGAAGTGAAATGGCTAAAATTGACAAAATAAAGTGGAAAATAAATGGAAATAATAACTCTAAAAATAGAGTTATCAGTCGCTGACAAAAAGGAGAAGATAGCTCTCAGCGGTTATCGTTTGGAAAATGTTTATGTAATAAACATGGACTCAACAACCACTAAGAACTCCTGTTTCTTCTCAAAAGCCTCATCTGATGTCAACTGGCTATGGCATAAGAGGCTCTCTCATCTAAACTTCAAGACACTGAATACTCTATCTTCTAAAGAGTTAGTTACTGGTCTACCTCAACACTCATACGCCAAGGAGTCCTTATGTTCAGCGTGTGAGAAAGGCAAGCAGACCAAAGCAAGCTTTAAGACAAAGCAAGTCTCCTCAGTGTCATCTCATCTACAACTTCTCCATATGGATTTGTTTGACCCTGTTAACAAACAATCCATTGATGGAAAGAAATATACGCTGGTCATAGTTGATGAATTCTCTCGCTATACCTGGGTAATGTTTCTCCGTTCTAAGAGTGACACCCCTGAAGAACTCATCACCTTTGTCAGGAAAATGGAAGTCCTGAACAACATGACCGTTCGCTCAATAAGGAGTGATCATGGGACTGAATTCAAAAACAGTTCTCTTGATTCCTTCTTTGAGAGTAAGGGTATTTCTCACAACTTCTCTTCAGTGAGAACACCGCAACAAAATGGAGTCGCAGAAAGAAGAAATAGAACTATCATTGAAGCTGCACGTTCAATGCTCAGCGATTCTCACCTGCCTACTCAGTTTTGGGCAGAAGCTGTCAACACTGCTTGTTTTACGCAAAACAGGTCGCTGATAGTCAAAAGATTCAAAAAGACAGCCTATGAACTTTTTCATGGGAGAAAGCCTTCAATTAGCTTTCTTCACATCTTTGGATGTCAGTGTTTCATACTGAACAACAGAGATGCCCTTGGAAAGTTTGATCCCAAGGCTGATGATGGAATCTTTCTTGGATATTCTTCAATCTCCAAAGCCTTCAGGGTCTTCAATCGAAGAAGACAAACAGTTGAAGAAACAATTCACGTCACCTTTGACGAATCCCGTTCAGCGAATTCTAAACCTTCTGCTGATACTGAAGAACTGAATCAATGGATGTTTTCTCATCTTGGTGATTCAGAAGACATTCCCACTCCTCATACTCATACCGTTGAAGATGATGGTCCTACTATCATCCCAAACATGCAGAATAGTGAAGCTGAAACATCATGGGTCTCAGCTGTTCCTCTAAACACTATGCCTGCTTCTGAACCAAATGTCTCAGACATTCCATCTACTTCTCAGCAATCAGTAAATGTAATGACATCTGCACCTACTCCTTTCTTGGCTGATATACCAGAAGTTGCTGAAGCCTCATCTTCAGCCCCTCAAGTTCAGGTTGAGTCAGCGACTCATGCTCCGGCTCAACGATGGACTATTAATCACCCAATTGATCAAATACTTGGTGATCCAAACGCTGGTGTTCAGACTCGACGAAGTGCAGGTAATATTTGTTTATTTGTTAACTTTATTTCTCTGATTGAAACAAAGAAAACAGATGATGCCCTCCAAGATCCGAACTGGGTCAGCGCTATGCAAGAAGAGCTGACTGAATTTGAAAGAAACAAAGTTTTGAAGCTTGTTCCTCGTCCATCCGACAAGTCAGTGATAGGCACTAAATGGGTCTATCGAAACAAGTTGGATGAACATGGAACTGTAACCCGCAACAAGGCTCGTCTTGTTGCTCAGGGATACAGACAAGAGGAAGGTATAGATTACGATGAAACTTTTGCTCCAGTGGCAAGACTATACGCCATTCGTCTTTTCTTAGCATACGCTGTACACAAATACTTCAAAGTTTATCAGATGGATGTTAAGTCAGCGTTCCTAAATGGAAAACTGAATGAAGAAGTCTACGTGGAACAACCTCCAGGATTCTTAGATCCTAAGCATCCAGGTTATGTTTATAAACTGGATAAGGCACTTTATGGCTTAAAGCAAGCTCCTCGTGCATGGTATGCCACCCTCTCTACTTATCTCCATATTGAAAAATTTGAGCGTGGTAAAATCGACAAGACTCTATTTTTCATGAAAGTAAAAGGTCATATTATTCTTGTTCAGATATATGTTGATGACATTATATTTGGTTCTACTAACCCTGACCTTTGTACTCGTTTCTCTGAAAGGATGAAAGCAGAGTATAAAATGAGTATGATGGGTGAGCTAACATATTTCCTTGGTCTTCAGATAAAACAAAATGAAAAAGGAACTTTCATTAATCAGGGAAAGTATGTTAAAGATATGCTGAAGAAATTTGATTTAACTCAGAGTTCAACTATGAAAACCTCTATGGCACCACCGCTGACACTAAACAAGGATCCTTCTGGAATACCTGTTAATGTCACGACGTACCGTGGGATGATCGGCTATCTTCTGTATCTTACAGCTAGCCGACCTGATATTATGTACGCAACCTGTTTGTGTGCACGATATCAAGATGAACCTAAGGAATCTCATATGATCGCTGTAAAGCGAATCTTTCGTTACCTTAAGGGTACTCCTAACCTAGGTCTTTGGTATCCCAAAGATTAAGGGTTTGATCTATCGCCTATTCAGATAGTGATTTTGCAGGTTGCAAAATGGATAGGAAAAGCACCACAGGAGGATGTCAGCTCCTAGGTGGAAAGCTGGTGAGTTGGACAAGTAAAAAGCAAAACTCAGTGTCCACCTCCACCGCTGAAGCTGAATACGTAGCTGTTGGAAGCTGTTGTTCTCAGGTCTTGTGGATGAGAAATCAACTACTGGACTATGACCTTCAGCTCTCGAAAATTCCAATCTATTGCGACAGCACAAGTGCCATCGCTATAGCCAACAATCCAGTGCTGCACTCAAAGACTAAACACATTGAAATCAGGTATCATTTTATCAGAGATCATGTGATGAATGGTGATATATAACTTCACTTTATCCCAACTGACTTTCAGTTAGCTGATCTTTTCACCAAACCTCTTGATGAGACAAGATTTAACTTTCTCACCAGCGAGCTTGGAATGTTGAACTTTGAAGAATAAAATCTTCAGCGGTTCGCATTTGATCAGCGACAGGATAAAACCAACTTATATAACCCATTCTATCATCTTCTCTCTGAACAAACTTGATTCGCAGATGTTAAGGTATGTTTTCTCTTTACTCGCTGACGTTCGCAAATGAATGCAAGATTTTAAAACAAATTGTATCGCTGAATATCTCTTCCTTATCAGCAATACTTTGAAATTTCAAAACCTAACATTGATATTTCTATTCAGTGCTTCATGTTTTCAAATTGTCCCTGAGTTTTTCAAAAACCTCAGAGACATCCTAAAATATGAAAGGACGTTTGTGACGTAATCAAACGGATAAACCCTGGCACGTTCTTTTTTCTGACACACGTTTGCACGTTTCGTTTTCTCATCCAATCAAATGCAAACACGTGTCCGTGTCATGATGAAAAACTTTCCCGCTCTAGTTTTTTTCTCTCTCTATTCCCACTATATAAACCCATTCGAGTTTATATTTTTCCTTTACGCGAACAACTTCTCCTACAAGAAAAGAATTACTGTTGCATCTTGAACTCTTGTTTCCAGAAACTGTTCATCTTCTTATTCGACAACAAGGTTAATATTCTAATTATTTACCTGTTTTAACTTGTTTCTGATCTTCTCATTGTTTCTACAAGATCAAACAAAAGAACTTTTAAAAATGAAATCATTTCTTTCATGGTTTTATGAACACAACCTTCATGATTGTTCTTCAAGTTTACATCTCAAAATCTTTAAACTTGAAACCTCATATGTTTTTCCAGAATCCTTATCTTTTAAGAAAGAGGAAACTGGAAAATAAGACTTCACTTTTTTTTGTCTCTCTTTGTCAAAAACTAGAAAAACCCTAATTTTCCATTAAGACATCTTTTGTCTGAATGGAATGTGCAAAACCCTAAAACATCTTTTTGGAAAATCTTTCCACATTAAGACTGTATTCTTTATCTATGTTCTTTGGTTGACATGATAAACAGCAATGGCATCTTCTACTGCTGCTCCTACTGCTGAGAAATCTCCTGCTGCTGAGAAACTGAATCTCATCAAGGCTTCTCCGGTCAAGTTCATGCTTGAGAAAGTCACTTTCAACAACAACAATCTCTATGCGCTTTTCGATTTTCCTCCGAAAAAGCAAGTCAAGCATCTGGATGATGCTGTAAACTTTCTCAAAACCTGTTGCTTATCTACAGCCCTCACTACCGTACCCCCTGCCCATAAATTCATTCTATCTCAGTTCTGGTATACTGCCAGACGAGCTCAGGTTCCTTCATCCAAAGACCCTAAGAAACTTCTTGATGTCATTCTCCGTGACACCAAATTTGGCACCACAAAATCAACCCCGCCGTTATCAGGCGTGCACTCAGCCTACCCACAACTATGAAAGAAAAACGCTTTGTCCCTCTGCCAAACCACAAAAACCATGCTGATAGGGAAGCAATCACTGCCTTCTTTGATGCAATTGGTTACACATGGGACACAGGAAGAGATGGACTCCCTGAGAAGAAGCTGACCCTGATCAAGAAGTCAAAGATGCCCAGCGAGATGAACTTCATTTTCGCTCACTTGATAAGCTGCATGACAGCGACGTCCGGCTCCTCTGATCAAGCCGCTCAACCTCAACAAGCAATGGGCTATGCATTGTTGAAAGGTCTCCATGTTGACTGGGCCTCAATCATCTATGACAATCTTGCATTCAGAGTAGATATGGCTGATAGACCAACATGGGTTCCTTATCCCAGATTCATCAGCGCCGTCTTTCTACAAGGACTTGGGGACAAATACCCAAAAGAGGGTGATCTGAGACTCTCTCAGGTTGGCCCTAAGGTGCTCGAGTTCAAGTCTCTGCCAAGCGAGGTACGTCTCTCTACTCTCTTACCTCTTCTCAATCCTTCTTCTTCTACTTCTGCAGCTACTTCAGCGGAAATCCCCACCGCTGATACCCAGGCTGCACCCTCTACTTCTTCTCGAAAAAGGAAACATTATTCTACCCAACTTGATTCTCAAAGGATCAAGAAAACCAAGGAGCAACCCCCCAAGTATTCACATGCTGAAGACTCCACGGTTCTCTCTACAGAGCCGTTGGATAGTTCAGTGGTACGCTCTGCCACAGCTGCTCAAGCCATCCCTTCAAAATCAACTTCAGCGTCTCTAAACGCTGATGTTATAAACTTGGAACATAACCCCTCTCCTTCAGACCTTCTAAGGACTGAAGAAGTATTTCTCAGCGGATCCAACGCTGAACCCCGCACCCAACCAATCTTCTCATCCTTCACTCCTCCCACTCTTTCTTTGGACACTCCACCAGTTTTCCCTACGTTCTCTGGTGCGCCTGTCATCATGCATGATTCAGCAGCTGATATTCTACATATGATGATGGATGCAAATTTAGGATCTGCAGGCCCCTCCATGCGCCAAGGCACTCTCGAAAGCGACATGGAATATCATTCAGGGTTACAAGGTTTCGACAACTTCGCCAACCCACCTGCAGGTATACACATAACTCCAAACACTCCTCTCTCTCAGCCCCAAACTTCTGAGCTTTCCTCTGTTCATAAGTTAATAACTTTTTCGGGTCCTAATTTGGGAGATATCAACAACTCCCTGAAAGAATTGGAAACTAAGGTGGAATCTCTCACCACTACTATCTCCACCAACTCTTCAGCGGTTACAGACACTGGAGAAAATATGAAAAAGCTGACTGAGATCGTTGATAAGAAAGCCTCCAATGCTGATCTGGAGAAGATGGATGGAAACATTGCAAGTTTTGCTGCTACTCTTGCTGAAAACTCTACTTCCATCAACAATCTCAACCTCTCCCATACTAACTTGTCCAGCAAAGTCACAACGCTGAAGACATAACTGTCCTTCTTAAGGACAGATGTCAGCGCTGCCACCAATCTACTGCAGCAAATCCTCGATCGCCTGAATGCTGCTACTTGTGCTCCCTCGCACTTTACTCAGGTAAATCGAGAAGATATTTAACGACTCAATCCTGCGATATCTGGCCTAGAAGACAGATTAAGTAAGATTAAAAACTGTGTTGGGATCTCTGGCCTGGAAGACAGGGACCCAATGCATGATGCTGCTGCTGCTGATGCTGATACTGTTGTATCCTCCCCCATCCATCATGTGGAAGAGGGGGAAAATGATCAAGACCTTCCCCATAATATTGAGGGGGAGAAGAAACCTCTTGAAGACCTTCCCCTAGCTGAGGGGGAGATGAGTTCTACTACTGCTGCTGGACAACCTCAGGGAGTTAAAAACCCTAAGGGAACCGAAAAAACTCCCTCTGCTCTTGAGGGGGAGCAACTCGATGAGGAAACTGAAGCTGCTGTTGACGTAACCGAACCTTACGCTGATGATGTCGAGTCTGAAGAAGAAGCTGAAGACGATGAAGCTGTCGACATCTCTGACGACGAACCATCATCAACTCATAAAAATGATGATGATGATGACGATGACGATGATGATGATGATGACTTCTTCTTTGTTGAGCCCAAGAAGTTCCCTGAGAAAGGGATTTCGATAAAAGAACCATCAGGGGAGACGACTAAGACAAAGCCTGCAACGTCTGAAGCTGATAAAGGCAAAAACAAAGGCCTCGCTGCATAAGGCAATCTGGCCATCCTTCAGATAAAGCCAGTTTGTCAGGTACAATATCTTCTATTCCCTTACTCTGCATCTCTCCTCTATCCCTTCTCAATCTCAATCCTTCTATCCATAAAACCTCTATACACTTAAACCCCATTCTTTTCTCTATCTCTTTCTTCCCATAATCTTACATAAACGATCGCTGTGTTTCAGCTAGTCCTCTCCCCTGCTTGAGGATCCAACTGAAGTCCCCACTGCTGCATCAACAATAATCCCAGCCACAAGAGCTGAAGATATAATCCCGGTCTTGGATTTAATCACTGATACCGATGAACCTGAAGAACAACTTCTCTCTCACAAAAACAGACCTTCCTTAGCTCCTCAAAAGCTAAGTGAAGAGGATCAGAAAATGAGAGAAGAAATGATCAAGAAGTTCGAGGATCAGCGAATCATCCTCCCTCGCTCCAAAGTCCCTGTTCCCACAAAGTTCAGGTTATCAAAGAAAGAGTTCGCTGATCATCTTAAAGCCAAAAGATTACTCGCCGAAAAGAAGGAAGCTGAAGAAAAAGATAAGGCCCTCGCCATGCAGCTTGCCCAAGAATCGGTGAATGACCCCAAACTGAAAAGAACTCCCATCGAAGTTCAACGTCAGTTATGGGAAGACGCCCAGAAGATCGTTGAAGAAAAGACCAAGGTATCTGATTCTACCTTGGAATGGTGCAAAGAAAGACTGCACTGTCGATACCGGGCTGCCAGAATTCACAAGGTGATCATCAGAGGAAAAACGACCATAGATGTTCCAGTTGTTAAGGTCGATCTATTCAGAGAAAACGGTACCAAGGAAAACATCTACGCTGCTACGATCAAGAAGTACGGTTTCTATGAATGGTTGGAGATGCGAATAGCCATTCAGCGATCTAGTTCACAATATAAGAGCCATGTCGAGAAAATCATAAATTCTCAGATCGACTTGGTTTCTTCTGCTGTGTATATTCCTCCTCCTCCTCCTCTTGCGACTCAACGAAGAAGGGCCTCTGCAAAGAAAAAGTCCAAACCATCAGATTCAGGTCCTCCTATCCGGAACGAAATAGGTATTGGTTTTTCACGTGCTGAAGTACTTGGTCATGATCCTGATCTCTCAGCGTTGGATACCTCTCTGCCACCTGGTGAACGTTTCGTCCCTGGTAAAGTCATAAGCAATCCTTATGGTATCTTCTTTCTCGACTACGATGAAGGACAACGTTTTCAACGTATCTCTGAGCTTTCCATCACTCCCATTGAACAGCTCAGGGATCTCATCTATTGGTGTGAATTCAGACGCGATCTTCAGGCACGATATCTCAAGCCCTTAATCTTTGCTGAAGCAAAGAATAAACGAGATCAAGGAGTAACGGTCCCTGACTGGATGATACCCACAACAAATTCAGACGCGATCTTCAGGCACGATATCTCAAGCCCTTAATCTTTGCTGAAGCAAAGAATAAACGAGATCAAGGAGTAACGGTCCCTGACTGGATGATACCCACAACAAAGACCCTTGATGAACTTCTCATTAAGGAAGAACCTTTTGAAGGCTGATAGGATTTCCTTGTAATCTTTCTATCTTTATCAGCTTACCTCTTTTGTACTTATAATTTAAATTTGCTGTACTTGTAATTTTTCTACTTCCCTCTGTAATCTTATACGAAGTTAAAAAGAAAAATTTCAGCGAATGTACTTTACTCCATCAGTACTTAAAAGATCCCAGAAAACAGTAAAAGGGACAAATATTTTATGAGTTCTTTTTATCCTTATGTTTTCATACTTAGCAATTTTCTTTGTTGCTGTGTCATAATCAAATAGGGGGAGATTCTTGATCCAAACCCTCAGTGATTTGATAATGACCCTCTCTTAAACACTTAGTGAAAATTGTAAGTAAACAATATATATTAGAGTTTCACTATCGCTGATAAGTACTAGGACTTTACAGTACCGCTGATAGGAACTCTCGCTCTCTAGATTAGACATTCAGCGAACACTGTTCATCCAGTAGCTCTGAGCCTGTTCAGCCTCTGTGATGATCGCTGATAGTTTAGTTGTTTACTTATGATCCCTGAAGACAAGTTTCACGTCAACAAAGGTTCTACGCTGAAGTCGAAGATCAAGCCCAAGAACCAGCGACAAGTCTACTAATGAACTGATACGGATATCAGCGAAGCAAGACCTGTCCACTCAACAAGAAGTATCAAGTAGAAGACTTCAGCAATCGCTGAGCTTTATCATTCGCTGATAAAGAACTGTTCAACGAACGCTGATCATGAGGTCTACTCTACAAGTTACTTTTGTCTATCCCCTTGCACGTCTCCGTACGAAATGTCAGAACGGACCTCCCTTCTGTCTAGAATCGTACAACAAACTCTGATTCTACACTGTGCACCATGCGGCTACTAAGGTTGTCTACAAAGGTCAAAACATGCAACCACTCAACTGCTGCCACGTGTAAAGTAACACTGCCATGCATTAAATGCATGCAGTATATAAGAAGAACCCTACTTCAGAAATGAAGTGCTCGGCCATCTTCTTCTTTCTCTCTTAGTGTTAGAATATTATTCGTAATATTCTTATCTTCTTTCTATCTTATTTCTAGTGCAAGAAACTTAGTGTTTTTAACTTGTTTAGATTAGGTTAATCCTTAATCTTGTTCCACAACAAGTTGTAAATTGTTTTAAGATTTATCAATAAACAATTTTAGAAAGTAAAAATCGTGTGTTTGTATTCAACCCCCCCTTCTACAAACTTGTATAACCCTTCGGGACCAACAAGAACAGAACAGAACAAACAAAACAGAACAGAATAAAGATCATAGTCCCATGTTTGTTAGGACTTTTATGTGGAACAAACAAGAACAGAGTGGAACAAGTTGGAACATGGTTACATGCCTGTTCCACCTCCACCACATGGAACAAGGTGGAACTGACTAATGTTTTACCAATATAACTTCAAAATAAAATTTAATTCTCTTCTAAAACATAAAATACACATTCTATTTATTCATTCTTTAAATTGTATTTATTGTATTTATCTAATGTTATCTGTTCTGTTCTGTCAAGTTCTATCTACCAAATGTTGAACAACTGTTCTGTATTATCTTGTCCCATCCTATTTTGTTCTATCGTGTCTACGTAACAAACACACCCATATGATTTTAAAATTATAGTGAACAGGACGGGAAAACGGTTAATGCAAAGGTGAGCAGAGCGGGAGATGTGGCGTGCAGACAAAGTCGTGTGAATCACATGTGATTTTACACGGCATTTTAGTCTAAGGGGATGTTTGGTTGGTTTATCATTAAATCTTGTGTGGATATAGATGTTTGTCTGGATTTATCCGTCTGTATAGATTATGATATCTTGTTGTTTGTTTGTTATGTTAAACAAACGGTCTGAATGTCAAGATTGACTATTTTACCCTTCTGGTTGTTTCTTGTTTTATTGATCTTTTGACAACATTGCAAGCAAAACAAAACCCAAGATGAATGAATTGATCTCCAAAATTATGAATCTAAACACAGATTGATATTTTTTTTAAGAACATCAATAAAATTGAATCCTCAAAACAAACCATCTGCACAAACCATCAGAAAATTTCAAACCCAAATCCTCAAAATCCCTAAAATCAGCAACTTGCAAGACATCATTGAACACAAATGTTTAACTACAAGAAATCAAACCCAAATCCCAAATCCCTAAAATCAGCAACTTACAAGAAATCAAACCCAATTATCAAATCCCTAAAATCAGCAACTTGCAGATATGAAGAACGAGAAGTTGGAAAAACCTTTGAAACCTTCGATCTTGAACAAGAAGCAGAGGAGAAGGGGTCTGTTCAACCCAGTGAGACCCTTGAACCTTCGTTCTTGAACTTTGAATTAGCCTTCGATCTTGAAGCAGGAGTTAGGTTTCGATCGAGAGAGATGGAGAAACAGATCAAGAGAGATGGGAGAAGCAGGGAGTTACGTTTCAATCTTGAAGCAAGGTGCCAGGTTTCGATCGAGAGAGATGGGATGAGAAGATCGAGAGAGATGGGAGATGCAGAGTTATTTCTCTCATGTATTTTACAGGGGTAGGGATAAGGGGTAGGGATGGAAATGTGATGTCTGAGTCCATAAGGGTTCCCTCTAAAATCTTATTCGGTAAGCTCTCTTCTAAATCATTAAGCCACATCCAAACAACACAACATGGCTGACCGAATAAGCCGAAGGCTTCGTTAAGCTCATTAAGCCACTTCCAAACAGGCCCTAAATCACATGTGATTAAGCCATTGTCATATTCTCATATTTTGGTTAATATATATATATATATATATATATATATATATATATAGGGTCAGGTTCAGGGAAAACCTAAAAAAAACGGAAAACTGAAGAACACCATAGGAGCCCTTCATCTGGACGGTATCACTTGTGCATACAGGTTATTTGTAACATGCATTTGTGCATAAAACCAAAAAAGTCAACTATTTACTTGTATACACAAATGCATACCGTTCAGATGAAAGGCTCCTAGGGTGTTCTGAGGTTTTCCCTTGAACCTCTCTCTCTCTCTCTCTCTCTCTCTCTATATATATATATATATATATATATATATATTTGTGTGTGTGTTTGTGTAGGTTCAAACAAGAACGGTCGTCAATGTACAAAATCATACATGATTCACTTACAAAATCATATATTATCCACGCGACTTTGTCCCGCGACTTAAGTCGGGACCAAAGTCATCAACGTCCATGTTTTTGTTGTCAATGTTTTTTTTGGACAACAAAAAGGCAATCAAATTAAACCAAAAACTAGAGAGCAGCTAGAGAAGTACAAGTATTCACAGCGATCAACGGGGTATGTTTTTATTCTCCATCTTCGATATAATCCATATCTAACTCAAATCAAATAACATCATAAACAAAACAAAAAACCAAAAAAGGAGGGCATTTATTATGATTTTAGAAAAATTGAATCGAATAACATAACATTGGCTCTGATCGCTAGAAATGAAGAAAAAAAAATGTTGCCAACAACTATATTCGGTTTTGCACCAAAAATACCCTTTGATATCGAAGTTTTCCTCACAACTATGAGCTTCAAGTTGCAAGGGGTTATGATGTATCATTACTACACCTCGACATATAATCTCTGACTTTGAGTTAGTGTGAAAAGGAACGAGAGGTGTGGTTGCAAGATGTACAATTTATTAACAAGCAAAAATGAGAAAAATATTCTAAAAATCTAAAATACCCATAGACTTAATGAATTTTCTTTAACAACCGTTAGTGGGAAGGACTAAAAGTTCAAATCCAAATGAAAATTCACACTGCAATGACGAATTGTATTAAATAAACTGTAAGGACCAAAACCAAGAAGATGAGAAGCACAGAGGACCAAAAATGAAGTTTACTCTATTAGTTTAATCCGTTTTTATTCATCACTTTCAAAAATGGTTATTATATATAGCCACACCAATCCTGCTAAAATAGAAAGCAAATGAAATCAAAATACATGATGATTTTCCTTTTTATCATCTTCCTACAATTCATTACTTCATCAAACTCAAAAGCAATCATCAAGAATCTCCCTGGCTTTAATGGTGATCTTCCTTTCACTCTCCAAACGGGGTATGTTTTCATTTTTTTTTCATTTTTTTTAAACAGCAACGAATATTAAAAACCAGTAAGACGCTAGAACAAACAGTTACATGCATTAAATAACCAGTAGAGGGTTATGAACCAACCCACCCAATTAATTTTAAACTTGCTACTTCTATTAGAAACCCAAAAATAAGTATAGGTTACAATCTTGTTAAAGATATCCAACTTCTTCAACCTGGTCTCGCCAAAAATTGTCACATTCCGGAAAAACCATATGTACCAAAGCAAAGTGGAAATAACGGCCTCAAAGCACATTTTCTCCCAACTCTTCAACCGCAAATTAGAAAACCATGTAATTCAAGTCGCATAAGAACTAAGCGTTGGGGATATCCAAATTCCACCATCTACTAATTTGTCTCCAAATCTTCGCCAAAGAGCACGAAACAACAAATGATCACATGACTCCAAACCCACATCACATAGCGGACAAAACAAAAAGCCAACATCAAAACCTCTCCTATCCAAATTATCCCGAGTGACTATCCTATTCAAACCCAAGCGCCAACGAAAAACATTAACCTTAATAGGAACCAACCGGTTCCATCTAGTACCAATCGAGTCCACAACCAACAATCTTGAATCAATGCAATTTCTAGTGGATGCAACGGTAAAAGACTTATTGCTCTAGAAAACATATGCCGTAAGCTTGTTTTTGCTTCGTTCTTTGTTTTGTATTTATGTCGAAAGATACATTGGAATGGGAGAAGATGACTCGATGCAAGTTTTCTACTACTTGGTTGAGTCTCAAAGAAGCCCGTCGGATGACCCTCTTCTACTGTATCTCACCGGTGGCCCCGGCACTTCTGGACTATATCCGTTCCTCTATCAAATTGGTAATTTTCTTGTATTGCATAATTGCGTGAGCTTTATACAATATGCTATAACAAATTTTGTATAATGTTTTTATTAGTCGTTTATGGTTAATTTAGTACAATAAAATTAAGTTTATAGGATGTTTATTTTGTTTAAGTTCCTAATAGAGTGTCTTATATAAGTTTATATGTCCAAAAAATAAAGTGGTATATCTAAAGGTGTAACAATAAGTTTATAGGTCATTTTTGGGCGCCATAACAAGTTTTTTAGGAAATCTTTAAAATAAAATGTCGTATTAGCAATTTTATAGAACAATATTTGAAAAAACGTCCTATAAACACAAAATGGTCCTATAAAAAGACGAGTTTGTAGGAAACTTTTCAAAGTGTTCTGTAAAATAGCTAATATAACATTTAGTTTTAAAAAGGTCTTAGAAAACTTGTAACGACGCCCAAAAATGTCCTACAAAAACTTATTGTAACATTTTTAGATATGACGTCTTATTTTTTGGTCGTATAAACTTAATTCCTATATAACACTCTATTACGACACTTAAATACTTAGACGTCTTATAACCCAATTTTATTGTATTGATTAATTTTGTATTTGAATTTTTTTCACAATAATTAAATTTCTAGCACATAGTTTATTACACAAATATAACTTATATCCACTAAGGGCGAAAAATTGAAGACCACTCCATCAACAGCAGTAGCAGTAGCAGTAGCAGTAGCAGTAGTACGCAGATTGCAAAACCGATGTTTTTATCCATTGCTGCATTCTTACTTTGGAAATGAAACGACCAAAGAAAAGGAATAAAGCTAACAGTTTTATTGTTATACCCTTTATATTCTTGCAAAATGGGTATTTATTACAACTTGGTCATTAAGAAATTATAAAAGAAAGAAATTACATTCTTTTTTCTCTCTCGATCTTAAAACTTCATAATTTAATAATTTAGTTATCTGACCCGATTCCTTATCCAATAACGTGTAGCGTACGGTCTTTCGGGTATTTGTCAACTTGACAGTAATAATTAATCATATATGCTATTATGATTAGTCAACAATAGATATCTATTAAGACGTTAGTAATACCCACGTGACTAGAAATAATTGATTCAACTAATCGTACTTGTGTCGTCATTAGAAGATGTATACATAATACATACACTACTAAACAAAAAAAAAA
Source organism: Saussurea involucrata (assembly GCA_033807775.1). NCBI lineage: Eukaryota > Viridiplantae > Streptophyta > Magnoliopsida > Asterales > Asteraceae > Saussurea > Saussurea involucrata. The sequence continues at coordinate 43,700,486 of CM066325.1, read as the reverse complement.
AAAAAGACTTTTACCTACGAACTTTCCCTGAGTAATCTGTCGTTAAAGGGTGATTCATCACAAAACGTCACAAACGTTGGTGGTTAATGCAAATCAGTGACAATTACCTTGGGATTCTCTGGGTGATCCATGGGTATTTTCTAGAAAAACATCGGATTCTACCGAACCATTGGTATTATCTGGGTGATCCTTGGGTAATCACCGACGGAAATTTCATTTGGTAATTTTTGTGGGTAAAAGTCATTTGTTTTGTAGTGATATGTCCCTTTGTCATATATGCGTAGATTGAACACGAGTAGGAACGTTAATAAATCGAGTTGAGTCGAGTTGCAGGTTATTCGAGCTCATCTTGAAGAATTCTTGCCATACTCGAGCTCGAATAATATTTTAACGGTACAATTGATACCTGTTTACGGGCTCGAACTCGAGATCGATTAACTCACCTTATTCAATAAATTTTATACTTTGATTATATGAATTATGAACATATGAACTTTTTTAGCTCGACAAAGTGTATGCTTGAATGACTCGGCTCAAATAAATTTTTAAGTGAAATGACTTTTCAAACGAGTAGACACTACAATAAAATTGTGTTTATAGGATGTCTAAACTAAATAAGCGTCCTAATAGAGTGTTTTACTGGACCTTAGTTTATAGGACCAAATGAAAAAGTGTCTTCCCTAAAAGTGTTACAATAAGTTTATAGGACGTTTTTAGCGTCGTAACAAGGTTTTTTGGACATTTTCAAAACAAATATCGTATTAGCTAACTTTATAGGACGCTTTTGAGAAGTGTTTTATAAACCCATCTTTTTAGATGACACTCGTGTTTATAGGATTTTTTTTCTTCAAAAAATGTCCTATATATAAAATAGTTAATAGGACGCTTTAATTGAAAATTGTTCTAAAACACTTATTATGATGCCTAAAAGCGTCCTATAAACCTTTTGTAACACTTTTAGATAGGACGTTTTTTTGTTTGGTCCTATAACGTTGGTCCTATAAAACACTCTATTAGTACGCTTAATTATTTATTTTCGGCATCCTATATATAAACTCAATTTTGCTGTAGCGAGAGTCGAATATTGGTGTTATGGAACTTGACTCCTTACGTTGAACGAGTTTCCAGCGTGTGTTCGAGATTGACTATTATTAAGCACGAGCCCGAGCTCGAGTAGCTCGTTAAAAACTCGACCCGTTAAAATCCTTAAATTCAATATTTGGTTTATATATTGATCTATGAATAAATTACAAACATTGATCTCACATTTTAACTATCTAAGCTTGCATAGTTGCATACCTATCTTCAATCACATCCTATCGATATCATTTCTGTCATACATGGTATTGGTATCATCATACACCTGACAACTAAACAATCACTTGGTTGCGATATTAATTAATCTAGTAGACCCCAAAATCATGAATATATTAAAATGATGTTATCATGTTATGGCTCACAAACATAACTCTGGAATTGAAATATAAATCATGATAAGTTGTAATATTATATTTTAGTGGTTTTTTGCCCGATTATAAAAATTTAAGATGAAACGATCAAGTAAAATTATCCTTTTGTAGGTCCATTAAGATTCAATTATGAAAGTTCAAAGGGCAATAACATTACATTGGAGTTGAATCCATATCCATGGTCAAAGGTTCGTTCACATTTCCATTCTATTCAAATGTTTGCTTTTAAAAATTAAAATTCTTATTTTTAACATTCTTTTGTTACAAAAAAATTGTATGTGCAGTGTTTTTATTGTATGCATGGTGCTAATAAATATATAATTTTGAAATCTTGTAGGCTGCTAATGTGATATTCGTAGATTTACCGGTTGATGTTGGATTTTCTTATGCTAAAACATGGGAAGCATCAAGGAGTAGTGATTCCATTTTAGCTGTACAAAGTTATGAATTTCTAAGAAAGGTAAGATAATTGGTTTTAAAATAAATCTCGATCTTTACGAATTATATATTATATTCTACATTATATGAATCGTTGCTTGTTATAATGGGACTCACACGACGCTTTGTTGACGTTTTTGAACCAAATGCCTAATTCTTATATTGGCCCTATGAATTATGTGATGATTAAAATATGTGAATACAGTGGCTTGTGGAGAACCCCAAGTTTCTGAATAACCCATTGTACATATCTGGGATTTCATACATGGGTATTGTCGTACCAAATGTGGCTTTGGAGATATACAATGGTAAGAATTTCTAGATAATATATACATACAAGGTGCACCTTCCATATGTGAATCATACATCGATCATCTCTCAATAAAAAGGCTTGATCGGCTTTTATAACATTCTATTTACGTACGGTTCTCTATTTCTATATATAGGCAATGAACGTGGAAATCAACCGCAACTCAACATTAAAGTAAACATCTTCCTTCATAAACTTGTTAATTAATGTTATTGCTCAAGTATTTGGTTGGTTCATATACAATTGATTGAAATAATTCCCATGGCCAGTATGCTACTAAAACTAAATCTCATGCTTCAACCACTGAACATGACCTATTTTTTTATTGGAAGTTAATAATGTTCTATATTCTTATTACTAGCAACTAACCAAATCAACATTCTAAGCCAAAACTAGTACACATGTTAATGTTTGTGGAAACTTCAATGGCAAAAATAAATTTGGTGGACGATACAAAATGTTAGATTAACTAATATGATATGCCCATTATACAGGGATGCCTAATTGTTAACCCTCTCACCGATAAGTTCATCAACTTCAATGCAAGATTTGAGTTTGCTCATCGCCTTGCACTTATATCTGACGATATCTACGAGGTAATTAATAAGGACATTCTTATTATGACGTGACACATCTACTTATGAATGAAAATATGTCAATTTTGTTTTAATCTGTTTGAATTTATGTTATATTTCAGTCTACAAAAGCAACTTGTGGTAGTAACTATGTATACAACGATCCAGGGAATGTCCTGTGTGCGGATAATCTTAAGCGGGTGGATGAGGTACACACATATCATTAATTCTTCTGACAAGACCTTTATGATTTTATAATGTAATGTAACTTTAATCGAAAATCCCAATTGCAGTGCATAAGCAAAATTACGTTTGGGAATATATTGGAGCCAGGGTGTGATGCAAGAGACATGGAGCCAACTTGTAAAGTAATTTTTCTTTCTCAAATGCATGTGTAAATCTATACACATTTTCTTATGCAGACACTATTGCTACTTCACTCTGAGATCACACTCTCAGTGTTTTTGAGTATCATTTATGTAATTGGCTAGATATAATTGGTTTATAAATCTTACTTTAAGAACATGCAAACTAATATGAGTTTTACCATTTTTCTTTAATTTATTTAGACATATACGGACACATTTATAGAAACTTGGGCAAACAATAAAGATGTTCAGAAAGCTCTCAACGTTCGTGAGGTACGTCCATTATTCACCATGACTCACTACATAAGACACTATTTACTCAATAACGATGGTTGTGACCATTATAAGATAAATGTCCCTCATTTCACCCAATGTTTCAACAGTCTTGAATATTGATCTTTCTTTTCATCTGCAGGGAATAATCGAAAAGTGGGAGACCACGAACAAGAGTATTAGTTACGATTTAAAGAAAAACGACACCATTTATTACTCCTATGACGTCTGGAGCAGTATTCCATCCCATAAACAACTTCTTACCAAAAATTCTCATGTTTTGATCATATGGTAAAACCAAATAATACTCTTTCAATTTCATATAAAATCATAGTTTCAATATCGTTTTAGAAAAAGTTCAAGTTTGACATCTTTTTAATTCTTCATATTTTGAATTTTGAACTAGTTTAATTTGACTCACAATGTTGTTAATTACTAAATATTATTTTGTACCGTAAAATAAACTCAAATTCCATATCATTTACGATCGAGGGTATGTGAATGTCCATATCAACAAAATTTCTTTTAAATAATTTGTAAATTTATACTTTTAGTTTCAATCGACAGCGGTGATCATGACATGGTGTTTCCGTACGTGGGCACTGTGAAATGGATAAGGAATCTTAATCTTCCGATTGAAAGCCCATGGGAACCATGGTTTGTTCGTAAGGAAGTTGCAGGGTGAGCTGAAAATTCAAGTATTTGTTGTTTTTAGTATATTTATTTCGTATTTTCTTGAACCTGAATTAAGAATCCATGTTGTTTCATGAAATGACATACATTATTGAAAACTATATATCAAGCAAAGTGGTTGCTCTTTGTTTTCGTAGATATCATATGACATACGCACGAAGTGGATCCTCGATAACATTTGCAACTGTTAAGGTAAGAAACGTGAAATTTAATTGTTGTTTGATGAGTCGTCTATATCTTCTTGTTAAGGATAATACTTGTGAAACTGAGATTTCGCAACAAAAAATTGTGAAATACAAAATTAATTAAGGTGATCATTTTCAAGAAACAAAAAAACTACTGGATTTAATTGTTCATACAAATTATTGTTGATTATTATGTCAGCAAATATTATGACAAATGAGTAAAAAATTTATGGATTGATATTTGTTTTGTAGGGTGGTGGTCATCCACTGGCAGCGTACAACCCTGAAGAAGCTTTGGTCATGATGGATGGGTGGCTTTCTTCTCATGCTTACTTAAGTGACTCCTAAGCACAAGAGATTAGAGTTTCATCCATCTTTATTCAAATTTCCTATTAATGTGTCTTCACTATTATTATTAAACTATTAGCCAATAAAATTGTAGATGATTTGTTATTGATTTGTGTTGATGGTACTTTATGATGTATAATTATTTCTTCCTTGTATATATGATTATCTCCATATATATTACCATGAAATACAAGAAAATCCTCAAGGAATTATTCAAGAATTCCAAACTCTTTTGTTGCATCAAAGCTATCAAAATAGCTACGGTTGCACGTACCTTATTCTCCCATCGGCCGGTGGCTACCCTTCCTCTGCGTCACAAATGGTTGGAGATGACACGCCTACTCCTGAACCTTTTCCTCTGCGTCACAAATGAGTTATTTATGACACAAAAGTTATGTACTTTGCCTCGGGTAAGTTTAACCAACTTCATGCACATGGCTACTGAGTCATTCCCAATATCGATGGCACCCCACCCCTAGTAGCGATAAACCCTAATTGTGTCTCATGACATGAAATTGATGCCCATGTTCTTCAATGGGTCTAAGAGATGCTTTTTGACGATCTCCTAATTGTCCGGGTCGTTGAACAAGAATCCACTACTCCATGTCAACAAAATATTGCACAACAACAAGGGGGTACGTAGTGTTCTCGCCCTTGAGCTTGAGTTCAATTAACAACCTCAAGCTCGAAACCATGTCCTCTCTTGATGCATATTGCCAACGTCTAGCCAACTCAAGAATACCAGCATCTCGTCCTCCAACTAGTTCGTGGCCTACTGAGAAACTTGACACAATTGCTTCATACATCCATCAAACCTTGACGTCCTTCAAAGCTGAACAAAACATGCTACTACTCGAACAACATCGTCCTCATAACTCGCCCTTCACTCGTACCTCACTAAGCTTGTTGGAGTGAATCTCCTCGGCCATCTCAGCTATCTCGGCGCGGTCTACGAGGACAACGAAGTCGACGTCAACAAGCGGCAACAACTCGGGGGGTGAACAAAATCAGTCTGACTGCTGCAAACGCTCTAGCCCCCATAGGCCACAACAACAGTGGTATCCACGCGATGACAACCTCAGTGGCCTCCTCCACCATGCCCTTACCCCACCACCATAGCGATGCTCTTACCCTCCCGACAGCAACGTCGTAACCCCCCCTCACAATGGCTCACATGGCTGAAATATTGCCAATAGATATCGGGCACGCCCTTCAATACCTATCCCTTCCCCATCCGATGACAAGTAGTGGTACATGGACACATGTGCGTCTTTTCATTAGCTATTTATAGGACACTTTTGAGAAAGTCCTATAAACCCATCTTTTTATAGGAAACAAGTTTTTATAAGAAGCTTTTCCAAATAGCGTGTGCTACAAAAATAGCTAATACGACTTTTTTATATAAAAATGTCCCAAAAACTTGCGTGTCTCGTCTATCATAATCATCCCGCCGTTTTTGCTCTTCCTCCTGACGTCTCTTATCCCGATCCAACAACTCTTGAACTTAGGACCTTAAGTTGTTTATTTCCTATAAAATAAAGAAGAAGTTAGAATATTTAATATGAATTATAAATGAAACTGATAAACATCATTTAATGAAAAAACTGTAAAATCCGTTATGTGAACCAAACGTCTTTACTAACGGATTTTAATTTCAAAATTAAATCTAATTAAATCCGCCGAAATTTTTAATTAATTGAATAAATTTGACTTATCATTAGTTTTGGAAATTATTTTAAAATTATAATTTATTTAAAAAATATTAAATTGACCGAAAATCCGTTGAAAAAATAAAAAGTATATATTTTAATGGTGTTTCCCGGCGGATTTTACGTTTTATTAAAAATAATATATAAAATCCTCCAAAAATAGCATTTTAAAAATGAATATCACGATTTATTTTCTGGCGGATTTAAAATTTTTAAATAAAATAAAGTTCCGCCAAAAATCCACCGGAAAATAAATCCGAAAACTAATATTTAAAATGATATTTCGGGCAGATTTCTAAATTCTGATTGGATTTCATTATTTTAAATAAAATTTAAAAACGACTGGAAATATTTTTATATATTTAAACGTATCTATAAGTTAATTTTTCTTAAATTTTTTGATTGTTATTAATTAACTTTTCCGACGGATTTTAGTTACTCATTCTAATGAATTAAAATCCGTTAGAAATCCGTCGGAAATGTAAATTAATTTTAGTTTAAAGGTTTCAAAAATAAATAGTAAGAAATATATAAAATTCGCTGGCATGCGGCGGAGATTCGTCGGAAAAATGTAAGATTTATAAAAATTAAAAACTATTTTCTGGCGGTTTTCCGACGAAAGTCAATGCCGTTTGACTTTCTTTAATATCCGCCGGATTTGTCTGTTTGTTTAGTAGTGCAATCAGTAGTTTTAGTCCCATTTATAACAAGCAACAATTCACATAATTGATAGATTGAGTAATAAGATGAGATATAGAGGAATATGGTGTATTATTGAAGATGGAAGCAACCTAGAGAGAGAATGGATCTCTCTCTAGAACACACACAAACACCATGGAGGTCTACATTGTAATTGATTGCATTAACCCTAATTACACACACACATCCTATGTATACCCACCTATTACACCTTTAAGCCCAAGCCTATATTACCATAATCCAAACCCATATAACAATTATAACCCTTTACAAAACTATCTTATAATTAGGACATTTTGTGTCCTAACAAGTAGACAGAAAAGTACAATGAAATTTATATACATCATAATCTTATGAAAATTACCTCAAATCAATGTGAAAAATGTGACGTATAATGTGGTGAAATCAGATTTGGAAAATACATCTTATACAAAATGTAACACTTGGAATTTTATTAATATGAAGGTTTAAAGTTTGAAAAACGCTTTACGTGAGAAGCTCAGCAAATCGAGAAACATTTCGGATTAAACGGAATTTCGGACATCGACGGGTCTGGGTGAGAATGCCCAACGACTATGACACTGGTCATAGTCGCACAAGGGGGATGAGCCGCGGTACAGAGTTGGCGAGATTGCCCCGCGATAGTGACAAATGACATTCTCGTTGGTCACTCTCGCGGGGGATATACCGTAGGGAGGGGGAGCTTGGCGATAATGCCCGCGACTATGCCCATGGCAATGTTATCGGGCGTAGTCGTCGGCGGCCTCTGAGTGTTTAAAAAGAAGGGAATCCTGATTTTTACCCATTCCTTCCTTCCCACTCGGTTTTTATCCCTTGGAGGTCGACTTGAGAACCCTCTTGCGGCGATTTTCTCCTCTTCAATCCTTCCCAACTCAAATGAAAACCTAAGGTTTGATTAAAGGCACTTATTGTCATCAAGAACTCCTTGTGGAACACTTATTGTAGAGATTGAAGGCAAGTTCAAGGTTTCTCCATCTCAAGTTCTCATCTCCTAACTTTCTAGGGTTTTACCAAACCCTCACCTAAACCCTTCCCTCTCTGTTGTTGAAATGAGTTATGAAACTTATATTGCTAACCCTAGAGGTGTTGAGTTGGTGGTTTCAAGTGGTGGTTGAGGTAAGCTCCTCTTTTCTTCATCTAAGAAATTAGGGTTTTGGGGTTATTGGTGATTTTGATGTTTTATGTTGAGGAAATGATTTTAAGTGTTTGGGGATAACTATTTATGGTTTGAAAGTTGTGGATCTAGGTTTTGGAGGATTTGGCTCAAGGATGTAACACCCCAAAAATACAACTGGACAAGCATAACATTAATGCATAAACATTACAAAACTGGGTCTCAAAATTTCATTACATTTGTCTCAAAGCTTAGGTTGGCGGAAACAACCTATACACAACTGAGAATATCTAACTACTAAATGTATGAGTGGCACGGCTTCCATCTGCATCTGTACTCTAACCAGCTCTTGGTCACTTACCTGAGCCTTCTACTATTTGCTTACCTGAAAATGGTTTAGTTTTGAAAAGTGAGGGTTAGACCAAAAGGTCTAGTGAATTCCCTCCATGAATGCATATAACACCAGTATAAAAGTCATTTTATAAAGACAGTTAACATTCTTCACATAGCATCATTCATGGTACTACACAGGGTTCAAGGATCACATTACCTACCACGATCGGGGCCCAAACGGACTCCCTCTCGGCTCATCTCGGAGTCCAAGCGGACTCACATTCATCCGAGTAGGAAGGAAACAAATTCCATTCTACAAGCTCACCACAAATGCCCAAGGGATCATAGGATCCCGAGGTACCCTGACCCCACTGTGCAGAACGACTCAACATAGCATACACGTAGCTTAACGTAAATCACAAAGCGTAAAGTCTTTGTACATCATTTCATCTTGCTAATAGCCGTCTTTCAAAATAAAACGTACATTTCATGGAAAACATGCGTAACAGTTGGTAAAACAGTTCATGCTCATAAACGAACCATAATCAGTAAAAACATTTAACATAGTACTTCGTGTAAAAAGGGTTTAGGGAACTCACCTGATAGTGGTAACTTCCTAATCACGCGTCTCGTTCCGAACCGTTCTTACACCTAAATCATATCGTAATGTTAATCAGTTCCAGCTCAACTCCTGATCCTAGGCCCTTCTCTAATCCGAACCCAAATAATTAATTCGGATCGTTAATTAAATACTGGGTCCTTTTTACCAATACCGGATATTAAATTATGACCAAACCCAATTAACTCCCAACTATTAATTAAATTGTTGGATCTCTTAACCCCAAATGAAAGAAACCTTCGACCCAACATAATATTCTGGCCCAGGTGACATAATTTTGATTCATTAAGGTTTCAAGGCTTGCTGGGGCCACTAGCCCATTACCGGGTCACAACACAAGGAACATCCACGACCCAACCTTAATGTTCCGGATCCAAATAACACATTCCGGTTCGAATGAGTTTAAAACAAAAAAGAGAGTTCTGGATCTCTACATTCCGGATCTGGTTTAACAAGGGGGTTCCGGATCCTTAATTAGGTTCCAATTCCGGAACTTAGAAATTCCGGATCCACACGAGATTTATTCCGGATCATATTGTTCCAAGCCCAACACACCGAGCCCAAGTTCCGAAAGATCCATTCCGGATCCATTTCGTCAAGGTCCAATTCCGGAACAAGTATTGAGACGGTTCTGGATCCTTATTTATGTAGTTCCGGATCTTGCAAGTTCCGGGTCTTATAAATTTACTAACTCCGGAAACATCAGTTTCGGTATCAAATACTTCCGAAACTGCGATTCTTTTGATGCCGAACCCAGAACCAAGGCTCTTCCTAATCAATCCAAACGTTGATGATTTTTAACATTACCTCTTCTCATAAATTTGTACATGCTACACTTTAACCTCAAAAGCCATTTAAAAACCTAAATTTCATTACTCACATTTTGATTAAGAGTTTAAAACCCTATTATTGTTCTTACTATGATTTCACAGTGTTCAAACATGAAGATAAACCCTAAATTGATTTACTCATCTACCCAATTTGCAAGAAATAACATGGAGAGATTGATTTCTTACCAATGCGAGCTTCTCCTAGCAATTTCAATGCCAATCCCCTTCTTCTCCTTTCTCCTCTTTTTCTCAGCCGCCAACACGAATTTAATATTGAATAATCAAGATAATATAGGGATCCTCACCCATTTATATCTTTCCAAAATTTCACAAAGGGTCCCTTAACTTAAACTTTAAATTCTTAGACATTAGCCACTAAACTTTCAATACATACTAGAAATTCGGGTTGCTACAACACTTCCCCCTTAAAAGAATTCCGTCCCCGGGATTCCTTAAGGGAAAAGATGAGGGTATCTGGACTCCATATCCTCTTCTACTTCCCCAGATGTTTCTAGGCCTCTAAGAGCTGCCACTGAACTTTTACCAGTCTGATCTCCTTGATCCTTAAATTGCGGATCTGGCAGTCCACCCTCTCAACGGTTCCTCTACGTAAGTCAACCCCACACCAAAACTGTCACTTCCCAAAGGTAATGCCACTTCTGACTCAGTCAAACACCTCATTAAATTCGAAACATTGAACATTGGGTGCATTCCCTTTAGTTCTTACGATAACTCCAACTCGTAGGCTACTGTTCCTACTCGATCAGTCATGACAATAGTAGATTTAATAAGGCTTCTCATGCATCTTTACTTCCTTTAGGGAGGAACATGGCGGACTTCCCGCCACAACACGAGATTCTTTTACCGGAAAAGTAAATTACCCACTTGACAGCTTGGCATAAGGCCAACCATGCACATCCTGACAAACTCACAACCCAGAGTTCCTTTATCGGATTACAAGAAATTATAGATTACTTCTCCTAACCAACATTCGTCTATGCAGATAACACTTCCTTTCCTCGTAACACCTCGACCACAGTTCATCAACCATCTCTCACATCCTCACCACTTCACCACTCCATATTTATACGTAACAAAGAGTAAGAACCTCCAGACCCATTGTTGAAGTGTTCACCTACCCGAATTAAACTTATCCTGAAACACATAAATTCCTCACTAATTTCCACGAGCGTTCAGTTATATAAAACATAACTTCGGTTACCCTCACTCAACTATGAAGAGTAGTCATGGTCACACAAAGCTATTCTCAATAGTCTATCACTGAACGACTAGTTCGTTTGAACATTTCTCACAACATTACCCACTTAACCCATTCAACTGTCCCTTTTCCACTTCTTTCCCGTACTGAAAGCATACACATATCCTCTTTCTCATCCCCTTTCCAGGAGTTCGCAATCTTACCGATGACAAACTACACACACTACTCCACTTTTCGGTGTTACTGCCAAGCTTACTACTTCCAGCCTACTCACTTCTTCAAACATACAATATTCACCTCCCCACGTTAGCGTGGGGCACCGCCCACCAAACATTACTTGCCCCTCTCTTCCAACCCTTCCACATGCTGACAACACTTTCTCATTACTATACATAACTAAACTGTTGCATAAAAACTCTAACTCAAGGCATTCAATCAAGTCATCTCGGAATGACACCAGTGTTCGAAGTCATTACCCATTCTTTGATCTCCAAATATTCCTACTCGGATAATTCTTTCACTCGAAGAAACAATTTTGGAATCCTTAAAGAATTCGCATCTACTACACTACATTTTGACTAACCTATCCATCATCTCCTTTAAACTTCCAATGATTCCGAAATATACTTACTTGGCGACTCACACAACTAGACACCCTTGGTTTCTCATTTAGGCAATCACCCGCTACCGCTATGACTTTCTATTCCGGTAACAGTCATATCACAACGCCACTTACAACTATGTGCTCCAACCACTTGATTAACAATTCGCACATCTCATCCGAGATCCCAAAAGGCTTCCATTTAATGCTCCATCTTTCTAACATCACTTTACCATAACACTGGCTGGCACATTTATCTTGGCAATGGAAGCCACTACTCATTCGTACATCCTTTACTTCTAACGTCCCACTACAGACTAGATCTCTCCTGGTCATCCGTATAGAGTCTAAACTTGCCTTCATTTTCCCCGCCTAAATAGCCGGGTCGACCTCGTTACTTGTCTTTCCCCAACTCTAGTTGAACTACAACTCACGAGTTTCCAATTAGTTCAGACATAGTCGTTCTTGCTAGCTCTCTACGATCCGAGCCCTTACATAGACAGGGCACATTCCTCACTGATCGATATAATCTACACACTCGCTTCGTTCATGCTATATACCTTATCCTTCTACGAACCTTCCATACCTTGTAAGTAGGACGCTTATCCATAACAGCAATCTCTCGCCATCTTAACACCCCTACAAGGTGCTCTATCAACTTTCAACCTTCTGGTTCAAGTCTTCGGCCTCAACCGTCTTACCCAGCTGTCGACTTCAACATCAATAATCAACCTGTAACTGCTTTCTAAACCTATTCTTTAACATGGATTCCTTACGGAACCTAATCCTTCCAACATATCATAATCAACTTCATAATTCGTCCCCCTTATTACAAAACCTACACATGTAACATCCATATTAAAATATCACCTCATAACTCATATCTCACGCCGTGGACATTTCATTTCTGCCTCACAACACTACTCATAACGAGTTGCTAATACCAACACCTTGAAGGCTTCAAGTCCTTCCTCCGGACGCAACCGTCCCTTGACATCCGTGTTTTCAGTTACCGAACCAGGGTACAGACCCTCATACAACCGACACTATAATCCACTTCTGACTATTCCACTGTCCAACTCTCCCCTTGAACACATATACCAAAACTACAAACATTCTCCCCTGGTTTGTCCAACACCTCTCCACTCTCGAAGTTCTTCCTTAGCTTAACATGTAATACCCTACGACCTAGTGAGTTCATAGCCTTCATGCATGACAACGCGTTAAATAAATCATTTCACACTTTTTATTATTTTAAAGAACACACTGGAAAAAATGACCTGGGTACACCTGACCCCAACATTCTCATAACTCCAATGCCCTGCACAACGATCTCGAGAATCGTTCGCACGCACCCTTTCAGTAAAACTCGATCTTCCTCAATTAAAACGACGTTGTTACGATAGTGACACACTGAATGATAATATTCTGTATAACAAAATTCTGAAAAAGGAATCACCGACACGGATTAAACCAGTCGGTTCTCACACTTATTTCTATGACATCAACATGTCACTACTCCTTTTGGTTATAAAAGTTTTGTTGGCAAACCTTTTCTTGACTTTTTGCAACAATTTAACTTATCATGAAAAACGTGAAATATTTTGCAAATCGTTAAGCTCCAAAATTTCATTGTGCGACGTAAATAAAATCGCCTTTTCTTTAAACATACGCTTGACACGCTGACTCATTTTCGATCAAAATTGGTATTTACACATTTATCTTAAATCGTGAAAATTTCATGTTACATATAAGAACTCCATGCATGAGACTCTACTTGCCATTGAAGGCTACTCACTCTAACAAGGCCAACCGCTTTACTCACGCAACTTATCATTGACACTCTACTTTCGACGAGTGGGTTATGGGCCTACGTACTCGACCATTTCATACTATTTTCACCTTGACCAATTTTCCTCACATTCTACCTTTACACGTTTTCAATCCTCTACTGATATCTCCTTTCATTGACCCTGTCATTGAAAAGCTCGACTAAGGAGTCAGGGCTCCATTGACACTTTCAAGATTTCGACACTCTCTTTCCTTACCATCCCGACTGATCTATCCCATGATTTCTAGCACTAGGACCCTCCCGAAATAGGAGTCTTACACAAAATCAATCATTCATCATCTTCGAACACACGAAGATCTACCTCTAGACGACTAATAACATTCTAAACAACATTTCTTCTCTACGATGTATACATACATCACATCATAAATGATCGCTCATGATACTTCCCCAACAATGGGTCTCAATCTACCCCTCAGGGGGTCTTTCTAATATTCTAGATTACTGGAACACCACATTTAAACTAGCTTAAGACTACAACATAAGTAATAAGGCATGTTAAGCACATACATGTACCTGTAAGTTCACAATTACACTGGTCTAGTGTAATCCCAAGCTTACCTTACATGACTGTCCTCGGTACCCTATTAGTCCTACATCTACAATAGTGCCATCCTAACGCATTTCCTGATTCTCAGTTGTGATTTGTACTTCCAAAGTCTAAGTTTAGGCCCGTCCGGTCACCTAAATCCCTTAAACTATGGCTATGATACCATTTGTAACACCCCAAAAATACAACTGGACAAGCATAGCATTAACGCATAAACATTACAAAATTGGGTCTCAAAATTTCATTACATTTGTCTCAAAGCTTAGGTTGGCGGAAACAACCTATACACAACTGAGAATATCTAACTACTAAATGTATGAGTGTCACGGCTTCCATCTGCATCTGTACTCTAACCAGCTCTTGCTCACTTACCTAAACCTTCTACTATTTGCTTACCTGAAAATGGTTTAGTTTTGAAAAGTGAGGGTTAGACCAAAAGGTCTAGTGAATTCCCTCCATGAAAGCATATAACAACAGTATAAAAGTCATTTTATAAAGATAGTTAACATTCTTCGCATAGCATCATTCATGGTACTAAACAGGGTTCAAGGATCACATTAGCTACCACGATCGGGGCCCAAACGGACTCCCTCTCGGCTCATCTCGGAGTCCAAGCGGACTCCCATTCATCCGAGTAGGAAGGAAACAAATTCCATTCTACAAGCTCACCACAAATGCCCAAGGGATCATAAGATCCCGAGGAACCCTGACCCCACTGTGCAGACCGACTCAACATAGCATACACGTAGCTTAACGTAAATCACAAAGCGTAAAGTATTTGTACATCATTTCCTCTTGCTAATAGCCGTCTTTCAAAATAAAACGTACATTTCATGGAAAACATGCGTAACAGTTGGTAAAACAGTTCATGCTCATAAACGAACCATAATCAGTAAAAACATTTAACATAGTACTTCATATAAAAAGGGTTTAGGGAACCCACCTGATTGTGATAACATCCTAATCACGCGTCTCGTTCCGAACCGTTCTTACACCTAAATCATGTCGTAATGTTAATCAGTTCCAGCTCAACTCCTGATCCTAGGCCATTCTCTAATCCGAACCCAAATAATTAATTCGGATCGTTAATTATATACTGGGTCCTTTTTACCATGACTGGATATTAAATTATGACCAAGCCCAATTAACTCCCAACTATTAATTAAATTGTTGGATCTCTTAACCCCAAATGAAAGAAACCTTCGGCCCAACATAATATTCTCGCCCAGGTGACATAATTTTGATTCATTAAGGTTTCAAGGCTTGATGGGCCCACTAGCCCATTATCGGGTCACACCACAAGGAACATCCACGGCCCAACCTTAATGTTCCGGATCCAAATAATACATTCCAGTTCGAATGAGTTTTAAACAAAAAAGAGAGTTCCGGATCTCTACATTCCGGATCTGGTTTAACAAGGGGGTTCCAAATCCTTAATTAGGTTCCAATTCCGGAACTTAGAAATTCCGGATCCACACGAGATTTATTCCGGATCACATTGTTCCAGGCCCAACACACCGAGCCCAAGTTCCGAAAGATCCATTTCGGATCCATTTCGTCGAGGTCCAATTCTGGAACAGGTATTGAGACGGTTCGGGATCCTTATTTATGTAGTTCCGGATCTTGCAAGTTCCGGGTCTTATAAATTTACTAACTCCGGAAACATCAGTTCCGGTATCAGATACTTCCGAAACTGCGATTCTTTTGATGCCGAACCTAGAACCAAGACTCTTCCTAATCAATCCAAACGTTGATGATTTTTAACATTACCTCTTCTCATAAATTTGTACATGCTACACTTTAACCTCAAAACCCATTTAAAAACCTAAATTTCATTACTCACATTTTGATTAAGAGTTTAAAACCCCATTGTTGTTCTTACTGTGATTACACAGTGCTCAAACATGAAGATAAACCCTAAATTGATTTACTCATCTACCCAATTTGCAAGAAATAACATGGAGAGATTGATTTCTTGCCAATGCGAGCTTCTCCTAGCAATTTCAATGCCAGTCGCCTTCTTCTTTTTTCTCCTCTTCTTCTCAGCCGCCAACACGAATTT
This sequence comes from Saussurea involucrata, assembly GCA_033807775.1. Classification (NCBI taxonomy): domain Eukaryota; kingdom Viridiplantae; phylum Streptophyta; class Magnoliopsida; order Asterales; family Asteraceae; genus Saussurea; species Saussurea involucrata. The sequence goes on along the minus strand of CM066325.1, from coordinate 43,684,218 downwards.
AATACTGAATAATCAAGATAACCTAGGGATCCTCACCCATTTATATCTTTCCAAAATTTCAAAAAGGGTCCCTTAACTTAAACTTTAAATTCTTAGACATTAGCCACTAAAGTTTCAATACATACTAGAAATTTGGGTTGTTACAAAGGATTCAAGATTCTTCTAAGGAGCTCAAATTTGGGGGAAATCAAGATTTAGCCTAAATCTAGCAAGATGAGTTCAAGTTCATTTGTGAAAACGTTGTACATGCCAAAATGTCATTTTTAAAGTGATGATGTGTTTACATGAAAATTATCCTTTGTGGAGCTATTTGGTGGGTTTTGGTCAATCTCGACTTTATGAACATTTTGTGAATTGTAAATCTTTTAGATTTGGGCCGAAGGCCAAGTTTGTTTTATGAGTCGAAGATTTAAGTAAAGATGTATTTTGGTTTATATAACCGTATGGGCTCGTGTAGTTATCCAAACGTTTGTTTCGCCTTTTTAGACTTAAATCATACTCAAACGAGTCTTAGGGTAATTACAAGTTTTAATAGCTCAAGATGGAGCTTTCGATGTGTTATGCACTTAATTGCATTTTATTTTGAAGTTACATGCTTTGAATGCATTAGTTCATTCGTTTTGAGTCATGTAACGTTTTAGACTGTAATGCATTTGATCCATAGGCATGTGAGTCAGTTATTTGGTTTAATGGGAATTTATCCCTATTTTGGGGACTGGACATATTTATAGTCAGCGGGAGCTCGAGGTATAGATCGTGGGTGATTGAACTCGATAACCATATGACCCTTTGTGCAGGACTCGGGGTATAGATCGTCGGTGGTTGAACTAGAGATCCGTGTAGTCTAGTCTGTTTATTCATCATGGAGTTTTAGGGTCCATGTTTGAGTCTAGTGAGTGGTCCCCAAGTCAGGTTTTTGTTTTTATGTAAGCTTGCGGTGGTGCTCTTGGTAACCATATACGGAGCTATGTCTTGAGGTGGTTGTTCCGTGTGGATCCATATACAGGGATTTGTGACTTTTGTGGTGACACTCATCTAGAGGTCGAGTAGACACTAGAGTCTTTAGGGCATCTTTCGGTGGGGCCCATTGTGTGCCAGATACGGGGATCCATTGTAACATCCAAAAAATACTACAGGACATACATAGCATTAAATCATAACATTTACAAAACTGGGTCCCAAAATTTCGTTACATCAATCTCAAAACTAAGGTTGGCGGAAACAACCTATACACAACTGAGAATAATCTAGCTTCTATAAGTGGCACTGCACTGTCTCTAGCTTCAACTGTGTTCTATCTTGCTCTTGCTCACTTACCCGAGCCTCCTACTATTTGCTTACCTAAAAAGTTTTAGTTTTGAAAAGCGAGGGTTAGACCATGAGGTCTAGTGTGTTCCCTCCATAGCAGTGTACATCATCATTATAAAATCATTTTATAAAACTCTTGACATCTTCCACATAGGCATTAAACATGGTACTGCATAGTGTTAAAGGATCGCATTGCTAACCACGAGTGGGGCCCAAGCAGACTCCCCTCTCGCCTCATATCGGGGCACAAGCAGACTCCCCTCTTTCCGAGTAGGAAGGAAACAAATTCCCTCCTACAAGCTGATCACATATCCGAGTAGGAAGGAAATGAATTCCCTCCTACAAGCTTCACATAACAGCCCAAGGGATCATCGGATCCCGAGATACTCAGATCCCACTGTGCAGACCGACTCCACATAACATACACATAGTTCATCAATATCATGAAACATGAAATCCGTGTAACACTTTATAAGTCATTTCATCTTGCTGAATAATATTTTCGTTAGAACATACTTTTTATGGAAAACATACGTAAAAGCTTGTAAATAAATCATTCTCGTAAACGCACCATGATCAGTAAAATATTAAACTTTCATTCTCGTAAAATAATGTAAAATAACATGACATTTCCACATATTCACTTTCTTTGGAAAATCACGTAAAATCACGTATTTTAGTTAGAAAAACTCACCTGGTGCGTTTAAGATCTTTTCTTACTTTGCCCCTGACTTTCACTTGATCTACCTGGGAAAAGAATGAAATACAAACTGCTCAGACCCTAAAACCAGCTTTCAGGACCCCAGGTTACCGAGTGAGCTATCTCACCGGGTACAGCTACTTACCGGGTACCAGACTTTCCGGAACTCTACACTTACCGGATCACACAACTTACCGGATCACACGGCTTACCGGGTCACACAGCTTACCGGGTCACAACTTACCTGGTCTTAACTTACCGGATACGACTTACCGGATTACACAACTTACCGGGTACACGAACTTACCGGATACACGGACTTACCGGACATCACACCCCTTTTCGGGTATCATGCACACGGTAACCAACTTACCCGGTAACTCCTCACTTACCCAGAAACTACAAGCTTACCCGGTAACTATCCATTTACGCGGTAACTACACATCTACCCGGTAACTACGAACTGAACGAAAACCCATTTCCCAGAAGTGATTAGAATTCAATTAATCTGCCATAAACTTGATTAAACAATAATTTGGGTTCATCCCCCAACCATAAACACCCATTTATTCCATTTCTTTCCTCTAAATCGATACATAACAATCAAAATCCCAAAATCCCCCTTTAATGGCATTAAAGTGGAGAACACAGTGAAATTTAAGGTTTTACACCAAAATCTTAGACAACACAGAAGGGAAATCGTGAAATAGCAAGGAGAAGAGTTTTGGGTGAGATTACCTTCAGTGAATACTTCCTCAATCTGAATTCTCCAATTTGCTCTTTCTTCTTTTCTCTTCTCTTCTCACGGCCGCCAACACCAAACAATGAATCAAAATAGCTAAACCTAGAGATTTGAACCAATATATACCTTTCACAAATTGCACAATGGCCCCTTAACTTAACTTGCATCCTTTTATCATTGGTCACTAAACTTTCAATTCTTACTAGAAATTCGGGTTGTTACAACACTCCCCCCCTTAAAAGAATTACGTCCCCGGAATTCCTCATTGCGAAAAGATGCGGGTATCTTGCCTACACGAAAACTAACACTTCCCTAAGGTAAGGCCACTTCTGACTCAGTCAACCACCTCATTAAATTCGAAAAATGGAACATTGGGTGCATTCTCTTCAGTTCTTACGGTACTCTAACTCGTAGGCTACTGTTCCTACTCGATCGATCTTGACAATAGTAGATTAAATAAGGCTTCTCACGCGTCTTTACTACCCCTAAAGAGGAACTTGGCGGAATCCCCCGCTACAACACGAGATTCATTTACCAAGAAACAATCACTCACTTGACAGCTTGGCACAAAGCCAACCCTGTACATCCCGACAACTCACAACCCAGAGTTCCTACATCGTATTACAAGCAATTCTAGATTACTTCTCCCAACCAACAATCGTCTATGCAGATAACATTTCCCTTTCTCGGACCACCTAAACCACAATTCGTCAATCATCTCTCACATCCTCACTACTTCACCACCCCATACTTATATGTAACTAAGAGTAGGAACCCCCAAACCCATCGTTGAAGTGTTCGCCTACTCGAATTAAACTTATCCTGAAACACATCAATTCCTCGCTGATTGCCACGTTCGTTCAGTCATAAAAACATAACTCCGGTTATCATCATTCAACTGCGAGGAGGAACCATGGTCACACCATACTATTCTCACTCGCTTAATCACTGCACTACCAATTTGTTTAAACATTTCTCACAAAGTCACTAACTTAACTCATTCAACTGCCTTAACCACTTCTTTCATGCACAAAATATACACAATTTCCTTCCTCATTACGCTTTCTAGAAGTTCGCACACTCGTCGATGACGACTTACACACTACTCCACCTTTCGGTGTTACTGTCAAGCTTACTACCTCCAACCTACTCACTTGTTCCGACGTACTATCCTCACCTCCCTACGTTAGCATGGAGTACCGTCCACCAAACATTAATTGCCCCTCTCTTCTGACCTTTCCATAAGCTGACAATACTTTCTCATTATTATACATAACCAAACGGTTGCACCGAAATTCTAACTTAAGGCATTCAACCAAGTCATCTCGAACTGACACCATCATTCGCTACTACTACACATTCTTTGATCTCCAACTATTACCCTCCCAGAAGAATTTATTTCCCACGCAAGAAACAATTCGAATTCTTTAAAGATTTCGCCTCTACTACCTCAAATGACCAAACAAATTATCCCCTTCTTTAAACTTACAGTGATTTCAAGAATATACTTACTTAGCGACTCACATAGCCAAAAACGCTCGGTCTCTCATTTGGGCAAGCACCCATTACTGCTCTGACATTCTACTCTGATGATAGACATATCACACTACCACTTACAACTACGTGTTCCAACCACTTGCTTATCAATTTGCACACCTCATCCGAAATCCCGAAAAGGCTTCCATCTAATGCTTCATCTTTCTAACATCACGTTACTACAACACTAGCTGGCACATTTAACTTGGCAATTATTTCCACTACAAAAATGTATATTCCTCACCCATAACATCACACTGCAGGCCAAATCTCTCATGGCCATTCGTACACAATTCAACTTTCCTTCATATTCTCCTTCTTACATAATCGAGTCTATCTCGCTACTTTGTCTTCTACCAGCTTTAAAACAACAACTCACGAGTTCCCGACTAACTCAAACATATTCGATTCTTGCTAGTTCTTTGTGACTCCAAACCATTACATAAGCAAGGTGCAGTCCCTCACTGAACGATAAAATCTACACACTCGCTTAGGTCGTGCTACAAACCTTATCTTTCTACGAACCCTCCATACTTCGTGAATAGAACGCTTATCCAGAGCAGCAGTCTCTCACTAACTTAACACCCCTACAAGGTGTTCTACCCACTTTCACTCTTCTGGTTCAAGTCTTCGGCCTCAACCATCTTACCCAACTGTTGACTTCAACGTCAATAGTCAATCTGTAACTACTTTCTTAACATATTCTTTAACATGGGTCCCTTACGGAACCTATTCCTTCCAACACATCATAATCAACTTCATAATCCGTCGTCCTCATTTCCAAAACTTACTCATGTAACACCAAAATAACAAGATCGCCTTAAGACTCATATCCCACGCCGTGGACGTTTCTTTTCGACCTCACAACACTACTCACAATGAGTTGCTAAAACCCACACCTTGATGACTCCTAGTCCTTCCTACGGACACCATCGTCCCTCAGCAACTGTCTTTCCAGTCATCGCGCCAGGATACGGTCCCTCATACAAACGATACCAAGGTCCACTTCCGTTTCTACCACTGTTCACCGCTCCTTTTGAACACAAATACTACAACTACAAACATTCTTCCCTGATTTGTCCGACACCTTTCCACTCTTGGAGTTTTTCCTCAGCTTAAAATGTAATATTCTATGACCTAGTGAGTTCATAGCCTTCATGCATGACAACGCAGTAAATAAATCATTTCGCATATTTTATCATTTTAAATAAACAACGTTTGGAAACAACTTGGGTACACATGACCCCATCACTCTTATAACTTCAATGCCCTGCACAACGACTCGAGAATCGTTTGCATGCATCTTCACGTGAACCTTAATTTTACTCAATCCAAACGACGTTATTACGACAGTAATACATTGAATGAAAATCCTTTCATACGACACAATTCTGAAGGAAATTACCGACACCAAGTAAACCAGTCGGTTCTCACACTCTTTTATATGATATCAACAAGTCAAAACTCTTTTTGATTGTAGAAGTTTTGCTGGTAAACGTTTTCTCGACCTTTTTGTAACAGTTTAACTTATCATGAAAAGTGTGAAATACTTTGCAAATCGTTAAGCTCAAAATTCCACTGTGCGACGTAACTGAAATCACTTTTTCTTTAAACATACGCTCGTACAGACTGACTCATTTTCGATCAAAATCGATATTTACATATTTACTTTAAATCGTGGAAATTTCATGTTACATAAAAGAACGCCATGCATGAGACTCTACTTGCAATTGAAGGCCACTCACTCTAACAAGGTCAACCGCTTTACTCCCGCCGCTCATCTTTGACACTTTACCTTCGATCAATGGTTGCCCTCTCGGTCATGCAATATCTTGCTATACATGCGTTCCACATCTCACTTACTCAACCATTTCATACTATTATCGCTTTGATCAACTATCTCACTTTATGCTTCTACACGCTTTCATGTCACTATAGGTATCTTATTTCATTTATCCTGCCATTGAAAAGCTCGACTAAGAAGTCAGGGCTCTATTGACACTTTCAAGATTTCGACACTGTCCTTCCTTATCATTCTAACTGATCTTATTCCATGATTTCTAGAACCGGGATTTTCTAGGAACAAGAGTCTTACTCAAACTCAACATTCATCCTCTTCGAATCCACGAAGAGCTACCTCTAGACGACTCATAACATTCTATACAACATTTCTTCTCTTCGATGTATACATACATCACATCATATATGATTCCTCATGATACTTCCCATACAATAGATCTCCATCTATCCCTCAGGGCTCTAGCTGACATTCTAGACTACTGGAACACGACATAGAAACTAGCTTAAGACTACAACTTCGGAACAATAAGGTAGATCAAGCACATACATGTACCTGTAAGTTCGCAATTACACTGGCCATGTGAAATCCCAAACTTACCTTATATGACTGTCCTCGGTATCCTATTAGTCCTATATCTACTATAGTGTCCTCCTAACGTATTTCCTGTATCTACAATAGTGCCCTCCTAACGCATTTCCTGATTCTCAGTTGTGATTTCTACTCCAAAGTTTAAGTTTAGGCCCATCCGGTCACCTAAATCCCTTAAACTATGGCTCTGATACCATTTGTAACATCCCAAAAATACTACAGGACATACATAGCATTAAATCATAACATTTACAAAATTGGGTCCCAAAATTTCGTTACATCAATCTCAAAACTAAGGTTGGCGGAAACAACCTATACACAACTGAGAATAATCTAGCTTCTACAAGTGGCACTGCACTGTCTCTAGCTGCAACTGTGCTCTATCTTGCTCTTGCTCACTTACCTGAGCCTCCTACTATTTGCTTACCTGAAAAGTTTTAGTTTTGAAAAGCGAGGGTTAGATCATGAGGTCTAGTGAGTTCCCTCCATAGCAGTTGACATCATCATTATAAAATCATTTTATAAAACTCTTGACATCTTCCACATAGGCATCAAACATGGTACTGCACAGTGTTAAAGGATCGCATAGCTAACCGCGAGCGGGGCCTAAGCAGACTCCCCTCTCGCCTCATACCGAGGCCCAAGCAGACTCCCTTTTTCCGAGTAGGAAGGAAACGAATTCCCTTCTACAAGCTGATCACATATCCGAGTAGGAAGGAAATGAATTCCCTCCTACAAGCTTCACACAACAGCCCAAGGGATCATCGGATTCCAAGGTACTCAGATCCCACTGTGCAGACCGACTCCACATAACATACACATTGTTCATCAATATCATGAAACATGAAATCCGTGTAACACTTTATAAGTCGTTTCATCTTGCTGAATAATATTTTCATTAGAACATACTTTTCATGGAAAACATACGTAAAAGCTTGTAAATAAATCATGCTCGTAAACGCACCATGATCAGTAAAATATTAAACTTTCATTCTCGTAAAATAACATGGCATTTCCACATATTCACTTTCTTTGGAAAAACACGTAAAATCACGTATATTAGTTAGAAGAACTCACCTGGTGCGTTTAAGATCTTTTCTTACTTTGCCCCTGACTTTCACTTAATCTACCTGGGAAAAGAATGAAATACAAACTGCTCAGACCCAAAAACCAGCTTACCGGACACCAGGTTACCGAGTGAGCTATCTCACCGGATACAGCTACTTACCGGGTACCAGACTTTCTGGAACTCTACACTTACCGGATCACACGGCTTACCGGGTCACACAGCTTACCGGGTCACAACTTACCTAGTCTTAACTTACCGGATACGACTTACCGGATTACACAACTTACCGGGTACACGAACTTACCGGATACACGGACTTACCGGACATCACACCCCTTTCCGGGTATCATGCACACGGTAACCAACTTACCCGGTAACTCCACACTTACCCGAAAACTACAAGCTTACCCGGTAACTATCCATTTACCCGGTAACTACACATCTACCCGGTAACTACAAACTGAACGAAAACCCATTTCCCAGAAGTGATTAGAATTCGATTAATCTGCCATAAACTTGATTAAACAATCATTTAGGTTCATCCACCAACCATAAACACCCATTTATTCCATTTCTTTCCTCTAAATCGATACATAACAATCAAAATCCCAAAATCCTCCTTTAATGGCATTAAGGTGGAGAACACAGTGAAACTTAAGGTTTTACACCAAAATCTTAGACAACACAGAAGGAAAATCATGAAATACCAAGGAGAAGAGTTTTGGGTGAGTTTACCTTCAGTGAGTACTTCCTCAATCTGATTTCTCCAATTTGCTCTTTCTTCTTTTCTCTTCTCTTCTCACGGCCGCCAACACCAAACAATAAATCAAAATAGCTAAACCTAGAGATTTGAACCAATATATACCTTTCTCAAATTGCACAATGGCCCCTTAACTTAACTTGCATCCTTTTAACATTGGTCACTAAACTTTCAATTCTTACTAGAAATTCGGGTTGTTACATCAATGACTCTATGTGAATCTTGAGAACGTTGATAAGTGACTTACCTTTGTGTGCCCATCACATTCGATGGAATTGGGTCTCCCCTGTCACCGAAAGGTGTTGTTTTGGGTAATTGTTTTTATCCATGTTTTCGGTGACGTGTTGTTTTTAAATGGTTTGTTTTCCATGACTTATTGGCGGTGTATTATGCGTCATCCTTGTTAGGATGCTTTGGATGTTTTAAATATTGGAGTTTTATTCACATTTATATTATTTGGGATATTTAACGTCAAATCACGTTTTGAGTGAGTTTTGGATTAAGTTCATTTTGGAAAATGCTTTATATAAAAGCTCTCGTCTCAAGATTTGTACATGTGTGTTGGGAAAATGAGTTGTTTACATATTTATTATAAATTCTTTTTGGTAAATTATGTTTTCAAGCTACATCGTCCTCGTTTATTGAATTATTCAATCATCATAAAACTCTTGAACTTGTAGTCTTGGTGTATAACTTAGGTTACGGATAATGTTGAAGTTATTACGTTTTAAATTTCGAGGGTGTTACAAGTTGGTATCAGGGCATAAGTTTGAGAGATTTAGGTGTTGATTTTTGGATACCTAGACTCAAGCTTGTGTTCTCTTAAGTGATTGAGAGTGAAATTGCACCGTTAGGCACCTTAAGATAGGATATTTTGAGGTTGATGGAGTCACTAGAAACGGAAATCACGTCTAGAGTAACAAGGATGATCATGTACGATACGTTCATAATTGCACCTGACCAGTGTTATGGTGAACCTACAAGTTACATGTGTATGTTTGGGCTGCTTTAATGTGATGACCGTTGGGGTAGTAAAAGAGTTTCTAAGCGAGTAGCCGTTTGAAGAGATTGATGATTACACTAAGTGGGTCATCTCTGTCGGAATTGTTGGTTGGATTAAAACCATAGACTTTATGAATCGACCTTAATTCGAGGAGAAACTGTAAGGTTAAACGGTGTGAATTCAGGTTATTGTCTTCAAATGTTTGAGCTCCCGGATGACGATAGTATGACCGGAGGATTTGGAGGAGTGTGGTTTTGAGATGTTGAGTGCCGACTAAATTCATGCACAAAATTTATTTTTGGAAATAAATTGCATCAATTGTTTCTTGTATTTCAAATCGTCATGGGAATTGTGTTACGGAATCTCGGAAAAAACGTTTAGCACGCACAAGATTTTAAATCATGATTTTGAACATGCATGAAATTATTTTATTGTAGATAATTGCAAACCTTGACGGGACTTGCTTTATTTTGTTGTTATCCAACGTTATTTGCGGATACCATATTATATATGTATTAATGTTGTTTAAGATTTTGGACGAGTAACAGCGACATATGACTTTAACATTGGATCTCATCCACATATGTTAAGGTCGAACGGAGGGTTACTTTCCGCTTTTTTGGTATTTGAGTTTTATTGGGAATTTTATCCCATGTGGGTTTTCTTGTAGAGTACTGCTTTATATTGTACTGCAACAAGTGGGAATTTGTGGAATTATGACATTTTAGTCATAACTTTATTTTATGCGATTTTATTTTTGGGACGAAAATTTTGGTACGTTGATTTGAGGCCATTGAACTCCATTATGTTTTACGGAGTTTTGTTTTACGATGTTTTGAGTTGCATGGGAACAACTTTGAAATGTGCATGCTTTAATTATTAAGTGTGTAAATTTATGGGTTATATTGGGAATTTTGTCTCATGCGAGTTTTGTTGAGAAATATTATTGAATGCCGTAAGACAATTAAAAGGAATGATTTTTGGAATTTTAGTGTCGCGTGATTTCTATTTTGAAGTTTTGTGTTAGCACATTTCATTGCAACTTGTTCAGTGTACGGATTGATTTACACGTGGCGTGAGTAATGCATATAAGGGCATCCTGATAGTTTATCTTAGTGGTTTGCTTTATGCACTTTTGGTTAATTAATTCTTTTGTTATCATTTCACGTAAATCCATTATGTTGATCTATGGGTATGCATAACTTTGTAGCCGCTATTTTTGGAGCTTTAATAAGCATCATTTGTACGGTCCAAAATTTTGAAGCCGATTTTAATTCTCGTAAGTGTTAACCAACTTTCATGCACTTACTGATTTCCTGAGTTCTAAGAAAACATCTTAAGGCGTGTGAGGCTGGTTAGAAGATTTTACTTCCATGTCATTATATGGCTAAACGAGAAAATTCCATAACTTGATTTGATGAATCTCCTCCTTTGAAATTTCGTATGGACTATCTGTTGCATGTGTTTTATTTCAAGAAAATTACTAGGAGAGTTCTGCAAGTTTGCATGCACATTCTGATTTGAGATTTCTCCACGATATTTCAGTCGATATTTTCGAATGATGAAAACGTGATTGTTATTTGGCTTTCAATTTGGAACCGACGCAAATCATTTAATATATTTTAACCAAAGGGCATGTGTGGATCGTTTCACCGTTTTGCGAAATAAACTGACACATGCGAATTCTGTGGACGAATTTTATTCTATATATATATAGAGAGAGAGAGACTCACAATTTTGTAAACTTTTTTTTCGTGTAAACTTTGGATTTCATAGGTTTTCTTGATGAAATTGTTTCATAAAATTGTTTATTTTGATGAAATTGTTTCATATCATTCATTTATTGATGAAATTGTTTCATATATTTGTGTTTTTTTATGTAGTTTCATATTTGTTTTTTCATTCATATGAAACTGTTTCATATATTTTCTCAGTTTGATGAAACTTTGACGTTTTTACATAAAAAACACAAATATTTGAAACAATTTCATCATGAAACGAATGATATGAAACACTTTCACCAAAATAAATAATTTCATCAAGAAAACCTATGAAATCCAAAGTTTACACACATTTAGAGGTTTACAATTTATTATCCCTATATATATATATATATATAGAGAGAGAGGTGATTTATTTTAAAACCATTAAAAAATCTTGCAACTAGTGCAACCCATGATCTAACCATTGATTAATATATAGATGGTTAAGATTAATTCCTATTTTTTTTCAAAAAATATAAATTTTTTAATTTACTTCCTTCCATTAATAAGACCATAAAGGGCAATTTCGTCAAATCCTTTCTGATGCAATTCGGCTAATTCAAGTAACAAAGATTCAAGCAGATCGTGATCCCGAAATTATCTCCACAACCACGATTCAGTTTTCGGTTTAACTTCTATATATTCGAGTAACAAATTCTGCAACCCTAATCAATTGAAGATGGCGGAAAGATTCATATGTATGTTTTCAAAACGCGAATAATGTTCTGATTATATCACAATGTTTATCTGTTCATGATTCTTAATTAGGGTTTTCATCCCACTGTTTTGAATCATTAGGCGGACGGAAAAGCGAATGAATAATGCTAAAGTACTCTTTCTCTCGCTTCAAAAACACTGAAGAAGACTCGATTCTCATCGATTTAGATGACTACATCGAAGAACTTCCGCTTGCAGAAGAAAATACACATTTGGAACAACAGCCACTGCATGAACCAGATGATATGATTGTGGATTTTCTCGGAGCACATTATCCACCAACAATGGAATCGTTGCCTGTTATGATCACGAATACCACATCTAATGAAGGTATTTAACCTACATTGGGGTTTTATTATCGTAATAAAAAACAGGGCAAAAAAAATTCTCTGTTCTTCAAACATGTTTTATGTTCAAATGGTATAAAGGGGGTTTCTTGTATGCTCATAAGTAATCTTTAACTGAACAATAAAAGGATTGTACACTAAAATTGTTTGTTTATGGAGTAACAATATATGAAATAATCTGGGTCTTTTTATTGAATGACATTTGTTACAAATAAAGATTCAAGGTTGGCTGTCTTCAAATAAATAAAAAGGTCAAAACACCTTAATATTGAAATCTTGAATTAGAAATCATGATTCTGTTGTGAGATGGAGAAATCATGAATCATTTATTAATGAATCATGAATGGTCATATTTATGGTTCAGTTTCATATGAATAAAAAAGTTGGGTTTCCTGGTTGAGTAATCTTAATTCATATTGGGGAGAACCAAGGTATGAATTCGGAGTACTTACATTTTTTGTGTGTTTTGAATTAGTGAAAATATGATTCATGTATTTAACATTCATGATTCACAACGATATGAGAAAAACACATTGGTTTGCTGGTTCATTAATCCCTATTCATATTGGGAACCAATTCATGAATTTGACGAAATTATGAATCATATACTTAAAATTCATGATTCACACACACATGAATAAAACAGATGTGTTTGTTGGTTCAGTAATCTTAATTGATAGTAGGTAACCAAGTCATGAATTCGGCGTACTTATGTTTGTTGTGTGTTTTGAATTTGATGAAAGGTGAATAATGTTTCATCGACAACGTCTTCTGTAAATGGGCGTGGAGAAGACAACCATAGCGGAGAGAGGAGAGTGGGTGGACGGGGAATGGAGATGGAAATGGGCGTGGAGAAGACAACCACGAGGAAGGGAGAAAGGGGAGCTCGAAAACCTTACCGCCCAACTCGATGGAACATCACCGGAAAGCGATAAGAAACATAAACCGGTGTGGCTTCTTGACGACTCTAAAGAATACAATGTAAAAAGAATGAGAGAACTCCAAGAGGCAATCGATGACCAACCGAGCGTAAACACGGTACAAACAAAGTGGCAACGTGAAATCCCGAAAAAGGTATGTGTGTTTATGTAGAGGGTCCGGTTGGGACGAATACCTTGTAGAGCAACATTGGATAGAGTGGGTATAGACTTGGATACATTGTTATGCCCAAGGTGTGATAGTCCGGTCGAGTCTTTGGGCCACGCGCTAGTGGCGTGCCCGGAGGTTAAAGGCTTGTGGGTACGAGCCGGAATGTGGTGGAAGAAAAGTCTAGACACGGCTAGCACGATTGAAGACGTACTACAAGAAGATGAACCGAATACAGAAAGCGAAAGAGGTGGTAACATATGGACAGCGGTAAAATGGGCGCTAATGTACTTCATCTGGACGCATCGTAATAACTTGGTTTTCAAAGCGGACAAATCGAAGCTCGCGGATCGATTCTTCGAGTTTCAACGGAGAATTTTCAAGTGGGTGTCAAAGAGGACAAACAAGAATAGGAGGGACTGGAAAGCGTGGCTTGTGGATCCGACCTTGGCATAACAGGAAACGCCATAGAAGGCATCTTGCGGTGATGATCGATCCTGCGTGGGTGCTGCTCGCAAACTGTAGGTTTCAATGGCACTGCTTTGGGTAATTGATAAAGGACAAGGCTGAATTATGTGGGAGGCCACTGGTGGTTCGGTATAGGTGCTGTGTGGTATCAAAAGCATACGTAATTGAATGTAAACTGTTTGTAAATCCCATGGGTTGGTAATAAAATATTTACAGATTAAAAAAAAATCATTATGAACATCTGCAGGGGTTTCATCAACGAGCTTTTTACTATGCATTCCATCCATGTTTTGCAGTTTTTAGGGTTTCAACTGTTGCCGTTAATGAAAACCTTTTTACTTGGTTAAATACATGTTTGATCTTTAATCAACAAATTAAAAAAATAATAGATATAATTCACAACGATACTATTGCATGACTATAGGGGATGATAATAAAAAAAATCAAAGTATTTTAACCAGTTTTAGGTTTTAACCATTATTTTCCATGAAATATTTAATTTTTGCAACCCATAACATAATGCATTAATAAACAAAATCGGGTGAATCCTGAATTTTAAAATAAAATCCATTAATGTAGGAGAATAAAATCTTCCACTAATCTAAAAACTTAAATGGTGATTGCAGTTACCAAAAATATCTGGAAGTTTAATTACGGTAGGGTTATGAAACTGGCAATTTAAAACAAATAAAAAATTAACCCAATTAACAAATACCTTAAATACCCTTTATAAATGTAGGAACACTTAATTACAAATAAAAACTAATCTAATTAGATTAACGGTGATGATGAAGGTTGTAAGGGTTGCAACCTTCATGAGGGTTGCAAAATAGTCTTCCTCTATCTCTCTCTCTCTCTCTATATATATATATATATATTTATATATATATATATAAGAGTAAACTTTAATTTTGGTCCCTGACGTTTGGTCATTTCTTTGAAAAGGGGACATGTGGTTTCATAATTCAACTTTACGTCCTCAGGGTTTGGATTTTGCTTTGAAACAGGACGTGGCCACTAACTCCGTTAAAAACCTCCGTTAGAGTCAGGGGCAATTTCGTCCAATCATGTTTTATCCCCTTTTTTGTAATTCTATTTTATTTTTCTTATATTTCCAAATACATTCAAAATTTAGGGACCTGTATGTAATGAACTTATATATAAAATATATACATATGTGTGTATATGATACGATACTTCTTTTGCCCCCATTTACATCCACACCACACCAACAAATCATCTCTTCACGTGCTCATCTTCTTCATGCTCCCTACTCACATCACTTGAATACCCACAAATCGTCCCTTTGATTTCCTGATATAAGAAATCTCGATGTCGATCATCATCGGTTGCGATCGAGAATTTTTCATGGTGATTAGGTTTGCAACAGGGACAATTAACAGGGACGAAGGCCTCAACTCCAATCACGTTTTCCAACTCCGAACACAGATATGGACGAAGCTCTGCTCATTTAATCGATCTTCTACGGAAAACTCACCATTGCCGGCAGCAACCCACAGGGATAGGAGCCATAACTACTGTCTTCTTCACAGGACCATCGAACAGAAGTCACAGGGAGAGAGAGAGAGGGTGGAGATCGAGAAAACATGAAACTCTCCATCCTTCTTTGATGACTGAGATCAAACCTGCAACTCTACGTCCTTCTCCATCCTTCTCCCACTATGAATTGTAAAAACACACATGTACACACACTGTGGTATCGTTCCTATAATTATGTGGTTTTATCCCCGTCTTTTTTGTAGTTGCAGGTTTAGGTTTGATAAAAGGTAAAGAATTCGACCATGGGAAATAACACACAGACTACATGGATGAAGGTCGGTGATGATCTTTCTGGAGTGTTAAAAGATAAAGTTTCAGTACCAATCTTGTCATCTTGTAACTTAATGTGTGTGTGTGTGTGTGTGTGTGTCATTCTCAGGAGTTCAGGGGTAGAATTAACTGAGAGTGATAGTTGGAGGCAAAAAGGACTGCGCCTCACTTATTGGAATAAAAGAAGGGTAGCGGAGCAATAACTCACAGATGGAAGGACCAAAGTGCAATTAGCGAAGATCATATATAAACTCTTTGTTATCGTTCATTTCCATTTGAACGTTTTCATTTTCTCATTTCATCTTGTTTAGCTTACTTTGTTTTCTCTCTCTAGAATTATGGTTTCTCTCTTCTTCTAGATTAGGGTTTGTAAATCAATTTCAAATCTCTTGAAGTTGATATTAGTTTCAAATATTCTTTTGTATTGTAAATTTGTTGGTGTATAAAGTTTGAATATGGTATCAGAGCTTTGATTTCGATCTGCTCTGTCCATACATCGACAAGTTTGGTAAGTTTTTCATCGTTCCTCGTTTTTAAAAAATCTAAAACGTTTTTTCGTTTTCAGAAAGTTTTTTTTCGAGTGATTTTTTCCTCGAATCTGTGATTTCTTTGTTTATGATTATCACTCAAAGTTTTGCTTGTTTTCTTCATAGATCTGAACTGATTGTTTGAGTTCGTTTATCTCTACACGAGTGTTTGTTCTTATCTCTCTAGATCTGGACAGATTCGTGTTTTCTTCTTCTTGTAGTTTCGTTTTCTCATTTATCTTTCTAGATCTGGACAGATTTGTGAGGTTTTTTGTGCGATTTCATTTTTGTACAACTATACATCAGATCTGTACGATTTCCTGCTTTAAAATAAGTGTGTTGATAGATTTATTTAGATTCAGGTGTTTGGACCTTGTGTGTTTCGATCTTGTCTTTCTATATTCTGTCCTTTTAAATCTTCAATGCATGTTGTTTAAATATCTATTTAATCGTTTTTTCAAAACAATTTTTGTTCAATCGTTTTTTCACAAGTGTTGATCAAACCTAACTAGTTATACCTAAACGTTTGTAACTCTTGTGACTTAACCACATACCTCTTGGTCCGTAAAGTTGTCCGTGTGAGTTGTTTTTTTAGTGTGGTTCTGGTTTGGCCTTCTTCTTCTTATCTCTGTTTAGTTGAACCTCTATGGTTCTTCGTTGTTTTTATCTTTCTCTCAGATCTGGTTTTTTAAAACTTTTGTTTAAAAACCTTTTCATGTTGTTCTTTTACCTGGTTGTATCTATATTGTTCTTGGTGTTTACTAGATTTGGTCAAGTGCCTGATTATGTGGTGCTCGTGTTAGAATGTGTCCTCCACCTAAGGTTCAGATCTTGACCTTTTCTGGTCTTGTGGTCTGTTCAGGTGACTGTTCTGTTCTCTAATTCGTCAGAGATTTGTGACCGTGTTTCCGTTATGCTCGTCTTTTAAAGAACCTACTGTAAGTTTTGTTCCTTTTTACTCTCACAGGTTGTTGCAGGCGCTTTGGTAAGGTTTTCTTCCCTTCTCTGTTGTGTGTCGCTATCTTCTTCTTCTCTCTTCTATTTGGTGACTGAGAGATTGTCTTGACCTACCACCTCTGAGTGGCAAGGAATCCTGCTGTATAGTCTCTTAGGTTTCACTCTGTGTGTTTGTTTCTTCAGCTGTTATCATGACCGGTGGAGAGCCATCCAAAGATTCAGGAGAGCAATCTTTGATTGCTAAACTAGATTTTGGAGATCCTTTATATCTCCACCCGAGTGATACCTCTTGTGTTTCTATCATGAGTATGAAGTTGAGTGGTATTGAGAATTATAAAGTGTGGTCTTGTGTCATGATTCTTTCTTTGGAAACCAAAAATAAGCTTGGTTTTGTGAATGGTTCTGTCATTCGTCCAACCGATAACGAAATTTTGGGAAAACAATGGGATAGATGTAATTCTGTGGTTTTATCTTGGATTCTTGGTTCTATTTCAGAAGATCTATTTGTTAGTCAAGTTGTTAGGGTCAATTTATTTTGAATAGAAGTTCAAGGGGCTGTTTGTAATTCTTTATTTTGAGCCTAGTTAGTGAACGGTTCGTGGGCTTGTTAACTACGGGCCCGCCATATATAATGTTTTGTTTTAGCCATTGTTTAGGCTAGTTGTTCATTTAGCTTTCTAAACCATATTGTAATATTCTCTCATTATTGAAAGAAAATTGGATGACCAGTTGAAATCATAACCGTTGTTCATATACATTGATTTCATATTGTTCGTTGCACGAATCTGGAACTCACAATTGGTATCAGAGCAGACGGACAAAATCGATTCAAAGTACTCTATTTGAATTCTGGTAAGTTTTCGAGTTATAAGGTTGTGTTCTTGATTGAAATCTCATACTTTGATCCAGATTAAATTGCTTCGTTTCATTTATTGCATTCTGTTAGTATTACTCTTATTAGTGATTCTGCAAGTTTTCGCAATTTTATTCGATCATTTAAGTGATTTTTAAGCAAATTAAAGTTCAAAAGTTTTGGTTGTGTTCTTGAGAAAAATCGAACTTTTAACCATCAAAACTTGTTTTTTTTTGCTTCAAAATCGATTTGGGTAGTGTTATTTTTGTGTTTGGTCGAGTTCCTAATCTTTCAGGAACGTTTTTAGCAACCCTAGTCGATTCCTAATCGATTTGAAAAGTCCAGCCGCACTTTCCGGATACCAGCAGCACTTTCCGGACAATCGCTTCATCTTTCCGGATACATCACAGCTTTCCGGGTAAGTTCCCTAATTTCAATCTTTTCGGATATCATTGTTCCGGAAACCCAAAGTTTCCGGTAAAATACTTTATCCGGACAACTCAATGTTTCCGGTAACCTATTTTATCCAGACAACTCGAAGTTTCCGGTTAGATTGATTCTTCCCGGACACTCCATCATCCGGAAAGCGTATCATCCGAAAACCCATTCCATCCGGTAAGTATTTCATCCGGAAACTCTTTTCATCCGGTAAGTTTTGTATTCACTTATTTCATTCGAAAACTATTGTCTTCCGGTAACCAATAGTTATCCGGAAACCTTAGTCTGTCCGGACACTTCTGTGTTATCCGGACACTTCTGTGTGTTGAACTGTTTTTCACTCAATCTGATCCGGACACTTCCAGATCAGACATCACATCCGGATTCCTATCCGGTAAGTTCAGTTATGTTGAATTCTTACCTGTTTTTATTACAAATCATTCGTAGAACCTGCGTTAGGATATCACTCGTAGTGCCTTGCGTTAGGTTATCACTTTGAATCGATCACATCGTCTGACGATCATTACAGTGCAACCAAAGATGTCTTCACGTGACGCTCTTGCCATCGGTACCGACTCCAAACCACGTTGCCTCTATCAAGGTGAGTACATCCAGTGGCGAGACAGATTCAAAATCTTCATCTAGTCGAAGGACAACTTCGAGTACATTTGGCGAGAATTAGAAGATGGACCAATTCCACCACCCACAAAGACTATACCAGCAACTGCAGATGCTGAGGCTCGTGTTGAGAAAAAGGCGGTCTCCGAGATGACTGGTGACGAAAGAGGCATGGTTGAGGGAGAAAAGCATGCTAAGAGGTACTTGGTTCAAGCTCTACCCAACACGATCTACACTGCCATCGATAGCTACAAAGACACGGCGAAGGGCATGTGGGATCAGGTGGAGAAGATGATGCGCGGGAGCGAAGTCGGGAATCAATTGAAGATCAACAGCTCCATAACCAAGTTCGATGGGTTCTAGCAGCGCACCGACGAATCCCTCTCTCAAACTTATGAACGGTTCTGTCTTCTCCTCAACGAGCTCCACAAGAACAAGATTACTCGTTCCAACACTGAGAATGCACTGAAGTTCCTCAACAATCTTCTGCCTGAGTGGAAAGTGTTTGCATCACACGTCAAGCATAACCACTTAATGGAGAAGGTCGGCATTCACGAGCTGTATGAAATGCTTCTTCAAGACGAAGATGAGGTAATGGAAATCCTGAATGAGAAGAAGACTGCGTCCAAGCCAGCTGCTGATCCTCTAGCACTCATGTCCTCCAAATAAGGGAAATCTTCTGGCCGTCACTCCAAACGTGCTCAAAAGCAAAGCTCATCTGAGTCAGAACCTGAAGAAAAGGAAGACAGTGATTCTGATAATGAAGTGGCTGAAATCAAGGAAGCGATGGCCCTGCTCTCAAAATCTTTCCAACAACAGAAGTTCTATAAGAAACCATCGTCCAATAATCAGCGCTACTCCACCTCCTCCAACAAGCGCCATGATTATCAGGACAGATATGAAGGAAATAAGAAAGCCGATGAGCAAGATAAGTATGAGAAGAAAGAGAAGACGGAGAAAGATGACTGTAAGAAGAAAGATGAACCCGTGACCTGTTACAACTGCAGAAAGCTTGGTCACTTTGCTAAAGATTTTCGGAGGCCTGTTGTAAAGAATGCTCACTATTACAAGGCGAAGCTAGCATTGGCGGAGGAGAAGGAAGCTGGAGCAGCTCTGTTCGTGGAAGACGACTACTGGTTGGGTCGTTCTGATGATGAAAGCGATTCTGATGGTGCTAATGCTTTCATGGGATATCACTCGTCTGCGGATGAAGAAAAGGCAACGTCAAGTCAGGTATGTGAATCTAACCAACAAGATTTTGTGAATCAAATGCAATCACTTGCTGAATGGGTAGATTCCTTTACGGCAACCTCTGATGAACAACTGCTTGAGATTAGATCACTAACTGAAAAGCTACATGTTCAAAAGAGAATAACTGAGAAATATAAGTCTGAAAATGCTACCTTAAAAGAAAAATGCAAAAATCTTTCAATAGCACCTAAGGACTTAAGGGCCAAATTATCTGAACTTCAGTCACAGTTTGACCAGTGTATGAATGAAAATGCAGAAATTGTTTATCAATGTTCTGCTCTTCAAATTCAACACAAGGAGTTTGTTAACAAAATCACAGATCTTGAAACAAAACTCCACAAAAGAGGTCAAACTGACCAGACCATCCATATGAATAAACCCAAAGAGTTCACGTATTTTAACAAAGAATGGGGAATCGGATATGATAACCCACATTATTTGAAAAAGGCTATATTTAAAATACCGACTCTGTATGATTTTGGATGTCTGGGATTAGATAAAAAGTACCCGAAATATGCAATTAAATGGACTGGTCCTCTTGAACCTGAAAAGGAAGATGAAACTGAGGAATACAAGAGTGCACACACTTCCAAAATACAACTTCCATTTTGTTATGAACCTTTGAATTATTCTTATCAGAAGAACAAAACGAAGTACCTCTCGAATGACTACTTCGATTGCTACAAGGTTGCAACGCCCAAGGATTCCTTCAAAAAGGATGAGGTCCAAGCAACCGCAACCAAGACTGAGACGGATGAGTGTATGCTCTATGTTCCCCCTCTCATCTTGGAAGAAAAGATAGTCGAGTTGGAGGAGTCACTCGAGAAAGAAAGGTCGAATTTTCAAAAGGAAAGGCAAGCGCTAATCCAGGAACTTGAGAATCTAAAATCGGTCAAAACTGAATCTGTATCAGATGAAGGACAGGAAATCCTTCGGTGTGAAATCACTAAGCTAACATCAAAACTGATTGCTTTGGCAATAGATGCAATGAAGGAGCATACGAAAAATGGTCAACTCCAAGAGCAGATTGACCAACTCAAATCTGAAAAGCAGATTTCACCCGAACTTTCCTCAAGCTCATGTGATAAGTCTTCGTGTAAAGCTTTTATTAGCAAATTTTTTTCTACACAAGACGATCAAGATTCTCAAGATAAGAGTGTTTTAAGGAATTTGAACTCTGATTTTTTCTTAGCTTCCGCACCAAATTCCCCAAAGCACACTGACACTAAGTGTTCCTCGCCTTCCTCGACCGATCCAAGTCCTGTGATTCCGGATGCCAATTTTTCTGAATATATGAACTCCGAAGGCAATTCTGAAGAAGAGTTTGAGTCGTTCCCTTTCGACAAACCTCTTCCGAGTCATACTGATTTTTTGTTTCCAGTAGTCAATCGACCGGTCAATTTTCTAAATGGTGGATGTTCAAAAACAAAGGCCCCAGCTGTGATTAAGACTTCTAAATCTCAACCTGTCTCTCAAAAACAATCACAGCCGAGGCAAAAGACCGAGCAACTGCCTACCAAAAATACTGCATCTCCAAAAGTCACTGACCATGCTGTCCATGTTGTTTCAGATAAAAATGGTCGAGCTAAATAAGAAAAACCAAAGTGGCTAGCTAAGGAACCTATCGAGGATGCAGCATCAAAGTCTTTCAATACTGTCTTTTTCCCTAGAATGAACCAAAACGATTGTGCTTGGAATCATAGGAATGATTTTGTTAAACGCGATGTTTCTTTTCCAATTAAACTTTATTCCATTCAGCAATTGATTCAGTTATCGCATGATTGTTTGTGTTGTTCTAGTTGTGGTTGGAATGACTTTGATGATATAAATAATAATGATTGGTTTGGGTCATATCATATATATAATCATACACCCAAAAGTAAACCCCGTAAAAATAAAAAGAAACACCATACTCAACGGGGTTATGTTTGGGCAAAAAATCACGTCGTACGACCGCGACCAAAACAGGTAAGACGCACGTTATAGTCCAAATCTTGTATTAAGATAAGGTCTTGACAAGAACCCAGAAAACATCCGTCGTCTCCCGCAAAAGGTAAATCGAACGTCCCTCATGACGCTCGACCATAGCGTCGCCCGTCCCGCACGACCATCGCGTAAGATCATTGTACCTCGACCAAAGCTAACGTTAACCATGACTGTTACGTTTGTTAAGTGTTTAATGCAGGAGTCAAAACCATTAAGGAGCAACGGATATAACCGACGCAACCATCAACGATCGATAGCCGTAACGGACGAAGATCATCATGGATATTCACTCCGACAACCGTTACAAACTGTTATAGCCGTTGATCAAAGCATTAATGGAGCTAATTAAAGCTCCCGAAGGCTATAAAGACCAAGCTAAGTCATCCTTCCAGATCATCTGAAGAACACACCAGCGAATACCATCAAACAACAGAGAAAAAGCATCTGAATTCACAAAGAAGAGCACTCAAACTCTGGAAATCAAGTACTGAAAGCCAGAAGCACATAGCGAACTCTAGAACATCAGAAGCAGAGAGATTTCTCCCGAAGAACAGCTCTCGACGCACGACTACAGCCTTCATCCAACAGGTCACACTTTGTATTCACACGACAGACACTTGTTTTACATTTCAAACACTTGTACTTTACATTTCGAAGCATTTTCTTCATTTGTATTGTAACCATCGTACGACCGACGCCAGTACCAAGGACATCGCCCCTGATTGGCGACCATAATGCAGCGACGACATACCCTGTCGTCCGCAAGTTTTTTCCTCGATTGAGGTTTTTCCTACGTCATCAAATCCGTTGTCTTATTTAATTTTCCCTCGTCGCACGTCTCGTCGAAAGATCATTTCTTTAGTTGTTTAAGTCCACATCGACCTTAAGTTGTCCCTTTAGTGCGATTTTTGGCATTAACAGTTTGGCACCATCCGTGGGACCACATCTAGAGAAAATCCTCGACGAACGTGCATTCTACTAATAGTTTCCTGGAGTTTCTTCTCTGTTGCAGGAAAATGGCAGCCCCTGGAGATCCGCAGCAAGCCGTTGCTCAGATGTATCAGGAGCTCGAGGTTGCCAGAAATCAACTCAATGCAATGGCAGAGCAGAATCGCAGAGCAGCTGAAGAGATCACGCGGTTAAGGAATCCTTTTGGACCCAGAATGGTCCTAGACCATTCATCCAGAATCCAGGTCCGGGACCAGACCCGTCCGCGCAGAATCAGCATTCAGGTCCATTCATCCAGAATCCAGGTCCGGGACCAGACCCGTCCGCGCAGAATCAGCATCCAGGTCCATTCATGCAGAATCAGCAGCCGGATCCGTTCATTCCCCTCAGCACATCCGACCACCACCATTGAACAATGGATCCCAACCATTGCAAGGTGGCGCCCAGCCGTTTCAGAATGGATCCCAGCCGTTTTCCCAGCCATTCCAAATTGGTCTGCAACCTTTCCAGCAAGGATCGCAATCTTTCCAGCAGAGATCGCAACCATTTCAGAATGGACCGCAACAATTCCACTATGGGTCGCAGCCATATTTTGTTCCGTTCAACAGGGACACCAATGGTTCGTCGCATGGTAATGGCACTAGTCCAGGGACCAATCCCTCGACAAGGGCAAATCCTGATCTTAACGATCCCGTCGCCCAGCGTTTGAAGATGTTAGAAGACCAAAATGAGCGCGTCCTGTCCTTGCTCGCCAATTTGCCTGGGGCAGCCGTGCCTGTCGACGTCGAGCCTCGCTCGGGGTATCAGGCGTCCCCCTTCATCGACGAAATCGCCACCGTCGAGGTCCCAAAGAAGTATAACATTCCTGTCTTCACTCCCAAGTATTCGGGTGTGACCGATCCAACCGAGCATGTCGCGCAGTATAAGCAGCTAATGTGGACGATCTCGATTCCACACATGTACCAGGAAGTATGCATGTGCAAGAGTTTCGGGGCGACTCTCACTAGTCCAACTCTCCAGTGGTTGATCAATCTCAAACCCAAATCTATAGGGCCGTTCGCTGAATTGGTCAACCAATTCTCCCGGCAATTCGCCAGCAGTCGTAAGATGGAAAAGCATACTAGTGATCTGTACTATGTCGTGCAGAAGACCAATGAGTCTATTCGAAGTTATTTCAATAGATTCAATGCCGAAATGATCAGTATCCGCAATTGTGACATCAAAACTGCGATCGAAGCTTATAAGCGTGGTCTAGACGATAGTTTAGGTTTATATATCGATCTGACCAAGTATCCCCCAGAGACTTTCGAAGACGTCCGAGCTCGAACCTTAGCATATATGAGGGTCGAAGACGACGCAGCCTTTCGTCGCAAACACACTGGCGACAAGAAGCCGTTAGGTGTCAAGAAGCCAGAATTCAAGCCGAAAGCCATATCCAGAGCAGAGCCAGCGCATCAAATTTCAAACGTTCGTTTCAAGACGAAGGCAGAAGCTAAGACCGCTACTAAATTCCCCGTGTACCCCAAGATCTCCTCTTATGGGTTCAAAGGGTCAGCTAAAGACTTAGTCGAAGCTCTGAAGACCACCCAAGCAACCATCCGATGGCCGAAGAAGTCTGACTTGGACGATGCTAAGAAAGACAAATCAAAGTGGTGCGACTTCCACGTCGACCATGGTCATGCGACAGATGATTGTATCGCACTGAAGAAGGAATTGGCATATCATGTTCCGCAAGGTAATCTCAAAGATATTATTGATGATGTCGTTCTTCCAGCTAACAGCCATCGACCGTCGACTCCTGAGCATGCAAAAGTTGTCAATTAAAATTCCCGACGCCATGGGGAATCCAGGAGATCAAGAGTGAGACAAAAGTCGCTCATGAATGCTACAAGTCTACCTTGAAGCCGAGAAAATAAACTGAAGCCGCAAGATCAAGCCCTTGACAGGTTTGTTCTTCTATCCCTAAATTTATATCTTTTTTACAGAGATAAGTCTACTATGGTGCCCTGTCGCACGACAACATAGTCAACTGCAGACAGTATTTCACCAGATCGCCGTGTCGTTCTGTCATTTAAAATCTATTTTTTCCGAAAAGAATAGGATGATAAATGACAGGGGGAAAATAGAGAGAGTCTGAGAAGATATGTTCTCTAACTCTTTTTCATACGATATTTTCTCACAAAATGACTACTGACTTAAGCATCGGAGGGTCGTTGGCTAGCCAACGACCAATCCTCGACATTATTTTATAGCAGGATTGCATACCAGTAATCCTTTAAGTCTACAGTAATCCTTTAAGTCTATAATATGACTCTAAAATTCGCAAGGTCGCACGACGGTCAGGTCTTTGACTTGATCATCCATCCACAGGGGCACATGATGCAAACTTATTTTACGATCCAGTCGTACGATCGCGAGTTTCTTAACTTTTGTACCCTGAACGGACGCTTTAATCGCGTGTTTATATTTGTTTTACGTTCTTACCATCGTATTACAGTAAAGGCCTTAGTCGCATGATTTCTTAATCATCTTACGTTCCATTAACGCGATATTTGTTTGCCAAGTATATAAAACACCAAATTCAAACAAAAAGTGCATTCATTAAAAAGATCGTCAGGTACACGCTCGACCACTGACGGTCGAGCAGCAAAGCAAACAAAATATAATTCCTAAATTAAAGGAGGAGTATCCGTCGCATTCGTGCCCAATGTCCCGTTCTGAAGGTTTTCGCCTGCCACCTCCTCCTCAACGTCCTTCTCATCATCCGAGTCAAGATCCCTCGTGGACCCAACGCCGTTCAGGTAGATGTCCAACTCCTCCTTCGCCGAAGCAAGAGGGTCTTTTCCCAGCAGATGTGGACGCATGACCGCCGCCCGAGCAGTCAGGCGAGCTATGGCAAAAACGGACTTACCCTCGTCCTTTGCATCCTGCACTTCTTTCTCCAGACTCTCCACCTTGGACTTATAATCCTCAGCCTCTTTCGAAACAGCAGCCAAGGATTCCTTAACCTTTTCCATCTCCTCCTTTTGCTCGGCAGTCATGGACAAAGATTGCGTCAGGCGATGATCGAGATTCTCCTTGGCAAGATGAACAACCTTCAAATGGTTTAAAGCCTCGGCAAGCCGCTTCGAAAAATCCTCGGCACGACTTGCAGAGACGCTCGCTCTATCCAACGCCGCTTTCTCTCTTTCACGAGACGCACACAAGAGGTCTTTTATTTTCGCTATTCCCCCGCGTAAAGCCAAAGACGCCTGTAGTGCCTGTGAAATCATACATTGATAAATAAAACAACGACAACGACAACGAAGTCTGGGCCTAGACAAACTAAGTCTTGAAAGAAAGACTTACCATGAACACCAAGCCGGCTACATGGGCACCCGTCTCCTCGATAGGAAACCCCTCAAAACGCTCCCTGAAAGATGGAAGCAGGAATTTATCCAGATGAGGGAACAGGTTCGTCCCGTCTAGGACATCACCTGACATAAAGTCCGACGGCAACGTAAAGTTGACCGTCGTGACCTTTTCCCCTCCCGTCGAATGACCCTTGCCCTTGTCGGCCGACAAAGGGTTCGACGCGGCAGACAGGGACTCCACCGTTTTCGCCGGAAGCGCAGAATTAATGGGTGTCGCGGCAATCACCTTCTTAGGTGATCCGACCCCTACCTTCTCGGGTGAAGCGACTCTCGACGAGTCATCAACCCCTGCAAACGACTCCCTCGAGGTCGTCGTCCTCGTCTTCTTCGGAATTTTAGGGCCAGCAGACATGGATTTTAGCCTCTTCTCTCTACCCTGACGAGCACGCTCCAGCTCAGCTGCTCTATTAGCAGAAACATTCAACACTTTAGGTTGAGACTCTCCTGGAAAAAAGGAATGGCATAAGATACGCAAAGGAAAAAGACTCGAGATAACATAAGTAGAAAAGGAAAGTAAGGCTTACCCGTCATCCCTCTCCTTCCTCTCGACTTATCTTCCTCCTCTTCTCTTCCTTTCTCTTCACACTTCTCCCCCTGGTTCTCTCCTAAAGATTCTAAATCGTCGTCATCCACCGAGTGTCGCACGACGAAAGACCTTTCGGCGACGCTAAATTCTAAAAACGAATTGATCTTCGCTTGAGAGTTATCATCTGGCTTCACGACCTCGAATTTTATGGCTGTCAACATACAAAAAACAAGTCAAAAATCATGTGTAAATCATCTACAGCGCACGCTAGATTAAATGACGAGGCTCACCCGACGTATTCCGGCCCGTCCTAATCCACTCACTCTCGGAGTCAAGAGACAACTTACGCACGAATACATATCAGGTCTTCCACCCACGATCGTTCACACCTGTCCCTAAGACTAAAACACGATCACCTTTAAACCTAGAATGTAAGCTACAGCGATGACATCCGTCCATCTTGGTTTGATAAGCCGAAAGGAGGTCATGTACATTCATGGGAGAATCCCATTTCTTAGTAGCACTTGTACGACTCGCCAGAACTGGGGCATCAACTGACTCGGTGCTAAATCAAACTCTAACATAAACGCCTTGGTTAGAGGAGAAAAAGGCCATTCAAAACCTATCTTAAAAGGGTATTCATAGATTATGATGTACCCTTCAGGACACTCATTTGATCGGATATGACATGGACGGATCAATTCGATCCACGCAGGAATTTTTGCTAACTTTCTAAAGTTACGGAGGTCTGATAGCTCTTGAATAACACTCTCAGGATCCCTCGACATTTCTAAACACAAAATTTACAGGAATCAGAGAAATCGTACCTTATATAGGCGCGCTAGACCTCGAGGAACTTAACCAAGTCAAAGATTTTCACAAATTTGGAAGAGACCAGACAAAGAATGGCAAGGAAATCACAGCGCAAACTCTTCTAGGGCGAAACTAGGAAATGATCCGTCAAAATCCCTATTTAGACTGAAAAACAGGGCTGGATCGAATCCCTTTGATGATCACCGCGTGCTCTCGTCCTTTCGTATATCCGCCAGGATCGTCGACACCTGTCATCGACAGCTGGTAAGCATCATCGTGCGTCAGCATGACGTCACGACTCGTTCAACTTTTCAACTTTTCGTTCAGTTAAAAGTGAACCGGTCCAGTTCCACGACAACCAGGTAAGTCCCTCAACCCAGGTCACGAGTAGCAAAATTTAAAACTTAAATCTGACATTCAATTTTCAAATTTTAGGGGCAAACTGTTTGGGCAAAAAATCACGTCGTACGACCGCGACCAAAACAGGTAAGACGCACGTTATAGTCCAAATCTTGTATTAAGATAAGGTCTTGACAAGAACCCAGAAAACATCCGTCGTCTCCCGCAAAAGGTAAATCGAACGTCCCTCATGACGCTCGACCATAGCGTCGCCCGTCCCGCACGACCATCGCGTAAGATCATTGTACCTCGACCAAAGCTAACGTTAACCATGACTGTTACGTTTGTTAAGTGTTTAATGCAGGAGTCAAAGCCATTAAGGAGCAACGGATACAACCGACGCAACCATCAACGATCGATAGCCGTAACAGACGAAGATCATCATGGATATTCACTCCGACAACCGTTACAAACTGTTATATCCGTTGATCAAAGCATTAATGGAGCTAATTAAAGCTCCCGAAGGCTATAAAGACCAAGCTAAGTCATCCTTCCAGATCATCTGAAGAACACACCAGCGAATACCATCAAACAGCAGAGAAAAAGCATCTGAATTCACAAAGAAGAGCACTCAAACTCTGGAAATCAAGTACTGAAAGCCAGAAGCACATAGCGAACTCTAGAACATCAGAAGCAGAGAGATTTCTCCCGAAGAACAGCTCTCGACACACGACTACAACCTTCATCCAACAGTTCACACTTTGTATTCACACGACAGACACTTGTTTTACATTTCAAACACTTGTACTTTACATTTCGAAGCATTTTCTTCATTTGTATTGTAACCATCGTACGACCGACGCCAGTACCAAGGACATCGCCCCTGATTGGCGACCATAATGCAGCGACGACATCCCCTGTCGTCCGCAAGTTTTTTCCTCGATTGAGGTTTTTCCTACGTCATCAAATCCGTTGTCTTATTTAATTTTCCCTCGTCGCACGTCTTGTCGAAAGATCCTTTCTTTAGTTGTTTAAGTCCACATCGACCTTAAGTTGTCCCTTTAGTGCGATTTTTGGCATTAACCATTTGAAGTCCATCCAGCTAAATCTTCAAAGTCCAGTTCAGACTATCAGGACCGACAACGGGACGGAATTCAAAAATCAAACGGTGTGCGACTACTTGACTTCTGTCGGTATCTCGCAAACCTTCTCGGCGGCACGCACTCCTTAGCAAAATGGAGTGATGGAAAGGCGCAACCGTACCCTCGTCGAAGCGGCTCGTACCATGCTTTCCCAATCCAAACTGCCGCTATTTCTGTGGGCCGAAGCGGTATCTACGGCTTGTTACACGCAAAACCGCTTCATCATCAAAAAGTGGTTCAACAAGACGCCGTATGAGATCATCAACAAACGCGTTCCGAACATCAAGTACTTCCATGCTTTCGGATGCACGTGCTACGTCTTAAACGACAAGGACGATCTCGGCAAATTCAGCCCAAAGGCGTATTGCGTTTACAACAAACGGACTAAAACCGTTATTGAAAGTGTAAACATGACATTCGACGAAGCCGCAGATTTGGCTTCTGAACATATCAGTTCGGAACCCAGTTTAACTAGCGTGCTAGCTTCCGAACATCCTCGTTCGGGATCTGCACAAGCGACAGTAAATCCGAATCATACATCTTCATCGAATGCTGATCTTTCAGATTTAGATTTATTGTTTAAATACTTTTATGATGACATATTTAATGCTTCCACTCCTCCTGTCTCAGCACAACCTCGACTTGAAGCTGCTCATATCGAGGATTCGGCAAATCTATCCGGTCCGCCGCCTTCTACAAGCACGTCGTCCATCACTGTGGAGACAGCTCAACCGTCATCATCAACCTCGTCTGATACTACTGTCCCCCCGGAGGAACCAGTAACAAACCCGGAGATCGCTCCCAATGATTCGTCCTCTGCTACAATCGACGATCAACCTCGCAACTCCTCGGAACTCCTCAGAACCAGAAGTTGTTCAACCATCGACGAATCCTCCCCCCGTCTCCTCCAAGAAACCAGCCTGCGACACTTGAAGCAGTACAAGACCTTCCATCTGGTGATTATGTGGATCCGGACGCTTCTCACTCTACTCAATAGCCTCTTCCGCAAACCACCAAATGGACGAAAGTTCATCCCCTACATCAAATCATCGGTGATCCCTCCACTCCTATTCAAACGCGAGGTGCATCAGGCAACTTTTGTCTCTTCTCCGGCTTCTTAAGCAAGATCGAGCCAATGAACATACGTGAAGCACTTGAATATCCGGAATGGGTCATCGCTATGCAAGAAGAGCTCAACCAATTCGAGGCTCTAAAGGTATGGCGACTGGTCCCACGTCCATCTCACAAGACGGTGATCGGTACCAAGTGGATCTTCAAGAACAAGAAGGACGAGGACGGCATCGTCGTACGCAACAAGGCGCATCTCGTGGCTAAGGGATACCGACAGCAAGAAGGGATCGACTACGACGAGACAAACGCTCCGGTGGCTAGGATAGAAGCCACACGTATGTTCCTTGCATACACCGCGCACAAAAACTTCACGGTCTTCCAAATGGATGTGAAGACCGCATTCCTCAACGGCGATCTCAAGGAATAAGTGTATGTGTCGCAACCGAACGGGTTCGTGGACGAAAAGAAGCCTGATCATGTCTACATCATGGACAAGGCTCTCTATGGATTGAAGGAAGCTCCACGGGTCTGGTATGATACTCTTACCAAGTTTTTGATAAAGTCAAAACTCTCACGAGGTCAAATAGATAATAATCTGTTTATCAAAAACGAAAAAGGTCACATAGTTCTAGTTCAAGTGTACGTAGATGACATAATATTCGGTTCTACTAATCCCCAATATACTAAGAACTTTGCCAAGTTAATGGGACAATTTTTCAAAATGAGTATGCTTTTTGAGATGAATTTCTTCCTTGGTCTTCAGGTTAAACAACTGTCGACCGGGATATTCATAAACCAGGCTAAGTACATCCGGGATATTCTTAAGAAATTCCAGATGGAACAGTCCTCACCCATGAAAACTCCCATGGCACCCGGTACTAAGTTACACGCCGATCCTAACGGAAAGGATGTGGACACTAAGACGTACCGGGGTATGATCGGTTCTTTGATGTATTTAACTGCGAGCAGGCCGAATATCATGTTTTCCACTTTTCTATGCGCCCGGTTTCAATCAAAACCAAAAGAGTCTCACTTAATAGCTGTAAAACGAATTTTTCGTTATTTACGTGGTACTACTGATCTTGGCTTGTGGTACCGAAAGAGACAGGTTTTGAGTTATCCGCTTACTCTGATGCGGACCACGCGGGCAGCATGATGGGCCGAAAGAGCACATCGGGGCACGTGCAATTTTTGGGAGATAGTCTGGTGAGTTGGGCGTCCAAGAAGCAGCAGTGTGTTTCTACGTCGACTGCCGAAGCAGAATACATGGCCGCCGCAAGCTACTGTTCTCAAGTAATCTGGATGCGGACGCAACTCAAGGACTACGGCTTTACGTATGTCAAGGTACCCATTTACTGCGACTCGAAGAGCGCCATTGCCATATCCAGCAACCCGGTCCAACATACTAAGACAAAGCACATCGACGTTCGGTACCACTTCATCAAGGATCACGTTGAAAGAGGTACAGTCGAACTCTACTTTGTAAATACTGAGCATCAGTTAGCAGACCTATTTACAAAACCTTTGGACGAAAAACGTTTTAATACTCTGGTGTCCAAGTTAGGTATGCTAAATCTGAAGACTTTATCTGTGTGTGTGCCCGTTACAAGTTCCATACATCTACGAGTAACTGTCTACTCATCATCCTGTGTTTACACTCCCGATGATTGAGCATACACTTTCTCGCACTTGTATTCTACTTGTATCAGTTACACAATTAGATTGAGTCTCTGTATTTATTAGGTAGATTTCATTTTTTTCCTTTCTTTCTACGTGTGTTTCCTTTTCTTTCATACAGTCGTCTACTTCATTTGCTTATATATGTGCTTTCACGAGTGTTCATGTGTTTAGGGGGAGCACAAACCGGTATCAGGTAAGTCTACTCTATTGTTGAGGGGGAGCGTCACACACATTTTTTTTAAACTGATGAAAAGGTTTTTTTATGTGGATACTCCTGTGTGCATTTCACCCTACGCGCACAATCTGAGGGGGAGCATCTCACTGGATGTTCATCATTTGATGGGGAGCAACACTGCTTTTTTCTTTAAATGTATAAAAGTTTTTTTTTGTGTGTCGGACTCTCCATTGCACAATTTTGCACTATTCGAGGGGGAGCAAAGCCTTCCCCATGCTCAGTTTGAGGGGGAGCGAGAGAAAGTTCTGTCAAAATCCTAAGTTTTTTTTTAAATGAGAGAATTTTTTTTTGGAAATGTCAAAGTGTCCGGACAGGTCTCCGGACACCCATCAATCCAGATAGCTTTCCGGACCGGATGGGTATCCGGGTAGACCCATCCGGATTCTTGGAGCAGTATAAAAGAAATCCGGAAACATTCGAGTCATTTATTCAGAAACATCGACACAAAACCCTAAACCTCTCGTATTCTCTCTCTTTCGGTCTCACTCACACTCCTCGATTTTTACTCAGTTTTCGTCTTCAAATCAGGTACACTCTTCGAATCACCTTTTAGATCATTTATAGTCAAGTTTCTTGCACTTCACACCTCAAATCGACCGCAAATTTAGTCGATTGATAGTTTCCGACACCCATTTTTGAGTCTCTAAGACTTCGGGTTCATTCGGTGGAATATAGGTCGATCTAGTTGAGTTTGTGTGTTCATATGTGTCCATTGACACTCCTTCTATGCTTTAACACCTGATTGGGACTGAGATTTGTACGTTTGATCTTGTTGACTGTCGTCCGGACACATTCTTCGTGTCCGGAATCTTTCATAATTATGATGATTTGTCCGGAAACGCGCATGAAATAGATATTTTGTCCGGAAACAACCAACATCCGGAAAACCTAGTTGTCCGGAAACCTCAGGGTTTCCGGTAAGTTCAACTACCGGATAGTTGAGGTGTCCGGAACCCTATTTGACCGGTAACCATCCCTATCCGGAAACCATCTTGTCCGGAATCCTCGTTTTGTCCGGAAACATTCTTCGCATCCGGAAAACTGTGTTGTCCGGATACCTTTTGTCCGGATACTATGGTTTGTCCGGAAAGTCCTATTTTCAATTAAATTGTCCGGACACCCCTGTGTTTATCAGTCCAGTACCTGTTTTCTCAATGCATGTCCTCAATCTGTCTCAGAATGAGCCTCTTACTGCAAAGGTACGCGTCGACACTTGATTATCCGCCCTGATTACTAACTTTGGTTTCTTTTTCAAATATTGCATGGAGGATCAAGAACACCAACAACATCCCGAAGAACAAATTCCTCCTTAAGAGGAATTTATTGACGAAGCAGCTGATAATGCTTTGGTCGACCCTGACCATGGCATTGAATTGGAAGCCAACAACCACATGCTGGACGCCGCTGAGTTCAGACCACTAGAACAACATCGGGTAATTGTGTACATATTACTTCGTCACCCTCTCCGTGAGGCCCTCACTGCCACAGCCGACGTCCCATTACTTTATGTGTATCAAGTGTGGCTTTCTGCCCAAGTTATTACGGCGGCCAATTCACAGACCATCACGGCGCGGATAGACAACCATCCTTTCTCGCTCACACCTGACACATTTCGTCGCCTACTTTCACTTCCAGAAGCAAATGCCGGCGGACATCAACGCTACGACCCTACGCTCAATGACCAGACCCTATGTGCTCAAGTACGTGCACTCGGTTACAACCGCGCCCTCGATCGACCTTCTGCATTCAACCGCAAGTACCTGGCGCCCATTTGGTACACTTTATTCACAATTCTGAACAGGCGTCTTTCATCCAGATGTAAGGGAATAGACCAGTGCACAGGCGATTTCCTGCGTCTATTCCATGCAGTATGCTACAACCGCCACGTCGACTTCGCGATGATTATCTGGCGCGAACTGGTGCAAGCTATTCGACAAATTGGAGGTTCGAAGCAAAATAAGTTCCTCCCATATCCTCGTTTCCTATCAATCCGGTATGCCGTCCTTTTTATTTACAATATATGGTGATTCGAAACCCGTCCAACACCATAGCCATGCCCTTACCTGAAGCCCTACTGGCACACGCGGATCCCACTGCACCGAGTGTAGTAGAATATGGGCAAGAGTTAGGGAATCCCATGGTCCAGCCAGCGCCGGAGGGACCTCCCTTGGGACAGAGAACCGAAGGATGTGAGGGTCCTAAGAACAGAGGAGGAAGGGCCCGGGCAGCTGGGGCTCCCGGGCGGGGTGTGCTGAGAATTCATGCGAGGGGAACCGGAGCGGGCGGTGCAGTGGATACGCGTAGCGGTACTTCCCAAGCCGGAACATTGTCTCGACCCATGCTCCATCATGACTCCGAGACCTATTTATCTGACCCACCTTCACCTACCCGACACGTCGAAAACGTGGAATCTGACTCCACGGACTCCGATACTGCCCGTGCAATGCGTTTATCACTGACACCTGCCCGTATTGGACCAAACCCAGACTTTACCAAAGGAATCCAATCTGCCTCACCTTCAACCCCTCTTATCCATACTGAACAGCCTGAAACAGGAGATACAAGGACAACCGAGTGAGTATTAGGTGATGAGTTAGAACATGTGAGACAGAAGGAATTGAGGTCGAAAGCAAACCAAGAAAGATTAAGAGGTAAAGATAAAGAGGCTTCTGAGCGACCCCACACCAGTGTCACCCGTGTAGCCACATCTGCTATCCCGTCTCATCCGTTGGGACGGGGTATTGAAGAAGCCGCCGTGGACCCAACGGCACAATTGCACAACCTCCTTAACCACTCATCTGTCTCTCAAAAGACGGGTGTTTCAACTTATCACGGGGATCAAGCACAACTTCTACCGGTCTCTCAACCAGAGAGTACCGGTATTGAAACAAGAGACCAGCAGCCCCCGGTCTCGCCTTCTTTCAGTGCACCATTGAGTCTAGAGCCACTTGAAATATTACATTCTTCGGCTAGGACACAGGATGAGACTCACCAAATCGATGCTCTTCGTGACTCGACGAAACTTCCGTAGTGTCTCCGCCTTTAAGCGGAACACGAGGATCGGAAGGAAATCCTACCACGGCTATCCCTGCGCCAACCGTGAACGTATGTGGCTCTACCTCTGCGGTAGATGCTTCAACGGGAAATCTAAGTGATCCCGGAGTTACCTTACCCGACTTTGTGTCACAAGGGGTCCCTGGACAGCACCCTCAAGGCTGTCCGCGAGTTCAGACCACTAGAACAACATCGGGTAATTGTGTACATATTACTTCGTCACCCTCTCCGTGAGGCCCTCTCTGCCACAGCCGACGTCCCATTACTTTATGTGTATCAAGTGTGACATTCTGCCCAAGTTATTACGGCGGCCAATTCACAGACCATCACGGCGCGGATAGACAACCATCCTTTCTCGCTCACACCTGACACATTTCGTCGCCTACATTCACTTCCAGAAGCAAATGCCGGCGGACATCAACGCTACGACCCTACGCTCAATGACCAGACCCTATGTGCTCAAGTACGTGCACTCGGTTACAACCGCGCTCTCGATCGACCTTCTGCATTCAACCGCAAGTACCTGGCGCCCATTTGGTACACTCTATTCACAATTCTGAACAGGCGTCTTTCATCCGGATGTAAGGGAATAGACCAGTGCACAGGCGATTTCCTGCGTCTATTCCACACAGTATGCTACAACCGCCACGTCGACTTCGCGATGATTATCTGGCGCGAACTGGTGCAAGCTATTCGACAAATTGGAGGTTCGAAGAAAAATAAGTTCCTCCCATATCCTCGTTTCCTATCCATCTGGTATGCCGTCCTTTTTATTTACAATATATGGTGATTCGATACCCGTACAACGCCATAGCCATGCCCTTACCTGAAGCCCTACTGGCACACGCGGATCCCACTGCACCGAGTGTAGTAGAATATGGGCAAGAGTTAGGGAATCCCATGGTCCAGCCAGCGCTGGAGGGACCTCCCTCGGGACAGAGAACCGAGGGACGTGAGGGTCCTAGGAACAGAGGAGGAAGGGCCCGGGCAGCTGGGGCTCCCGGGTGGGGTGTGCTGAGAATTCATGCGAGGGGAACCGGAGCGGGCGGTGCAGTGGATACGCGTAGCGGTACTTCCCAAGCCGGAACATTGTCTCGACCCATGCTCCATCATGACTCCGAGCCCTATTTATCTGACCCACCTTCACTCACCCGACACGTTGAAAACGTGGAATCTGACTCCACGGACTCCGATACTGCCCGTGCCATGCGTTTATCACTGATACCTGCCCGTATTGGACCAAACCCAGACTTTACCAAAGGAATCCAATCTGCCTCACCTTCAACCCCTCTTATCCATACTGAACAGCCTGAAACAGGAGATACAAGGACAACCGAGGGAGTATTAGGTGATGAGTTAGAACATGTGAGACAGAAGGAATTGAGGTCGAAAGCAAACCAAGAAAGATTAAGCGGTAAAGATAAAGAGGCTTCTGAGCGACCCCACACCAGTGTCACCCGTGTAGCCACATCTGCTATCCCGTCTCATCCGTTGGGACGGGGTATTGAAGAAGCCGCCGTGGACCCAACGGCGCAATTGCACAACCTCCTTAACCACTCATCTGTCTCTCAAAAGACGGGTGTTTCAACTTATCACGGGGATCAAGCACAACTTCTACCGGTCTCTCAATCAGAGAGTACCGGTATTGAAACAAGAGACCAGCAGCCCCCGGTCTCGCCTTCTTTCAGTGCACCATTGAGTCTAGAGCCACTTGAAATATTACATTCTTCGGCTAGGACATAGGATGAGACTCACCAAATCGATGCTCTTCGTGACTCGATCGAAACTTCCGTAGTGTCTCCGCCTTTAAGCGGAACACGAGGATCGGAAGGAAATCCTACCACGGCTATCCATGCGCCAACCGTGAACGTATGTGGCTCTACCTCTACGGTAGATGCTTCAACGGGAAATCTAAGTGATCCCGGAGTTACCTTACCCGACTTTGTGTCATAAGGGTCCCTGGACAGCACCCTCAAGGCTGTCCGCGAGGCTATGGAGCAGCGCCTGACCACCGAGCTCGACAAGATTAAAAGCTTAATCAAAGGTAAGGAGAAGATAGTCGATTCTGAAACTGCACTTACACCTCCACCGGCTCCAGTTCAGCCAAATTATTCTGTGGATACATTGAAGACTATGCTTCTGGCTCAACTGCTCCAGAACGCCGAAACTGATGCCACTACCGAAGCAGACCTGATCTCCGTTTTGAAATCACAGGTCAATGCTACTTCGTCATCTGTTACATCACGATTGGACCAGATTGACACGACTCTTAAGGACGTTTCTCAAGCGCTCAAAACGTTGTCCGACAAAGTCGCCTCACTCGAAGACACATGCAAGAGTCAAGCTGGCGGACTCAAGAGAAGGCATGATGACCAGGATGATCCTGATCACCGTGAGGGGGAGAACAAGAGACAAAGATTAACTGAGTCCGCCGCCCAATCATTCCTGAAGCTATTGTGGTTCAACAGGAACCCTCAACTGCGGCAACTACAACCGAAGCTGCACCCGAAGACGAGTTGCCTTTAACCGAGATGGTAATTGATATGGACATCTACGATGACGAAGACCCGACGGTTGAAAAGCCCGAGGGAACAACACAGGAATTGGTCAAGTTTGATACATCAGATGGATCTACATCAATCTTATTGATCCAAACACACAGACCGACCCGGAGACCGAAGATGCATGGTATGAAAAAGCCGCCAGTGCCGTAAATCTCCACGTAAATCTGGTCTTTCCAACTGATGAAGACGACAACGTAGACTACAACCAGTTTCTACTTCAAAATTTGTATGGTACTCCCGTTCACTCAGCTCAAGCCGCCGAAACTTCTGCAAGACCCGAGACTACATCTGCTGATATTCTGACATCTCCTCAACAACAACCGACAACTTCTAATCTTCCTCCTCCTCAACAGCAACAGATCCGATGGGAGAATATCACAATATTTATTCCTCACCTGGAAGAATTTATGAAAAGGGTGTTCGTCCATAAGTTACGCCCTATCGAGCCTATATTTTGCGTTGGTATTTATAGTTCCAACCCCGAATACCAAAGCCAGTACATAAACGCAATGAAGCGGTGTCTGCCAGTTAGCCAAGTTCGAACAAAGCACAGGATCATCGAAGTGCTCAACGTCCAATCAGGTAGAATTTTGAAAGTTATGTTTCCCATTTTCACTGTCCGACGCGAAGACGGAAATGAATGGATATTTTCCGAAGCTGACTTCAAGAATCTCCGACCGTTCGACTTCTATGCTATACTGAAAGACCTCAGAACCAGAACTATCCGACCGCTTCAAGTAACCAAAGCGCTCGAAGCTGTTCGTCGATTGCTAGTCCGTTCAATCATGATGTCCTATCTCACGGACTTCCAAATGGCAATCGAGAATAGAGCTAAAAGGGTAAACCTGATAAAACCGAATCTGAAAGCGCCTGAACTGAAGATGTATCCCGAGAACGCACTGCTTCTGGAACCGGAATTTGGGATAGTCTACATCAACAATCAGAATGAAAAGAGATTTCTTCGCTTCAGCCAAGTCGACAAATTCTGCGACGGTACGCTCTTCAAAGTCCAAGATGCTCTTCGTAAAATCATCACTTTCGAATCCGAAAATCAAAAGGTTTCATATGTTCCCAATTCGAATGAAACTACCGCTCGAAAAGCCTTAGAAGTGATTGAAGAACGCATCGACTATCACCGCGCCATCCGAATGTTCGAGGTAAACTTTGCGCTCCGAAAGAGATACGTTGATAACTGGCGCGAACCCGAACTTCGATTCAAATGGGGAGATTGTTAGGGTCAATTTATGTTGAATAGAAGTTCAAGGGGCTGTTTGTAATTCTTTATTTTGAGCCTAGTTAGTGAACGGGCCGTGGGCTTGTTAACCACGGGCCCGCCATATATAATGTTTTGTTTTAGCCATTGTTTAGGCTAGTTGTTCATTTAGCTTTCTAAACCATATTGTAATATTCTCTCATTATTGAAAGCAATTTGGATGACCAATTGAAATCATAACTGTTGTTCATATACATTGATTTCATATTGTTCGTTGCACGGATCTGAAACTCACACAATTGTTTTCTAAGGTTGCCTCTGAAGTTTGGGACGAACTTAAAGAAACATATGATAAAATCGATGGTTCTGTTACTTTTAATTTGCATCAAAAGATTAACTCTCTAAGTCAAAATGGTGCTCCTATTTCTGAATATTATCACAAGTTAAATGCTCTTTGGAAACAATTTGATGCTTTAATAAAACTACCTTCGTGCTTCTGTAATGCTGCTCATGAGTTTTCCAAACATAATCAGCTTTTGAAGTAGGGTTTCCTTTATATACTGCATGCATTTAATGC
The DNA here is from genome assembly GCA_033807775.1 of Saussurea involucrata. Taxonomy (NCBI): domain Eukaryota; kingdom Viridiplantae; phylum Streptophyta; class Magnoliopsida; order Asterales; family Asteraceae; genus Saussurea; species Saussurea involucrata. The sequence continues at coordinate 43,644,295 of CM066325.1, read as the reverse complement.
ACAAAAGTACACCTTTACACGTGGCAGCCTCTGGTTGGTTGCATGGTTTGACTTCAGTAGACAACCTAGTGGCCGCATGATGAACAATGTAAGATCAGAGTTGGTTGTACAATTCTGGACAAAAGGGATGTCCGTTCTGACAAAATCGTACGGAGGCGTGCAAGGGTATAAGACAAAAGTTACTTGTAGAAGAGGCTTCATGATCTACGTTCGCTGAATGATTATTTATCAGCGAATGATAAAGTTCAACGTTAGCCGAAGTCTTCTACTTGAAACTTCACGTTAAGTGGATAAGCCTCGGTTTCGCTGATATCCACATCAGTTCATTAGTAGACTTAATCGCTAGTTCTTTGGCTTGATCTTCGACTTCAGCGTAGAAAATAGTTGACGTGAATCTTGTCTTCAGGGATTATACGTAAACAACCTAAACTATCAACGATCATCAGTGAGACTGAACAGGCTCAGGGCTCACTGATGAACAGTGTTCGCTGAATGAGTAAATTAAAGCGTATGTTTTTCATCAGCGATACTAAACAGACTTAGTATATTTTCTTTGATGAAAAAACATTAATACATATTGTCTACTTACAATTTTCACTAAGTGTTTTTTAGAGTCATTATCAAATCACTGAGGGTTTGGATCAACAATCTCCCCCTATTTGATGATGACATAGCAATACATGAAAATTGCTATATAAGAAAACATAAGGATAAAAAGGACTCATAAAATACTTGTCCCGTTTACTGTTTTTAGGGATCTTTTTAAGTACTGATGGAGTAAAGTACATTCACTGAAAATTTTCATTAACTTCGTAAAGATTACAAGGGGAAGTGGAAAAATTACAAGTACAGTGAATTAAAATTTACAAGTACAAAAAGTTACAAGCTGATAAAAGATAGAAGAATTACAAAGGAGTCTTATCAGCTAATCAGGTTCATCCTTGCCAAGAAGTTCATCAAGGGTATTCATTTCAGGGACCATCCAGTCAGGGACTTTCACTCCTTGTTCCTTTCTTTTCTTGGCTGCTTTAAAGATCAAGAACTTCATGAAGTGTCCAAGCAGGTCTTCTATGAATCCTCACCAGTAGATGAGATCTCTGAGCTATTCGATAGGAGTGATGGCTAGCTCAGAGATGCGTTGAAAGCATTTGCGTCCGGTGCAGTCGATGAAGAAAATGCCATAAGGTTCACTAACAACCTTTTCAGGGATAAAGTCTTCACCAGGGGGTCGGGAGACATCAAGCGCTGATAGATCAGGATCAGGGCCAAGGACAGCTTCTCGTGAGAACTCGATGTCGGTTTCATTTCGTATGGGAGAACCTGAAGCTGAGAGTTTCTTCTTTTGCTTTGCAGCAGGCCTTCTATTTTGAACTGGAGGAGGAGGGATATTAACGGCTGATGTTACCAAGTCGATCTTCTTGTCCAGAGATTTCTCGATAAAGGATTTGTAATTTGAACATGACCGCTGAATGGCTATCCGCATCTCCCACCATTCAGAGAAACCAAACTGATCAAGCCACGAAGTGTAGATGATTGCCTTGTGACCGTTTTCCCTGATAATCTGAATATCAATGATAGGAACGTCATTGGTTGTTCTTCCCCTGATGTTGACCGTTTTGATCCTGGAGGCATGGTGTCGAAAATGAATTTTCTCTTTGCACCAAGCAACTGTGGAATCAGAGACCTTGGTTTTCTCTTCTCTGATCTTATTGGCGTCATTCCAGAGCTTTCACTGAATAGAGACAGGAACCTTCTTCAGAACAGGGTCCTTGACTGAACGTTGAACGAGTTATAAGGCATATTCTTTATTCTTTTCTTCAGCCTTATTTCGTTCAGCTATGAGTTTTTTATCTTTGAAAGCCTCAACGATTTCCCTATTTGATAACATCTTCAGTTCTGGAGGGACAATACGCTGATCTTCCAGCTTCTTGATCATCACTGCTCTCGCTGAGGTTTCATCTTCACTTGTCTTTTTAAGTGGCAAGGAAGGTCTGTTGGGATGGGAGAGCAATTCTTCTTCTTCTTCAAAAAGGTCATCAGTCCCATCGTAGTTTAGGACCGGGATTATTTGTTCTTCAGCTCTTGTTTCTGGGATTATTGCTTGATTGTTGCGGGGAGCTTCAGCTTGAACCTCAAGCAGGGGAGAGGACTAACTAAAACAAAACAATCACATAAGTAAGATCATTTAGGAGAAGAGATAGAGAAAGGATGGGTTTAAGTTTTTAGAGGTTTGAGTGAGAGTAGGATAGTTATTGAGAAGGGTAGAGGAGGGATGCAGTGTAAGGGAAAAGAATGTAACATACCTGACAAACTGGCTTCTTGAGGAGAATATCCAGGTTGTCCTCAGCGAGGAATTTGTTTTTGCCTTGGTTGGCCGCAGTCGCTGGAGGTTTGGTTTTGGTACCCTCCCCTGGTTCTTTTATAATGACCCCTTTTAGAGCAGGTGCTATTTTTGGCTTTTGCTTGAATATGAAACCTTCATCGTCATCATCATCATCATCGTCATCATCATTCTTGGGTAATGATGAAGGTTCATAATCCTGGATGTCCAGGTCTTCTTCTTCTTGAGCCTCATCGTCTTCTTCCTTATATTCCTCTGAGGATTCAACAGTCATTGGAGAGTTGGCCTGTTCTTCGAGATGCTCCCCCTCAGAATGAGAGGGATTTTTCTCGGTTCCCTCAGGGTTTTCATCTTCCTGAGGTTTTTCAGCATTATCCCCCCCCTCAGAAACATGGGGAAGGCTTACATCTTTGTCCTTCTCCCCCTCTTCCACATGTTGGATGGGGGAGGTAGCAGCAGCAGCAGTAGAAGTAGCAGCAGCATCAGTAGACTTAGTGTCCCTTTCTTCTTGGCCAGGGATCCCAAGCTGTGTTTCCACCACTGCCATTCTGTCTTCCAGGCCAGAAATAGCAGGGGTTCCTTGGACGATGAAGTCTACTGCCATCTCCATCTTTTCCTGGCCATCCTGAGAAAAGTGGGATAGATGGTCAGTGGGAGCGTTGAGGGTGTCCAGAATTTGTTGCAGCAAATCGTTGGAGGAGCCAACCTTATGAGCGAGATCCTCCATTGCAGTCTTCAAAGAACCCAGCTCTCCCTGAAGAGTAGAAACCTCTGTCTTCAACGTTGTGACTTCGCTGGACAGGGCTTTGAAGTTGGAGGAGAGGTCGGTGTTGGTGAGGGTGCTGAGTGTGGAGTAGTTGGTGGTGAGGGCCTCAGCGACACTCGATAAACCACCGACAAGTGTGGAGACATCAGCAGTTGTAGCCTTGTCTTTGACATCTTCGGCCAGTTTCTTCAGTGTCTCCCCAGCGTTTGTAATCGTTGTGGAGTAGTTGGTAATGGTGGTGGTGAAAGTTTCCACCTTATTAGCAATCTCCCTGAGGGAGTGGCTAATAGTGCCCAAATTAGGACATGTAACAGAAAAGAACTTCTTGACAAAGGAAAGCTTAGAAGTTGAGGATCCAGAGAGAGGAGTGTTTAGGGTACTGTTTGGGTAAAATTTCACCAGTCGCGACCACGACCAAAACACTGAGAGCATTTATTACACTTTCCCATACTAAAGTCAAATCATAAATACTTTATCTTTTGACTAAAGTCAAAGTCAAAAGTACCTCGCGACCTCGACGACGTGACATACCTCGCGACCTCGACCGACTAACATATGATATTTCTGTTATGTTTTTCACTGTTTAATGCAGGAATCAATGTCATTAATGACCAATGGCGGTAACCGACGAAGACAGTTAATGAGCCTTAATTCTGGCGACCGTTGCGACCGTTATTCCTACATTCATGAGGGTCAGTTAAAGCTACGAAGACTATAAATACGAAGATCCCAGCCTCACTTGCGGATATCTGATTGAAAAAGAACACTCAAAGCAAAGAATTATCTCATAAAAGATCGCTCACGACGCACGACGCCCAATCCTTACACACGACGCACCAGTTTCTTACGCACGATTCACTTGTTATTTTACATTTCAAATCTTTACTTCATTTGTATTGTAATTATTGTACCTCCGACACCCGAAACATAAGGATATCGCCCATGTTTGGCGACCATAGTGCAGCGACGACCCCCAAAGTCGTCCGCGGGTTTTTTCCTCATTGAGGTTTTTCCCGTGTCACCAAAATCTTTGTCTTATTTACGTTTTCTGTCATTGTCGCACGGTTTCTCACAAGATTCCTATTCTTTAGTTGTTAAGCTCCACAATCAACCTTAAGTTATCCTTCTGGACGAGTTTTGGCATTAACAGTTTGGCGCCCACCGTGGGGCCCCATTTAGAGAAAATCTTCGACAAACGTGCGCCTTACTAACGTTTTCTTAGAGTTTCCTTTCTTTTCTTTTTGAGGAAAATGGCAGGTGATGGAAACCAAGAGCAGATCATTGCCCAGATGCATGGGGAGCATGAGAATGCGCAATATGCCCCGGGGGCAGTCGACGATAATCGCCTGGAGGAAGTCATCCTGGATCAGAGCAAGCCTGACCAGAAGGTCCTTGTAGGGTCGTCCCTCGATCCCTGCCTAAAAGACAAGCTCATATCTTTTTTGCAGGAACATGCCGACTGTTTTGCCTGGTCGCATGAAGACATGGTCGGCATAGACCCTGGTGTCATTTCCCATAAGCTCAATGTGGACCCGTCATTCAAACCTGTCAAGGAAAAGCGGTGGAAATTTTCTCCTGAAAGGAATAAGGTGATAATGATGAGGTCGACAACCTCCTCAAGACAGGAAAAATCCGAGAAGTAAAGTACCCCGACTGGCTTGCTAATGTCGTGGTCGTGGCAAAGAAAAATGGCAAATGGAGGGTCTGTATTGATTTTACAGATCTCAACAAAGCTTGTCGAAAAGATCCTTTCCCATTACCACATATCGACGCCATGGTCGACGCGGCGAGGACCAAGAAAAGACTGATGCACGTCGAGGACCAAGAAAAGACTGCGTTCATGACAAATCGAGGTATTTACTGTTATAAGGTCATGCCTTTTGGACTAAAAAATGCAGGTTCTACCTACAGCGCCTGGTGAACAAAATGTTCAAGGATCATCTTGGCGACATAATGGAAGTGTATATCGACGACATGCTAGTCAAGTCAAAGCAAGCACTCAACCACGTCGAACAATTTAGGCAGTCGTTCGACATCCTTCGGGAGTATAGCATAAAGCTCAACCCGACGAAGTGTTCCTTTGGTGTCAGTGTCGGGAAATTCCTGGGTTACATGGTCACTCGACGAGGAATCGAAGCCAACCCAGACCAGATCAAAGCTATCATCGAAATCAAATCTCCGAGAAATTTCAAAGAGGTGCAAAGGCTCACTGGTCGGGTGGCTGCTCTGAACAGGTTTATCTTTCGACTGGACCGACGATCACGAGCAAGAACTGCAAAAATTAAAAGAATACATGACGTCGCCTCCTTTGTTGTCAAATCCTGATGACCATGAGGTCTTGCAGCTATATTTGGCTATTAGTCCTAATGCAGTAAGTGTCGTTCTGACACGAGAAGATGAAAAGCAGCAACTGTCGATCTACTATGTAAGTAAATCCCTTTTGAACGCTGAAACCAGGTATTCCACAATGGAAAAACTACTCTTGTCGCTTGTTACAGCCGCAAAGAAATTGCGCATTGTTTTGAATCACATCCGATTACTGTCATTACTAACTATCCTCTTATGTCTGTCTTGAGAAAACCTGAGTTGACAGGTCGATTGGCGAAATGGAGCATATATCTCAGCAGTTACGACATCGATTTCAAACCCAGGACAGTAATCAAGTCGCAAGCACTAGCTGATTTTATCGCCGACTTTAGTCCTGAATTAGGGAAAGAAGCAGAGCTCGAGGTGTCTACTGTGGCGACTCACGACGACGTACCTTGGACCTTACACGTCGATGGGTCGTCCAACGTTAGGGGTTTGGGACTTGGGATCGTCTTAAAGTCGCCACAGGGGGGCAAAATGGTGTACTCCGTTCGATGCGATTTCAAAACCACCAACAACGAAGCCGAGTACGAAGCCCTGATCGTGGGAATGAATATGGCCCATGACTCGGGGGCAACCGCGCTACATGTCAAAAGCGATTCTCTTCTGGTCGTGAATCATATGAATGGAGAATTCGTAGCCAAAGATTCAAAGATGACAGCGTACCTAAAGGTAGCAAAAGAAAAATCAGAAAAATTCAAATCATTTTCTATTGAGCAGATTCAGAGGGATCAGAATACTCAAGCCGACGCTCTAGCAAACCTTGGGTCTGCTCTAGTCAAACCAATTTTCGACAGTATTCCTATGATCCACCTAGCGACGTCATCCATTGAAAATGACGATGTCGTCCAGATCGAAGAACCAGAAGATGACTGGTCGTGCGACATCCAAAATTTTCTCATGCACGACCAACTCCAAGAAGACAAGATGGAAGCTCGAAAGATCAGATTCAAGGCATCCAGGTATGTCGTGATCGGAAATAGACTCTATCGACGATCATCGACAGTCGTAAACCTGAGATGCGTCATCAGTAAGAGTCAAGTTCAGAAGATCCTTTAAGAAATGCACGATGGGGAGTGTGGCAATCACTCAGGAGGTTGCAGTTTGGCTAATCGTATCTCCCGACAAGGCTACTTTTGGCCAACACTACGACAAGATACCTTTAGGTACCTCCAAAATTGTGACCCTTGTCAATGACATTCAGGTACGTCCCACAAACCTTCTGAACCTTTACACTCGACATTGATCCCATGGCCCTTCATGAGATGGGGGATGGATATTGTCGGCAAGCTACCACCTGCCCCAGGGCAAAAGGTATTTCTCATCGTACTTACAGATTATTTTTCCAAATGGGTAGAAGCAGCTGCCTTTTCCCAAATTCGGGAAAAGGAAGTCGTATCTTTTATCCAGGCTAACATTATATGCAGGTTTAGGATTCCATCCGAAATTGTCTGCGACAATGGATCCCAATTCATAAGCAACAGGACTCGACAGTTCTGTGAAGACCGCAACATCAAGCTGACGACCTCGACACCCAGGTATCCCCAGGCAAATGGACTTGCTGAGTCGAGCAATAAGACCATCATTGCTTCAATTAAGAAAAGGGTACAAGTCGCAAAGGGAAGGTGGGTCGAAGAGCTCCCTTCGGTCCTGTGGGCGAATCGCACGACGCCTCGCACGTCCACAAGACGAACCCCTTTCTCTTTGGTCTATGGCTGTGAAGCAGTTCTGTCGGTCGAGGTTCAGCTCCTGACCTCAAGACATACTTCCGTCGAACATAATCTGGTTGATTTAAGTTATGACCTCGATACCCTTGAAGAGCTCAGAGAATCAGCATTGATCAGAATGCCATCACAGAGGCAAGTGGTCGAACGACATTTCAACAAGAATGTTAAAGTTAAAGTCTTTCAAATAGGCGACTACGTCCTCCGACGAGTGTTCCAAAGCACTCAAGAGCTCAATGCCGGTAAACTTTCCACCAAATGGGAAGGTCCTTATCGTATCTCAGAAGTCGTGGGTAAAGGTGCCTATCGGCTCCAAACCCTCGACAATCAGGATATCCCACGTAGCTGGAATGCAACATATTTGAAAAGGTATTTCTTCTAAGTGTTTTTCCTTTTCTCACACGATTTTTATTCATTGCGACGATTACTTACTTAAGCATCGGAGGTTCGTTGGCTAGCCAACGACCAACCTCTGACATTGTTTTATCGCAGAATCACACGACATAAGATTGCTAAGTCTATTACACGACTTTAATTTCGCAAAGTCGCACGACATAAGTGATCAGGTCTATAACTTGGTTACTCTATCACAGGGACACAAGATTCAAGTTCGTCGTACGATCTAGTTGTATGATCACAAGTTCTAGCGACCCCATAATCTAAGGATCCTTGCTTAGAAGAATTTCATATTCTGAATGAATGTATCGATCGCGTGTGCTTGTATTTGCCAACATGATTTAAATATATGACTTAAGTTTTAGTCGTGGTATTATAATGGATGCCTAAGTCGCACGATTTCTTGTTTATTCTACGCTTAGTGAATTTCACAATTAATGTTGTATTTACTTGTAAGACGTATAAGACAGAGTGACATACAAGATAAAATTTCATTTATCAAATCGTCAGTTACATTAGATAGCTCGACCAGCAACGATCGAGCAAGAAAAACAAAAATCATAAAAAGAAAATTTTTTCCTAAGGCTGAGGAGGAGTGTCGGTCGCATCCTTACCCGATGCCTCACCCTTAAAACCTTCGTCCACCTCTTCCTCCTCGGCCTCCTTCTCATCATCGGAGTCGAGATCCCTCACAGACCCGACCTTGGCCAAGTAGAAGGCCAGCTCGTTCGTCGCGGACGCGAGGGGATTCTTCCCCTACATGTGTTGCCTAATTATAGCAGCACGTGCGATCAGTCGAACCAAGGAAAAAGTAGACGCATCATCATCATTGAGCTCCCTCACTTCCTTCTCCAGACCCGCCACTTTAGACTTGGAATCCTCAGCTTCTTTCTCTTTCGTGGCCAAGGACTCCTTCATCATAGACAAGGACTGCGTTAAACGATGGTTCGCCTCATCCTTTGCACGACCAACGGCCTCTAACTATTTAGGGCAACCTTCTCCCTGTCCAACGTTGCGTTTCCCCTCTCGTGAGCGGAAGACACTAAACCCTTTATCTTCTCTGTCTCAGCACGCATAGCAAGAGAAGATTGAAATGCCTGTAAAAAATAAGGAAACGTGTTAATAGACGTTCGACAAAGATTAAAAACACCGAAACACAAGTTTTGAAAGAAAAACTTACCAGAAACGCCAGTCCGACGACATGGGATCCCGTTTCCTCGACTGGGAATCCCTCGAAACGCTCCTTGAAAGAAGGGAGCAAATATTTCCCCGGATGTGGAAATAGATCCGTCCCGACTAGGACATCATCAACCATAAAGTCCGATGGCAACGTAAAGTAGACCTTCGTGACCTTAGCCCCTCCCGTCGTGTGACCCTTGCCCTTGTCGGTCGACGAAGGGATCAACGTGGTGGACGGGGACTTCGCCGATTTCGCCGGAGGCGCCGAACTGATAGGTGTCGCAGCAATCGCACTAGAAGACGTCTTCGTCTTCATAGGCGATGCGACCTTCGCCTTCTCATGCATAATGACTCTCCACGAGTCATCAACCCTTGGAGACGGTTCCCTCAGGATCGTCGTCCTCGGCTTCTTTAAAACTCCCGACTCAGTGGTCGAGGTCTTTTGCCTCTTTTCCTTGCCCTTACGGGCAAGCTCAAGTTGAGCTGCTCTCTTAGCAGAGACAGTCGGCACCTTCGTCTGAGATTCTCCTGGAAACAGATAAAAAAGAAGCGTTACACGATGAACATAAAAGAAAAAGACCAGAGTCAAGAGGAAAGGAATATGAAGGTAAACCCACCGGTCATCTCTACTTCTTCTCTCGACTCTTCCTCTTTCTCCTCTGTCTCCTCTTCTTCCTCCTCCTCCACACGTTTCTCTCCCCGATTCTCTCCTAGGTATACCAGGTCTTCGTCGTCGTCGTCCACCAATTGTCGCGTGACCAAAGATCGCTCGACATGTGCTAAACTCTAAAAATGCGTCAACCTTCGCTTGAGAGTTGGCGTAGGGCTTCACGTCCTCAAACTTTATATCTGTCGACACATAGAAGACATGTTAAAAATTAGTCGAATATAACATACGACGTACGACAAAAAGATAGAAAATATCACCCGATATGTTCCAGCCAACCCTAATCCAGCCGCTCTCGGTGTAAAGAGTCGACTTACGTACGAATGTGTATCTAGTCTTCCACTTACGGTCATTTACAGCAGTCTTTAGGACCAAAGTACGATCGCCCTTATACCTAGAAAACAAGCTATGGCGATGACATTTATCCTTCTTGACCTGATAAGCCAAGAGGAGGTCGCGCACATTCATGGGAGATTCCCATTTTGTGGTAAGGCGCTCATTCACTTGTACAACTCGCCAGAATTGGGGCATTAATTGGCCCGATGCTAGGTCGAACTCGGTCATAAAAGCCTTAGCCAAAGGCGAGTAAGGCCATTCAAAACCTATATTAAAAGGGTATTCATATATAACGACGAACCTATCAGGACACATATCAGGTCGAATCTGACCTGCTCTAATCAATGTAATCCCCGCAGGGATTTTTACTAGGCTTCTAAGGTCGTCGAGATCCTCTTGATCTCGAATAGAACTTACGGGTTCACTCGACATTTCTGAACCTAAATGTTTCTCAAAGTTTTAAGCAAACACTGAGAATCGTACCTTATATAGGCGCCTAAAAACCTCGAAATTTCTAACTTGGTCGAAGATTCTTGCAGGGTTGGAAGGGATTGAACGAAGAATAGCAAGAAATCGGAAAGAATCTCTCGTAAAACTCTCTGAAATCGTAAAATGGAAAAGATCCATCGTGGGTCGCTATTTATGTAAAAGATCGTGTCAGGTCATGTCGCCTGATGATCGACACGTGCCCTTGCCTTTTCGAATACTCGACAGATCGTCGACACCTGGCGCTTACAGTTGTTAGGCATGATCGCACGTCAGCATGACGTCACGACTTTATCCCCTTTTCGACTTCCTCTTTAGTTGGAATTGGACCAATCCAGTTCCAAGGCAACTGAAGAGATTTTCGACACGTGTCACGACCCTAGACGTCCGACTAACAAAATTTAAAAAAAATTTGAAACTTGAATTTGCCACTCCATTTTTAAATTTTGGGGGCAAACTGTTTGGGTAAAATTTCACCAGTCTCGACCACGACCAAAACACTGAGAGCATTTATTACACTTTTCCATACAAAAGTCAAATCACAAACACTTTATCTTTTGACCAAAGTCGAAGTCGAAAGTACCTCGCGACATCGACCGACGTGACATACCTTGCGACCTCGACCGACTAACATATGATATTTATGTTATGTTTTTCACTGTTTAATGCAGGAATCAATGTCATTAATGACCAATGGCCGTAACCGACGAAGACAGTTAATGAGCCTTAATTTTGGCGACCGTTGCGATCGTTATTCCTACATTCATGAGGGTCAGTTAAAGCTACAAAGACTATAAATACGAAGATCCCAGCCTCACTTGCGGATATCTGATTGAAAAAGAACACTCAAAGCAAAGAATTATCTCATAAAAGATCGCTCACGACGCACGACTTATACGCACGACGCCCAATCCTTACACACAATGCACCAGTTTCTTACGCACGATTCACTTGTTATTTTACATTTCAAGTCTTTACTTCATTTGTATTGTAATTATTGTACCTCCGACACCCAAAACATAAGGATATCGCCCCTGTTTGGCGACCATAGTGCAGCGACGACCCCCAAAGTCGTCCGCGGGTTTTTTCATCGTTGAGGTTTTTCCCGCGTCACCAAAATCTTTCTCTTATTTACGTTTTTTGTCTTTGTCGCACGGTTTGTCACAAGATTCCTATTCTTTAGTTGTTAAGCTCCACAATCAACCTTAAGTTATCCTTCTGGACGATTTTTGGCATTAACAGGTACCTGGAGGCGGGTTCAAAAAGGTGTTGATATCACGGTAGCCTGATAAATATTCCATGTCATCTTCCAGCGTTTGTCGAATGTAAGCGCCTTTAGGTCCTTGATTCTGGTCCATCAAGCGCTGTAGCTCAGCAGCAGAGCTGTCGTCTAGATGGATGACGCCTGAGGGTGATGCAGTGGGGAATGTGAACTTAGAAGAGACCAAAGAATGAGAAGGAGAAGCGAAGGTTGTGAAGATGGTGTGGGTAGCAGATTCAGGATTGGATCCACTGAGAAAAGCCTCTGCAGCTTAGAGGCGCTGAGGATTGGGGGTTCGTATCCAAAGGAATTTTAGAGAACTGAGGCACTAAAATTGGTATGGAAGTGGATGGTTCAGTGGATGTGGCGGAGTGTACCACGAAATCTTCCATCATCGTCTGTAAAGAGATCGGCGTAGAGTCTTCTGCCTGGGAAGGCTTGGGTTGCTCCTTTGAAGTCTTCTTAGTCTTATGGATGCCAAGTGGGGATTCAAAGGGTTTCCTCTTTTTAGAATAGGAGGTGGTTGCAGCCTGGGTATCAGCGGTTAGGTCGACCGCTGCCGTTGAGGTAGCTGCAGGAAGAGAAGAAGGAGAGCGATGAAGAGGTAAGAGTTCAGAAAGACGTACCTAATTTGGGATCGGTTTGTAGTCGAGTACCTTCGTACCAACCTGAGAAAGTCTCAAGTCTCCCTATGTCGGATACTTGTCTTTCAGGCCATGCATAAAGATGGCACTGAGGAATCGGGGGTAAGGGACCATCGCTGGGCGATCAGGGACTTCAACCCTTTCCATAAGATCTTGAAAGATGAGGAGAGCCCAGTCAACGTGTAGACCCTTCAGTAGTGCGTATCCCATAGCAGTTTGGGGTTTTTAGGCCTGATCAATGGACCCCGTTTTTGATGACATGCATCTGATGATGTGAGCAAATATGAAGTTCAGTTCACTCGGCATCTTGCTTTTCAGCACTGTCGTGATCTTCTTCTCAGGTTGCTTGTCACACCCTTTGTTCCAGTTGTATTTCATGGCGTCAAGGAAAGCGATGATCTCTGCCTTTCCTTCAGCAGAGTTGACGTCAAGGAATGGGACGAACTTGTTGTCCTTAGAGCTTATAGGGAGGTTCAGGGCTCCCCTTATAGCTGAAGGGGTGATTTGGGCTTCACCAAGCTCGGTTTCAAAGGATATTACATCGAACTTTTTGTTCGGATTTTTTATGGAGGTGGTTTGAGTACGGTGTGCAGTGTACCAGAACTGAGCAAGTAGTTTCTTGTGGGCATGTGGTTTAATGGTCAGGGCTGTCGCCAGAGGACAGGTCTTGATGAATTTTACAGCATCATCAAGATGGGTAATATTCTTCTTCTTGGGGAATTCCAAGAGAGTGTAGGGGTTGTTGGATTGAAATTGGATCTGGTTCAGGGAATGGCGCATATTTGGTGCCTTAGGAAGTTCAGCAATTTCAGAAGCAAGAGATGCAGCGTTCGTGTTATCGTTGGTTGCCATTTCTGTTCAGAACACACAATGATGAAGAAGATGAAGAAAATTTCTTAAAATGGAATAAGATTCCACAACGAGATTTTTAGGGTTTTTTAGTTTCCATTTGGAGAAATAAATGGTAAACTAAGGTTTCTAGTTTTGAAAAGAAGTACAAAAACTAGTGAAAAATCTTGTTTGACCAAGTTCCTTTTAAAAAAAGGATTCTGGAAAAACGTATGAAATGTTTCAAGTTTAAAATTTTCATTATAAACTTGAAGAACAACCTGTAAACAGATTGTGTGCATAAAACCATGAATAAAATTATTTCATTTTGAGAAAGTTCTTTTGTTTGATCTTTTAATAACAATAATGTGGATCCCAGATTCAATAAGCAATCACAATGAAACCAACACAATAAGCATATACGTCATAAATCTCAGTTGCATTCATATGAACAGAAAGAGTATTTGGCAGTAGCCGTACAATGTAATCTGATAAGCATATTATGATCATTAAACCCTAGCTAAAGGATTAGCAAACTATTTATACCCATAAGGTATTTACACAAAATGTCATAAACGGTCCCTATACTTCTATTCCACAAACATGACCTAACAATCTCCCCATTGGAATTGAAGTTCGATGTCACTCCAGTTAGGGACACATCGCTTTCGAATAGCGAATAGGATTTCAAAATACTGAATGGAGTTTCTGAACTCTAGCCGTTGTTCAATAGCTTTGAGAAGTTCTTCGGCAAGATACTTCCTGACGTTGGCAAAGTTCTCAGACGACTCTTCTTCTTCGATGATCTTCTTCAGCACGTTCTTTATGTTCATCAAGGTACCCTCACTGAATTTGTGCAGATCGCTGATTCGCATGAACCGTTTCTCCCCTTTGTTGTTCAGATACACTATACCTGTTTCAGGTTTGGCAAGGACTGTATGTACCTGTACGTCTTTAGGAAGATTCAGATTAGGCTTCAGAATGTTAATCTTTTCTGGTTGCTTTCTAAGCCCAACTGGAAGTCGTTGATGTAGGTGAGCGTGATCGTGCACTTCATGAACCTCTTGATCATCTCGAGGGCTTTTGTGTAGGGTAACGGTCGAATGGTGCGAGTCTTTAACTATCTAAGCAGTAACAGGAAGTCATTCAGGTATAGATGCCTGAAGTCGGCTTCCGAGAACGTCCATTCCTTTCCGTCGTCCCGTTTCACAGTGAAAACCGGGAACCATACGCTGAGAACTCTGTCAGACACGATCTCCACAATCTCTGTAATCCTATGTCTCGTGCGGACCTGGTGGATCATTCTGTTGCGCTTCATTACCTCCAAATACTGAGCTCGGACCGGATCTTTCAAGAACGAGACCCCATGACACATTGTCGGGTCGAGAGGCCTGATCCAATGAGCGAAAATCCTCTTCTGTGATTCCTCCAGATATGGAACTAGGATCCAGACTCTTTCCCAACAAGCTGGTTGAGCAGGCTGAGGCGGAGCCATTTCTGGGACTGGAGGTGGAAGCTCTGAAGTACCTGCAGAATCATGTATAGCAGGCTGAATAGTCAATAACTGTTCGCTCTGGAGGAGGAACTGGTCATAGTCGTCTTCATTCATGAATTCATCTTCGTCAGAAAAATTCCATAGAGCGTCTGTCTCTGACTGTATCGCTATCACGGATTTTTCTCTCCATTCACTTTCTTGTCCCGGATCGCCAACGGAGTCCTCGTCGATCAATTCTAGGACTGGCCGCTTCGGAACTGTCAGCACTAAGATGTCTTCAGATTGACCCTCGGGCTTTTTAACCGTTGGGTCTGCTGACTCTGGCATTGTAACTCTGACCGGTGTAGACAACTCCATGTCCTGAACCATTTCTGTGTCTTCTGGCTGATGTTGATGTTCAGTTGGAGTTGTTTCGGATGGTAGTACTGTTGAAGGTTCTGTCGTTGCGGTTGACAGCTCGGTCAGTCTCATTCTTTTCTCCCCCTCATGCTGATCAGGATCGTCCTGATCATCATGTTGCCGCTTTGAACCCTGTACCTGACCCTTACATGTGTCTTCAAGGCTGGCAACCCTCTCGGTTAGAGCTTCGAGGGCCTTCTTTACTTCAGTTAAGGTTGATGTAAGTGTATCAAGTCGGGCATCTGTTGAAGTGATCGGGGGTGGTGGTTGAGATTGTGAGCGTAAGATGCTCACTAGACCAGCTTCCGATGAGGCATCGATGTTGGACTGGGAAAGTAGCTTATCCAGTAAGGCGGCTTTGAGAGCCTCGACGCTCATATTCTGTATGCTCGGGGTTGGCGGCGGCATTCGGATTTGTGGTTGCGCAGGGGGAATATCAGTAGCCACGCCTTTACCTGCGACCGCCCTTCTGATAAAGGCCATGTCATCGAACAACTTCTACATGATCTCGGTTTGGACAGCCTTTAAGGCGTCGTCCATTTGTTCCTTGGAGACGAACTCCGGGTGAGTAACTCCGGAGGCACTTAGCCTTTCTGTTGTAGTAGATGTGGTGGATTGCACCGCAGTACCGCCTGCACTCACGGTTGGCTTGATGATAGCCGTGGCAGGTCTTCCGCCCTGTCCTTGCAAGCTACCTAAAGGTAGAATTACTCTGGGCATTCCGATCGAGGCACGAAGACTCTCGATGGTAGCAGTAGTGACGACCTGTGTCCTAGCCAAAAGAATATGTTCAACAACTGGATCTAGACTCAATTGTGCATCGAAGGAAGTCGAGAACTGGGGCTGGTGTTCTCTTATTTCAACACCAGAACTCTCCAAGTGAGAGACCGGTGGCAGTTGTGCTAATTCCCCGTGTGAAGACGAAACTGTTTCCTTTTGAGAGGAAACAGAGTGGCTAGGTGGGGTGTGCATTTGCGTCGCTAGACCCACGACGTCTTCTTCAATACCCTGTCGCAACGGATGCAACGGGATAGCAGATGTGGCTGCCTGGCTTGGTGGAGGCTTGTTGGGAACAACCTATGAAGATTGCTCCATCACACGCTCACTCTCATTTCTTTTCTTACTTCGCCTTTCACGCACAACCTCACTTTCATTTTCTTTTTCGACTATTTCTCCCTCCGCTCTCCTTGTCTCTCCAGAAATGGCTTCGGGGTTGGGTGCGTCATCATCATCATCATCCGACTCTGTAGCCTCACTGCCGGATTCCTCTGACCCTTCTTGGGCACCGGAAGCTGAGCCTGGTTGAGACTCGGATTTGGACCTTGATTCGGAGCCAGAAGATGAATCGGAAGCTGGTCCGGAGGCTGGGCCGGGCTCGGAGCTGGAAGAGGAGGTTGCCTCTTTAGCGACGTGTTCTCGGCTAACACCTTCCAAAACCACGTCATGCAATGCTGGATCTTCGACTCTAGGTGGTGTCGGTGTATGTGGTGAAGTGGATTGGGGTCGGGACGAACTATCATCGTGAGTTGACCTAACGGCACCGCCCACGCCTATTCCCCTCACTATATCTTCTCTCGACACGCCCCGTCCGCGAGCCCCTGCTCGTCAGACCCCTCTTCCTCGCATACGGGGACCCTCACGTCATTCGGGTCGCGCTCCTTGGGCAGGTCCAGCCGGATCTGGCTGGTCGATCGGAGCATCTAGGTTGTTCTCTCTCCTATAAGCTATCACACTAGGTGCCGTTTGGTCCGCGATAGCTAGTAAGTCAGTGGGAATCACCATGGGTTCTAGGTCTTCAATGACTAGCTTATTCTGAATTCTAGTCATGCGAGTAGAGAGCATTACATCATGGTCTGCGCGTCGAGGTATTGTGAGGTCGGTCGCCATGAAGTGCGCGACGGTCAACTGTAGAAATCTTGGATAAGGCAGGAATGTGAGGCATCGGCTGCCTTGCTTCTTCTGAACTTACGAGATCAGCTCCGTCCATAGGATGGATGCGTAGTCAACATGTCGGTTGTAGATGACTGCATGGAATAGCCCGAGCAAGTTGACTGTCGTCTGATCTACGCTTTTGTTGACTGCTGATAGACAGATGTTCAATATTGTGAACAGCATGTACCAGACCGGCTGAAGATGGATCCTCGAGAAGTGCGATGGCTGTGCTAGCTGGCCGGCATATCCGAGAGCGTGAATATCCTGGCAGAGGACTGCATCTGAGACCGGTGCGTCGTAGGCAGTGCGTCCTTGAACGACAGTCGGTTCCGATAGATCAAGAATCCGTCGGAAGATGTCTCAAGTAATAACGACGTCGGAGTTGCCAATACGGCCTCGAAGTATGAATTGCTGGCCG
Organism: Saussurea involucrata; assembly: GCA_033807775.1. Lineage (NCBI taxonomy): Eukaryota > Viridiplantae > Streptophyta > Magnoliopsida > Asterales > Asteraceae > Saussurea > Saussurea involucrata. The sequence goes on along the minus strand of CM066325.1, from coordinate 43,627,056 downwards.
CGGGCGACAAGTGTGAGGGAGCGCCATAGCTGATGTACGTAGACGGCAGGAACTGGAGCGGTGGCCGTCAGAGCTCGATTGATCGAGTGAGCCTTCAAAATCTCCACGATCACTGGACATTGGCATCGGAGGTCTGTCGTGTCCAGGTGGAAGTTATTAGCAACTAAGGGTAGATTTGGACCTTCTAGAAGGAGTGGGGCACCGCCTTGTGGATTCGGATTTGGTTGAGCCATGTTCGTATTTAAAGGCAAAACTGTGTTGAGTATGCATGGCTTGTGTGAGTCAAACGCGTGTCTCGGGGCGCGTATTCTCAGTTCTGGAAACCGAGAGTCGGTGTCAGTCTGAAACCATTCACTACACGAGTCTTAGCGAGCCCGGAGTGAGTGTGTGCATATATGTGTATTTATGTGCATTCATATCATCAAATATCAATTTAGCATCAGAAAAACAATAGAACAGTGGTTCTGGAGTGTGTATATTCCGGATCCGGAATGGAGTCCGGAACCCTAAGGGATCCGGAACTGAAAGGTAAAGATTTCGGAACTTTAAATACCGGAAGTTACACGGATCCGGAACTTAATAGTTAAATTTCCATAACTTGTGGCATACCGGAACACATGAGGATCCGGAACTAAATTGTTGAATTTCCGGAACTGTGCAATACCGGAGCTCAATTCCGGAACCGGTTGAGATCCGGAACCGAAAGAGTTCCGGAACTAGAAAAATGTAGACACACCAAAACCATTTTGGAACTGGATATTTCCGGAACCAATTCCGGAACCAATATCGGTTCTTAAGAACACATTCCGGAACTCTAGAGTCCGAAACCCTAATCGAAACACAGTTCAATTTAAACTCAAAATTAACCAATCAAAAGCATAAATCGATGATCGAAAACACTTTAGACACTCGATTTAGGGCTAAGTTCATGCATCTAGGTCCGATTTGAGATCGATTGGGCAAGCCGAAGGGGTTTAGAACCCAACATCCCCGTTCGACTGTTTCATCGACAAAATCGATCGATTTCGAGTGAACTTTGGATCGATCTCAAGTAGCAAAGCGGTTAAGTGTGGAGTAGAACACATACCTGAAGTTTGGTGAAGATCGGAGACTGTTTGGATGAAAAACACACGAGTGAGGATGATGTGAGAAGAAGTTGGGTTGAGAGAGTTTTGGCGCGAGATTTTTGAAATTGTGAAGACTTTTGGTCAAAATCTGGTATTTATACCGGTCAATACCGAAAGTGAGTCCGGTACCGGATGCCTTAACTCTCCCGGTTCCAACTTTGTCTCAACTTTGGGCAATTGGCGAAAAATACCCCTGAAGTATGAAAAACTTTAAAATTTTCCCTGAGTTTTAAAATTTTCACATTTAGCCCCTCAGGTTTGGAAAATTTTACTTCTCCCCCTTAACTTGTCGAAAAACTGACTATCCCCCTCAATTTCTCAAAAATTGCTATGCTCTCCCTCAATTTTTCAAAATAAAGACCCCGTTTTTTATAACAACTTAAACAAAAACTTGAAAGATTTCCCCTTTAAACTATATTAAGTGACAAAGCTCCCCCTCAACTTGTCAACCTGACACTTCTCCCCCTCAATTTTTCAAAAATTGCTACTCTCACCTCACATAAACGAGAAACGTACCTTAGGGACTTGGCATTCGAGGAATCAACTTGAAGAGCAAACGGTTAGTAGTACGGGAAATTAACGGGAAAACAAAGACTAGACGGAGAAAGTTAAAGAAACATGTAAAACTGAAAAACGAAAGGAACACTAAATGGAAATACAGAGAACGTGTCATCGATGTGCTTGAAACACCTAAACCACGATGCGAGACAAGTGTAACTACTAAAGGTAAAGTTATCTCGTAGTGTAGGAAAGGTGTGACAAGTAAAACGCGACTCAAACTTTAAGATTGAGCATACCCAGCTTGGACACGAGTTCATTGAACCGTTTTTCGTCCAAAGCCTTAGTAAACAAATCTGCAAGTTGGTTTTCTGTACTTACGAAGTAGAGTTCTACCGTACCTTTTTTCACATGATCTTTAATGAAGTGGTAGCACACGTCTATATGCTTTGTCTTGCATGATGAACTAGATTGCTTGTGATGGCTATAGAACTCTTGGAGTCGCAATAAATCGGGATGTTCGAGTAGTTGTACCTGTAGTCCTTCAGTTGCGTCCGCATCCAGATCACCTGTGAACAACAACTAGCTGCAGCCACATACTCCGCTTCCGCCGTGGAGGTGGAGACATAAGTCTGCTTCTTGGAGGCCCAACTAACCAATTTATCGCCCAAGAACTGGACGTGCCCCATAGTGCTCTTTCGGTCTAGCATACTCCCCGCATGATCAACATCTGAAAACATTGTAAGCTCAAAACCTGTATCCTTAGGGTACCAAAGATCAAGATTAGCAGTACCTTTTAAATAATGAAGAATACGCTTAACTGTTATCATGTGTGACTCTTTAGGGTTAGACTGAAATCTAGCACACAGAAAGGTTGAAAACATTATATCCGGCCGACTTGTCGTCAAATACATCAGCGAACCGATCATTCCTCTATAGGTAGTCGTATTCACAGCCTTTCCGTCAGGATCGGCGTGTAACTTCGTACCTGGTGACATGGGAGTTCGCATTGGTGAACACTGTTCCATCTTGAATTTCCGAAGAATATCTGCGATGTACTTAGATTGATTGATGAATATCCCGGCCGACAGTTGTTTAACTTGAAGACCGAGAAAGAAATTCATCTGACCCATCATACCCATTTTAAAATACTTTTTCACGAGGAGTGAAAAGTTGTGACAGTATTGAGGGTTCGAAGAGCCGAAAATAATGTCATCGACATAAACTTGAATTAAAAGAATGTGCTCACCTTCCCTTTTGATGAAAAGGGTTGTGTCGATCTTACCTTTCGAGAAGCCGGAATTGGTTAGAAAAGTAGACAATTTATCATACCAGGCGCTCGGTGCTTGCTTGAGTCCATACAACGCCTTGTCGAGGCGATACACATGATTGGGGTGATCTGGATCTACGAAACCTTTCGGCTGGGAGACGTACACTTCCTCCTTAAGATCTCCATTGAGAAACGCCGTCTTCACATCCATTTGGTAGACAGTGAAGTTTTTGTGAGTGGCGAACGCGAGGAACATCCGAATAGCTTCGATTCAGGCAACAGGTACGAACGTCTCTTCGTAGTCGATCCCCACTTGCTGTCGATACCCTTTAGCGACCAAACGAGCCTTGTTTCAAACCACGACCCCGTTCTCGTCCTTCTTATTCTTGTATATCCATTTAGTGCCAATGATGGTTCTGTTCTTCGGGCGAGGGACCAGACGCCATACTTTGAGACTATCGAATTTATTCAACTCTTCTTGCAAGGGCATTATCCAATCCGGGTCGTGCAGGGCGTCTTTAACCGTCGCTGGTTCTACGTTGCTGAGGAAAATGGAGAAGAGGCACTCATTTCCTGTAGCCGCCCGTTTTTTAGTATTACTCAGCAGTGCAAGAGCGGCTTCGTCTTCAGTTTCCGTCATTGCTCTAGTTTGAACAGGAGCAGACGGATCTCCAATGATTTGTTCTGGCGGGTGCGCTCGAGTCCATTTCCAGGTGTGAGGTAGCAGGTCCGATAGAGGTTCTGAATTGTCAGCATCGATGTCGGACCCTAGGGGTAGATTCTGAACCGCTTCTAGAGATGGAACCGGATGTAAGCATGAAGCGGCCGCATGTTGAGAAACAACAGCGGTTGACGACGATTCAGCAGTTGTGTTAGAACTGTTGCTTGCTCCGGGGGTAGATGGAGGGGGTTGAACTACTGGTGAGGGAGACGCGGTTACCGTCGTTGTACTTGATGATGGCGTCGCCGCTAACACATGTGAAGTGGGTGTGTCCTCCGACGATGTAGTGTTGGGGGTAAGCAGAGGACCAGAGATGTGTGTCGACAGCACTACAGCTCCATCTGCATTCAAAGAAGCATCAGAAGAAACTTGGGGAAGATAAAAATCATTATAAAAATTCTCAAACAGTAGATCTAACTCAGATGGTTGTGATTTCGACGTATTGGACGACGAAGGATCTACTGTTGTGTGCTTGGGCTCCGATCTAGAGAGATCAGAAGCCAGCACTCCAGTAAGTGCGGGTTCTGAACCGTTATGTTCAGAATCCAAATCGACCAATTCATCGAAGGTCACATTAATACTCTCAATCACGCTCTTAGTCCTCTATTTGTAGACTCGGAATGCTTTCGAAGATGTAGAGTAGCCAATAAAAATCCCTTCGTCCGCCTTCAGCTTGAGTTTGTCGAGATCATCCTTATCATTCAGTACGAAACACTTGCACCCGAACGCGTGAAAATAGCTGATATTGGGGGTGCGTTTGTTGATGACCTCGTAGGGCGTCTTGTTGAAACGCTTGTGGACGATAGATCTATTTTGTGTGTAGCATGCCGTCGCGATAGCCTCAGCCCATAAGAACATTCGAAGTCTGTATTGAGTCAGCATGGTGTGTGCCGCTTCCACCAAAGTGCGGTTGCGTCGTTCCACCACGCCGTTCTGTTGTGGAGTCCTGGCTGCCGAGAAGTTGTGCGAAATTCCAGTCGATGTGAGAAAATCGCCGATGATGCGATTCTTGAACTCGGTTCCGTTATCCGTGCGAATCGCGATAACGGTCAGCTGCAGATTGTTCTGAACTCATTTTAGGTGGTTGACTATGACACCCGGAGTCTCATCCTTAGAACGAAGGAACTTGACCCAGGTGTATCTTGAGTAGTCGTCCACCATCACTAAGACGTACTTCTTGTGGCTTATGCTTTGAACGCGCATTGGGCCGCAGAGATCTATGTGGATCAGCTCTAAAGGTCTTGACGTGCTTGGAACCGGCTTTAGCATGTGGGACACCTTCTTCATCTTTCCCATCTCACAGGCGGAGCCGAGATGTTCCTTTGCAAACTTCAGTTCTGGCATACCCTTGACGAGTCCACCCAGCAACAACTTATTGATGTTCTTGAAGTTCAAGTATGAGAGCCGTCGATGCCACAACCAGTTCTGTTGAGTAGTTGTAAAGCTCGTGTCCCTGTATGCTTTTATTTTAATTATTTAATTTTTCCTCAAAATGAATTTTTGTTAACGGGTTTTGTTAGGGAAGACCAAAAATGTTAATTATGGAAAAACTCTAATTGTTTTGCAAGAAATTGGAACATCAGGGACTAAAAATGTATATTTCTTGTATAAGTTTGCATGGATCGGCCCATAAGGAACCGACCCCCTCCCCTCTCGTTTATTTTGTCCTCTCACGCAAGAAACAACCCTAGCAACCCTACGTACCGCCCTCGTTTCCTTTCCTTTTGCTGTCACCGCTGAACCACCGCGAGACAACCAGCAGCGCCGCCGCTAGCAGTTGCCGGCGAGAAGGAGAAGCAGCGAGAGTAAGGTGTAGCGAGAGAGAGAGAAGGAGCCGACGAGTCGAGTGGTTGTTGCTGCATTGCCATTGTCGAGAGGTAAGGTTTCCTTTTCTTCTTGTTTTTCGTCGTCGTCAAACCACCACGAAACCACCACCGCCGCTGCAGCCGTGGCTGCTGTCGGTGTGTTGCCCCCGTGTGCCACCGTTTGGTGGCTATTCCGTGCACGAGTGTGGCTGCTAGGTCGGTTGAGGGTGTGTACGACCGAATTGTATTGGTTGGGTGTGTGTGGTCTCGCCGGAATTTTTTTACGTATCGAACCACCACCACCGCCGGTGGTGGCTGCCGCCTACACGCCGCCGTCGGCCACCACTGCCCAAGATGGCAGTGGGTGGTGCTTGTCTTAGCCCAGCCATTATTTGCCTAAACTCTAATCCTAATCCTAAACGTGAAACCTAAACCGAGAAACCAAAGTTATCATTTTATGTGAAAACGCCAAATCTGTCCCTGTTTTGTAAAATCCATAGAAAAATCTATGAAACTCGGATTGAGGTGGAACCAGTGCCCAAATATCTCAAATTGTGTCTAGTATGTTTCGTATGTTTTGCAGAAAAATTAATAACGCTTCTAGCTAGGGCCAAACTGGCAATTAGTGCAGACTGGTCCGAAATTCGTAGTTTGGGTAGTCGGTCTTAGAAAATTCATATAAAATAGTAGGAACCTCGTATGAACGCGTGCGATATGTCCCTGGAAAGCTAAGACATGGAACTCTCTAATTATGGAATAATATTTCTGGTTTGATGGGTTTAAGGGGGGCGAAACAGGTCACGAACAAACCTGCAGTTTTAGACCCAAAACCGGAAAATGCACAATTAGACTTATAGTTGTATTTTCGGGTTGGGCTACGTATTGACTCTTTATAACACCTCTTTAGGCGGAAAGAAGTGAGTTGGAGTTGGCGGGTTCTTGTTGTTGTCCGTGGAGTTCCGCATTGCTTTTCGAGGTGAGTTCACTCACTGCGTAGGATAGAGATTATATGTGCCCTACTGTAGTCCGTGTGTGTGTTAGCTGATTTGTTTGTGTGTAGTACTAGGCTGAGTTAGTATCAAGTATGAGACCTTGAGTGTCGTATAAACTCGGGGAGACCGAGAACTCGGGGAGACCGAGGAATACGTACACGGGTGTGTTATGAACTCGGGGAGACTGAGGAATACGTACACGAGTGTCGCATGAATTCGGGGAGACCGATGGACGCATACACATATATTCTTGCATGAGTTTGCTTGTTTATGATATATTTTTATACTGGTATGTATTGGTTGCTTACGTCTATCTGCTGATAGGAGTAGCGTTTATATGATAGCTATTCTATGTATGTGTTTGAATTCACTAAGTTTCGTGCTTACCCTTTCCCTATAAATTACTGTTTCAGGTACGAGTGGCAGTAAGGTGTGACGGTACACACTAGCGCGTTGAGGAGACTTTCACCATTATTTATTTTAAGACACTATGTTTAGAATTATTATATTTTCCACTGTTTTAATTGAGTTGGTTGTTTAACTTAACGAGGTTTTGGATAAAACGTTTATTTGGATTTAAACACTTGTGGTTTATTTAATTAAAAGAGTATTTTTAAAAGTTCAAATTTATTGTAATTTTTGGGACGTTACAACTTCCAGACTGGTCCGAAATTCGCAGTTTGGGTAGTCGGTCTTAGAAAATTCATATAAAATAGTAGGAACCTCGTATGAACGCGTGCGATATGTCCCTGGAAAGCTAAGACATGGGACTCTCTAATTATGGAATAATATTTCTTGTTTGATGGGTTTAAGGGGGGCTAAACAGGTCACGAACAGACCTGCAGTTTTAGACCAAAAACCAGAAAATGCACAATTAGACTTATAGTTGTATTTTCGGGTTGGGGCTACGTATTGACTCTTTATAACACCTATTTAGGCGGAAAGAAGTGAGTTGGAGTTGGCGGGTTCTTGTTGCTGTCCGTGGAGTTCCGCATTGCTTTTCGAGGTGAGTTCACTCACTGCGTAGGATAGAGATTATATGTGCACTACTGTAGTCCGTGTGTGTGTTAGCTGATTTGTTTGTGTGTAGTACTAGGCTGAGTTAGTATCTAGTATGAGACCTTGAGTGTCGTATAAACTCGGGGAGACCGAGAACTCGGGGAGACCGAGGAATACGTACACGGGTGTGGTATGAACTCGGGGAGACTGAGGAATACGTACACGGGTGTCGCATGAATTCGGGGAGACCGATGGATGCATACACAGATATTCTTGCATGAGTTTGCTTGTTTATGATATATTTTTATACTGGTATGTATTGGTTGCTTACGTCTATCTGCTGATAGGAGTATTGTTTATATGATAGCTATTCTATGTATGTGTTTGAATTCACTAAGCATCGTGCTTACCCTTTCCCTATAAATTACTGTTTCAGGTACGAGTGGCAGTAAGGCGTGACGGTACACACTAGCGCGTTGAGGAGACTTTCACCATTATTTATTTTAAGACACTATGTTTAGAATTATTATATTTTCCGCTGTTTTAATTGAGTTGGTTGTTTAACTTAACGAGGTTTTGGATAAAACGTTTATTTGGATTTAAACACTTGTGGTTTATTTAATTATAAGGGTATTTTTAAAAGTTCAAATTTATTGTAAGTTTTGGGACGTTACAACTTCCAGACTGGTCTGAAATTCGTAGTTTGGGTAGTCGGTCTTAGAAAATTCATATAAAATAGTAGGAATCTCGTATGAACGTGTGCGATATGTCCCTGGAAAGCTAAGACATGGGACTCTCTAATTGTGTAATAATATTTCTTGTTTGATGGGTTTAAGGGGGGCTAAACAGGTCACGAACAGACCTGCAGTTTTAGACCAAAAACTAGAAAATGCACAATTAGACTTATAGTTGTATTTTCGGGTTGGGGCTACGTATTGACTCTTTATAACACCTATTTAGGCGGAAAGAAGTGAGTTGGAGTTGGCGGGTTCTTGTTGCTGTCCGTGGAGTTCCGCATTGCTTTTCGAGGTGAGTTCACTCACTGCGTAGGATAGAGATTATATGTGCACTACTGTAGTCCGTGTGTGTGTTAGCTGATTTGTTTGTGTGTAGTACTAGGCTGAGTTAGTATCTAGTATGAGACCTTGAGTGTCGTATAAACTCGGGGAGACCGAGAACTCGGGGAGACCGAGGAATACGTACACGGGTGTGGTATGAACTCGGGGAGACTGAGGAATACGTACACGGGTGTCGCATGAATTCGGGGAGACCGATGGATGCATACACAGATATTCTTGCATGAGTTTGCTTGTTTATGATATATTTTTATACTGGTATGTATTGGTTGCTTACGTCTATCTGCTGATAGGAGTATTGTTTATATGATAGCTATTCTATGTATGTGTTTGAATTCACTAAGCATCGTGCTTACCCTTTCCCTATAAATTACTGTTTCAGGTACGAGTGGCAGTAAGGCGTGACGGTACACACTAGCGCGTTGAGGAGACTTTCACCATTATTTATTTTAAGACACTATGTTTAGAATTATTATATTTTCCGCTGTTTTAATTGAGTTGGTTGTTTAACTTAACGAGGTTTTGGATAAAACGTTTATTTGGATTTAAACACTTGTGGTTTATTTAATTATAAGGGTATTTTTAAAAGTTCAAATTTATTGTAAGTTTTGGGACGTTACAACTTCCAGACTGGTCTGAAATTCGTAGTTTGGGTAGTCGGTCTTAGAAAATTCATATAAAATAGTAGGAATCTCGTATGAACGTGTGCGATATGTCCCTGGAAAGCTAAGACATGGGACTCTCTAATTGTGTAATAATATTTCTAGTTTGATGGGTTTAAGGGGGGCTAAACAGGTCACGAACAGACCTGCAGTTTTAGACCAAAAACCGGAAAATGCACAATTAGACTTATAGTTGAATTTTCGGGTTGGGGCTACGTATTGACTCTTTATAACACCTCTTTAGGCGGAAAGAAGTGAGTTGGAGTTGGCGGGTTCTTGTTGCTGTCCGTGGAGTTCCGCATTGCTTTTCGAGGTGAGTTCACTCACTGCGTAGGATAGAGATTATATGTGCACTACTGTAGTCCGTGTGTGTATTAGCTGATTTGTTTGTGTGTAGTACTAGGTTGAGTTAGTATCTAGTATGAGACCTTGAGTGTCGTATAAACTCGAGGAGACCGAGAACTCGGGGAGACCGAGGAATTCGTACACGGGTGTGGTATGAACTCGGGGAGACAGAGGAATACGTACACGGGTGTCGCATGAATTCGGGGAGACCGATGGATGCATACACAGATATTCTTGCATGAGTTTGCTTGTTTATGATATATTTTTATACTGGTATGTATTGGTTGCTTACGTCTATCTGTTGATATGAGTAGCGTTTATATGATAGCTATTCTATGTATGTGTTTGAATTCACTAAGCTTCGTGATTACCCTTTCCCTATAAATTATTGTTTCAGGTACGAGTGGCAGTAAGGCGTGACGGTACACACTAGCGCATTGAGGAGACTTTCACCATTATTTATTTTAAGACACTATGTTTAGAATTATTATATTTTCCACTGTTTTAATTGAGTTGGTTGTTTAACTTAACGAGGTTTTGGATAAAACGTTTATTTGGATTTAAACACTTGTGGTTTATTTAATTAAAAGGGTATTTTTAAAAGTTCAAATTTATTGTAATTTTGGGACGTTACAACTTCCAGACTGGTCCGAAATTCGCAGTTTGGGTAGTCGGTCTTAGAAAATTCATATAAAATAGTAGGAACCTCGTATGAACGCGTGCGATATGTACCTGGAAAGCTAAGACATGGGACTCTCTAATTATGGAATAATATTTCTTGTTTGATGGGTTTAAGGGGAGCTAAACAGGTCACGAACAGACCTACAGTTTTAGACCAAAAACCAGAAAATGCACAATTAGACTTATAGTTGTATTTTCGGGTTGGGGCTACGTATTGACTCTTTATAACACCTCTTTAGACGGAAAGAAGTGAGTTGGAGTTGGCGGGTTCTTGTTGCTGTCCGTGGAGTTCCGCATTTCTTTTCGAGGTGAGTTCACTCACTGCGTAGGATAGACATTATATGTGCACTACTATAGTCCGTGTGTGTGTTAGCTGATTTGTTTGTGTGTAGTACTAGGCTGAGTTAGTATCTAGTATGAGACCTTGAGTGTCGTATAAACTCGGGGAGACCGAGGAATACGTACACGGGTGTGGTATGAACTTGGGGAGACAGAGGAATACGTGCACGGGTGTCGCATGAATTCGGGGAGACCGATGGATGCATACACAGATATTCTTGCATGAGTTTGCTTGTTTATGATATATTTTTATACTGGTATGTATTGATAGGAGTAGCGTTTATATGATAGCTATTCTATGTATGTGTTTGAATTCACTAAGCTTCATGCTTACCCTTTCCCTATAAATTACTGTTTCAGGTACGAGTGGCAGTAAGGCGTGACGGTACACACTGGCGCGTTGAGGAGACTTTCACCATTATTTATTTTAAGACACTATGTTTAGAATTATTATATTCTCCGCTGTTTTAATTGAGTTGGTTGTTTAACTTAACGAGGTTTTGGATAAAACGTTTGTTTGGATTTAAACACTTGTGGTTTATTTAATTAAAAGGGTATTTTTAAAAGTTCAAATTTATTGTAATTTTTGGGACGTTACAACTTCCAGACTGGTCTGAAATTCGCAGTTTGGGTAGTCGTTCTTAGAAAATTCATATAAAATAGTAGGAACCTCGTATGAACGCGTGTGATATGTCCCTGGAAAGCTAAGACATGGGACTCTCTAATTATGTAATAATATTTCTAGTTTGATGGGTTTAAGGGGGGCTAAACAGGTCACGAACAGACCTGCAGTTTTGGACCAAAAACCGGAAAATGCACAATTAGACTTATAGTTGAATTTTCGGGTTGGGGCTACGTATTGACTCTTTATAACACCTCTTTAGGCGGAAAGAAGTGAGTTGGAGTTGGCGGGTTCTTGTTGCTGTCCGTGGAGTTCCGCATTGCTTTTCGAGGTGAGTTCACTCACTGCGTAGGATAGAGATTATATGTGCACTACTGTAGTCCGTGTGTGTGTTAGCTGATTAGTTTGTGTGTGGTACTAGGTTGAGTTAGTATCTAGTATGAGAACTTGAGTGTCGTATAAACTCGGGGAGACCGAGAACTCGGGGAGACCGAGGAATTCGTACACGGGTGTGGTATGAACTCGGGGAGACAGAGGAATACGTACACGGGTGTCGCATGAATTCGGGGAGACCGATGGATGCATACACAAATATTCTTGCATGAGTTTTCTTGTTTATGATATATTTTATACTGGTATGTACTGGTTGCTTACGTCTATCTGCTGATATGAGTAGCGTTTATATGATAGCTATTCTATGTATGTATTTGAATTCACTAAGATTCGTGCTTACCCTTTCCCTATAAATTACTGTTTCAGGTACGAGTGGCAGTAAGGCGTGACGGTACACACTGGCGTGTTGAGGAGACTTTCACCATTATTTATTTTAAGACACTATGTTTAGAATTATTATATTTTCCGTTGTTTTAATTGAGTTGGTTGTTTAACTTAACGAGGTTTTGGCTAAAACGTTTATTTGGATTTAAACACTTGTGGTTTATTTAATTAAAAGGGTATTTTTAAAAGTTCAAATTTATTGTAATTTTTGGGACGTTACAACTTCCAGACTGGTCTGAAATTCGCAGTTTGGGTAGTCGGTCTTAGAAAATTCATATAAAATAGTAGGAACCTCGTATGAACGCGTGCGATATGTCCCTGGAAAGCTAAGACATGGGACTCTCTAATTATGTAATAATATTTCTAGTTTGATGGGTTTAAGGGGGGCTAAACAGGTCACGAACAGACCTGCAGTTTTAGACCAAAAACCGGAAAATGCACAATTAGACTTATAGTTGAATTTTCGGGTTGGGACTACGTATTGACTCTTTATAACACCTCTTTAGGCGGAAAGAAGTGAGTTGGAGTTGGCGGGTTCTTGTTGCTGTCCGTGGAGTTCCGCATTGCTTTTCGAGGTGAGTTCACTCACTGCGTAGGATAGAGATTATATGTGCACTACTGTAGTCCATGTGTGTGTTAGCTGATTTGTTTGTGTGTAGTACTAGGTTGAGTTAGTATCTAGTATGAGACCTTGAGTGTCGTATAAACTCGGGGAGACCGAGGAATTCGTACACGGGTGTGGTATGAACTCGGGGAGACAGAGGAATACGTACACGGGTGTCGCATGAATTCGGGGAGACCGATGGATGCATACACAAATATTCTTGCATGAGTTTGCTTGTTTATGATATATTTTTATACTGGTATGTATTGGTTGCTTACGTCTATCTGCTGATATGAGTAGCGTTTATATGATAGCTATTCTATGTATGTGTTTGAATTCACTAGGCTTCGTGCTTACACTTTCCCTATAAATTACTGTTTCAGGTACGAGTGGCAGTAAGGCGTGACGGTACACACTGGCGCGTTGAGGAGACTTTCACCATTATTTATTTTAAGACACTATGTTTAGAATTATTATATTTTCCGTTGTTTTAATTGAGTTGGTTGTTTAACTTAACGAGGTTTTAGATAAAACGTTTATTTGGATTTAAACACTTGTGGTTTATTTAATTAAAAGGTTATTTTTAAAAGTTCAAATTTATTGTAATTTTTGGGACGTTACAACTTCCAGAATGGTCCGAAATTCGCAGTTTGGGTAGTCGGTCTTAGAAAATTCATATAAAATAGTAGGAACCTCGTATGAACGCGTGCGATATGTCCCTGGAAAGCTAAGACATGGGACTCTCTAATTATTGAATAATATTTCTTGTTTGATGGGTTTAAGGGGGGCTAAACAGGTCACGAACAGACCTGCAGGTTTAGACCAAAAACCAGAAAATGCACAATTCGACTTATAGTTGTATTTTCGGGTTGGGGCTACGTATTGACTCTTTATAACACCTCTTTAGGCGGAAAGAAGTGAGTTGGTGTTGGCGGGTTCTTGTTGCTGTCCGTGGAGTTCCGCATTGCTTTTCGAGGTGAGTTCACTCACTGCGTAGGATAGAGATTATATGTGCACTACTGTAGTCCGTGTGTGTTAGTTGATTTGTTTGTGTGTAGTACTAGGCTGAGTTAGTATCTAGTATGAGACCCTGAGTGTCGTATAAAGTCGGGGAGACCGAGAACTCGGGGAGACCGAGGAATACGTACACGGGTGTGGTATGAACTCGGGGAGACTGAGGAATACGTACACGGGTGTCGCATGAATTCTGGGAGACCGATGGATGCATACACAGATATTCTTGCATGAGTTTGCTTGTTTATGATATATTTTTATACAGGTATGTATTGGTTGCTTACGTCTATCTGCTGATAGGAGTAGCGTTTATATGATAGATATTCTATGTATGTGTTTGAATTCACTAAGTTTCGTGCTTACCCTTTCCCTATAAATTACTGTTTCATGTACGAGTGGCAGTAAGGCGTGACGGTACACACTGGCGCGTTGAGGAGACTTTCACCATTATTTATTTTAAGACACTATGTTTAGAATTATTATATTTTCCGCTGTTTTAATTGAGTTGGTTGTTTAACTTAACGAGGTTTTGGATAAAACATTTATTTGGATTTAAACACTTGTGGTTTATTTAATTAAAAGGGTATTTTTAAAAGTTCAAATTTATTGTAATTTTTGGGACGTTACAACTTCCAGACTGGTCTGAAATTCGCAATTTGGGTAGTCGGTCTTAGAAAATTCATATAAAATAGTAGGAACCTCGTATGAACGCGTGCGATATGTCCCTGGAAAGCTAAGACATGGGACTCTCTAATTATGTAATAATATTTCTAGTTTGATGGGTTTCAGGGGGGCTAAACAGGTCACGAACAGACCTGCAGTTTTGGACCAAAAACCGGAAATGCACAATTAGACTTATAGTTGAATTTTCGGGTTGGGGCTACGTATTGACTCTTAATAACACCTCTTTAGGCGGAAAGAAGTGAGTTGGAGTTGGCGGGTTCTTGTTGCTGTCCGTGGAGTTCCGCATTGCTTTTCGAGGTGAGTTCACTCACTGCGTAGGATAGAGATTATATGTGCACTACTGTAGTCCGTGTGTGTGTTAGCTAATTTTTTTTGTGTGTAGTACTAGGTTGAGTTAGTATCTAGTATGAGACCTTGAGTGTTGTATAAACTCGGGGAGACCGAGAACTCGGGGAGTCCGAGGAATTCGTACACGGGTGTGGTATGAACTCGGGGAGACAGAGGAATACGTACACGGGTGTCGCATGAATTCGGGGAGACCGATGGATGCATACACAAATATTCTTGCATGAGTTAGCTTGTTTATGATATATTTTTATACTGGTATGTATTGGTTGCTTACGTCTATCTGCTGATAGGAGTAGCGTTTATATGATAGCTATTCTATGTATGTGTTTGAATTCACTAAGCTTCGTGCTTACCCTTTCCCTATAAATTACTGTTTCAGGTACGAGTGGCAGTAAGGCGTGACGGTACACACTGGCGCGTTGAAGAGACTTTCACCATTATTTATTTTAAGACACTATGTTTAGAATTATTATATTTTCCGCTGTCTTAATTGAGTTGGTTGTTTAACTTAACGAGGTTTTGGATAAAACGTTTATTTGGATTTAAACACTTGTGGTTTATTTAATTAAAAGGGTATTTTTAAAAGTTCAAATTTATTGTAATTTTTGGGACGTTACAACTTTCAGACTGGTCCGAAATTCGCAGTTTGGGTAGTCGGTCTTAGAAAATTCATATAAAATAGTAGGAACCTCGTATGAACGTGTGCGATATGTCCCTGGAAAGCTAAGACATGGGACTCTCTAATTATGGAATAATATTTCTTGTTTGATGGGTTTAAGGGGGGCTAAACAGGTCACGAACAGACCTGCAGTTTTAGACCAAAAACCAGAAAATGCACAATTCGACTTATAGTTGTATTTTCGGGTTGGGGCTACGTATTGACTCTTTATAACACCTCTTTAGGCAGAAAGAAGTGAGTTGGAGTTGGCGGGTTCTTGTTGCTGTCCGTGGAGTTCCGCATTGCTTTTTGAGGTGAGTTCACTCAATGCGTTGGATAGAGATTATATGTGCACTACTGTAGTCCGTGTGTGTGTAGTACTAGGCTGAGTTAGTATCTAGTATGAGACCTTGAGTGTCGTATAAACTCGGGGAGACCGAGAACTCGAGGAGACCGAGGAATACGTACACGGGTGTGGTATGAACTCGGGGAGACTGAGGAATACGTACACGGGTGTCGCATGAATTCGGGGAGACCGATGGATGCATACACAGATATTCTTGCATGAGTTTGCTTGTTTATGATATATTTTTATACGGGTATGTATTGGTTGCTTACGTCTATCTGCTGATAGGAGTAGTGTTTATATGATAGCTATTCTATGTATGTGTTTGAATTCACTAAGCTTCGTGCTTACCCTTTCCCTATAAATTACTGTTTCAGGTACGAGTGGCAGTAAGGCGTGACGGTACACACTGGCGCGTTGAGGATATTTTCACCATTATTTATTTTAAGACACTATGTTTAGAATTATTATATTTTCCGCTGTTTTAATTGAGTTGGTTGTTTAACTTAACGAGGTTTTGGATAAAACGTTTATTTGGATTTAAACACTTGTGGTTTATTTAATTAAAAGGGTATTTTTAAAAGTTCAAATTTATTGTAATTTTTGGGACGTTACAACTTCCAGACTGGTCCGAAATTCGCAGTTTGGGTAGTCGGTCTTAGAAAATTCATATAAAATAGTAGGAACCTCGTATGAACGCGTACGATATGTCCCTGGAAAGCTAAGACATGGGACTCTCTAATTATGGAATAATATTTCTTGTTTGATGGGTTTAAGGGGGGCTAAACAGGTCACGAACAGACCTGCAGTTTTAGACCAAAAACCAGAAAATGCACAATTCGACTTATATTTGTATTTTCTGGTTGGGGCTACGTATTGACTCTTTATAACACCTCTTTAGGCGGAAAGAAGTGAGTTGGAGTTGGCGGGTTCTTGTTGCTGTCCGTGGAGTTCCGCATTGCTTTTCGAGGTGAGTTCACTCACTGCGTTGGATAGAGATTATATGTGCACTACTGTATTCCGTGTGTGTGTTAGCTGATTTGTGTGTGTGTAGTACTAGGCTGAGTTAGTATCTAGTATGACACCTTGAGTGTCGTATAAACTCGGGGAGACCGAGAACTCGAGGAGACCGAGGAATACGTACACGGGTGTGGTATGAACTCGGGGAGATTGAGGAATACGTACACGGGTGTCGCATGAATTCGGGGAGACCGATGGATGCATACACAGATATTCTTGCATGAGTTTGCTTGTTTATGATATATTTTTATACTGGTATGTATTGGTTTCTTACGTCTATCTGCTGATAGGAGTAGAGTTTATATGATAGATATTCTATGTATGTGTTTGAATTCACTAAGCTTCGTGCTTACCCTTTCCCTATAAATTACTGATTCAGGTATGAGTGGCAGTAAGGCGTGACGGTACACACTGGCGCGTTGAGGATACTTTCACCATTATTTATTTTAAGACACTATATTTAGAATTATTATATTTTCCGCTGTTTTAATTGAGTTGGTTGTTTAACTTAACGAGGTTTTGGATAAAACGTTTATTTGGATTTAAACACTTGTGGTTTATTTAATTAAAAGGGTATTTTTAAAAGTTCAAATTTATTGTAATTTTTGGGACGTTACAACTTCCAGACTGGTCTGAAATTCGCAGTTTGGGTAGTCGGTCTTGGAAAATTCATATAAAATAGTAGGAACCTCGTATGAACGCGTGCGATATGTCCCTGGAAAGCTAAGACATGGGACTCTCTAATTATGTAATAATATTTCTAGTTTGATGGGTTTAAGGGGGGCTAAACAGGTCACGAACAGACCTGCAGTTTTGGACCAAAAACCGGAAAATGCACAATTAGACTTATAGTTGAATTTTCGGGTTGGGGCTACGTATTGACTCTTTATAACACCTCTTTAGGCGGAAAGAAGTGAGTTGGAGTTGGCGGGTTCTTGTTGCTGTCCGTGGAGTTCCGCATTGCTTTTCGAGGTGAGTTCACTCACTGCGTAGGATAGAGATTATAAGTGCACTACTGTAGTCCGTGTGTGTGTTAGCTGATTTTTTGTGTGTAGTACTAGGTTGAGTTAGTATCTAGTATGAGACCTTGAGTGTCGTATAAACTCGGGGAGACCGAGAACTCGGGGAGACCGAGGAATTCGTACACGGGTGTGGTATGAACTCGTGGAGACAGAGGAATGCGTACACGGGTGTCGCATGAATTTGGGGAGACCGATGGATGCATACACAAATATTCTTGCATTAGTTTGCTTGTTTATGATATATTTTTATACTGGTATGTATTGGTTGCTTACGTCTGTCTGCTGATATGAGTAGCGTTTATATGATAGTTATTCTATGTATGTGTTTGAATTCACTAAGCTTCGTGCTTACCTTTTCCCTATAAATTACTGTTTTAGGTACGAGTGGCAGTAAGGCGTGACGGTACACACTGGCGCGTTGAGGAGACTTTCACCATTATTTATTTTAAGACACTATATTTAGAATTATTATATTTTCCGCTGTTTTAATTGAGTTGGTTGTTTAACTTAACGAGGTTTTGGATAAAACGTTTATTTGGATTTAAACACTTGTGGTTTATTTAATTAAAAGGGTATTTTTAAAAGTTCAAATTTATTGTAATTTTTGGGACGTTACAACTTGGTATCAGAGCACAACTTGAGCGAATCAAACACGTTTCAGTGTGTTTGAACTCAAGTTTACGGCTCGGGATTTTCTTTTCTTTTAAAATTTTTGAGAAATGAAAGAAAGGAAAGGTACATTTTAGAAACGGTGATCGAAGGCGCAGTGTGTACAGTCAGCCGATGCCAAGGGAAAAGGTAGAGTACTTAGTGTAATTTATTGCTTTCTAGAACATAGGAGTACGTATGCTAGATTTCCTGGTGCTTATTACACTTTGCTGCATGACTATTACTTGCTAGTAGGAATTTAAGCTAGTCCTGATAGGTTGTTAAATGAATGTCTTATAAGTGGTATACAGTAGGAACTAAATAGCCTTAGAATATTTGATTTAGTTCTATTGCGCAGCTCTTGTTTGAGTCTAACCGTTGTGGGATAGAATCTTTTATTCGAATGTCTATCTGATTTCACACTGTATGCGACAGTGCATTCGCGAGGCGACTCGTCATGACCAGTGGAGATTCCGTCATAGCAAGGGTGGTGGGATGAGGTGAAATTCCTAGTGAACTAGGGAGAGTGTTGACATATGCTGGTACGGGCATATGGGTTAAAACTGTTGGCAAGGAACTACTTGGGCACTCCGGGATGGGACTCGGAATGAGCAGGGATAGGTGTGGAAGATAGTAGTAGAGCTCCTACTATCTAAAGCACAGGATCCGTGCTCGAGTCGGGGAAAGTCACGGGGAACCCGAGGAGTTGAGCGTGAGTGTAGTTAGCAAGATTTAATGTGTGCTAATAACTCGTTGTAATATCTACTCAGAATGGCCATCACAAGGAGGAGGAACAATGTTAACCCAGACGCTCGTACTGGATTTACTGCCGAGCAGATACGTGAGATGATTGCGGCTGAGGTAACACATGCTATTGGGGAGGCGATCCCCGAAATTATTACCGCCCTTCGTGATGAGGTGGTATTATTGATGGAGGAGCGCATCGCGGTGATTCCACCCCCTGCGGTTGGGCAGCCTCGAGCGAGGGAGTTTCAGTATCGGGATCTCTCTGCTTGTTTTCCTCCTGAGTTCAAGGAAGACTCGAACCTGATCGTCAGTATGCGCTGGATCTCGGATATAGAGTGCGCATTCCTTACCAGTGGTTGTCCTAAGAACCTGAAGGTTCGCTTCGCGGTGAACCTGTTACGAGACGGAGCAAAAGACTGGTGTGCTACTGCTTTGACGCTTAATGAGTGTTTGGGCAAAAAATCACGTCGTACGACCGCGACCAAAACAGGTAAGACGCACATTATAGTCCAAATCTTGTATTAAGATAATGTCTTGACAAGAACCCAGAAAACATCCGTCGTCTCCCGCAAAAGGTAAATCGAACGTCCCTCATGACGCTCGACCATAGCGTCGCCCGTCCCGCACGACCATCGCGTAAGATCATTATTCCTTCGACCAAAACTAACGTTAACCATGACTGTTACGTTTGTTAAGTGTTTAATGCATGAGTCAAAGCCATTAAGGAGCAACGGATATAACCGACGCAACCATCAACAATCGATAGCCGTAACGGACGAAGATCATCATGGATATTCACTCCGACAACCGTTATAGCCGTTGATCAAAGCATTAATGGAGCTAATTAAAGCTCCCGAAGACTATAAAGACCAAGCTAAGTCATCCTTCCAGATAATCTGAAGAACACACCAGCGAATACCATCGAGCAACAGAGAACAACATTCAAGCTTATAGCCAAGAACCCTCAAACTCTGGAAATCAAGTACTAAAAGCCAGAAGAACATAGCGAACTCTAGAACATCAGAAGCAGAGAGATTTCTCCCGAAGAATAGCTCTCGACGCACGACTACAGCCTCCATCCAACAGTTCACACTTTGTATTCACACGACAAACACTTGTTTTACATTTCAAACACTTGTACTTTACATTTCGAAGCATTTCCTTCATTTGTATTGTAATCATCATAGGTCCGACGCCAGTACCAAGGACATCGCCCATGATTGGCGACCATAGTGCAGCGACGACATCCCCTGTCATCCGCAGGTTTTTTCCTCGATTGAGGTTTTTCATGCGTCATCAAATCCCTTGTCTTGTTTATTTTATTCCTCGTCGCACGTCTCGTCGAAAGATCCTTTCTTTAGTTGTTTAAGTCCACATCGACCTTAAGTTGTCCCTTTGGTGCGATTTTTGGCATTAACAGTTTGGCGCCATCCGTGGGACTACATCTAGAGAAAATCCTCGACGAAAGTGCATTCTACTAATAGTTTCTTGGAGTTTCTTCTCTGTTGCAGGAAAATGCCAGCCCCTGGAGATCCGCAGCAAGCCGTTGCTCAGATGTATCAGGAGCTCGATGTTGCCAGAAATCAACTCAATGCAATGGCGGAGCAGAATCGCAGAGCAGCTGAAGAGATCGCGCGGCTAAGGGATCCTTTTGGCCCCAAAATGGTCCTAGACCATTCGTCCAGAATCCAGGTCCGGGATCAGGCCCATCCGCGCAGAGTCAGCATCCAGGTTCATTCATGCAGAATAAGCAGACGAATCCGTTCATTCCCCCTCAGCACATCCGACCACCACCATTGAACAATGGATCCCAACCATTGCAAGGTGGCGCCCAGCCATTTCAGAATGGATCCCAGCCGTTTTCCCAGCCGTTCCAAAGTGGTCCGCAACCTTTCCAGCAAGGATGACAATCTTTCCAGCAGAGATCACATCCATTTCAGCATGGACCACAATCGTTTCAGAATGGATCGCAGCAATTCCACTATGGGTCGCAACCATATTTTGTTTCGTTCAATGGGGACACCAATGGTTCGTCGCATGGCAATGGCATTAGTCCAGGGACCAATCCCTCGACAGGGGCAAATCCTGATCTTAACGATCCCGTCGCCCAGCGTTTGAAGATGTTAGAAGACCAAAATGAGCGCGTCTTGTCCTTGCTCGCCAAGTTGCCTGGGGCAGCCGTGCCTGTCGACGTCGAGCCTCGCTCGGGGTATCAGGCGTCGCCCTTCATCGACGAGATCGCCACCGTCGAGGTCCCAAAGAAGTATAACATCCCTGCCTTCACTCCCAAGTATTCGGGTGTGACTGATCCAACCGAGCATGTCGCGCAGTATAAGCAGCTCATGTGGACGATCTCGATTCCACACATGTACCAGGAAGTATGCATGTGCAAGAGTTTCGGGGCGACTCTCACTGGTCCAGCTCTCCAGTTGTTGATCAATCTCAAACCTAAATCTATCGGGTCGTTCGCCGAATTGGTCAACCAATTCTCCCGGCAATTCGCCAGCAGTCGTAAGATGGAAAAGCAGACTAGTGATCTGTACTATGTCATGCAGAAGACTAATGAGTCTATTCGAAGTTATTTCAATAGATTCAATGCCGAAATGATCAGTATCCGCAATTGTGACATCAAAACTGCGATCGAAGCTTATAAGCGTGGTCTAGACGATAGTTCAGGTTTATATATCGATCTGACCAAGTATCCCCCAGAGACTTTCGAAGACGTCCGAGCTCGAACCTTAGCATATATGAGGGTCGAAGACGATGCATCCTTTCGTCGCAAACACACTGACGACAAGAAGTCGTTGGGCGTTAGGAAACCAGAGTTCAAGACAAAAGTTGTTTCAAGAATAGAGCCCGCGCGCCAAGTTTCAAATGTTCGTTTCAAGACAAAAGCGGAGGCCAAGACCACGACTAAGTTTACTCAGTATCCCAAGATATCCTCTTATGGGTTCAAAGGGTCAGCTAAAGACTTAGTCGAAGCTCTGAAGACCACCCAAGCAACCATCCGGTGGCCGAAGAAATCTGACTTGGACGACGCTAAGAAGGATAAATCTAAATGGTGCGACTTCCACGTCGACCATGGTCATGCGACAGATGATTGTATCGCACTTAAGAAGGAATTGGCATATCATGTTCCACAAGGTAATCTGAAAGATATTATTGATGATGTCGTTCTTCTAGCTAATAGCCACCGATCATCAATGCCCAAGCGTGCAAAGATCATCAATTGCATCATTGGTGGTTCGGATGTGTGTGGTCTGACGTACTCCGTAGCTAAGCGTCATGCCAGTCAAGCGCCTGACGACCGGCCTATTCCTCGTTCATCCAGACCCAAAGAAGATTTGGAACTAGAAGCCATGAAGATCGTGTTCGACCAAGTCGACCTCGGCGACTCGTACCAAAAGCATCAAGACGGGTTGATCATTCAACTCATGATCGGTAATTGTTTAACTCGTCGAGTCTTGGTAGACGGGGGTAGTTCATCGAATATCATTTTTCTCAACACCATCAAAAAAGCCATGGGAATCGATCGCTCGGAAATCATCTGACGTTCGACGACCTTGGTCGGCTTCAATGGAGAGGCGACAAGCACCTTTGGAGAGATAATTTTGCCCGTCTATGCCGGAGGAGTCAATAAACAGACTAAGTTCAGTGTTATCGACTGTGCCTCAGCCTATAACGTCATCTTAGGTCGACCATGGATCCATGACATGAAAGTTATTCCTTCGATGTATCATCAAATGTTGAAATTCCCGAAGCCATGGGGAATCCAGGAGATCAAGAGTGAACCAAAAGTCGCTCGTGAGTGCTACAAGTCTACCTTGAAGCCGCGAAAATAAGCTGAACTCGCAAGATCAAACATGACTACACTGTCTTGACAGGTTCGTTTTTCTATCCCTGACCTCACAGATAAATTGATATCTTTTCCACAGGAATGAGTCGACTATGGTGCCCTGTCGCGTGAAAACATAGTCGACCTCAGCGCAGACAATATCTCACCGAATCGCCGAGACATCCTGCCATTTAAAACATATCTTTCTTTCCAAAAAGAATAGGATAATAAACGACAGGGGGCAATACCCCACTAAGAAGAGAATCTAAAGCCAACGACCAACCCCCGACATCATTTTATCGCAGGATCGCACGACATAAGCGATTAGGTCTTTGACTTGATCATCCCTCCATAGGGGCACACGATACAAACTCATTATACGATCTAATCGTACGATCGCAAAGTCTAAACGATTTTAAGTTTCTCAACTTAGAGAAATTTCATACTCCGAAAGTATGCTTTAGTCGCATGTGCTTATGTTTAAACACACGATTTAAAAGTCTTATGGCTTACGTACCGGTTATT
Organism: Saussurea involucrata; assembly: GCA_033807775.1. Lineage (NCBI taxonomy): Eukaryota > Viridiplantae > Streptophyta > Magnoliopsida > Asterales > Asteraceae > Saussurea > Saussurea involucrata. The sequence goes on along the minus strand of CM066325.1, from coordinate 43,603,691 downwards.
GTGTTACAACGAATGCCTTAGTCGCATGAATTCCAGATTCAATTTCATAATTGATATGGTATTTTTTTACCAAATATATAAAACGCAAGTTCAAACAAAAGTTCAAAGTTTCATTTACAGAACTGTCGATTACATTCAAAAGAACTCGACTACCGACGGTTCGACCACCAACGATCGAGACATGAAAAGACATAGCATATCCTAAATCTAGAGAGGAGCGTTAATGGAAAGCTCTGCCCAAAAGTCTCGACCTTCGAAGCCCTGCCAATCCCGAAGAACTGATGCAAGGATCAAACGAGTATATTAGGAGTGGTCTTCCAACTCCTTACGCCTCGACCTTCTGAGAATGTGGCTCTTAAGATTAATGCTAAGGTTGGAGGAAGGAATATATCCTTCTCAACGATCGACCTCCACTCCAACATTTCCTCTGCCTTCACATATTCAATGAAAGGAAAACAGAAGCATCTGCAAATTACAAAAGAAACCTACTAAGTGCTCAGCGAAAGAACATCAATAACACAAGTTTTGAAAGAAAAACTTACAAAGAACACCAGTTCGGTTAAACACAGTCCAATCTCTTCAACAGAGATTCTTCGAAAATGCTCCTTGAAAGATAAGAGCTGATATTTCCCCAGATGCGGAAGTGACTCTGCCCTGACGAGGACATAGTCAATTAGGAGAGTTGACGACAATGCAAAGTTGTTCTTCGCCATAAACTCTCCCTCATTCTCTCCCGTCTTTACACCCTCGCCCTTGTCGGCTGACAAAAGGGTCGACGTGGCAGCAGAAAACATCGTCGCCAGTTGCGCAGTATGAGATATCGTCGCCAGTTGCGCAGTATGAGACATCGTCGCCAGTTGTGCAATATCTACGGATATAATCCAATAATTGTCCGCACAAGTACATACTTCGTCCTCCATTTACGATCATTGACAACAGTGCTCAAAACTAAGGTACAATCACCTTTAAGCCTTGAAAGTAAACTATAACGACGATATTGGTCGCTCATGACTTTATACGCCACTCCCAGTGCAAAGTAATTCGCTCGGTGATTAGAATGACTTGCGAAAACTGGGGCATCAGTTGCCCTGACGATAGGTCAAACTCACACAGAATTGCCTTGGCCAGAGGCAAATACGGCTAGTGGAAGCCCATCTTAAAACAGGTATTCGTATATAACAACATACCCCTTGGGGCACAATTCCGGTCGAACCTTGCCAACCTTACTTACGGTAATCTCCATGGGAATCTTCGCTAGACTTGTAAAATCGTCGAGATCTTCCTCGTTTTTAATAGTGCTTCTAGGCTCTGTCAACATTTCCAGCCCCGGTAAGTTGATTTGCACTTCTGAAAGGCCCCAGATATCCCAGTTTCTTCTAGGCTTTCTAGCAATAGACTTGCGACGCATACGCAAACTGAAGGGTCGTATCTTATATGATCTCAGAAAAACTTAAATTAGGTCAAAGATTCTTGCAAGTCTTAATCGAACGAAAATCAACAAGAAAACCCCTAAAGAAATCTTCGCTCACAACCCTCTAAAAACGTAAACAAGAAAAGATCCATCGTAATCTTTATTTATGCAGTCGATCATGTCAGGTCGAGCCCTTTGATGGTCACCGCGTGCTCTCGTCCTTTCGTATAACCGCCAGGATCGTCGACACCTGTCATCGACAGCTGGTAAGCATCATCGTGCGTCAGCATGACGTCACGACTCGTTCAACTTTTCAACTTCTCGTTCAGTTAGAAGCGGACCAGTCCAGTTCCACGACAACCAGGTAAGTCCCTCAACCCAGGTCACGAGTAGCAAAATTTAAAACTTAAATCTGACATTCAATTTTCAAATTTTGGGGGCAAACTGTTTAGGCAAAAAATCACGTCGTACGACCGCGACCAAAACAGGTAAGACGCACGTTATAGTCCAAATCTTGTATTAAGATAAGGTCTTGACAAGAACCCAGAAAACATCCGTCGTCTCCCGCAAAAGGTAAATCGAACGTCCCTCATGACGCTCGACCATAGCGTCGCCCGTCCCGCACGACCATCGCGTAAGATCATTATTCCTTCGACCAAAACTAACGTTAACCATGACTGTTACGTTTGTTAAGTGTTTAATGCATGAGTCAAAGCCATTAAGGAGCAACGGATATAACCGACGCAACCATCAACGATCGATAGCCGTAACGGACGAAGATCATCATGGATATTCACTCCGACAACCGTTACAGACCGTTATAGCCATTGATCAAAGCATTAATGGAGCTAATTAAAGCTCCCGAAGACTATAAAGACCAAGCTAAGTCATCCTTCCAGATAATCTGAAGAACACACCAGCGAATACCATCGAGCAACAGAGAACAACATTCAAGCTTATAGCCAAGAACCCTCAAACTCTGGAAATCAAGTACTGAAAGCCAAAAGCACATAGCGAACTCTAGAACATCAGAAGCAGAGAGATTTCTCCCGAAGAATAGCTCTCGACGCACGACTACAGCCTTCATCCAACAGTTCACACTTTGTATTCACACGACAAACACTTGTTTTACATTTCAAACGCTTGTACTTTACATTTTGAAGCATTTCCTTCATTTGTATTGTAATCATCATACGACTGACGCCAGTACCAAGGACATCGCCACTGATTGGCGACCATAGTGCAGCGACGACATCCCCTGTCGTCCGCAGGTTTTTTCCTCGATTGAGGTTTTTCCTGCGTCATCAAATCCGTTGTCTTGTTTATTTTATTCCTGGTCGCACGTCTCGACGAAAGATCCTTTCTTTAGTAGTTTAAGTCCACATCGACCTTAAGTTGTCCCTTTGGTGCGATTTTTGGCATTAACAATGAGCGCACTACTTTGACCTGGGAGGAGTTTGTCGTACGTTTTCGTGCAGAGTATGTGCCTCCAGTGGAGATGGAGAGGATTGCTAAAGAATTCTTGGAGCTCACACAGACTACGGAGACCGTGAAGTAGATGAATCGAAAGTTCACGAAGATGGCACTATTCTGTCCCCAGTATGCTGCTTCTGAGGACATGAAGATGACGCGGTACAAGGATATGTTACGTACCGAGATCAGGGAATTCGTGAGTACTGCACAGTATGCTACACTTACTGCGATGATGGAGGCTGCCCGGAGACGGGAACTTGAGTTAGAGACACAGGCTAAGAAGAGGAAGGCGGTGCAGGCCGTGGCACCAGTATCGGCCGTTCCAAAGAAAATGAGGTTTTCGGACTCGCGCTCGAGTCAAAGGAGCGGTAGGTTCAAACCCAGGGATAGTAGCGGAAGGAGAGATGACAAATGTTTCAAGTGCGGCCAGGTGGGACACTACGGTCGTGATTGCAGGGTACCACTGATGGTCTGTTTTAACTGCAAACAAACGGGTCATGTGAAGGCCAACTGCCCGAATCCGAGAGCTACTGATGAGGGTGGGGCACAGAGAGCTCCTGCGGCTGCTCCTTTGCGTATTACTGATGGTCGTGTGGGTCAGGCTGGAACCGAGGCGGCCCGAGGTAGAGTTCATCAATTGAAGGTGGATGAGGCACAGGCTACGCCTAAAGTGGTGACAGGTATATTTCATCACTTGATTTTATTGATTATTGATTTTATATGTAGTTACTTTTTGCTTAAACTGTATGATCAGGTACGTTCTTAGTTAACTCAGTGCCTGCTGTGGTGATGTTTGATAGCGGGGCTACTCATTCTTTCGTGTCTCACACTTTTAGTGAGCGTTTGGGCCATAGTGTAGGACGGTTAGGCTGTCCACTTGTGGTTGAGGTTGCTGATGATAGGACCTTGATGGTTACTGATGTGTACCGCGGGTGTACTTTGGAAATCGTTGGTGTGAGATTCCCTATAGATTTGATTCCGATCACTATGCGTGAGTTGTGCGTGATTGTGGGCATGGACTGGATGGATGCTTTCGATGCAGAGATTATTTGTCGTCGAAAACAAGTACGGGTTCGAACCCCAAGCGAGGGAGAACTGCTAGTTCAGGGCGACTCGCCCAGGCGGACCTCAGCGATATGTTTGGCTGCGAGGGCTCGGAGGTACTTACAGCACAGTGGCCAGGGATATTTAGCGTATGTGATAGACACGCGCGACGACGGAGAGAAGAAGACCGTGGAGGATGTGCCAGTTGTACGGGAGTTTGCTGACGTATTTCCCGATCATTTACCGGGGATACCTCCCGAGCGACAGGTGGAGTTCCGCATTGACTTGGTCCCGGGTGCTGCTCCAGTGGCTAAGGCACCTTATCGCCTGGCTCCACCGGAAATGAAGGAGTTGTACACCCAGTTACAGGAACTCCTCGAAAAGGAGTTCATCAAGCCGAGTTGTTCACCTTAGGGAGCCCCGATTCTATTTGTGAAGAAGAAGGACGGGTCCCAACGGATGTGTATAGACTACCGTGAGTTAAATAAGCTTATGGTGAAGAACCGTTATCCTCTGCCAAGGATCGATGACTTGTTCGACCAGCTACAGGGAGCCTCATGGTTCTCTAAGATTGATTTGAGATCGGGGTATCATCAGATGCGGGTGAGAAGCGAGGATACGGAGAAGACGGCATTTCGTACACGTTATGGCCATTACGAGTTTGTGGTGATGCCTTTCGGGCTCACCAATGCACCAGCAGCATTCATGGACCTCATGAATAGGGTGTGTAGCCCGATGCTGGATCGGTCGATGATTGTGTTTGTTGACGGCATTCTCGTGTATTCGAAGTTGAAGGAATAGCATGAGACGCATTTACGAGAAGTTTTGGAGGTTTTGAGGCGGGAGAAACTTTATGCTAAGTTCTCCAAGTGTGAGTTCTGGTTATGAGAGGTCCAATTCCTAGGACATGTCGTGAACCAGAAGGGTATTATGGTCGATCCGAAGACTCAGTCGTGATGCGGTGGGAGGTGCCGAAGACTCCCACTGAAGTACGGAGTTTTATTGGGTTAGCAGGGTACTACCGGAGATTTATTCAGGATTTCTCCAAGATTGCATTACCTATGACCCGATTGACGAAGAAATCTGCGGCTTTTAGTTGGGGTGAAGAGCAGCAGAGGGCTTTTGAGGAGCTACGCAGGCGTTTATGCGAGGCTCCGGTGTTGACTTTGCCCGATGGTATGGAGGATTTGGTAGTGTATTGTGACGCTTCCCACCAGGGATTGGGCGCCGTGCTCATGCAGCGCGGTAAGGTTATAGCTTACGCTTCGAGGCAGTTGAAACCTCATGAGGCCAACTACCTGACACATGACCTAGAGTTGGGAGCAGTGGTGTTTGCTCTCAAGATTTGGAGGCATTACTTGTATGGCGTCAAGTGTACGATATACACTGACCATAAGAGCCTCAATTACTTGATGGACTAGCAAAACCTCAATATGCGACAGAGGAGGTGGCTCGACGTAGTCAAAGATTATGACTGTGAGATACTTTACCACCCGGGTAAAGCGAATGTTGTTGCGGACGCACTTAGTCAACATCCGGTTGGTGAGCCACTTCGGGGTTTGTGTCAGCAGTTAACGGCTGTTGCACCTCTCCTTGAGTCGATAGGTAAAGCCCAAGAAGTAGCGATATTGGACGAGAATGCCAAACACAAGAGAGTTTCGGGTGATATTCCGAATTTTGCCCGTGATAGTCGAGGTCTATTGACACGGTATGGTCGAGTTTGGGTTCCTTTCGCTGGTGGGAACCGATAGGCATTGATGAACGAGGCGCATAAGTCCAAGTTTTCCATTCATCCTGGAGCTACAAAGATGTACTGCGACCTGCGGGAGGATTATTGGTGGCCCTGCATGAAGCGGGATGTCGCCAAGTATGTAGAAGAATGCTTGACTTGTCGGAAAGTCAAGGATGAGCACCAACGGCCGCATGGGAAGTTGCAGCCTTTAGAGATTCCGGTGTGGAAATGGGAACAGATCACGATGGATCTCATTACTAAACTCCCAAGGACTCCCCGTGGGAATGATGCTATATGGGTGATTGTCGATCGTCTGACGAAGAGTGCTCACTTTTTGGCCATCAAGGAGAGCTCCTCGGCGGAGAAGCTCGCAGAGATCTTCTTGTGAGAGATTGTAGCCAGGCACGGAGTCCCAGTTTCGATTGTCTCTGACAGGGACACCCATTTTACCTCCCGGTTTTGGGAGAAGTTTCAGGAGGAGATGGGTACGCGGTTGCATTTTAGTACGGCTTTTCATCCACAGACCGACGGGCAGAGTGAGCGTACTATTCAGACACTCGAGGATATGATTCGGTCATGTGCTATTAATTTTGGAGGTAGTTGGGATCAGTACCTTCCCTTGGCGGAGTTTTCCTACAACAACAGCTTCCATTCCAGTATTGGCATGCCACCGTACGAGATGTTGTATGGTAGGAAGTGCAGGACGCCCATTTCTGGGGCGAGGTTGGTCAACGAGTATTGGGGAGCACTGATATTGTGCTGAAGACGACTGAGATGATATAGATGGTGCGCGACCGTTTAGTTACTGCACAGAGTCGGCAGAAGAGTTATGCCGACAAGAGACGATCAGACTTGGAATTTCAGGTGGGGGATTATGTTTTGCTGAAAGTTTCGCCCTGGAAAGGGGTGATTCGGTTTCGTAAACGGGGAAAGTTGGGACCCCATTACATTGGACCTTACAAGGTCATTGCGCGAGTAGGAAAGGTAGCATATCGCTTAGAGTTACCGGACAAGCTGAGTTTGATCCACAACACTTTCCACGTGTCTCAGTTGCGGAAGTGTGTGGTGGATGAGTCTGCGGTGATTCCTCTTGAGGATATTCAGATCGACGAGCGGCTTAATTACGTAGAGAAGCCGATTGCTGTTATTGAGAGGAAGACGAAGACCTTGCGTAACAAGGTAATTGGCTTGGTGAAGGTTCAGTGGCAGCACCGAAAGGGTTCTGATTGGACTTGGGAACCCGAAGCTGAGATGCGGGAGAACTATCCGAATCTATTCGTGGACATAGACTTCGAGAACGAAGTCTAATTCAAGCAGGGGAGAGTTGTAAAGCCCGTGTCCCGGTATGCTTTTATTTTAATTATTTAATTTTTCCTCAAAACGAATTTTTGTTAACGGGTTTTGTTAGGGAAGACCAAGAATGTTAATTATGGAAAAACTCTAATTGTTTTGCAAGAAATTGGAACATGGGGGACTAAAAATGTATATTTCTTGTATATGTTTGCATGGATCGGCCCATAAGGAACCGACCCCCTCCCCTCTCGTTTATTTTGTCCTCTCACGCAAGAAACAACCCTAGCAACCCTACGTACCGCCCTCGTTTCCTTTCCTTTTGTTGTCACCGTTGAACCACCGCGAGACCACCAGCACCGCCACCGCTAGCGGTTGCCGGCGAGAAGGAGAAGCAGCGAGAGTGAGGTGTAGCGAGAGAAAGAGAAGGAGCCGACGAGTCGAGTGGTTGCTGCTGCGTTGCCATTGTCGAGAGGTAAGGTTTCCTTTTCTTCTTGTTTTTTGTCGTCGTCAAACCACCACGAAAACACCACCGCCGCTGCAGTCGTGGCTGCCGTCGGTGTGTTGCCCCCGTGCGCCACCGTTCGGTGGCTGTTCCATGCACGAGTGTGGCTGCTAGGTCGGGTGTGGGTGTGTACGCCTGAATTGTATTGGTTGGGTGTGTGTGGTCTCGCCGGAATTTTTTTAAGTATCGAACCACCACCACCGCCGGTGGTGGCTGCCGCCTACACGCCGCCGCCGGCCACCACTGCCCGAGATGGCAGTGGGTGGTGCTTGTCTTAGCCCAGCCATTAGTTGCCTAAACTCTAATCCTAATCCTAAACGTGAAACCTAAACCGAGAAACCAAAGTTATCATTTTATGTGAAAACGCCTAATCTGTCCCTGTTTTGTAAAATCCATAGAAAAATCTAGGAAACTCGGATTGAGGTGAAACCAATGCCCAAATCTCTTCAATTGTGTCTAGTATGTTTCCTATGTTTTGCAGAAAAATTAATAAAGCCTCTAGCTAGGGCCAAACTGGCAATTACTGCAGACTGGTCCGAAATTCGCAGTTTGGGTAGTCGGTCTTAGAAAATTCATATAAAATAGTAGGAACCTCGTATGAACGTGTGCGATATGTCCCTGGAAAGCTAAGACATGGGACTCTCTAATTATTGAATAATATTTCTGGTTTGATGGGTTTAAGGGGGGCTAAACAGGTCACGAACAGACCTGCAGTTTTAGACCAAAAACCGGAAAATGCATAATTAGACTTATAGTTGTATTTTCAGGTTGGGGCTACGTATTGACTCTTTATAACACCTCTTTAGGCGGAAAGAAGTGACTTGGAGTTGGCGGGTTCTTGTTGCTGTCCGTGGAGTTCCGCATTGCTTTTCGAGGTGAGTTCACTCACTGCGTAGGATAGAGATTATATGTGCACTACTGTAGTCCGTGTGTGTGTTAGCTGATTTGTTTGTGTGTAGTACTAGGTTGAGTTAGTATCTAGTATGAGACCTTGAGTGTCGTATAAACTCGGGGAGACCGAGGAATACGTACACGGGTGTGGTATGAACTCGGGGAGACTGAGGAATACGTACACGGGTGTCGCATGAATTCGGGGAGACCGATGGATGCATACACAGATATTCTTGCATGAGTTTGCTTGTTTATGATATATTTTTATACTGGTATGTATTGGTTGCTTACGTCTATCTGCTGATAGGAGTAGCGTTTATATGATAGCTATTCTATGTATGTGTTTGAATTCACTAAGCTTCGTGCTTACCCTTTCCCTATAAATTACTGTTTCAGGTACGAGTGGCAGTAAGGCGTGACGGTACACACTGGTGCGTTTAGGAGACTTTCACCATTATTTATTTTAAGACACTATGTTTAGAATTATTATATTTTCCGTTGTTTTAATTGAGTTGGTTGTTTAACTTAACGAGGTTTTGGATAAAACGTTTATTTGGATTTAAACACTTGTGGTTTATTTAATTAAAAGGGTATTTTAAAAGTTCAAATTTATTGTAATTTTTGGGACGTTACAGTAGTGGCTTTTGAAAGAAGACATACGGCTTTATCGGTCTTTACGGCAGCAAGATTGATGGTGTAGAGGTTCGTCCTTCGAGTACCGGCGAGAATCCGTTCCATCGTCATCACGAATACTGCATCTCTTCGCCTTGAATCTGACTTCAAGATTCTTGTCACAAAACTGGCCGATGCTGAAGAGGTTGTGACCAAGACCTTCAACGTAGGACACACGCTTGATGGTTAAGTTTTCCTGAACTAGGTCGTCGTAGCCCATGATCGGGGCCACGTTATCATTGCCGAATCGAACATCACCACAGTACTTCTCCTTGAAGTTGGTGAGTAGCTCCCGTTTACCAGTCATATGTTTGGAGCATCCATAATCGAGAAACCACACATGACCGGGCTGCAAAACAAAGTTAAGGATGTTTAGGTAACCATTTGTAAAAGGGTCCTTGGGTGTTAGGTGCAACACCTTTGTTTGAGACCCGTTTAGATCTGGGTCTTTTCCTTAGAGGACTTACACGAAGCATTAGAATTAAAGACATGGTATGAACCAAACCAATCAGATGCATGTCTAGATTCAATCAAGTCATTCAATCCACACACGGAACAACAAACATAATTACGCGAAAAATCAATCAATTGATGAACATTGTCAAGTTTAATCGGAAACTTAAAACCATGTTCAACTGAGTTATTCAAACCAAAACCATGTTTATTGTTATCTTTCCTATTATGCAAAAAAGAATTAAATGACTTGTTCTTCTCAGGACGCGACTTAGCCTTCGTCTCTATCCACTCTCTCTGAACCGCTTTCCCCTGACCCGTTCTATCTGAAAGTACATTAGAGTTATAGTTAGAGGAGCTAGAGTAAACTGGTTGTTTGGAAGAGCTCTTACCGGTTTTTGCACGTTTCTTTGACCGACGTTTACATTTAGATTTTGCATTAGTCGAAGAAACGGTTTTCGTATTAGAACATTCACCCTTTTCAAAAGTAACCGGTTCGGGCATTTTTTCTAAGAATTGAGTGTGACTAGTAAGCTTTGGAGCAAAATCAATCTTAGAAAATTCATCATCATGACAAGCCGTGGAATTCATAAACTCAGAAAATCTTTGTGCAGAATCAAGTGGGGCTTCACCATCTGAGTCGGACGAGGAGTTATCCGCAAACGGATTATCAAAAATCGGAAAACGATTCTTTTGAACTGAATCGGGTTGGATGGCCTTACCTTTATCCTTAAAGCTCAAATCTTTATCATTTGTGTCATCGGACACTCCTATGAAAGCTTTACACGAGGAACTATCCGAATAAATCGGAGCGAAATCAAACGAGATTGTTTCAGGAGTGTCAGGCGTCATCGGAGTATCCACTGGATTTCCCCTAGCCATTCTCAGCGTTAAAGCTTCTGTTGCCAAAGCGGACAGTTGAGACGTCAACTTAGCAATCTCGGTTCGATAGGTCGCTCTTTCAGATTCAGGTAATGTCTCGGGTTTGGTCTGTTTCATCTTTTCGATAGAATCTAACAGTACAATCCTTTCGGTTTCATACTTGACCTTGTCTCTCGCATTCGATTCTTCAAGTTTGAAAATTATGTTTTCCAAAATCAGAGGTGGAACATAACGTTTGAACTCTGATTTCTCTTTAGAATCTTCATCTGGTGTTCCCGGAATGGGAACAGGAGTTTCAACCATTTTGGCAAGCAAGCAGATGTCAAAGTAATCGTTGGAGAGATAAGGGGTTTTTCTTTTTAAATATGACGCATTAAGCGTTTCGTACACGAAAGGAATCTGTACATTGATGTTTTTCCTAGGTGGCACATCATCCGATTTTGTGTTCTTTTCGGAATTAGGATTATCAGTTTTAGGTTTAGCCTCTATTGGTGGTAGAGGTATACCTGTCCTCATCTTCCAGAGATGGCTTAGTCCACTTCATCTTGTACTCAAGATGTTTCTTGTCTAGGCACATGAAATTGAATATATACAGAGTGGGAACTTTAGACAAGATTTTCTTTAGGTAACATGGATTATCATATCCGAGTCCCCATTGTGAGTTGTAATATTTGAACACCTTTGGCTTGTTTAAGTGGATGGTTTGTTCAGATTGACCCAGTTTGTAAAGTTTGGATTCAAGATCCTTAAGCTTAGAGGTCAACAACTCATTTTCTTTTCTAACGTTTTGTTGAATGACAATGCTCTTAGAATACTCCTCCTGAGACTTTTCTAACTTTTGAGTATATTCAGATATTTGAGTCTCGAGGATTTCAGCTCGTTTTGAAATGGTCGAGCACTCAGTTTGATAGTTATCTATCACACATCTGTCCTCACCCTTTTCAATTGCTAGAGTGCCTATGGTATCGTATTTAACCTTAGCCTCGGCTTCTAGCTTTGAGATTTGGGCGTCTTTGGTTTTAACCTTAAGTTTGAAGGAATCTAAGGTACGCACCATTTCTTTCATCTGATTGATTAAGTAAGCATTGGAAGAACTACATACCTGGCACTCGCGCTTGTCTTTCTTCTTGTCAGAAGAGTCATCCTCAGAATCAGTTTCTTCCGGGTTGAGGCCAGTATATCACATATGCACTTCCTCGTCTTCATTCTCTTCATCAGTCTGTAGGAGCCAATGATCATCTTCCACCAGCAGCGCTTTTTCTGCTTCCTTCTACCTTAATAGGAGAATCTTGGTCTTGTAGTACTCAGCATTCCGTACTACCGGCTTTCGGCAGTCTTTGGCGAAGTGACCTCGCCTCCCGCAGTTGTAGCATTTCACGGGTTCATCATCAGCTCTATCTTCGGACTTTCCTTCAGATCGCTTCCCTTCACCATTCCTCTTTCTTCCATCCTCAGTCTTTAGCTTGCCTTCATACTTGTCTTTATAATCCCGACGCTTGGTGTTTGTAGAGTTTCGCTGATTATTGTTGGTCGGCTTCTTGAAAAAATTCTTACGAGCATACTCTCAGTACAGTAATGCAACAACTTTCTTGATACTGTCAAGTTCGGGATCAGAATCACTTTTTGGGTCGTCATCTTCGTGTTCAGATTCACTTGGCGCTTCCTCTCTATGCGAACTACGTGGAGCCTGTTTTTCTTTCTTATGAGTCATCAGGGCAAGATAATCTTACTTCTTCTTCTCATTGGACTTTTGATCGCCCATCAGCTCATGTACGTCATCTTCATCCTGGAGCAACATCTCGTAGAGCTCGTGCAGTGAAACACTCTCTAATGAGCGGTTGTAGCGAACGTGTAGAACAAACCCCTTCCATTCAGGTTGAAGGTTGTTGAGAAACTAGATGTTGCATTCGAGGTTTGACTTGAAGATGATGTTCTTGTGCAGATCGTTGAGTAGAGTGCAGAAACGCTCGTATGTCTCAGTGAGTGATTCCCCTCTTTTGGCTTTGAAGGATTCGTAGCGGGTGAGGCAGTTGGTGATCTTCATCTGATTACCCTTGCGACTGCCTTGCATGATCTTAGCAAGCTGGTCCCACATACCTTTAGTCGTGCCCTTATAGCTGTCGATGTTGCAGTAGATATTGTTGGGAAGACTGTATACTAGATAAGTCTTTGCGAGCGTATCTCCATCGGCTTTCCGCTTTTCTTCAACAGTCAACTTGTCGTATGGTTTGGGGACTTTATATGCTGGAGGTCCACCTTCTTGTGCAGGAACGTCCATCAATGGCGGAATAGTCGGACCTTCCTTCAGCGATCGTAGAATTTCCTCATAAAGTGGCTTAGTCTGGATGAAACACATAAACCTATCCCTCCAGAAATTATACTCCCCGTGGTACAAGATCGGTGGCTTGAACTCCGATCCGATGGCTAATGCGTCTTGAGCATTCATTGTGAGAACTGGTGTGATCGTAAGACGTGTAGGATGATTCAAAGGTAATGGAGTGGTCTAACGCACAAACTAACGCAAATTTCCTAAGGGAGTGATAACCTAAAGCAATTCCTATAAGGGATCAGGAATAAACAGAAGAAACACTGAAAAATAGAAACAAATAGAAACTGGAAGAAAATAAAGTGTGCAGGAGGCAAGTTCCGAAATTAAGGATCCGGAGTAGGGGATCCGGAATCCAAAAACAAGGATCCGGAATTAATGTTCCGGAATCAGAGGATCCAGAATCTTTGGATCCAGAATCAAATACCGTAATTTAAGTGATCCAGTATGAAGAACCGGAATTGAGAGTTCCGAAGACAATTATCGATACTAGGGTCCGGATCCGGAAGTATATACCGGAAGATTGGAAACCGGAACTGGTAAGAACCGGAATCAAACAAGATCCGGTATTGAGACACCGGAACCGGAAGAGATCCGGTATTTTAGCGGATCCTGAATTTAACAGTATCGGAACTCAAGAACAATATTCACGCACTGGAACTCGAAAACTAACCTGGGAAGCAATTTTCTGCACCACTTTTGACTTGGAAAAAATCTGCATACACTTTAGAACCAAAAGAAACAAGTAGTGAATGCAAAAACAACTAACCAAATCGATTTAACAAGCACTTTGAAGCAAAATTTTGAGTTTTTCTCAAGAACAGGGAGTAACAAACCCAGAAACCAAAAACTCAAAAATTGATGATTTATACTTAATCAAAACACTTCAAAACTCGATATGATTTCAGAAACACGATAAAGATAATTCTTCAAGCCTCAATTTCAGGTTTTTACACCAAAATCAAAACAAAGAAAAATCTTTTTGATGAAACACTTGAATGATCAGAATATGAATATTACCTTTGAATCAGACGTCCTTCTGCTCTGATACCAATTGTGGATCCCAGATTCAATAAGCAATCACAATGAAATCAACACAATAACCATATACGTCATAAATCTCATTTTCATTCATATGAACAGAAAGAGTATTTGGCAGTAGCCGTACAATGTTATCTGATAAGCAAATTGTGATCAATAAACCCTAACTAAAGGATTAGCAAACTATTTATACCCATAAGGTATTTACACAAAATGTCATAAACGGTCCCTATACTTCTATTCCACAAACGTGACCTAACAAATAATAAGATCAAAAACAAGTTTATAAGATGGAAAATAAAAGAAATGTTAACCTGTTTCGTGAAGTAGAAGAAGATGAACACAGGTTCTTAATAAAATAATCCAAATGCAAGAGAATTAAGAGAGTTATATTGCCTTAAGAGAGTATAATCGCGTAAAAGGTAAAAATATAAACTGGAATGGTTTATAAAGTGTGAGTAGAGAGAGAAAAACTAAGAGCGGGAAAAGTTTTTCATGATGACACGTGACACGTCTCTTAAATCTTATTGGACAAGAAAACGAAACGGGCGAGCGTGTCAGACGAAAAGGCGTGCCATGGTTTATCCGTTGTGATGACGTCACAAACGTCCTTTCATATTTTAAGGTGTCTCTGAGGGTTTTAGAAAAGCTCAGGGACATTTTAAAAGTAAGAAGCACTGATTAGAAATATCAGTGTGATTTAAGAGTTTCAAAAGAATCACTGAAAGTAAGAGATATTCAGCGATGTAATTTATTTTGAAATCTTGCATGCTGAGGCGAATGTCAGCGACTAGGAGAGAGAACATACCTTGATATCAGCGAATCAATTTGTTCAGAGATTAGATGATTAATAACGGTATACAAATTCATATTATCACTGATCTAATGCTAATCACTGAAGATTTTACTTTTCTAGGTTCAGCATTCCAAGCTCGCTGATGAGAAAGTTGAATCTTGTCTCATCAAGAGGTTTGGTGAACAGATCAGCTAACTGAAAGTCAGTTGGAATAAAATGAAGTTCTATATCACCATTCATCACATGATTTCTGATAAAATGATACTTGGTCTCGATGTGTTTGGTCTTTGAGTGTAGCACTGGATTGTTTGCTATGGCGATGGCACTAGTGTTGTCGCAATAGATTGGATTTTTGGAGAGCTGAAGGTCATAGTCCAATAGTTGATTTTTCATCCATAAGACCTGAGAACAACAGCCTCCAACGGCTACGTACTCAGCTTCAGCGGTTGAGGTGGACACTGAATTTTTCTTTTTACTTGTCCAGCTCACCAGCTTTCCACCCAGGAGCTGACAGCCTCCTGTGGTGCTTTTCCTATCCAATTTGCATCCTGCAAAATCACTATCTGAATAGGCGATTAGATCAAACCCTGAGTCTTTGGGATACCAAAGACCTAGGTTAGGAATACCCTTAAGGTATCGAAAAATACGCTTTATAGCGATCAAATGAGATTCCTTAGGTTCAGATTGATATCGTGCACATAAACAAGTTGCATACATAATATTAGGACGGCTAGCTGTAAGACACAGAAGAGAGCCGATCATCCCACGGTACGCTGTGACATTAACAGGTTTCCCTGAAGGATCCTTGTTTAGTGTCAGCGACGGTGCCATTGGGGTTTTCATAGCTGAGATTTGAGTTAAATCAAACTTTTTCAGCATATCTTTAACATACTTACCTTGGTGAATGAAAGTGCCTTTTTCATTCTGTTTGATTTGAAGACCAAGGAAATATGTCAGTTCACCCATCATACTCATTTTATATTCAGCTTTCATTCTTTCAATGAAACGAGTACATAAGTCAGGGTTAGTAGAACCAAATATAATATCATCGACATATATTTGAACAAGAATGATATGACCTTTTACTTTCCTGAAAATAGAGTTTTGTCGATTTTACCTCGCTCAAATTTTTCAATATGGAGATAAGTAGAGAGAGTGTCATACCATGCACGAGGAGCTTGCTTTAATCCATAGAGTGCCTTATCCAACTTATATACATAACCTGGATGCTTAGGATTAGTGAATACTGAAGGTTGCTCAACATAGACTTCTTCATTCAGCCTTCCGTTAAGGAATGCTGATTTCACATCCATTTGATATACTTTGAAGTCTCTGTGAACAACGTAAGTTAAGAATAGACGAATAGCTTCGAGTCTTGCCACTGGGGCAAAGGTTTCGTCATAGTCTATGCCTTCCTCTTGTCTGTATCCCTGAGCAATAAGACGAGCCTTGTTACGGGTTATAGTTCCATGTTAATCCAACTTGTTTCGATAGACCCATTTAGTGCCTATCACTGACTTGTCAGATGGTCTTGGAACGAGTTTCCAAACTTTGTTTTTTTCAAATTCTGTCAGCTCTTCTTGCATAGCGCTGGCCCAGTTTGGATCTCTGAGGGCATCATCTGTTTTCTTTGGTTTAATTAGAGAAATAAAGTTAACAAATAAACAAATGTTACCTGAACCTCGTCGAGTCTGAACACCAACGTTTGGATCACCAAGAATCTGATCAATGGGGTGATTAATAGTCCATCGCTGAGCCGGAGCATGATTCGCTGACTCAATTTGAACTTCTGGAGGAGCTGAAGAAGAGGCTTTGGCAACTTCAGGTATTTCAGGCAGGAGAGGAAGAGGTTCAGATTACATTTCATTCACTCGCATACCACTACGCCAAAAGCAATTGCTGGTGGAGAACGTGCAACTTATTTCCATATAGCGTAGCAGCCAGCGCCATGTTTCGATTTAGGAAGATCCTGGTCAATGAACCAACAATCCCCCCCCCCAGCATCTGCCAGTACTAACGAGAGCTTCGCTAGAAGTCAATGGCTGCACAGCATGCCTTTGGCATTTTTTAAATGCACTCCATGGGATTCGAACCTGTGACGAGCTCTAATACCACTTGTTGGTCCCAAAGGGGTTATACAAGTTTGTAGAAGGGGGGGGGGGGGGTTGAATACAAACACACGATTTTTATCTTTCTAAATTGTTTATTGATATGTATCAAACAATTTACAGTTTGTTGCGGAACAAGATTAAGTAATAAACCTAATCTAAACAAACTATGAGAACACTAAGATTTCTTGCACTAGAAATAGAGATTAAGAAAATCAAGAATACTAAGGAGAGTATTCTTTCACACAGTAAGTTCAGCGAGAGGAAATGTTCGAGCACTTCACAAATAAAGTAGGGTTTCCTTTATATACTGCATGCATTTAATGCACAACAGTACACCTTTACACGTGGCAGCCTCTGGTTGGTTGCATGGTTTGACTTCAGTAGACAACCTAGTGGCCGCATGATGAACAGTGTAAGATCAGAGTTGGTTGTACGATTCTGGACAAAAGGGATGTCCGTTCTGACAAAATCGTACGGATGTGTGCAAGGGGATAAGACAAAAGTTACTTGTAGAGGAGGCTTCATGATCAGCGTTCGCTAAATGATTCTTTATCAGCAAATGATAAAGTTCAGCGTTCGCTGAAGTCTTCCACTTGAAACTTCACGTTGAGTGGATAAGTCTTGGCTTCGCTGATATCCATATCAGTTCATTAGTAGACTTAGTCGATGGTTCTTTGGCTTGATCTTCGAATTCAGCGTAGAACATAGTTGACGTGAATCATGTCTTCAGGGATTATAAGTAAACAACCTAAACTATCAGCGATCATCAGTGATACTGAACAGGCTCAGGGCTCACTGATGAACAGTGTTCGCTGAATGAGTAAATTAAAGCGTATGTTTTTCATCAGCGATACTAAACAGACTTAGTATATTTTCTTTGATGACAAAACATTAATAGATATTGTCTACTTACAATTTTCACTAAGTGTTTCTCAGAGTCATTATCAAATAACTGAGGGTTTGGATCAACAGATCCTTTTCCCTCGGTTAAGACTGCTTTCTCTTTGGTATCTAGAGAAGAGTCGCATCGTGGTGTGTCTCGATCATCTTCTGATACCAAAGTTCAAAACTCTGTTTTTTTGGGGAAGACTTCTAATACTAAGAAACAATCTGGAAAACCTCCTATTTTATGTAAACATTGTGGCTTAACAGGGCACACCATTGAAAGGTGTTTCAAACTAATCGGTTTTCCAAAGGATTTCCAGTTTACAAAGAACAAATCTAATCAGTTTCTTACATCGTCGTCAAGTAATGTTTGCATTACTGATAGTTCTGGTCGAGGTCAGATTTCATCCACATCCCTCACTGAAGAGCAAATCAACAAATTGTTGTCTCTAATTGATCAGAAACAACCTGAGGGCAATTCTGTCAATATGGCTGGTATGTTCCCAGCTAATATGGTAGGTATTTCTGGTTTTTCTTCAAGTTTAAATCGTTCTGGTTGGATCATTGATTTAGGAACCAACCAGCATATGACATCTTCTGTGTCTTGTTTAGATAATGTGGTTGATAATTCTAATTTAAAACTAAAAGTGACACAACCTAATGGAGACGAGGCTATAATCGAAAAAATTAGGAATTTTAAACTGAATAATAATGTTACTCTATTTGTTCTTGTTATTCCTGATTTTCATGTGAATTTATTGTCTGTGCATAAAATTGCCAAAGATAGTAAAATTTTCGTGGGTTTTAATGAATATAAATGCTATCTGCTTCAGGATTCTCTTCCAATGAGAATTGTGGGGACTGGTAGTGAACAAGGGGGTATGTACTTCTTTGATCAGGTTACTAAAAATGAGCCTTTTGTTTCTAAATTTTCTAATAATTTTGTGAATAAATAAAATATGTCCATTTATTGTAATGTGTCCCGCCAACTCTGGCATAGTCGTTTGGGACATCTTGCTGATCAAGTCCTTGGTGTCTTAAAGAATAAGTTGAACTTAGGTAATAAACATGTTTTTGTTTCTTGTGAGATTTGTCATAAAGCCAAATAGGCTAGAGACAAGTTTAATCTTAGTGAACATACTACCAAGAGTCTTGGGGATTTAATTCATCTTGATTTGTGGGGACCCTGTCGTGTAGCCAGTAAGGAAAGATATCGGTATTTTGTTACTATAGTTGATGATTTTACTCAATCTGTGTGGGTCTATTTGTTGAAACGTAAGGATGAAGTTTATAATAATGTTATTGCTTTTCACAGTTTGTTGTTCACACAATTTGGCAAACATGGTGTTCCGAAGTGATAATGTGTCTGAATTTGAAAACAATAATTTAGGTGAGTTGTTTAAGTCTAAAGGAATTATTCATCAAACATATTGCGTATATACACCCTAACAAAATAGGGTTGTAGAACGTAAGCATAAACACTTGTTAAACGTAGCTAGAGCTTTAATGTTTCAAGGAGAAATTCAATTGAACATGTGGAGTGAGTGTATTCTCACTGCTACATATCTTATAAACAGAACTCCCTCCTCTGTTTTAAATGGAAAGTGTCCTTATGAACTTGTGTATGGGTTTGCACCTGTGCTTTCACATTTGAGAAATTTTGGATGCCTTTGTTTTGCTATCAAACCTAATATTTATGATAAGTTTTCTTCTCGGGCTGAAAAGTGTATTTTACTTGGATATTCAAATTCAAAAAAGGGATATAGGCTGTATAATTTAGATTCCAAACAAATTATTATTTCTCAAGATGTAAAGTTTTACGAAACAATCGTTTTTCAAAATGTGTGCAACCAAACAAGGTTTAGACTCTAGTAGCATAAATACATTTTTGTTTAGACTAATGAGTTCACTTCTGGAATACCCGATGATGAAAATAGGGAGAAAACTCAAAATGAAACTAATCCGATTAATTCCGAGAACAATAGTAACCGTGTTCATCTGAGTAGCCCAGATAGAGCTACCAGAATTAATTCTGGTAGTACTAGTGAGATTAATAATAATACTCCCATCAGGGCTGCCGGGTCTCGTGATCCAGGTAGTACTGAATTGGCTGCCAGTGATCAACGCGTTGCTGATTTTAGTCTCTTAAGGGTGCGTTTGGTACACTGGATAGGACAGGACAGAACAGAACAGGATCCACTGTCCCACGTTTGGCAGGAGCTTTATGTGGAACAGACTAGAACAAGATGGAACAAACTGGAACATGCATGTTCCACCCCCACCCCATGGAACAAGTTGGAACAAGGTGAAACAGACTTATGTTTTACCAATATAACCTCAAAATAAAATCTAATTCTCTTCTAAAACATCAAATAAACCTTTTATTTCATATTTTATTCATTCTTTAAATTTAGCAAGGGTAAATTGGTCAATGTTATCTGCTCTGTTCTATCCAGTTCTGTCTTACCAAACATGGAACAGTTGTTCTGTTCTGTCCCACCTTGTCCTGTCCTATCCTGTCTGCATACCAAACGCACCCTAAGTGTTCAACATCATGATGGTCATTTGAGTTCTCCTCCTGAGGGTAATTCTTCTGACCCTAATATTACTTCGGTTAGAAAGTCCAGTCGTCCTTCTAATTTTCCTCGTCGTTTTAGTGATTACATTGTAGAAGGAAAGGTCAAATATGGTTTAGAAAAGGTTGTTAACGATTCTTTTCTTAATTCTGAGAATTTTTGTTTTGTTTCTACTTTAAATAAGGTTGTTGAACCTAATAATTGTTTTGAGGCTAGTAAAGATCAAAATTGGGTTACGGCTATAAATGATGAAATGGAAGCATTGTATCGAAATGGAACATGGGTTTTAACTGATGTGCCCCCTGATTGAAAACCAATTGGCTGTCGGTGGATTTATAAAATAAAATATAAATCTACTGGTGAAATTGAGAGATATAAAGCCAGGCTTGTTGCCAAAGGCTATTCTCAAAGAGAACGTTTAGATTATGAAAAAACTTTCTCTCCTGTCGTGAAAATGGTTACTGTTCTTATGTACTTGCTTTAGTTGTTCAACATCAATGACCTTTGTGTCAGCTTGATGTTAATAATGCTTTTCTTTATGGTGATTTAGCTGAAAAAGTTTATATGTGTTTACCTCCTGGTTATTTATCTGCTAATGATAAACGTGTTTGCAAGCTTGTTAAATCTCTTTATGGTTTGAAACAAGCTCCTAGATAATGGTACGAAAAATTATCTTCGTGTTTAATTGATAATGGTTTTTGTCAGAGTTCTAGTGATTATTCTTTATTTACTAAAAGTACTAGTTTTATTTTCCTTGTTCTTTTGGTTTATGTTGATGACATTGTGCTGACAGGAAATTGTGTGTCTGAAATTAAAAAGGTAAAAGATCATTTACAGTCTAATTTTAAAATTAAAGATCTTGGTGAGTTAAAGTTCTGTAGATCTCTGTTTGATCAAGTAACAATGTAACAACGAAACGATTAATCTTATTGAATGATTAGAGAGTGTTACAAGATTGGAATGATATACAAACTCTCTCTGTCTCTCTATGATGCGCAATGATCTCTCAAAGCTTCTAACCTAAAACTCTCTAAAACACACTTTAAATAGCAGGGCTTAAATCCTAAAGGCCATGACCCATAAACTCTAAACTAAGCCCATTAACAATAATAAAGGCTTTTACAACGCATTAATAATAAATATAAAACATTTATATAACTTTCTATTTAATAGGACATTTATGGTCCTAATGACACGGGGTTTTTGACACCCCGCGAACCTTACCGCAAGTGTACGGGTCGAAGTCAAGTAATAGTACTTTAGAAGTACGAGTATCGAATCATGGGGAACTAGGAACTAAGTATCACAATTACTATAAGCTTTATTAACTAGACTGTCGAATTTGGAAGATGGGTTTTAAACTAAATTCTAGCAAATCACAACTTAAACGCAAACAAAGCAAAGAACAATTTAGGAACTTCGATAGAGAGAAAAGTTGAGGGTTGGAAATCCTCCGGTTCTACACATGCACACAAACAACTCAAACAATTACCAGTTTATCCCCTTAATGATTCCCAAATCTTTTAAAGTCACCGTTGTTCTCTTTCAAGCCACAACGGGTTTTATTTTGAAAAGGATAGGTTTAATCTCTCGATCTCACCTATGGATTCCAAAACACATTAAGTA
This sequence comes from Saussurea involucrata, assembly GCA_033807775.1. Taxonomy (NCBI): domain Eukaryota; kingdom Viridiplantae; phylum Streptophyta; class Magnoliopsida; order Asterales; family Asteraceae; genus Saussurea; species Saussurea involucrata. The sequence continues at coordinate 43,581,977 of CM066325.1, read as the reverse complement.
CTCTATTTATGTTAAATTGGCTAGATTTCATCTCTCGATATCAACCTAACGGTTTAAATGGGACTAAGACTTATTCAGTATATCTCTATCATTGATTTATCGTCTTAGGCATGCAATTCCTAGTTCTATTTAACAGTTAATTCTCTCGAACTCAACTGGAAATAATAAATCAATTAAAAGCTAGCTAGACTTTCAAAGGCATTAAACACAAAATCACATGCTTCATTAATCAAGGAAAAACCAATAAAAGTTCAAATCATCTGGTTACATGCTTTATAAACCGAATTCATTCCAACCCCCAACACGAACCGGTTAGTTCATGTCGGTGGTGGATTCAAACACAAGAGAGAAAGATGAAACTACGTATGTAAACATGGTAACGCGAAAGATTAAAAACATGAAAAGTAACGTGATGAACTCCCTTCAATCGTGCTTGCATCTACGTTCCGTGATGATTGTCTCCGTGATCGGCCCTCTAACGTGACTCCGAAAGCTCCGAAAAGTCACCGGAAATCGCCCCAAAATCGCCCCTGGTCGTCTGCCGAAAGTTGGATACCGAAAAAGTGACCTAAAATCGGATTTTGTAGCTGAAAAACGCGAAACAGTGGGTTACGCCACTTGCCACGCGACTTGCAAGTCGCGTGGTAAGTCGCGCGTGTCCAATTAGCTGCGTGGGTCGTTTTCTGGTTCGCGGTTCGGGTCCTGGTTCGGTCGGGGGTTTTGGGCTTGGCTTTTGGGCTCCCGTTAGGCTTCGTTTGGACTCGTTTTGGGCTCTTTTTAGCTTCTTTTTCCGAGGAATGCCGCCTTTTATATAACCTGTGTAAATTACTCAATAAACCGTCAAATACCCGCCTTTTTACTTGAATACAAGCCAATCTCGTTGGTTTGAGAACCGGAAATAACGCCAAAAAGTGGCGTTATCAACAACCCCAAACCGAGCGTTGCTTGTCCCCAAGCAAATTAGCGATAAAACAGAATTAAAGCACATATCAGTGAAAAAATAATACTGCACAATTCCCAATCGGTACTAAGTGATGCATCGGTGATTTCCCATACCCGTGAATATCTATCTCACTCTCGCCTCATTCTTTATTTTGTCCGATCTATGACCTTCTATTGGGAGTTGAACTCGTGACTGTTCCGATTACGTTCGGGTTAAACTAAGTCCAGACATGCTAGGGAAAACATTTCGCCTCGACCCTACCTCACGGGATACTCTCTTTGCACTCGAACCTAGGTTATCGCTCGTGTTGTCATGTTTAAGGAGGTTATGTGCAAGAATACTCAAATTTCATGACAACTCTAAAGAAAGACGCACAAATGTCCAGAAGTTTGATCTCAGATGGAATCAAGTGGCAAGACAGGGAATATCAGTAAAGGTAGTCGTAAACCGTAATCACATTTTCCAAAAGATCATACAGGTCTTTACACGGGTTGTAACGGGGCTAAGGTTAAGAAACGAAGGGTAAAAGGATCAAAAATCCTCGGTGTGTCAATCATTGGCAATTCCGAACTTCTTTACTTCACTATCTATTACTTGGCCCTTTTCGTCACTATTGGAGTCGCTTTGACTCTCTTATTGTGCAGCTCTACATACTATCTAACTAACGGTGTTTATTTGCTTTTTGTTTTTTTGTTTTGTTTTTTTTTTTGGGGGGACTTCATTGGTCCCCTTTTCTACTTCTCGGGTTACATTGACCCGTTTTATTCTCATGACTGGCCGGAATTCTTTATTTTCTGCTTTATCTCTAGTAGTTCATTACTGCTTCCGATTGACACACTTTCGGATAAGGGTTGGCTAAGGCTTTTGGCTAAAGGGTAAATGATGGGTTTAGAAAGAAATACGGTGAGTGTTTGGCTTCAAATGGGCTATGGGTACAAACTAAGGGTAAAAGGGAAAACGATAGCTGAACCGGGTTAAAACAAAACACACAATGCCTGGAATCATTTCTTAAGGTCCACACGGTATGGTTTACTATACCCTTACCTAATATCCCGATGTTCGTCTTTGCTACTCAATGCAATAATGTAGCGAGATCATTCTACATTCACGACAAGGAATTCGAAAAGTGTATAAGAATTACGTGTATGAATCCCTCGAAATGAAAAACGTCTTATTAGGCTCAAAACTCACTATCGGGTGGTCTCCACTAATGTCCCTAGTCATGTCCTATCCCGGTCTTTCCTTAACGGTCACGTCACTATCACAAGATTCTTCCCACAATGGTTGGTCTCAATCATTCAAAACAAAAATTTTAGCTACTTTGATCTCGACACTCAGAAGTGTAGGAATTCTACGTGCATAACTTGGGCCCGATTGGGCAACCCCAAACCTTACCCACACATTGTCCCCAATGTGCAAGTAGAGTCTTAGGTGATGCGACGCAGTCATTGTGCAGTTATTAAAAGAACAGGCCAGGCATTACGTATATAGCATAAAAAGACTACCCAAATTTTCTACAACTAGGCACCCCAAACCTAGGCCGTGGCCTAGGTTTGCCAAATAAAAGCCAAATAGAAACCAACCCCAAACCTCGGTAAAACTGAGGTTTGCACAGGGTCAAAAGCATTGAGTGTGTAGATGCGAAAGATGAGGCACCCCAAGCCTAAGTGAAACTTAGGTTTGTTGTCTCTCGTTAAACTACTAAGGAATAAACATCATACACCACTCATTAAAAGCAAGGTTTAGAACGTACCTGTTTTGCCCGGCCGACTGAGATTCTCTTATAAGATTCGAGCACTTAGAGGGGATGGAGGGAGCACACGCGCACACAACAGAAATAAAAGCAAAAGACAAAAATGCAAGAAAAAATGAAACACACAAATGCAAGAAAGCAACAAAGATTTGCACGAAAAACGAACGAGAGCCAACAGGGGACTCCCGCGGTTTAGCCCGCGACTTGCAAGTCGCGTGGCAAACCGCGTAACTCTCTGTCTCATAAAACCAACAGAGTGCCACGCGGTTTGCAAACCGCGTGGCAAGTCGCGTATGTCTCTGTTCGCTTTTCGCTTTTTTCGATTTTTCGATTTTTATGGCTTTTTCATTATTTAAACACACGCGTAAAACTAAAAATAAAGAACGGAAACTAACCTTGGTGGGTTGCCTCCCACCCAGCGCCGTATTTAAATTCGTGGCACGACTGTGCGGTTTCAACTCGGCTCAGTATCCACGGAGTTGGATCGCCCACACCTGCGATTCTTCACGGATTTCTCTTCTCCTTTTTCTCTTGCACCACTTCCTCTTTCCAGCAACTTGAATCTCACGTTCTCACCGCCAACTCGGAACGTGATCTCACCCTCTTCCATATCAATCAGAGCCCGGCTCGTGGCCAAAAATGATCGTCCCAATATGAGTGGAACCTCTTCATCTTCGTCTATATCGATCACCACGAAGTCTACCGGGAAGTAGAACTTACCAACCTTGACGGGCACATCTTCTATCACTCCGTAAGGATATCTGATCGACCTATCCGCAAGCTTTAACGTCATGTACGTTGGCTGCACTTCACCCAGTCTGAGTTTCCTAAAAACAGAAAGGGGCATCAGATTAATACTCGCCCCTAAATCACATAGAACCTTATTAAAATTAAAACTGCCAATTTGAATAGGAATCGAGAAACACCCTGGATCTTTAAGCTTTTGGGGCAGCTTATTCTGGAAGATCGCGCTGCACTCTTCAGTGAGTGCAACGGTGGCCTGGTGATCAAGTGCTCTCTTTTTGGAAAGGATCTCTTTCATGAATTTCATGTAAGAGGACATTTGGGTGAGAGCATCTGCGAAAGGAATATTAATCGTTAGCTTTTTAAACACCTCTATAAATTTAGAAAAATTAACCTGATCCTTATTTGCTTTCAGCCTGCTTGGGTAAGGCACTGTAGGTACCACCGGCTTGACCGGTGGTTGCTCTTGCTCCTTCACTTTGCTCTCGATCTCTTTCTCTCTCCTCGTATGCTCTTCATCAGCTTCACTCTCTTTATCAACTTCTAACTCACCCACATCTACCATCTCGGAATCTTCCTCGGCTCTCTTTGGGGAGGACTTGCTTACCGAGTTTCCAATCAACTCTTTGTCACTTCTTAGATGAATGGCATTGCAATGTTCTTGATTTCTCTTTTCAGCCATACTCGGGAAAGTACCAGCAGGTCGGTTTTGTAGGGCTTCAGAAATCTGCCCCACTTGCCTCTCGAGAATCTTTATTGCCGCGGTATTTTGTTCAGTTGCGGCTTTCACCGTATTCACCGTGCTCGCTAGCTCTCCGACCGTGCTGTCCATTTTTGACATGAACTTCATCATCATGTCTTCGAGGCCCGGCTTCTTCTCCCCGGATGGTCCTTCGTTTCTTTGCTGAACACCTGGAGGACGGTATACATTATTAGCATTAGGAAAATTAGATGAGTTAGAAAAATTACCTGACTGTGGTTGCCCGGGCTGATTCCATGAAAGATTGGGATGCTTTTCCACCCCTCGTTATACGTGTTCGAGAAAGGATCGTTTCTCGGTTGGTTCCGGTTTGCCAAAAAATGGACTTGATCAGATTCTTGAATACTGCTTGCTTGCAAATGGCTCGTAATCGCTGCTAATTGGGTTTTGATCTCCTTCAGCTCATCCGATTCCCGAACACTCGCTACTCGTGCAATGGATGATCGTGGAGTGGAGTAGCTATGTTCGGCGAGGTTCTCGATCAGCTCGACTGCTTCTTCATAGGTTTTGTTCATGAGTGCCTCACCCGCTGCAGCAGTGATGTCATTCTTGAATTGCGGGTGAAGGCCTCCAAAGAACGTTTGGATTATGACCCACCCATGAAGACCGTGATGTGGACATTTCTTCAGCATGTCCTTATACCTCTCCCATGCCTCGTATAGCGTCTCTTGGTCCCATTGCACGAAGTGCGTGATATCGGCCATTAACTGCGCAGTTCTTCCCGGTGGGAAGAATTTCTGGAGGAACGCTGCCTTCAGTTGTGCCCAAGTGGTGATAAGGTCTGATGGAAGGCCCTCTATCCAAATTTCTACTCTTCCTTTTAGAGAGAAGCTGAAAAGTCTTAGCTTGATCGCATTCTCTTCCATCCCGTTGATTTTGAAGGTGCTGCAAATCCTCTCGAATGCACGGAGATGTGCATGAGGATCTTCGGTCGGTGCTCCTCCAAACTGATTCTGTTGTACCATTATGATGGTACTCGGCTTGATTTCGAAATAATTAGCCGCGGTGGTGGGTGGTTGAATACCTATGCGGGCCGCTGCCACATTCGGGTCGGCAAACGACCGCATAGGCACCCTTTCTGGAGGTGGTCTCTCGTCGCCCATATTCAATTGCTTTCTAGCTTTCGACTCTTTACGTAGGCGATGAGCAGTTCTCTCTATTTCCGGATTGAGTTCTTCAATTTCTTTCCCTCGGGCCGTCCTTGGCATAAACCAAGTGGTACCTGAAAAGAAAGAAAAACAAAGTCAGTAATCCAAAAAAACTGAAAGAGATGGAATAAAACACGAAATAAAAGAAAATGTCCAATCTAATAGTGCTTATAGATGGTAGTGCTATTAATTACAACTAGTTCCCCGGCAACGGCGCCAAAAACTTGACACGGGGTTTTTGACACCCCGCGAACCTTACCGCAAGTGTACGGGTCGAAGTCAAGTAATAGTACTTTAGAAGTACGAGTATCGAATCACGGGGAACTAGGAACTAAGTATCACAATTACTATAAGCTTTATTAACTAGACTGTCGAATTTGGAAGATGGGTTTTAAACTAAATTCTAGCAAATCACAACTTAAACGCAAACAAAGCAAAGAACAATTTAGGAACTTCGATAGAGAGAAAAGTTGAGGGTTGGAAATCCTCCGGTTCTACACATGCACACAAACAACTCATACAATTACCAGTTTATCCCCTTAATGATTCCTAAATCTTTTAAAGTCACCATTGTTCTCTTTCAAGCCACAACGGGTTTTATTTTGAAAAGGATAGGTTTAATCTCTCGATCTCACCTATGGATTCCAAAACACATTAAGTACTCGATTTATGTTAAATTGGCTAGATTTCATCTCTCGATATCAACCTAACGGTTTAAATGGGACTAAGACTTATTCAGTATATCTCTATCACTGATTTATCGTCTTAGGCATGCAATTCCTAGTTCTATTTAACAGTTAATTCTCTCGAACTCAACTGGAAATAATAAATCAATTAAAAGCTAGCTAGACTTTCAAAGGCATTAAACACAAAATCACATGCTTCATTAATCAAGGAAAAACCAATAAAAGTTCAAATCATCTGGTTACATGCTTTATAAACCGAATTCATTCCAACCCCCAACACGAACCGGTTAGTTCATGTCGGTGGTGGATTCAAACACATGAGAGAAAGATGAAACTACGTATGTAAACATGGTAACGCGAAAGATTAAAAACGTGAAAAGTAACGTGATGAACTCCCTTCAATCGTGCTTGTATCTACGTTCCGTGATGATTGTCTCCGTGATCGGCCCTCTAACGTGACTCCGAAAGCTCCGAAAAGTCGCCGGAAATCGCCCCAAAATCGCCCCTGGTCGTCTGCCGAAAGTTGGATACCGAAAAAGTGACCTAAAATCGGATTTTGTAGCTGAAAAACGTGAAACAGTGGGTTACGCCACTTGCCACGCGACTTGCAAGTCGCGTGGTAAGTCGCGCGTGTCCAATTAGCTGCGTGGGTCGTTTTCTGGTTCGCGGTTCGGGTCCTGGTTCGGTCGTGGGTTTTGGGCTTGGCTTTTGGGCTCCCGTTAGGCTTCGTTTGGACTCGTTTTGGGCTCTTTTTAGCTTCTTTTTCCGAGGAATGCCGCCTTTTATATAACCTGCGTAAATTACTCAATAAACCGTCAAATACCCGCCTTTTTACTTGAATACAAGCCAATCTCGTTGGTTTGAGAACCGGAAATAACGCCAAAAAGTGGCGTTATCACCTAACAAGTTCTTTTTAGCAATAGAAATTTTAAGGACTGAAAAGGGAGTTTGTATGTCTCAACGTAAATATTGTCTCGAACTGCTTAATGACTTTGAATATTTAGGAGCTAAACCAATTAATACTCCGATGGATATGAATTTAATAGCTACAGATTCTTTTGGTTCAGCTTCCAACGATCCTCGCCTAAAGGACTTCACTGGTTATCATAAGTTGATTGGTAGATTAATTTATCTACTAGCAACTCGACCATATATTGCTTTTGTTGTTCATTGTTTAAATCAGTTTATGCATTCTCCTCGACAATCACATTTGAAATTAGCTCTTAGAGTTTTGCGATATTTGAAGTCCTCACCAGGTAAAGGTGTCAATTTTTCTTTCTCTTCTTCTGATTTTAAGCTTAACGTTTTTGTTGATACTGATTGGGGCAAGTTCCTATCAACAAGACGTTCGGTTACTGGTTATTGTCTTTTCTTAGGAAATTGTATGATATCGTGGAAAAGTAAAAAACAGACTACTGTTTCTCGCTCTTCTTTGGAATCTGAATATAGGGCTATGGCCTCTGCTCTTTGTGAAATAATATGATTTCTTAGTGTTCTGTCAGATTTGAAGATAAAAAATTTACTTCCTGTAAATTTGAACTGTGATAACAAATCTGCTATTCAGATTGCTAATAATCATGTGTTTCATGAAAGAACAAAACATATTGAGATAAATGTTCATCAAGTGAGAGAAAAAGTAGCTTCTAGAATGTTAAAAAAGAGTTAAAGTTGCCTCAACTGAAAATCCCGCTGATATTTTTACAAAATCACTTGGGGTGAATCAGCATAACTATCTCTGTGGTAAATTAAACATGTTGGATTTGTATCGATGCCAAGATTGAAGGAGGGTGTTAAAAGGTAAAGTTTTAGTACCAATCTTGTCATCTTGTAACTTATTGTGTGTGTGCGTGTGTCATTCTCAAGAGTTCAGGGGGTAGAATTGGCTGAGAGTGATAGTTGGAGGCGAAAAGGATTGCGCCTCACTTATTGGAATAAAAGAAGGGTAGCGGAGCAATAACTCAAAGTTGGAAGGACCAAAGTGAAATTAACTAAGATCATATATAAACTCTTTGTTATCGTTCATTTCCATTTGAATGATTTCATTTTCTCATTTCATCTTGTTTAGCTTAATTTGTTTTCTCTCTCTAGAATTAGGGTTTCTATCTTCTTCTAGATTAGGGTTTGTAAATCAATTTCAAATCTCTTGAAGTTGATGTTAGTTTCAAATATTCTTTGTAAATTTGTTGGTGTATAAAGTTTGAAAAACGAGTGGTTTCTCCGACGATAAAGGGTGGTGCCGGGGAAAAAAGGAGGGCTTGTCCCAATGGTTTCTTCGACGATGATCCCTGTGATTTGATGATTTGGTCCCTGTGTTATATATATATATATATATATATATATATATACATACCCTATATAATATATATTAGAGCTAATTACCTATTTGGTCCCTAAAGTTTTATTATTTTTACAAACATAAGGAAAAGTAAAAAGAAGACAAAAACGGGGTTGGACGCTTTTGCCCCTGACTCTAACGGAATTAGTGGCTAGGTCCCTGTTTCAAAGCAAAATCCAAACCCTAAGACGTAAAGTTGAATTATAAAATCACAGTCCCCCTTTTTCAAAGAAATGATCAAACGTCAAGGACCAAAATTGAAGTTTACTCTATATATAAAAGTAATTGTGGTCGTGAATTACATGCATTTTGATTTGGGAATTTAATTAAAATACCCCAAGTTTGAACTTGACTTACACAACTGCACCCTCTCTCTCCCATTTTGCGAAAATACCTTCTAATCCCGCGATTATGTCCACGATCGAGGACCCAGCCCACATGGCCCGCGATTTTGGGCCACAATTTTGATGTTTTTGGGGTTTTTCATGTTTTTTTTCATGTTTTTACTGTTTTTTTCCACACTTATTGTCCGAGTTGTTTCAATTATTGTACTTGAAGATGAATTTGTGGTTGCAATTCATCTTCCCCACTGAAATTTCATCCATAAATATCAGTAAAATGCAATCCATAATAGTTCATCAATTCCATTGTGGTTGCAATTCACATCCATTCCATTCTTCTTTCTTGCTTTCTTTCTTCATCATTTCAGTATTTTCTTTCTAAGATACTACTGAAAAAATGAGTTCAGCTGTTGCAAAAGCTAAGCTATATTTCTGTTACGATGGTGAATGGGTGCAAGACAACAATCAGTGGAATTTTGCTTATAATTGCAGTTCAATGATACGTTCAATGATACGTGTAGGTCAAATATTTGATACGAAGGATGAATTGGCCACACAGCTCGGAATTAAGTTCATGGAAGAGGGTTTCGAAAGTAAAACAAAGAAATCCGACAAGGGCAGATACATGGTTGTATGTGGGAGAGAAAATTGTAATTGGAAGATGTCTGCGAGGTCCGTGGGCCATAAATGAAGGATGTTTGGTGTTAGAAAGTTGCACGACGTACACACTTGTTCGAGGACGCAACCTAATCCCAACCACTGACATGCCAACAAAAGGACTTTCTGCTACATACTGAAAGGCAATATTCTTGATGCTAGCAGGGCATTTCGTCCAAATGACATTGTCAACGATATAAACCTGCATTACGGGATCACAATTGGTTACCACCAAGGCTAGCGAGCGTGATGCAAGGCACTACTAATGGTGAGAGGCGCTCCCGAGGAGTCGTATGAACGCTCCCTACGTATTTATATAATTTGGAGCTGGAGAATCCAGGTACAGTCACCAGAATAAGGACCGATTCAAAGGGACATTTTGAGTTGTGCTTCGTTGCCCTTGGACCCGCGGTACGTATATTAACACGTCATATGTTTACACATTATAAATTATAACATTTACAAAGGGAAACCACCTACATTTTTGCATATCCGCCCATTTATGGCAAATCTGCGTCGTGTCCTGGTAATAGACGCTGCCCATTTAAAGGGGCGTTTCTTGGGTATGATGTTCCTGGCGGTTGCTCTGGACGGGAATAACAACATCGTGCCCGTAGCTTTCGGAGTAGGCAAGTCCGAGACCGTGGAGGAGTGGAGTTGGTTTCTTACCATATTGAGACAATGTATCGGAGACCCGGAAGGGTTGGTGTTTATGTCCGACAGGGCTGCTTCCATAAGTGCCGCAATCTCTGCCACGTACCCAAACACCCCTCACGCCCTATGTTTTCGACATTTGGAGATTAACGGTGAAAAGCCAGGACAAACGTATTACAACACACCACACCACCTACTGGAATGAATGCAAAGCGTATACGATTCGGGAGTTTGACCGGTACATGAATGCACTACGAGTTAGTGCCGATCGTGCAACAAAAGTTATGGACGATGCTAGACCGGAGAGGTGGTCGATGGCCCATTTTCCTGCACAACGTTATGATATTCTGACCTCCAATAGTGCAGAGTCGGTGAATGCACTCTCCCGTTTTGCTCGTATATTACCGATTGTACAACTTATGGATTCCGGACCTTTCAACAAGAGTGGTACCAACTTCGACGCCGAAAAGGAGGTGAAATGCATAATAGACTCACACCAAAGGCGAAGGAGATCATTCTCAAAAGGGCGGGAAGGGCTGCGACATGGAGGGTAAGCGAAATTGGGTATGGGAAGTACCAGGTTCGGGATAACCGTTTGACGCGACTATCGATATGACCGACCATGTTTGTTCATGTCTGTAATGACAATACTCCGGGTTACCGTGCGGTCATGCCATCGCTGCTGCAAGGCATATGGGTCGTAGAGATTGCATCAATTTGGCTGTAAATTTCTACACGTACGCAACTTACCGGGAAACATATCGGGAGGTAATCAATCCAGCAGGACCCCCTGAATCATGGGTGTCTCCACACGCCCCCCTTCCGCCATGCTATCCACCGTTAATAACTAAGAACAGACCCGGGAGACAAAGAAAGAACGATCGACGTCCATCTCATGGTGAAGATCCAATACAGAGAAAATGTAGTAGGTGCCAAGCAGTAGGACATACTCGTGGAGATTGTCCAACTCCCTCCCCTTCAAGCGTGCCAAGGAGTAGACGTTCAGTTAGCCAAATAAGTAGCATGCAGGGCCCATCGGAGCTAGAACCACATGGAAGTCTAAGATATGATAGCATTGACCTGAACATTGATTTCCCTTAATTTTAACGACTAAATCTTGTATGCTAAGTGCTCTTGTTTTTATATATAACATGATTTATCTACTTTATCGTCCCGTGTAATTTAGCAAACATAAGGGACCTAAGTTGTAATTTAGCAAAGATAAGGGACATAAGTTGTAATTTAGAAAAGATAAGGGACGTAAGTTGTAATTTAGCAAACATAAGGGACAAAAGTTGTATTATAGCAAAGATAAGGGACAAAAGTTGAAAAAAGTGAAAATATGTCATTCATCTTTTATAATATTATATATCTCTCTAAATATTTATTTTTAAAGTTTTTCTTTTGGTCCTCTCACATGGTAATCATTTTTGAGATATTCTCCGTATTTGGAGATAAATCCCTTCTCTCTATTACTTTCTTCATTTTGGAAATAATTTTGAAAAAGCAGTTGGAGCAAAATATTAGCTCAAAATCCTCATTTTCTCAAATTTGGAGAAGTGGTAAGGGATGCTCTATAAATTTATCAAATAAGAATCGTCACTATCATTTACCACCGCTTTTGCCAGACAAAATTATCGGCCATTGCCATGTTTATCTGGTAATATAAATGACCCGGTAAAAACTTATCCTGTAAACGTTTAGTAAACGGCCCTTTACACTATGTAACCAAGTAACTAATGTGTACAGACTTCACAGAGACACATCCGTTCAGATCCAAACCAACTTTCACTTCGACCCTGTAATGCTCACCGTTAAGGGACAACCTTACCATCATTGAGCATAATTACATTTCATAACTATTAGACAAATAATTAACTATCTTTTGAATCTGTGAGCAACTTTTACCGTAAAACTACTGATCTTTGGTGGTGCCTGCAATTCACCGGCATCCGCATATTGCACATCCAAGCTAAATGTGCTAGATCTGTAGAAAGTCTGGACTTTCACACTCGGATATGGGGTTCACTAGGGAAAACAATACAACTCTCAACGTTCGTGAGGTACGTACTTTACTCACAATGACTTCCAACCTAACTGAAACACTATTACACATCAATTACGATATCATTAAAGATGCTTAAGTAGTCCCACATTTTGCCTGCTGTTTCAATGTCTAGCACTCTTGAATAGTTCGAATCTCTTTCTTTTCATATGTGCAGGGAATTATAGAAAAGTGGGAGTACGCAAACACGAGTATCGCCTATGATTTAAAGAAAAACGACACCATTTATTATTCCTATGACGTTTGGAGCACTGTTGCTTCCCATAAACAACTTCTTACCAAAAACTGCCAAATTTTGATCATGTGGTAATTATACCAATACTCTCTCAATTTCAGATAAAATTATCATTTTTTACACTCTAACAAAATGGCGTTTATAGGACGACTAAAATATATAAGCGTCCTAATATAGTATTTTATAGGACCAAACAAAAAAGTGTCATATCTAAAAGTGTTACAAAAGTTTATACGATGGCTTTGAGTGTCGTAACAAGTTTTTAAATATTTGAAGTGACAGCGCTGATCATGACATGGTGTTTCCATACCTGGGCACTGAGAAATGGATCAAAGCTCTTAATCTTCCGATTGAAAGTCCATGGGAACCATGGTTTGTTCGTACGCAAGTTGCAGGGAGAGTTCAAAATTCAAGTAATTTTTGTTTTTAGTAAATATTTATTTGATAGTTTTTTAAGCGAATACATTTCGTTTCATGAAATGGCATACATTTTTTAATACGTACTATATATCATGCAAAGTGGTTGCTCTTTGTTTTTGTAGATATCATATCACATATGCACAGAGTGGATCCTCGATACAATTTCCAACGGTTAAGGTAAGAAACATGACACTTAACTTGTTGTTTGATTAATCGTTTATATCTTCTTGTTACAGAAAATTATATTTATGTTATAACATAAGAAGGATGATACATGTGAGTCTGCGATTTTAATCATGATAACGGCTACTCGACATGTGATGAAATATCCGTCAATATAGCTGACGTTTTTCAAGACACGAAAACAAATTGTTATTCCAGCAAATTAATGTTATGACAAATTAAATGAGCAATTCCTTGTATGGAATGATTTGTGTTGTGTAGGGTTCGGGTCATGCACTAGCAATGTACAAGCCTGAAGAAGCTTTGACATTGATAGATCAGTGGCTTGCTTCTCATGCTAATTATTTAAGCTCTTCATTGTAAACATTGATTGTTTGGTCCATCTTGTTTCCTATTTCCCATTATTGCTATTAAACTTCTATTCACTAGACCTATGTGATGCAAGTGTAGAATTAATAACAAAGCTAGTGATCGCCATTATGGTCCATTTTCTATTACTCTTACAAATGCTGCCAATAGCAACGATCGAAATTCATTATTAGATACGACCAAATCCATTGACAATGAATTAACAACTAACATTTTTAAACCTAATCTTCTTTAAAGAATGGTTGGCAATGCTAAATTCATGTTGCAAAGGACATTTTTAAACCTTTTGGTAAACTTCCAATGGAAAAGGTCATTGCTAGTTATGTAAGTCAAAATGTTATAATGTGTTGGTAAATTACTAACGTACTAAAATTCGTTGGCGTTTTCAGATTTAGAATCAGCTTTTCTAACCGTTTGGTCATTGATTAACATTTTTTGTTGGTGTTTGTAGAAATTTGGCAAGGGATTTGTTTTTGTTTCTAAGTACTATATATATTTGCCAATGGTTAATTTATTATCTGCTCTTAAAATCAACATTTAGCAATGTCGTTAATTGCCTATGTGTTAGTCCCATTAACAAACAACAATTCAAGTAATCAATAGATGATAACAAGATGAGATAAGGAAAGGTTTGTGTATTATTCATATTGAAGAGAACTACCTAGAGAGACTTGTTTCTCTCTCTAGAACACACACTCACACCATCAAGCTACATTGTAAATGATAATTCTTACCCTAATTACCAACACAAGTCCCTTATATACTCTCTTGTTACACACTTAAGCCCAATCCCATATATCCTTAACCCAAGCCCATATTACAATTATAAACCCTTTACAAAACTATCATATAATTAGGATATTTTGTGTCCTAACACTATATTAATATTTTCAAGATAAAAAGAATAAGCATTGTTAAACTAAAATTTAAGACAACATAACATGTTGATAATTATAATGCATTGCATATAAACCTGTAAGAAATATCCAAAATCCAGAAACTCCAACATAAGTACCCAATTAAATTAAATATACCAAATCCAAATACAATCTACACATTAATACATGCTTGAATATGTGAAACCTTGGATTCTTTATATAAAAAATTTGATGCAGGCCTTTGCGTGGAAGAAGAGACCCTATTGTTCCTGGAGGTCCATGACGGGCTAACAAGGTACCCCGCTTAAACGACCATAACTTTTGCTACACGACTTCATTTTAGCCCATAATACACCGATTCAAGCTTAGAATGAGGAGTACCAGAAGGTCCGTGGAATTTTTTAGGCCTAAAAATGTTGTTTAAGCATGTTTTTTCTTGACCCTTTTTTGTGTTTTCTGCTTTATTTTACATTTTTTTATTGGGTTTTTATATTTTCCCCATAGTCTTTTTCAGATCCATATCGTTTTGGTCTTCTTATTTATATGTTGTTTATGTAATATGGATTGTCACGCGTTCATTAATAAAAACACTTCATTTTCCATCCAAGTTTCGGGTTCTCACTGGATTGGAATGTTGAGCCTAAATCTCGATATTTGTTGAATCAACGAGGTTCTAAAGTGATTATTCCCGATTATTCTTAGAATCAACGGGATCAATCTTTGTTTTGGTTTCTATACGCCAGATCAAGAAACGTTATCAAGAGGAAGATGTTTCAACATATATACATGTTAGATGCATCGTGTCTAGCAGATATGAGACTCCAACACGTCCCTTCGAGATAAGGCTAAAACGTTCCCCCAATAACGAATACTAAATAGTTTTTCGAGCCCGTTGGAGGGTGCTAGATGTATGTCCTAATTCATAATATGATTGATGAAGACGTTGCAATGTCAAAGTATTGGTTAAAATGTTATTCTCATGAATGTGTAACTTGTGGATTACAATTAAAGATGGAAAGGATAGTTAACCTAACACTGGATTACTTAATTGTAATTGTAAAAACAAGGCCCTATACCATATACATAATTACAATATAGTGGATGTTGATCCAAACCCTCAGTGATTTGATAATGACCCTCTCTTATATACTTAGTGAAAATTGTAAGTAAACAATATGTATCAGAGTTTCACTATCGCTGATAAGTACTAAGATCTTACAGTACCGCTGATAGGAACTCTCGCTCTTTTAAATTAAACATTCAGCGAACACTGTTCATCATTAATGCTCTGAGTCTGTTCAGTCATTATGATAATCGCTGATAAGTTAGTTGTTTACTTATGATCCCTGAAGACAAGTTTCACGTCAACAGAGGTTCTACGCTGAAGTCGAAGATCAAGCTCAAGAACCAGCGACAAGTCTCCTAATGAACTGATGCGGATCAGCGAAGACTCAGATTTATCCACTCAACGTGAAGTATCAAGTACAAGACTTCAGCTATCGCTGAACTCTATCATTCGCTGATATGAAATGATAGATCGCTGAATCAACGAAAGCTGATCATGAAGTCATCCGTACAAAGTACTTTTGTCTTAACCACCCTTGCACGACTCCGTACGAAATGTCAGAAAAGAACCTCCGACTGTCTGAAATCGTACAACCACTCTGATACTACATTGTTCATCCATGCGGCTACTAAGGTTGTCAACAAAGGTCAATGACATGCAACCAACCAGCTGATGACACGTGTAAAGTATATACTGACTTGCATTAAATGCATGCAGTATATAAAGAGATGAACTCACTTCATTTTGAAGTAACTTGCTAACTCTGGACAAGTTCAATCTCTTATCTCAAGATAGGTTATTATTAGTAATTTCCTTATCTCTCTTAGTGCAAGAAACCTTAGTGTTCCAACTTGTTTAGATTTAGGTTTATCCTTAATCTTGTTTCCGCAACAAGCTGTAAATTGTTAATGATTTATCAATAAACAATTTAAAAAGGTAAAATCTGTGTGTTTGTATTCAACCCCCCCCCCCCTTCTACAAACTTGTATAGGCCTTCGGGACCAACAAGTGGTATCAGAGCGGATTTGTTTAACCTCATAAACAAGATCTAATCTAAGATATTTCTCTTCCTTGCTATTATCAGAAAATGGCCACCAACACAAACACAAATTATATAGACAATGGTTCTCTTGCTAAACCCCCTAGATTTTCCAAAGATAACTTCAACTTATGGAAAAATAGGATGACACTCTTCTTAGAATGTGTAGACCCTACTATGCCTTACTATCTATAAAATGGTCCATTCATCCCTGTAAGAATTGATGCTGCTGTTCCAGCCGCTGAGAATAGACCTGCTATTCCAGAAAGGCTGGTACCTAAGGAAATCTTTCAATGGACTGACGAAGATAAGAAGAAAGTGGCTATAGATACAAAAGCCAGATCCATACTATCCATGGCTCTTCCTGACGAAGTCTACCATTCCGTCATGAATCTGAAAACATCAAAGGCCATGTGGGACACAATATGTGTTCAGTATGAAGGAACGTCTGAAGTCCAGGATTCAAGAAAGATCAACCTGGTAAGACAATACGAAAGCTTCATTTCTGGTAAGAATGAATCTCTCTCTGAAGTTAACCAACGTTTTAATTGTTTAATTATAGATCTGAAAACTGTCGGTAAGGAATATTCTAACTTTGAAGTACTGACAAAGTTTCTAGAATGTTTACCTGAAAGTTGGGACAATTATGCTATGTGTCTCAAGCTATCAAAGGATCTAAAATCAATGACCCTTTCAACCTTATATGGCACGTTGCTGAATCATGAGCAATCGAGCCATCTTAAGAAAAATCTTGTAAAAGATTCCAAAAGCACCCCTGTTGCTTTAATCTCAGAGGAACCTTCTACTCAGCGACCCTCGGTCACTATCACTGAGTTAGAAAGTAACTCTGAAAGGTCATCAGATTCTGATTTTTCAGATAATGATGAATCTTTGGCTCTCCTAACTAAGAAGTTCAGGAGATTTGCCAAAAAGAAAATGTTTAGAAAGAACAAACCTCTTTCCATAACTGACAAGCCTAGATCATCAGCTTTTCTTGATAAGGCTACTGCTACTTGTTTTAACTGCGAAAAGACAGGACATTTCGCTAACGAGTGCAGGTCAAAGAAAGTTTCTAGACCCTCAGCTTTTACAAAGAAACCCTTTGCTCCAAGAAATAAAGATGACAAATATTCAAAGCTGAAAGAAAAATATGCAAAGCTAAAAAGCTTTAAGAAGAAGAATAAAGGTCTGATGGCTGACTATGATTGGGCTGCTTCTGATGAAGAAGCATCATCATCTGACTCTGAAGATGATGAAGCAAATCTATGTCTTATGGCCAAGATTGAAGAAGAGGAAGAAAGTTCAGACATTCCCTCCACTTCAACATCTGCTATTCAGGTATCACCTTCTTTCTTTACCAATATTGCAAATATTGATGAAGCTGATAGTCTCCGTAAGATCGATCTCTTGACTAGAAGTTTATACGAAGCCATGAACGGCAAAACTGTGGTTGAAAACCAAAATCTTGATCTCGCTGAAAAGCTTAAAAACTGCCACCTTCAAATAGAAAAGCTTTCTAAAACTGAAGAAGATTTTAAAGATCAAGTATATTTAAATCAGCTAGTCAAAATCGAACGAGCAGAAGCTATCGTTGCATTAAAGGCTGAAAAAGCTACTGTTGAAGGATGGTGTAATTCTTCAACAAAGATCACTGAGATAATAAAGTCTCAGATTCCCCTGAGTGATAAACGTGGTTTGGGTTACAAATATGAAACTCCAAAACCAACCACTGAGCGTTCAATGCTTAAATTTAGAACGTTCGTATCCTCAGTCGCTGATACTTCATCTTCTCAGTGCTCCTCGTCCGTTACACCAATCCCTGAGGAAACTCCTACCTCCTCAAAAGGCAAGGAGAAAATGGTTTATTCAAAACCTACCTTTGTCTTTAAAAACAAAGGTAAAGGAATTGTTATTTACCAGAATCCTCAGAAGGGTACCTTAGTACCAAAGTTGAATGCTTCTAAAGCTTCAGTGGCTCATCCCTCTGGATCAAGGAAGCAGATATCTGGATTTATTCAGCGATCTACTCCTAGACTCAGATTGGATGTCCTTGGTAAGAAATCTGAAGAACTAAATGTTCGTCCCATTTCTAAAGCCAATAGTTTACTTGGTGCTGGCACTTCTAATTTGAAATTAAAAGCTCAGCATTCAAATGGTCCTAGAACTACTTTTAGTTATAGGAAATGTTATCACTGTGGACTTACCGGTCATATTGCTAGTAAGTGCCCCACAGCCACCAAAGCTGAAAAGATAGCTAAGGTGAAGATTGCCCCCAAGGCAAAGAAGACCAACCTTGGTGAAAATCAGGTCAAGGTGAATTCTACCACTGAGGTTAAGAAATTAACCAAAGTGAAGAAAGACAAAGCTGAATCTTCAAATGCTGCGAAGACTGCTGAACCTTCCATTCCAACTACTTCCACTGACAAACGTGTATACATGGTTAAGTGGGTACCCAAGAAAAACTAATCTTCCTTTGTATTGCAAGTTAAGAAGGGTATCTGGTATCTTGATAGCGGATGCTCTAGACACATGACTGGAAAGAAAAGCCTGCTCGCTGAATACAAAGAAGAGAAGGGTCCCTCTGTGACTTTCGGTGGAAATGGAAAAGGACATACCCGAGGGTATGGTGTACTTTCAAATGGTACAACCTCCTTCAGAAGAGTCGCATATGTTGAAGGGATGAAGCATAATCTTCTAAGCATCAGTCAGCTTTGCGACATGGATAACAAAGTAATCTTTACTAAGGAATCCTACTTTGTCTCTGACAAAAAGGAGAAGATAGCTCTCAGCGGTTATCGTTTGGAAAATGTTTATGTAATAAACATGGACTCAACAACCACTGAGAACTCCTGTTTCTTCTCAAAAGCCTCATCTGATGTCAACTGGCTATGGCATAAGAGGCTGTCTCATCTAAATTTCAAGACACTGAACACTCTTTCTTCAAAAGAGTTAGTCACTGGTCTACCTCAACATTCATACGCCAAAGAGTCGTTATGTTCAGCGTGTGAAAAAGGGAAGCAGACCAAAGCAAGCTTTAAGTCAAAGCAAGTTTCTTCAGTGTCATCTCCTCTACAACTACTCCATATGGATTTGTTTAGCCCTGTTAACAAACAATCCATCGCTGAAAAGAAATATACGCTGGTCATAGTTGATGAATTCTCTCGCTTCACTTGGGTAATGTTTCTCCGTTCTAAGAGTGACACCCCTGAAGAACTCATCAATTTTGTTCGGAAGATGGAAACCCTGAACAATCTGACCGTTCGCTCAATAAGGAGTGATCATGGGACTGAATTCAAAAACAGTTCTCTTGATTCCTTCCTTGAGAGTAAGGGTATTTCTCACAACTTTTCTTCAGTGAGAACACCGCAACAAAATGGAGTCGCTGAAAGAAGAAATAGAACAATTATTGAAGTTGCACGTTCAATGCTCAGCGATTCTCACCTGCCTACTCAGTTTTGGGCAGAAGCTGTTAACACTGCTTGTTTTACGCAAAACAGGTCGCGGATAGTCAAAAGATTCAAAAAGACAGCCTATGAACTTTTTCATGGGAGAAAGCCTTCAATCAGCTTTCTTCACATCTTTGGATGTCAGTGTTTTATACAGAACAACAGAGATGCTCTTGGAAAGTTTGATCCTAAGGCTGATGATGGAATCTTTCTTGGATACTCCTCAGTTTCCAAAGCCTTCAGAGTCTTCAATCGTAGAAGACAAACTGTAGAAGAAACTATTCACATCACGTTTGACGAATCCCGTTTAGTGAACTCTAAACCGTCCGCTGATACTGAAGAACTGAATCAATGGATGTTTTCTCATCTTGGTGATTCAGAAGTTATTCCCACTAATGCTCATCCAGTAGAAGATGATAGTCCTATCATTCCAAATATGCAGAACAGTGAAGCTGAAACTTCTTGGGTCTCAGCTGTTCCTATAAACACTATACCTAACGCTGAACCAAATGTCTCAGACATTCCATCTACTTCTCAGCAATCAGTGAATATAATGACAACTGCATCCATTCCTCTCTTGGCTGATACTCCTGACGTCGCTGAAGCTTCATCTTCAGCTCCCCCAGTTCAAGTTGAGTCAGCGTCTCACGCTCCGGCTCAGCGATGGACTATAAATCATCCAATTGATCAAATCCTTGGTGATCCAAACGCTGGGATTCAGACTCGATGAAGTGCAGGTAATATTTGTTTATTTGTAAATTTTATTTCACTAACTGAACCAAAGAATGTAGATGATGCCCTCAAAGATCCAAACTGGGTCAGCGCCATGCAAGAAGAGCTGACTGAATTCGAAAGAAACAGAGTTTGGAAACTTGCTAGAAGACCAACTGATAAAACAGTAATAGGCACTAAATGGGTCTATTGACATAAGTTGGACGAACATGGTACTGTAACCCGCAACAAAGCTCGACTTGTTGCTCAGGGATACAGACAAGAGGAAGGTATAGATTATGACGAAACATTTGCTCCAGTAGCAAGACTTGAATCTATTCTTCTATTCTTAGCATATGTTGTACACAAAAACTTCAAAGTACATCAGATGGATGTTAAGTCAGCGTTTCTGAATGGAAAGCTGAATGAAGAAGTGTACGTGGAACAACCTCTAGGATTCTCAGATTCTAAGCGTCCAGGTTATGTTTATAAACTGGATAAGGCACTCTATGGTTTGAAGCAAGCTCCTCGTGCATGGTATGACACTCTTTCTACTTATCTCCATATTGAAAAATTTGAGCGAGGTAAGATTGACAAAACTCTATTTTTTAGAAAAGTGAAAGGTCATATCATTTTAGTTCAAATATATATTGATGACATTATATTTGGTTCTACTAACCCTGAGCTTTGTACTCGTTTCGCTGATAGAATGAAAGATGAGTATAAAATGAGCATGATGGGTGAACTAACATATTTCCTTGGTCTTCAGATTAAGCAAAATGAGAAAGGAACTTTCATAAATCAGGGAAAATATGTTAAAGATAGGCTGAAGAAATTCGACTTAACTGAAAGTTCAGCTATGAAAACCCCTATGGCACCACCGCTGACACTTGATAAGGACACTAAGGGTGTTCCTGTCAATGTCACGCTGTACCGTGGGATGATCGGCTCACTATTGTATCTTACAGCTAGCCGACCCGATATTATGTTTGCAACATGCTTGTGTGCACGATATCAAGATGAACCTAAGATATCTCATATGAAAGCTGTAAAGCGAATCTTTCGATATCTTAAGGGTACAGCGAATCTAGGTCTTTGGTATCCCAAAGATTCAGGATTCGATCTAACCGCCTATTCAGATAGTGATTTTGCAGGTTGCAAAATGGATAGGAAAAGCACCACAGGAGGATGTCAGCTCCTGGGTGGAAAGCTGGTAAGTTGGACAAGTAAAAAGAAAAATTCAGTGTCTACTTCCACAGCTGAAGCTGAATATGTAGCTGCTGGAAGCTGTTGTTCTCTTGTCTTGTGGATGAGAAATCAGCTACTAGACTATGATCTTCAGCTCTCCAAAATTCTAATCTATTGCGACAGCACAAGTGCCATCGCTATAGCAAACAATCCAGTACTACATTCAAAGACCAAACATATAGAAATCAGATATCATTTTATCAGAGATCATGTGATGAATGGTGATATAGAACTTCATTTTATCCCAACTGATTATCAGTTAGCTGACTTATTTACCAAACCTCTTGATGAGACAAGATTCAACTTTCTCATCAGCGAGCTTGGAATGCTGAACTTTGAAGGATAAAATCTTCAGCGGTTCACATTGATCAGCGAAAGGATAAAATCAACTTGTATAACCCATTCTATCATCTTCTCTCTGCATAAACTTGATTCACTGATATCAAGGTATGTTCTCTCTCTCTGACAATCGCATGAAAATGCAAGATTTCAAAACAAAATGCATCGCTGAATATCTTTTCCTTAACAGCGATATTTGGAAATTTCTTAAAACCTTCACTGAATATTTTCATTCAGTGCTTCATGTTTTCAAAAGTGTCTCTGAGTTTTTCAAAACCTCAGAGACAACCAAGAATATGAAAGGACAGTTGTGACGTCATTGCAACGGATAAAACCCCGACACGTTTTCTCTTCCTGACACACGTTTGCACGTCTCGTTCAAACTTCCAATCAAATGCAAACACGTGTCCGTGTCATGATGAAAATCTTTTCCCGCTCAAGATTTTCTCTTTCTAAAATCTCTATATAAACAAATTCTTTGTTTATATTTTTCTTTTACGCGATCAATCTTCCTCCGCAAGAAATAATTCACTGTTGCATTTGTGATTTCAAAAACTTCAAGAACTGTTCATCATCTTCTTCATCAAACATCAAGGTTAATATGTTCTTGTTTATTACCAAATGCATATAACTTGTTTCCGATCTTCTCATTGTTTTAACAAGATCAAACAAAAGAACTTCGTAAAATGAAATCATTTTCTTTCGTGGTTTTATGAACACAACCATTTCATGGTTGTTCTTCAAGTTTAAATGCAAAATCTTAAACTTGTTCTTCATTCGTTTCCAAAATCTATTTCTTCATAGAAAACTGGAAAAACAAGAAAATGGGTTTTACATTTCGTTTCAAAAATCAAGAAAAACCCTAATCTTCATTAAGACATTTTGTCTGAATGAAATGGACAAAATTCGAACCATCTTAATGGAAAATCTTTCCATATTAAGATTATTCTTATTTGTTAATCTTTGGTTGAACTGATAATACAGGAAATGGCAACGTCTAACATTCCTACTACCGCTGAGAACATCTCTACTGACTCTGAGGAAATGGAAATCATCAAGGCTCCTCAGGTTAAGTTCACTCTCGATCAACTAGACTGGACTAAGATAAACAACCTTTCTGCGCTTCTCGAGTTTCCTCCTCGAAAGCAAGTCACACATCTGACAGATGCTGTGAATTTCCTGAAGAATTGCTGCATTTCAACAGTCCTGACCATTTCACCCCCTGCAAGTCAGCTGCTACTATCTCAGTTCTGGTACTCTGCCAGACACTCTCAGCTACCATCCGCCAAAGATCCCTCCAAAACAGTTGATTGTATCCTCTGCGATACTGAATATGGCACGATAAAGATCACACCCGCCATCATTCGCAAAGCTCTGAACTTTCCCATCGCTACAAAGGAAAAACCTTTTGTTCCTTTCCCTGACCATAAGAAGATCGCTGACAAAGAAGCTCTTATTGCATTTTTTGATGCAATGGGCTATGTATGGGAAATGGGCAGAGACAAGAAGCCTGAGAAGAAGCTAACACTGCTGAAGAAATCGAAAATGCCCAGCGAGATGAACTTCATCTTCGCTCACCTTATCAGCTGCATGACTGCCAAGACCGGCTCTTCTGATAAAGCCGCTCAACCTCAGCAAGCTATGGGATACGCTCTGCTGAAAGGTCTAGACATTGACTGGGCATCTCTCATCTATGATGACTTGCTGCAAAGAGTAGACTCTGCCGCTGACAGGCCTGCTTGGGTTCCCTACCCCCGATTCATCATCGCTATCTTTCAATATGGCCTGAAGGACAGCTACCCGCAAGAGGGCGATCTAACACTCTCTCAGATTGGCCCTAAGGTACTCGACTTCAAACCTGTTGAAAATGAGGTACGTCTTTCTACCCTCTTAACTCTTCTCAACCCTTCTTCTACTTCTGTGGCTCCTTCAGCGACAATACCCATCGCTGATACCCTGGCCACAAAATCCTCTCCTTCTAAGAAAAGGAAACATTCATCTACCCCACTTGATTCTAAAAGGATCAAGAAAACAAAGGAGCAACCCCAGCAATTTCATGCTGAAGACTCCTCAGCTCTTTCTGCAGAGCTGAAGGAACGTTCAGTGGTACGCTCTGCCACACCTGAACAAGCCATCCCTTTTATCCAAACTTCAGCGTCTCTAAACGCTGAGGTTACAAACTTGGAACCGACCCAACCTCCTTCAGTCTCTCAAAAGACTGATGAAGTGATTGTCAGTGAATCCAACGCTGAACTCATAACCCAACCCCCACTCTTATCCTTCGCTCCTCCCTCCACTCATTTGGTCTCTACTCCAGATCTAACTGGAGCTGCCATCATTTGCTCGGAACATAAAGTTGATTCTCCAGGAATGATGAAGACAGGACCTGCAGAAAAATCCATGGGCACTTTTGAAGATGACATGGAACTTTACTCAGGAACCCGTGATTTCGATGAATTCACCAATCCTCCTGCAGGTAAACAACAACCCATAAACACTGTGACTAAACCCCAAACTTCTGAGCTTTCCTCTGTTCACAAGTTTTTATATGTTACAGGTCCTAATTTGGGAGATATCAACGCCTCTCTGAAGTCCGTGGAGACAAAGCTGACAGGTCTCACCACTACTCTCTCCAATAACTCTACAGGTGTAACAAACGCTGGAGAGAATCTGAACAAGCTGACAACAGTGGTAGAGAAGAAGGCTTCCACAGATGACATGAAGCAAGTTGATGAAACTCTCAGCGACTTCGCCAAGGTGCTCGCTGATATCTACACAGACTACACCTCTCTCAAAAACTCAGTTTCGTCCATGACCAGCGAATTTACAACGCTGAAGACATCGGTTGGAACACTAGAGGGAGATATGTCTGCTGTGAAGACAAATGTCAACACTCTAACGACTGACTTAAGCTCTATAAAGACTGACGTTGGTTCGATGAAGACTATGATCGAACAGCTGCTGCACAAGGAGAATACTCCTGCTCCTGCTCCTGCCCCTGTCCCTGAATCTGAATATTTTACAGCGGCAGATCGCATTGAGCTCGGGAAGATCAATCCTGCTATTTCTGGCCTTGAAGACAGATTAGCAAAGATTGAAGTTTGTGTAGGTCTCTCTGGCCAAGAAGACAGAGAACCTACCAACGCTGCTGAATCTAGCCATTCCTCCCCCAGTCATCATGAAAAAGAGGGGGAGAAGAGCGCTGAAGACCTCGCCAAGAGCGCTGAAGACCTTTCCCATGATGAATCTATCAGGGGAGAGAAGACGAATGCTGAAGAAACCACCGCTGGACCTCAGGGAGATGAAAACCCTGAGGAAACCGAGAAGCTCGCCTCTGTATCTGAGGGGGAGCAACTCGAAGAAGAAACTGAGAAAACTGAATCCGAAGCAGAAGATGATGAAGCCGTCGACATCCCTGATGATGAACCATCTTCTTCTCCAAAGAATGATGATGATGATGAAGATGACGATGACTTCTTTATCGTCAAACCTGCTCCAAAGATCAAAGCTCTTAAGGGAATCTCGATAAATGAACCTTCAGGGGAGCAGACAAAGACAAAGCCCTCAGCCTCTGGAGCTGAGAAAGGCAAAGGCAAAAGTGTCGCTGAAGATGACAATCTGATGATCTTGCTTGAAAAGCCGGTTTGTCAGGTACACTAATCATCTCTCACTCCATCCCTCCTCTATCATACACTATTCAGTTCCTTTACCCAAGCCTATACACTTAAACCAATTCTCTCTATCTGATTCTACCCAAGTTCTTACTTGTAAGATCGCTGTGTTTCAGCTAGTCCTCTCCCCTGTTTGAGGATATCGCTGAAGGCTCCACAACTGCGACTTCACCAAAAATACCAGCTGCTGCTGAAGAAATAATCCCAGTCTTAGATTTAATCTCTGAGACTGATGAACCAGAAGAACAGCTACTCTCGCACAGAGGCAGACCTTCCTTAGCTCCTCAAAAGCTAAGTGAAGAGGATCAGAAAAGAAGAGAGGAGATAATAAAGCAATTCGAGGATCAGCGAATCATTCTGAGGCGTGATCAACTTCCTTCAGTTCCTCCAAAGTTCAGAATTTCCCAAAAGGAATACAAGGAACACCTCAGAGCTGAACGCCTAATCGCTGAAAGAAAGGAAGCTGGAGAAAAAGACAGAGAATACACCATCAAACTTACTCAACGATCAATAAAAGACCCCAAGCTGAAAAGAGTTCCCATTGATGTTCAACGTCAGCTATGGGATGATGCTCAAGAGATCGTTAGAGAAAAGACTAAGGTCTCTGATACGACTTTGGAATGGGCTAAACAAATGTTGACCTATCGATCTAGACCATCCAAAATCGTCAAGGCAAACATCAGAGGAAGACTGTACGCTGAAGTTCCTGTTGTTGAAGTGGACGTCTACAGAGATGACGAAACCAAGCAAACTTTCTATGCTACTACCTTAGAAAAGTTTGGTCTCTCTGAATGGTTAGAAACAAAATTAGCCATTCAGGGATCGCACTCAAAGTTCAAAAGCCATGTCGAGAAGATCTTAAACAAACAGATCGACCTGCTTTCATCTGCTGTGGATATTCCTCCTACTCTTCCTCAACCAAGAAAAGTCCCTGATAAGAACAAGAAAGCCTCTGGTTCAGGTCCTCATATTCGGAATGAAACGGGCATTGGTTTCTCTCGTGCTGAAATTGTTGGCCCTGATGCCGATCTCTCAATGCTTGACACCTCTCTACCACCTGGAGAAACATTCATTCCTGGCACAGTTGTAAGTGATCCCTATGGTATATTCTTTTTAGACTACTATGGAAATCATCACTTTCAACGTATCTCTGAGCTAGACATCGCTCCCATCGAACAACTCAGAGATCTCGTATACTGGTGTGAAGTCAGACGCATCATCAAAGCTAGACACCTGAAGCCCTTGATTTTTGAAGCAGCTCTGAAGAAAAAGAATCAAGGAGAAGATGTCCCTGACTGGATGATCCTCACATCAAAGACCCTTGATGAACTTCTCATCAAGGAAGAACCTTTATAAGCTGATATGATCACCTTTTTCTCTATTGTATCAGTTATTCTTCTGTACTTATAATTTATTTCGCTCGTACTTGTAATCTTTCCATTTCTCTTTGTAACCTGATTCAAAGTTTTAAAGAAAGATTTCAGCGAATGTACTTTACTCCATCAGTACTGAAAAGATCCCAGAAAACAGTAAAAGGGACAAATATTTTATGAGTTCTTTTTATCCTTATGTTTTCATTAAATAGCAATTTTCTTTGTTGCTATGTCATAATCAAATAGGGGGAGATTGTTGATCCAAACCCTCAGTGATTTGATAATGACCCTCTCTTATATACTTAGTGAAAATTGTAAGTAAACAATATGTATCAGAGTTTCACTATCGCTGATAAGTACTAAGATCTTACAGTACCGCTGATAGGAACTCTCGCTCTTTTAAATTAAACATTCAGCGAACACTGTTCATCATTAATGCTCTGAGTCTGTTCAGTCATTATGATAATCGCTGATAAGTTAGTTGTTTACTTATGATCCCTGAAGACAAGTTTCACGTCAACAAAGGTTCTACGCTGAAGTCGAAGATCAAGCTCAAGAACCAGCGACAAGTCTCCTAATGAACTGATGTGGATCAGCGAAGACTCAGATTTATCCACTCAACGTGAAGTATCAAGTACAAGACTTCAGCTATCGCTGAACTCTATCATTCGCTGATATGAAATGATAGATCGCTGAATCAACGAAATCTGATCATGAAGTCCTCCGTACAAAGTACTTTTGTCTTAATCACCCTTGCACGACTCCGTACGAAATGTCAGAAAAGAACCTCCGACTGTCTGAAATCGTACAACCACTCTGATACTATATTGTTCATCCATACGGCTACTAAGGTTGTCAACAAAGGTCAATGACATGCAACCAACCAGCTGATGACACGTGTAAAGTATATACTGACTTGCATTAAATGCATGCAGTATATAAAGAGATGAACTCACTTCATTTTGAAGTAACTTGCTAACTCTGGACAAGTTCAATCTCTTATCTCAAGATAGGTTATTATTAGTAATTTCCTTATCTCTCTTAGTGCAAGAAACCTTAGTGTTCCAACTTGTTTAGATTTAGGTTTATCCTTAATCTTGTTTCCGCAACAAGCTGTAAATTGTTAATGATTTATCAATAAACAATTTAGAAAAGTAAAATCTGTGTGTGTGTATTCAACCCCCCCCCCCCTTCTACAAACTTGTATAGGCCTTCGGGACCAACAGGGGAACGCCCTAAAAGTTTGATCCGGAAAATCTTGCAATCAAAGCGGTGGCAAACTTAACATAACTGTAATGCATGTATTTTTGTTAAAAATATTTTTAGAATCTATCGAGTAGACTTCGACGCAAAACTAGAAAAAAAATTGATGTTTAGTATGGGTTTTTATTTCGGTATGTTTCGGTGTCGAAAGGGTGCCAACGTTGGTGAATCCGGGACTCTTTCGAGGTTCGAGCACCTTTCTCGAATAGCAAAACATATAATATACTCAACAAAGTATCTTAAATCTGAAACAATATATTACTATTCAACATTTCTAAAACTTGTTGTGATCGACGAAACATATCTATAAAGTTGGAATGATGTAATATTATTCAACAAAGTATACTATGAAACATAGAAAGAAAACACTCCAATCGAATCGTTTACTCCATTACAATCTTACAAACATCAAACACAAACATAAGAAAAACTAAAAATCAGAATTAAAAAAAAATCAGTAAACTAAAATACAAAAAGCTCAACTGTAATTAAACTCTAAGAGTAAGAAAAAACGGAAGTGGCAAAATATGTTTGTATGTGACTATAAACAAAAAAAACCATTTTAGTCTATAAAATTGTAACGACCGTTATCCTAAAGTGTATGCCTTAGCGTAAAAGTTGTGGCTAATGTCGAAAACAAGAAAGTAACGGACTTGGTTGCAATTTTCTGAAAAGGTATTTAAGGGAAGAAATCCCTAATTTCCTTGCATTGTGTGTGATCGTGAAAAGGAGAAGAGAGGAGAAGGACCCTAGAGGGAGAGTTTTGCAAGCAATCAGTGAAAGGAGTTCTTGGAAGATCATCTACAAGTAAGAATTTATTCCCTAATAATCTCCTCATGCTTTTGTGTTAGTGATTGAGGATGAGAAATCAGGAAAAGAGAGTATGTATTCTTATTTTTTGGGAGTTTTGGGATTTTATATCAAAATTGGGTTGTTAGTGTGTTACAAATAGGTGTAAAATGGGTGATAGGAGTTAAAATATTAATCCTATTTGTATTGGAATCGAGTTGGGGAAAGCCATGCCTAAAATCGCCCGCGATAGTGAAAACCGCCGCACATCCAGAAATCGCCCGAGTTCGGAAGAGGGCTATCCTGATTTAGGGTAGAATCCGGATGGGATGTCCCGGATACTCGGTGAAATCTGGATGTGTTGTATCGGGAAAAATCCGAGAGAATCCGGATGGGTTGTATCCGGAAAAGTCGAGAGAATCCGGATGTATTGTATCCGGAAAAGCCGAGGGAATCCGGATGTTGTGTATCCAGAAAAGCTTAGGGAATCCGGAAGTTGTTTATCCGGAAAAGCTAAGGGGATCCGGATGTTTGAGTATCCGGAAAACTAAGGAAAATCCGGAAGTGATTGTCCGGATTATCGAGGAGATCCGGATAGGGTCTGTGTTCGGATTTAGTGAGAATCCGGATTAAAGGGTCTGGATTAGAAGGGACTTTCTAGCTGTGTGTGTGTGTGTGTGTGTGTGTGTGTGTGTGTGTGGATATCAGTGTTGTCAGATGGAATCTCATATCCTGTTTGGGACACTTGTAGGTTTTCGGTTTGTTCGGAAGTGAGGTTGGTGTTAGTCGAGTTCTTCGCATTTCAGGTGAGTTCCCTTAACCCCTTTTACGTGAAATGGTATGTGAAATATTTTACTGTTGATTATGGTACGACATGCGAGCATGATTTTATTTATAAACTCATTATAAATTTCTCGCATGAATTATATGTCTTGTGAACTTTGTACTCGCATGCTTTTCCAAAGATAAAAGATACATGCATCGCTACATGTTTTCCTAGCCTTGCTTGGTATGCTTATGCGGAGTCGGGTTGCACAGTGGGATAAGTGTACCTTGGGATTTTAACCATCCCTTGGGAGTTAAATTTATTAACCCCGTGGGTACAGAATCTGTTTCCTGCACACGTGGGGATGGGGAGTCTGCTTGGTCCTGGAGGCGAAAAGGGGAGTCTGCTTGGGCCCCAATCGCGGTTGTTATCAGTTGAGGATGTGGTCTATGAACTTTGTGCAAATACCCTGGTATGTTTTTGGATTATTCGTTGGGCCTCTGGCGGATAAGTTACTGTTTTTATGCATTGAACCGTATATAACTGTTTTGAGAGAGAATTCGTTAGACCTCATGGTCTAACCCTCGCTTTTCAAAAACTAAAACCATTTTCAAGCAAGAGTGTTAGTGGAGCTTCCTCCGAGGGCAAAGAGAAGGTTCGAAAGTAGAGATGTTCGAAAGCATGTTAGCTTAGTTAGTTTCTCGGCTATGGAAGTTTGTTTCCACTGCAAGTTTTGTAACTCTGTTTGGGATATTATGTTATGTATTGGGACTCATTTCGGGATATTTTAACTATTATGCATGTTATGGATTTTGGGTTGTTACAAAAATACTCAACATTCTTAGGTGCCTAAGATTGAGGTAGGATCAAATTTCAGCAAAACCAACCGAAAACAAGAGCAATCAATAGTATCAAACCCCCGATTAACATTAAGATTGAAGTAAAAATCATCATGAATTTAAAACTTCTGCTGGCCCGACAAAATATCGATAACAACCAATTAGATCAACCAATTCAGTGCTAGACTACTAGTGTTCTAAATCAAATGAAGCAAATAGAATGCGATCACAACAAAAAGGTTGTCAACAAAGAAAAAAAATACTCCATTTACTTTTCGCAAAATCACAATATTTCTGATTTTTTGTCCAATGTCCATGAATAATGGCTAATGTCTGAACTTATTTTTAATTAGAGTTCACAAATCACAAAATTTCTAATGTCCATCAATAATGGCTACTACATACTTTATTTTTAAGGGTACACAAATCACATATTTGAATGACTTTAAAACTCTAAATGTAACGGTTTGGCTACTTGAAAGTCAAACCGTAGGGTTAGAGGAGTTTTGAATGAAATAAATGAGTTTAAAACACAAACATGTGCTTTTTAAAAATTCGACGGCATAACAGCTATAAAAGGAATATTTCCATATATCAACCTAATGTTTGTCCAACAATTGGCAACCCGAAGACAAATAAATAAATAAAATCAAGCCTGATATTTGCCCAACAATTGGCAACCCAACTAATTAATATCACAAGTTTTGAATTACATAACAAAGTAGATGAAAATCATCACCAACAATAGAATATAACAAATTCATAAAGAAACAAAATCAAACTTAGTTTCAAATTAGCAACATCCACATCAAACTTAGTTTGTTCACTTTATCTCAAACTCAAATCTTAGCATAAAAGAAAGTAGATGAATCCATGCATATACCCATAATCTTTAACCGTAACATATAAGACCCTATTATGCTAAATTTCTTCATAAGACACACAACTTGAAGAAATTGACCAACATAGATGTGTCACTTCCCTTTACAAATTGTACACTACGATGCCAATTCCAAGTCACACCTTACATATATGCCAACCAAGTCACATCTTACATATATCCCTTTCGATTTCTTCTTGTCTAAACTCACACCAACACAAACACCAACACCATAATCTTATAATAATAAATCCATGGCCCAATTAATCATACCAACAAGTTATATCGGTAAATCTTATATCCCATACAAATATCAAATTTTCAAACAATAACACGAAACACATAAAATTTTCAGCTAGCTATCAAACCTACGGTAGGAAATTAAAAGGCGAGAAGAAAAATTTGAAAAGAAGAAATTAAAAAGGGAACTTACAGGGGAAGTTGGTGATGGTGTTGGGGTTATGGAGGTGCTCGGCAGTGACAGTGGTTGGTGTAGAGAGAATGATTGGAGGGAGGGGGTGGTCGACAGTGGTGGTGGTTGATAGTGGTGGTGGTCGACAGTGGAGGTGTTTGCGCTATGGGTGGTGGTGCTGTCGGTGGTGGCGTTGTGGTCATGGTGGCGATGATGGCCAATGGTGGCGATGGTAGCTAAAGGTCGAGAGGGCCGATCGAGAGGGAATGGGGGAGGGATATTTGATCTCAAGGCGATGGTCGAGAGTTACTATATGGCTTAAAGCCCATTTTTTCTATTTATTAAACTCAGTTAAAAAACGGACGGATTTTCGACGAAATTTACGTCGGTAATTACAATCGGATTAATGTCGTCGGTGATTACCGACAGATTTCCATTTTTAAAATAAAAATAAATATAATATTTAATTCTAAATTATTAAATAATATTTAGTTTTAAATTATTAATAATTATTAAATAAATTATTAGATTATTAAATAATATTTAATATAACATTATTACATTAGTTATTAATTCATTAGATTATATTTAAAGTTATTAAATAAGTTATTAATTCACTAAACTAGAGTTAACAAAAAAAGTTAACGACCGTTACGAGGAGGGACCAAAAGCGTTATTAAACTGTGTCATTTAGTAACGGTTTTGGTCCTTCATGCTAACGGCCGTAAACTTTTGCGTTTAGTCTAGTTATGTCAGGGGTATTTTAGTCATCTTAAACTTTTTTTTGTTAATTCACACCACTACCCCTGATAAATGAGGGTTTTTCAGTCACATGACCTCTATTTAAAATGACTAAAATGCTCTAATTTAACTGGACTTAACGAAAAAAGTTAACGGTCGTTACTAGGAGGGGCCAAAACCGTTCCAAAACGACATACCTTAAGAATTAAAAATGAATTTTTGAGTTTTAGTAACGATATCCGGAGATTCATTTTTGAGCAAATCGAACGGGAAGAACAGAAGCAAATCGAACGGTAAGGATCTTGAGCAAATCTTGAGAAACCAACGAGCACAAAATGAGATCTTAAGCAGGAAGAAGAATGGGAAGAACAACAGCAGGCAAAGTAGAACAGCAGAAGACGAAGCAAATCGACATGATCGACCTGGAAGAATGAAGGATGAAGAAGAAGATTCCAACGGTATTTCTGTATTTTGATATTTCTGTATTTTGGAATGATTCCAAAGGAAGAAAAATATCGATGAAGAGAAGATAGGAGGGTTTTTTTTGTCTTTTTCAAGATTTTTGATGGAATGGATTTTAATTCCATCTCCTTTGTGAAGGAATGATGAAATCCTTAATTGAGGGAATGTTTGGAATTCAATTCCATTCCATGAGTAACCAAACATGACAATGGAATTTGGTCAACGGAATTGATCATTCTAATTCCGTCCAATTCCGTCGGAATCCGACGAACCAAACACACGCTAACTATCAGACCCCTAATTTAATTCTGAATAATTACCAAAAAACTAGATTACATTTTCTACTATATTATAAGAGACTCTCAATCATTCTGACCACTTAATCGTTTAACACCAAATCATTCAGCAACTACCAAACAGCCCCTTAATGACGCATATGTCTCTGTGTGTATAACGTGATTTTCCAGAAGCGTTAACCATTGTAAAATCTTCAAGTGACAATAGAGGTACCTTAATACTTTCTTGGCCGCTTTCCAATGGTCTAAACCCGGGTTAGATTGATAACGACCAAGCATGCCAGTCATGTGCTATATCAGATTGGGTACATACCGTGAGCATACATTAAACTCCCGACAACCGATGCATATGTAATTAGTTTCATTTGATCACGTTCAACCTCAGAATTAGGGCATTGATATGAGCCAAATTTGTCACCTTTTACAATAGGGGCAACAGAAGGAGCACAATTTTGCTTATTATACTTATTGAGGATGCGGTTTATATAGGCCTTTTGAGATAAGCCTAATATGTCATTCTTTCTATCTCAGTGAATTTCAATGCTAATTACATAAGAAGCTTCACCAAGATTTTTCATATCAAATTGTTTTGACAAGAAGCATTTAACCTCAAATAACATGTCTTTATTGTTACTAGCAATTAATATATCATCAACATATAAGACTAGTATTGTGAAATTGCTCTCACTCATCTTGAAGTATATGCATTGATCAATTCAGTTCTTTTTGAAGTTGTAGTTTTTCATAACCTCATCAAACTTCAAGTACCGTTGCCTTGAAGCTTATTTAAGCCCATATATTGACTTGTTAAGTTTACATACTAGATGTTCACTTCCTTAACCTTAAAACCTTCTGGTTGAGTCATGTAAACATCTTCATATAAGTCACCATTTAGGAAGGCGGTTTTGACGTCCATTTGATGTAGTTCCAAATCATAATAAGCTACCAACACCATAATTATTCTAAAAGACTCCTTTCTCGACACATGTGAGAAAGTTTCTTTATAGTCTATTCCCTCCCTTTGAGTAAAACCCTTAGCAACCAATCTTGCTTATAACACTCAACATTTCCTTTAGGGTCTAGCTTTGTTTTATAGACCCGCTTACAACCTACACGTTTTGAGCCCTTAGGTAGTTCTGTAAGTTGCCAAACGTTGTTAGTATGCATAGAGTTTATCTCATCATTCATGGCATCAAGCCATTATTTTGAATGATCACTACTTTTGGCCTCATTAAATGTAGTTGGGTCTTCAAACTTTCCCAAGTCATAATCGATCACATTCAAAAAAGTGATAAAGTCATTATAAGTGGTAGGCTTCCTAGATATTTGTGATCTTCTCAAATGTTGAGTATCTTCTACAACTTAATTATTGAGTGGAGTATCTTCATGTAATGGTTCATTCTCAATGTGAGCATCCACAACTTCATTATTTGATGTTGATGCTATATTCTCATTGAGAATAGAAAGGGGCAAAAGTAAATTTGGAGTTCCATCAGGTGCCTTTTCTTCGTATAAGTCAATAACTCTCGAAATATTACTCCCACTCAAATTTTGTCAAGAAGTTATGCATGCCTAGTTTCCACTATTCTAGTAGTATGAGACGGCGCATAGAAACGATACCCTTTAGTACCTTTCAGGGTAACCAACAAAATAACAAGTAATGGTCTTAGGGTCTAACTTTTTGATTTGAGGATTGTAAAGTTTGGCTTCAGGTGGACATCCCCAAACTTTAAAATAGTTTAATTATGGTTTCCTTCCCGTCTATAATTCAAAAGGTGTCTTAGGGACAACTTTTAAGGGAACACGATTTCGGATGTGTACGGATGTTTTAAGTGCTTCAGTCCATAACAATTGTGGAAAAGATGAGTTTGCAATCATACTACGCACCATGTCCATAAGAGTGCGATTACGCCTCTCCGCAACCCTATTTTGTTGAGGTGTACCTGGCATAGTAAATTGATTAACTATGCCATGAGTTTTGCAAAAGTCAGCAAATGGTCCAGGAGCTTGACGTCGACCATAATACTCGCCACCTCTGTCCTATCTCACTACCTTTATTTTATAGTCGAGTTGGTTTTCAACCTCGGTTTTAAAAGTTTTAAACATATCAAGTGAGTCGGACTTCTCATTAATTAGGTACAAATAAGTGTAGCGTGAATAATCATCTATAAAAGTTATAAAGGACATATAACCCCCTAAACCGGGAGGAAAAGGTCCATATATATCGGTATGAATAATTTCAAGTAAACTTGAACTCCGGTTGGACCCTTTCTTATTCTTGTTCACCATTTTCCCTTTGATACACTCAGTACATTTATCGAAGTCTAAGAAATCAAGATAATTAAGAATTCCATCTTTCACAAGACGTTTCATTCTTTCTTGTGATATGTGGCCTAAGCGTTTATGCCACAATCTATAGGAACTCTATTCATCTCTCTTTATTTTAGTTCCGTGACTACATTCATTTATATTCATAGTAAGTAATGATTCCGAAAATTTATCATCAAGATTTAATTTATAGAGGCCTCCCTCCATCACACTAGAACCAACAATCTTAGAATTATAATAGATAATCATTTTATTATAAGTGAAGTTTAAATCGTATCCAATAATAGTAAGTTTAGATACATATATTAAACTCCGCGTTATACTCGATACATACAAGGTATCTTGAAGATGTAATTTATTTCCACCTTCAACTACTAATGAAACCGTCACTATTGCTTCCACCTTGACTTCAATTCCGTTCCCAACTTTAATGGTTCGTTGACTGTTTTCCAATGTTTTCTTTATACGGAATCCGTGTAAAGAATTAGTCACATGAATCATGGAACATGTGTCAATCCACCAAGTATTGGAAGGCATGCTAATGGAAAAGGATTCCAAAATCATGTAGTTAAGGAGTATACCTTTCTTAGTTAGCCACTCTTTGAACTTGAGGGCAATCATGTTGAATGTGATCGTTTTGTTTGCAAAACCAACACCTTATTCTGCCCTTTGTTCCACTTGTACCAGGACCGTACTTTTGAGCCTTATTGAGAGTAAAGTTACTTCCCTTATATGGACCCTTTCCACTATTGGAGAACTTCCTTTTATTGGTGTTAGTAGTAGTAAGATGAGCAACATCCGATGTTTCTATTTTTAAACGTTCCTCTTCTTGAACACACATGACAATAAGTTCACTCACTTTCCACTTCTCCTTTTGGGTATTGTAATTAATTTTGAATGGCCCTAATTGAGAGGGTAATGAAGTCATTATGAAATGGACAAGGAAACCTTCAGAGATTTCTATGTCCATACTTTTGAGTTTGTTTGCCATGTCGTTCATCATCATAATGTGCTCACGCACACCACTAACACCATCATACTTCGTGGTGAGCATTTTAAGTATAAGGGTACTTGCATGTGCTTTAGATGTACCCTTAAATTGCTCCTCCACAAAAGTCAAGTATCTCGTAGCCGTTCAAAATTTGGGATTGCTCCCGTGATGGTTGAGGATATGGAGTTTTTGATTATCATAAGGGAGATGCGGTTTGAACGCTCCCACTGTTCAAAGAGACGCTTTTGTCCAACCGTGTTCTTGTCAGTTAGTGCAGTTGGGCGTTCAACCCTTAAAGCCTAATCCAAGTCCATCACTCCAAGAGAAATTTTAATTTGCTCATTCCAGGAAGTAAAGTTAGTCCCATTCAGTGGTTCAACTCCGGATAGATATCCGGAGGTTCCCGTCATTATTGAGGCTAACATGTTAAAGTTAGAAAAACTAGGCTCATAGTGAACTAAAAGTACATAAAAAAATAAGGGGCATATATATATATATATATATATATATATATATATATTCATGAAGCATAAGTCAGTTTAATCTATTACAAACACATATAATAGATCGTTATTAAACATAACATTCAATTGTTGACCTTTCGTTAGTCCGGTCAACAATTAAATCATTGATATTCTAGTTAAATTATGCCGACTTATCTAAAATATATCACCTTTAGGCTATAACGCAAAATAAGTTCTATATAATAAGGTGTAATTTATTCCTCCGTTGGATCGAAATAAACTACAACTTATTAAAAATTGAATTATATTATGCAAAATATCAACATATTATGATCTTCCGTTTAGTTGATCATTGAAGTTGAAATAAGTAAACTGCATAATGATTCTCAAACAAAAAAAATACTTTATACAAAAAAAAAATACTTTATACAAATAATAATTGATTAACTGTTTGGTGGAAAAATCATCCACGATTTACGGTTCAAAGAAAAAAGATTTTGTTTTCTTGATGCATCAAAAGATAGAGTAGGAAAAAAAAGAAAAATAAATAAATAATGTTTCTAGTTCGGCGATTTCTGGAAAAAATAAATTATTTCCACTTGTCATAAGAAAGCCAAAAGCACATAATGTAAGTCTCGATCCATTTTTCCTACTGGCAAGAAATTATCATATTAAACTAATATAGCATCAAGAAGAACACGTGTTTTAGACATGTGTTTACAATCATACGGTTGGGTTTGCGTGCGACCAACCTGTTTTCGTGAGACCGTAAGACAACAAAATAACATTAAAACTTCACAATGATTCATTGTGAAGGTAAACAAAACAATGAACCTTCACAGCAAAAACACTGTGAAGGTTTACCTTCACAATACCTTCACAGTCTTTTGCTGTGAAGGTTTAGTGTTATTTTTTTAGTATCACGGGTCTTACGGAAATGGCTTGGTCTCACATGATCTTAAATCTACAATCATATTATTTATATATATATATATATATATATATATATATATATATATATCTATACTACATATATAAGCATTTACATCAAATGTCTTAAAGACAAATTTTAAAGCATTATGTACAACTATTTTATACACAAAATTCAAAAATCTCTTAATTACAATTCATAAAGCACATTGTACAACATTTTGATGCAAGTTTTTTAAATCGGGCCAATGTGAAGATGCAGGGTGCAGCCCATACTGCCATACTCTCTGACTCTCTGTCCTCAAGCCATACCTTCTATCAAAGCCCATACTTGTATGTCCTCACACCATACCCTCTTACCTTCTACCTGACCCATGCTTTCTACCTCAAACCCATGCTTTACGTGGTATATAGACATGTATGTGAGAGAGAGAGAGCACCAGTCGTCCATTCCCGCTCCAAGAACGGCTTGCGATCCTCCTCTCTTCACAATCTGGACGACCACTGATGGAAATCGAAGGCAACGCCGTTTATATCGTCATTGTGGTATGGCTCTGTCCGATTTTGGGTTTTTTGGCCCAAAATTGCATTTTTTTGTTGTTGCTTTCCGGGATCGAATATGAGGGTGGGTGGGATAGGATTGTTGTTTGGAGGTCCTTTTTGACTCCGATTAGATGTCTTTTGGGGATTTAGATGGCTTTCCGTGATCGATTAGTAATGGGTATAATTATCACGTGTTACTAGGATGGTTTTATTTGGGTGTATTTACGATTTAATGTTATGTATTTGCTCAAGTCTGACAATCAACCAGTTCGATATCGGTTCCATATGAAGGGAAGCGGCGGAGAACGTGCTAAAGAACCTTCAAGTGCTACCGTTGTCTGGTGGTGCTCCAGTTCCATCCTCCACCGTTAAGAAAAAGGTTTGCTCTCTCTGATTCATTATCGGTTCCATATGAGATTTTTGATTGCTAATATGACTGGTTTATTTCTGTCTCATTCTGATGTATGTGTTCATATAATATGGTCATGAAAAGATAATAAAGTAATCAAGTTTGTTTTAATTTTCTTGTTGTACCATCTGATATGCATATTCCACATGCTTATTTTATTTGAAAGATTCACTATTTTCGTTATGAATGATTTTCAATTTTACTTAACATATTCTCAAGGTTTAAGGAAGAAGATGAAGACCACGATTCGTAATCTCTCTGTGCCTGCAATTTCATCCTCAAAGTTTGTTGCTTATTTTGCCCTTTTTGATGTATTTTGTTGCATAACTTTTAGATTTTGTGGGTTTCTAAGTTTCATTGGTAGAATGTTGTTGGTACACTTTTGCAATCAACGTGTAACCATTTTGGAAATTTGAGAGTGTACATGTATTTATGTTGGTTAGAAAGAAGTATTTTTTGCAAATTTGATTCTCGAAATCAATGATATGTTCGGTTCTCATTTATTATGATTCCTAAAGAGTTATTAAGCATGTAAGCTTTTTTTTTCGTCCATCAAAATCCATTTAGTAGTTTGTCTATTAAATTAAAATCCATATGTATTTTATCTTCAACATGTTTTTATGTGAGTCCATTTCTATCTACTGACCATCCAAACAACAGTTGGAATGTGGATATATTTTCTCATTTACTAGACCATTTGGATGATGGCTACATAATAGATTTTGGATGGCCAAACTCAAATTAATGGATAAATGTCATATTTTAAATAGTTTGTGGATTAATTCAAGTGTAGATATGTGATGCGAGTGATCTATGCACTTTTTAGGAGAGTTCTTTAGCCTGTTCATATTTGGTGCTTTTTTGAAGATGGAATTGAAGCACTCAGTCAAAATATGCTTGTCATGAGCTGCAGCCTGCAAGTTTCACTAGAGATGTGATTGTGTATCCCACCGATGTTCCACAACTTTACTTGTAGCTTTATGTTCATTTTATCTGATATGAATGGGACTTTAGTATACAAAAGTGGTCACCCAAGGCATGTTGTTATTGTTTATGATTGTTATTTTTGTTTAAATACCACTAATAGGGTTGCTTTTATGAAAGGGTATGATGTTCTTTTTGTTGTTTGCTTTTCTTATTCATAAATTTATATATTTCAATTTAGTATCCATTTCTTTATGTTTTATGGTTTTTGGGTATCAACCAAATGATAATTTATCTGAATTATTTGATACGGTTTGAAATATGGTTTTTGGTTGTGGTTGCTCTACAAGACAGGTTTACCAGGATGCACTGAATGAGTAGTTTTTTATATTGGGTTTCTTGCTGATTAATTATATATAGGTAGATGATGGTATGGTTGGGGATAGCTAAAGGAGATGCTTACTATTATATGGGACCATAACAACTCTCTCCAAACTCAGCTCAAGAAACTAATGCAAGGCAGAATTATTAGTCTTGCATCCAAAGAAATGAAAGTTGGATGAAACAGTTGAGCAAAGTTCGTGGAATCACCCAAATGAGGTGTTACCCAATACGGGCATTCAAAGAGTTTACGTCAAAACAGACCAACTGATTCCTCTATTGTCGGTTGTATTCGTTGGATAATGATGTATGTTATTTTGTAATTTATATTTACAAAGTGGTATCTTTCTCTATCGATCCAAGTGAAATCCAACATTTCATCATCTTTGTTTTTCTTTAAAATGCATTAATTCCAATCCAAAGTCATTCTTTTGTTAGTATTTATTATATGGAACCGTTGTCGTTTATGACGATAATTATCGAGTTTATAGTTTGACTCTATTGTTTTAATTTATCATCATCAACTGATACATTAAAATTGTCTCCAAATAGATTCAGTTGGATTATTATTTTGTGGTTTGTATCATGAGAAAGGAGCAAGTGTGTGGTAGAGTTAATTGCTTTAACTAGAAATTAATTAATAAAGTTTTATTGGTCAATGGTCATTGAAATAGGAACCGGTAGTCATGTTCCCCAAATCCTTCAAACATATTTATCTATGCACGGTAAAATTACAACATGATGAGATTATAAAAGCAATATATGACAAGTATTTAAATATAGGGGAGATAAATTCTTACACTATTATAAATTCTTGCATCCCGTCACATTGTGCGGTCAACAAATAGTTTGTTTATATGTATGTGCACCTTTTTCTTACATTTAGCACTTCTAAGTTGTCTCTTCAAATAATTTATATCATTGAATTATTGAATAATCAAGCTAGAAGTGGATATGTAATTTTTTATTTTAGTTCAATGGTTTTGCGAATACTTCTATTTTATGGCAATGTTTTATGTTTGGGATTTGGAAGTGGAAGTTAAACTCATCTTGGCACTATTAAAATTGAAATTGTTTCAACTCCTTTCAAGACTTATGCAACCACATGTGGCTTGCATTTCAGATCTGACTTAGCAATTGAGACTAGCGGAGGGGATTTAAGTCCATCTCTCGTATGATTTAAACTTGAACTTGTGTGTATTTGAGAAAAGTCGTTCAACCTCTTTACTAACTGAGTTATATGCTCGAGGGCTTTTCATTTTTCATTTATGATACAAATTTCACACGTTGCTCACCCGGTGCATTGCACGGTCACACTGCTAGTATATATATATATATATACTACTTGTATATTGGTTCTAATCAAATGTCTTAAATACAATCCCTTAAACACAAAGTACTACATTTTTATGCATAAAATTCAAAACAAACTCTTAAATACATCTTATAAAGCATAATTTAGAAGTGTTCCAACCCATTGTACGCTTAAAAAATCTAAATCCCATACTTTCTGACCTCCATCACTGTACCCTTATCTCACGTCTCAGAGGTATTGCTTTCTTCATACTTTTCTCTGAAATGGAAGATTTGCTACTGTATCGCTGGCCCCCAAAACCACAACGTTGCATCAATTCCATTAAAATCCAGATTTCGATATTGCGATTTGGACCCCTTTGGTTTTGTCAGGTTCTCTTCAAAAACAAAACCATTCATGGAAATCGATCACTCAAAGAGAACTACCTCACTCGATCTTACCTCGTGCTCGAATTCGGTTTTGCTCTGCTCGGTAAGGAAGAAAACCCAAATTACTAGTCGATTTCGATTTTGTTCTGCTAGATTTGCTCCGATGTGAATCGTGGTTTATTTCTTTCCAGTTTTGTAATTTTCTCCTCTACCATGCATGTGTCATTATTTTGCCAAAGGGGCCATAACTTTGTGTTTAAAGAAAAGAAGTGAAGGCTTCTTTCTGTTATGATAAAATAGTTTTACTACTTGATTTGTTGGTAAGCTGTCTTTTAGGGAGCATTTGAGCAGTGGTGCCTACAACACCAAGACTGGACCTAACAGAGCTCATCAAGTTTGATATGGGAGGCTCAACTGCATATTTATGTGATGCAAAACATTTTGGTTTCTCTTTGTTTTTTTCCATAACTGCTTGCTTCCATGATGGTTCTTGTGGTTAAGGATGTATTTGCATGCATTCTTTTCCAATGTTGCATTGTCTTGTATTAACAGAACAATTTGCATCATGATATCTTAAAACTATTTTAGATTTTGTTTTCAATAACTTTGTTTAATCAATGCCTTTCCCTTTTTTGTTTAAATAATCTCAGATTGTAATCTATTCCTTCTATTACGTTTATGTAGTCTTGGTTGTTGGTGGTTTTCATATATTTTATTGGCAATTTTGTAGTCTTAATCTTTAGTCAATACCATATTCTTTTACTAGATTCTTGATAGCTAGACTCATCAAACTCTTGCTGGGTTTATGTTGAATAGATTTTAACAGTTACTTTATATATAGTGATTTGTG
Organism: Saussurea involucrata; assembly: GCA_033807775.1. NCBI lineage: Eukaryota > Viridiplantae > Streptophyta > Magnoliopsida > Asterales > Asteraceae > Saussurea > Saussurea involucrata. Next base: position 43,538,962 of record CM066325.1, on the reverse strand, counting down.
TTAGGACTTGATCAAGGTGAGTGGAATGCATTTATAGGATCTTAATAAATATGTGATAGTAGTTGTGCCTTTGAATATGCTCTGCTCAGCTATTACAGGTCTCACATTTCAATGATGATGATAATGTCTCATTGCCTCTGGTTGGTTCTTGGGAAGTAGATTATGGTATAATTGGTAACAAAACTAAACGTTTGCTAGCAAGTTGTTGAAGCTTCATCCTTGATATGTTTTACTAGCTTATTGAATGTTACTCTTTAAACAAAGACAATACGAAGAAGAGCATACAGGTCCCAATCTACAAGAATGTGAGATTTAAACTCTACTAATTATCAAAGATGAAGCAGTTATGGCTTATTGAGTATCGCTAAGTGTGGAGACTAAGGCATACAAAATCTGTATTTTTTTATGGGATCTTCTATAATTTCCAATTGGGTTTATCTTTGTGTTACCCCAATCAGTTTAGGTAATAATGTGGTTGTTAAAAATCGAGCACACGGCCGTTTACCAAATGCTTACAGCTTACCAAGTCACATTACCTTACCGGAGGAATGTGACAAGAACCAAAAATCTTACCCGGTAAGAGATAAGGCGATGACCGAGAGTCTTTCCTGGTAAGTGATGACGAAGACTTGCCACGGTTAGTGCTTACCGAGAAAATTGTTTCATATGATACCGTTTTGGTGGACTAAAATCTTACACGGTAAGTAAGTGATAGTGTTGAATTTACCGGTAAGCGTTTACTCGGGTAAACATTTGGTAAACGACCCCTAAATGTTGGTTGTAATTATTCGTTTATTAGAAAACAAAAGGTTCCTGAACTACTAAAGATATTTGCTTCGTTATACATTTCTACGAACAATTACAAAGAAACAAGTCCATTTCTTACAACTACTATAATGTGTCGTGAGTAGGTTATAAAATTGCTACGCCTCAGAATTTCCTCATTTTCTTGAGGTAGCTCTCATGTTATGCACCGCGTATACGATAATATATTCTTGATATAACGTTTGGTTAAGATTCTCGGTAATTGTCTTTCATCCGTTAAATGCTTACCAGGAGTATTTTTCTCATTCCTATTAAACTGTTTCATATATTTTCTCGGTTTGATGAAACTTTTTCGTTTTCACATCAAAACACAAATATATGAAACAATTTCATCAAGAAATGAATGTTATGAAACAATTTCATCAAGAAATGAATGTTATGAAACAATTTCATCGAAATAAACATTTTCATGAAACAATTTTATGATAAGGATGTTTTACAAATTATTACGCCACTATATATATATATATATATATATATAGAGAGAGAGAGAGAGAGAGAGAGAGAGAGAGAGAGAGAGACGAAGGTTATATTGTTAACCCTCCAAAGGGTGTTACTTTGTTAACCTCTATCAACCAATAGAATTTCATCTTTTTAGTTGGTTTGATTCACAACATTAATGATGCTTCAAGGTTAGATTTGGTATTTTATAAATAGTTTATTTTTTGTTTTTATTCTTAGTGTTTTAAATGGGAGTTACAAAATCAATAATTAATGAGAAGTTACAAAATTGATATAGTTTTTCTTTAAAAAAAATTCAAAATTTTTACATGTTTTGAGTTTACTTTCGTTCATCAAAGCTCGTTTCATCGAAGATGGATCATCGTGATCAAGACCACATTCATCCCGACTCGTTGAACTATTCTTATAATTACGCAATGTTCAACTTTGACGATGAAGGAGTCGGTGTCAATAATGGTCCGACATTCGGAAATACGTCGTCAGGATTCGTCGAAGAAACTCAACTCAACACCGATGACGAAGCGGCGACGCAAAACGGTAGTACCACCACCGTCGAAGTATCTGAACCGAATGAAAAAGACTTGATCGGTCATTATTTTTGTTAGATTAGTTGTTTTGTACTGTAGATTTTATATTTATAGATTGTGCACATTTCCGAACATTAAAAATGTATTCTTCATCTACGGAATTAGGTTCGGTTGTTGTGTTTCGGTTCATGCACGTTCAAAACACACAAAGGTTCACATACTAATGAAGATATTATTTTTGTTCATGAATGTTCATGCTCGTGTATTGCACGTTCATACTCTATGTTTGGTTCATATTTTGTTATTTCATGCATGTTTATCCTCCATGATGTTGTTCATATTTGTTTTTTGGTGAATGTTATTATGAACCAAACTTGAAGCCCAATTGGCCTAATAAGCTAATCAACATATTACCCATATAATCAGGAATTGGTACAAACTTGAAGCCCAAAACCACCACAAGTTCATATACTGAAATAATAATAGTAAAAATATTTTATCGCAATCTTTATAAATAAATAAAAAACTATTGATACAAAAAACAATAGCATTTAACACAAAATCGCACATATGAGACATTTAAAAGGGTAAAATAGAAAGAAATAATTTTAAGTAAGATTGAATCCAAGTGTTAACTAGGAATATTTGGATACATACACCAACTTCCATCAACTTTTGGTGATAAACGTAATGAAATTTGCATGCCATATGATCCATAGATGACTTCCAATCTTTACGCAATCAAAATAATCATTTGGTGGGCCATTCATGCATGTTCATACTCCTTGGTTGGTTCATATTTTTGTTATTTTATGCATGTTCATACTCCATGTTTGGTTCATACTTGTTCTTTCATGAATGTTCATATGAACCATATGAAAATCCAAAACAAACATCTATACAAACATATTTATTATTTCATGCATGTTAAAGATCGTAGCTTAATGTTGATGACTATGTTTCCGAGTTCCATTGTGTTCATCGAAATAAGTATTTTATAAATAGGTCTTTTTGTTAGAGTTTTAAATTGGAGTTACAAAATTAGAAATTAACGGGGAGTTACAAAAATATGGGATTTGGTTTTACTACAATAACCCTAAACACACTTGTTCCTTTAATTTTTGGTGAATGGACCCATAGTGTAATAAATGGTTTACCCACATCTCATCTCAACCACTCGATTTTTGGATCAATGGCTATAAATTGGTTAATAAAGTTAGTACTTTTTTTATTAACAAAATAACCTCACCTTATATATATATATATATATATATAGGGAGAGGTTCAAATGAGAAGTGCAAAATTTTTGAGAAATAGAGAAGTGATATTGGCCATTTATTCGGTCAAGATCGACGACTTTGACCGAGAAGCAGCGGATAATTTCTCGCGTGGTGTGCACAAGATAGAGGGGTAGTTTCATAAAAAATACGCGAGACGAGTTCATATATGAATCTGTGTGATTCATATATGAACCTTTGTGTTCATATATGAACCTTTGTAATTCACATATAAACTCTTTTTAATTAATTCATATATGAACCTTTGTGATTCATATATGAATCAGTTAATTTGTTCATATGAGAAGTAGTTAAAAAAGTTCATATATGAATCACAAAGGTTCATATATGAACACAAATGTTCACATATGAATTAGTTAAAAAATCATATATGAATCACAAAAGTTCATATATGAACACAAAAACTCATATATGAATCAGTTAATTGGTTCAACTGATTCATATATGAACCTACGGTTAATTAGTTTCATATATGAACCTACGGTTAATTAGTTTCATATATGAAACACAAATGTTCATATATGAATCACAAGATTCATATATGAATTAGTTATAAAGAGTTCATATGTGAATCACACAGATTCATATATGAACTCAACCCGTGTTTTTTGTAAAAGTTACGAAATTGCCCTTCTATTTTTGGAACAGTCGCAACTTTTGACCCGTCAAAGCCGCAACTTTTGACCAATTATAACCGGTCTTGACCGAATAAATGGCCAAAATCACTTCTCTATTTCTCAAAAATTTTGCACTTCTCATTTGAACCTAAGCCTATATATATATATATAGGGAGAGGTTCAAATGAGAAGTGCTAAATATTTGAGAAATAAAGAAGTGATCTTAGTCATTCATTCGGTCAAGATCGGCGGCTTTGACCGAGAAAACAGCGGATAATTCCTCGCGTGGTCTGCACAAGATAGATGGGTAGTTTCGTAAAAAGTACGCGGGATGAGTTCATATATGAATCTGTGTGATTCATATATGAACCTTTGTGTGACTCATATTAAATAGAGTTTTAATTGAAATTATTAATTAAGGTTATTAGGGGTAAAAATGGAGGATAATTTAAACTCACGCCTACCATATTTGACTTTTTATTTTCTTTTTTAATTAAAAACTTTTACCCCCCTTAAAGTTTAAAATAAGTTATCTTAAAAATTACTAATATTTTAATCAAAAAAATAAGAATTCCGTGCTTTTCGATATGACATCCATCTCGATATAGGTTTTTTTGTTGTTTTAACCGTTTTTACGTGAAATGCATATATGTGTTATATTCATTATGAATATTTATGTACGTTCAAGTGTTTACAACATCTCGACACCGTAAGTCCGTAACTCGACATCACCTTCTACAACACTTTCTTCAACGTCCTAAGGCATCGTGTTCTTCATTATCGTAACCCAACACCCATCGAGATTAATCGGGAAGCTATCGAGTTTCGATTGTGAACCGAGGAACGAAAGAGTGTGTCACGTCTCCACACCTTCACGGGTCACTCATGTATTATTCTTCATGAATAGTGTATCATTCAGTATGAATAATACATCATTCAGGGTGAATAGTACACGATTCATGAATTCGTGTATTATTCTTCCTGAATGGTATATAATTCATCCTGAATACTGTATTAATCATCCTGAATATTGTATTATTCATCATGAATAGTGAATGAACGTTCACCTTTGTTATTCATACTGAATGTGGACACCTGGAGATGTGCATACATATTCGTAAAGAATAAGACCAAGTCTCGGTTGTGAATCGGAAAACAAAAGAGAGTGCGTCATGTGTTCACACCTTTACGGGTCATTCATTTATTATTCACCATGAATAATGTTTCATTCAGGATGAATAATACAACATTCAAGGTGAATAATACATGATTCATGTTTAATAATACATGAATTAGGAATTCGTGTATTATTCATCCTGAATGTTGTATTATTCATTTTGAATACGGTGTTATTCGTCATGAATAGTGAATGAACGTTCCCCTTTGTTATTCATACTGAATATGTGTAACAGCCCAAAAATACAATAGGACATGCCTATCATTGAATCATAAACATTACAAAACTGGGTCCTAAAATTTCATTACATTAATCTCAAAAACTTAGGCTGGCGGAAACAACCTATACACAACTGAGAACGTACTAGCTTCTATGAGTGGCACTCGCACTATCTCTAGCTGCATCTGTGCTCTATCTTGCTCTTGCTCACTTACCTGAGCCTTCTATTATTTGCTTACCTGAAAAGGTTTTCATTTTGAAAAGCGAGGGTTAGACCATGAGGTCTAGTAAGTTCCCTCCATAAACAGCGTACATCAACATTATAAATATCATTTTATAAAACTCTTAACATTTTCCACATAAGCATCAAACATGGTACTGCACAGTGTTTAAGGATCACATAGCTAACCGCGATCGGGGCCCAAGCAGACTCCCTCTATCCGAGTAGGAAGGAAACGAATTCCCTCCTACAATGTCATCACATATCCGAGTAGGAAGGAAACGAATTTCCTCCTACAAGCTAGTCACAAATGCCCAAGGGATCATCAGATCCCGAGGTACTCAGATCCCACTGTGCAGACCGACTCCACATAACATACACATAACTCATCGTAATTCACGGAACGTGAAATCTTTAATAAACATTTCTTTCATGCTAAATCACATTTCAATCAAATCATATTTGTCATGGAATCGTTCATAAAAGTTTATAAATAAAACATGGTCGTAAGTACACCATAATCAGTAAAACATTTAACTTTCATTCAAGTAAAAATCATGTAAAATAACAAGGCCTTTTCACATAATCACTTTCTTTGGAAAAACACGTAAAATCACGTATTTTAGTTAGAAAAACTCACCTGGCTTGCTCGCTCCAAAGCTTCTCACTTACACTTCCGATCTCTAGGTGGAACACCTATTATATAGGAAATGTGTATCAAAATCTAATCATTTATATTCGAGCTTACTTCCGGACCTAACCCTAAACTATCTAAGTTGATAGGTTACACTTCTAGTCCAAAATCATACTTATTGGATTCTGCTTACCCGCCCAAGACATTACTTTCCGGACCTCATAATTTAGTTCAAAATTCCGGATCTTTGGACATCGGGTCCCTTTTAATAAACTTTACCGGATTCTTTTTAATAAATCTAACCGGGTCTATAATTAAATCCAACACCGACATTTCTAATAATTATTAATAATTAAAATACCGAATTCCTAATAATCATCTGGATGCCAAACAAGCCCATGTTAAATTAATTAAATTCGAAGCCCAACTTAATTTGATTAACTCGAAGTCCATCTTAGATTAATTAAACCAAGCCCAACTTAAATTTAATTGTTACCGGCCCATAACTTAAATTCAAACCACGGCCCATTCCCAAGCCATACCGGAACTCTTATGAGTTCCGGATCCATGCCATTCCGGCCCAACCTCCCCTTTCAGTAAACTGAAAATTCCGGAACTAGTTTTACAAACTCCGGATCCTTACTTCGAGACCCAAACTAAATGATTCCGGATCTCACAAAAATAATTCTGGTACCCGAATTCAATAACAATACCGGAACCCTTATTTTTTGTAACCAATTCCGGAACCAAGTGAGTCCGGATCCTAAAATAGAATTCCAGATCTATACAACAATTCGACACCGCAGTCGATAAAAATACACACTTATAAACAAGAATTACTTCATTTTTGGAACTCATTTACACCTAGATAACCCATATGGGTTTCATTCTTCCAAAGTGTGAAACAAACCTAATTCCAAACCTCATATGAACATGAATTGAGAGAAATCATACCTCAAAACTTGCTGCAATCAAACCCCCATGGATTGAGTCGATACCCTGAAGGTTTCCTTCTCTTCTCTTCCTTTCTTTGTTTCTCTCTATCTCTCGATGTCTCTATCTCTCGCTATCTCCATCTCTCGATGTCTCTATCTCTGCTGTCTTTATCTCTTGCTGTCTCTATCTCTGCTATCTCTATCTCTCGCTGTCTCTCTCTTTGTGTTCTTCTTGGCACAAATACAAAACACACAACACACAGGACCCTTCAATTAATTCTCTCTGTTTTCCTCTCTCGGTGTACAGCAGGACACACACACACACAACCTTAAATGTTTTCTAATTCACTAACAAAAGCGGTGCACAAAACAAGGGGAATTAATTTTCCATGTTTCACTTTTTACCCTCATACTTTTCACAATAAACAATTTTACACCTTAGTTTCCATTTAAATCACAATACTCATTTTGGGGTTATTACAATCTCCCCTCCTTAACAGAATTCCGTCCCGGAATTCACTCTAATAATAACCGGCGTAATTGATTATCAAAACTTAAATTTCAACTCTCGGAATAAATCTTTCTAATAACAAAACAATAACAACATAATTCCATGCTTTCGCTGCGCAACTCTGATTAAACTCACAACCTCTGTTTATAACAGGAAAACACAATCATCTTAGTTTTCATCTTCCAATCAAATCTATTAATTCAGGGACACCACGAAACTCGGGTTCCATAATTCTTTCCATTAACCACAATGACCATAAAATTAGATATCTTTATATAAAGTACTCGCGGCTTTCTTACTTAGATTCGCCTTAAATAATTCTTTAACGATCAGTGTGTCATTCTCAATAACACTTCCTCAAGAATTCTCGTAATCCATCTTATAAATCATATTATGTGAATAGAGGTTGTAAGCATCTCAATGCTTACCACTCCCTAATTATCCTTATCTGATTCATGACCACATTAACAGTTTCCGAACCCAACTGCATTTCTCGAATAGTGCGATATATAACCACTGATCCTTACCGCATAAAACAATACAATTCATTCTCTTTATCACAAGCAACTTTAACTTGACCAACTCATTTCAAATATAATTATCGACTTATTTCAAATGATAAACTCCAATTGAGATGCAGTTCATTTCTTTCTATCAACCATAAATTATCATATTTAATAACTTAATATCAACATCTCGTTATTTTGGTATTCACAAAATCCATCAGTCAAAACTGATTCCTTAATTAACAACTCCCACCGAGTAACCCAACAATCCACAATTTTCAAAACAATTTGAAAATTACTTATTCCATCATACTACTATCAACTTCTCACTTTAACATACCGATCCTCCCTTATCAATACCTAGTAAGAATCTCGGTAGAATCATAACACCTCCTGTAATAACAAATAAATGTCATTACTTAACAAATCCGTAAAATTTTAGTCAACCAATCCAAGGATTATACATCTATCATGACATTTCAAAACAACTAATGATCATACTACAACTCCAACCCATAAGCATCATCATGTCATTCATTAAACATAACCAAATCTCCAACTATTTCCTTCTAGGATCATTCCTTCACACAAGAAACAATTCACGTTCTTTAAGGATTTAGCATTTAATATAACACATTTTGACTAGTCCATCCCTCATCTTCCTTTAAACTTCCAATGATTCCAAAACATACTTACTAAGCGACTCTTACAACCAAAAACACTTGGTCTCTCATGGTCATTCGTACACAATTCAAACTTCCCTTCAGATTCTCCCGCATACGTAATCGAATCTATTTCGCTACTTGGTCTTTCCCCAACTCTAGTTGAATTATAACTCACGATTTTCCCAATTAATTCAAACATAGTCGATTCTTGCTAGCTTTTTACGATCCGAGCCCTTACATAAACAGGGCATAATCTTACACACTCGCTTCGTTCTTGCTACATACCTTATCCTTCTATGAACCCTCCATACCTCGTAAGTAGAACGCTTATACAAAACAACAGTCTCTTACCAACTTAATACCCCTACAAGGTGTTCGATCACTTTCAACCTCCTGGTGCAAGTCTTCGGCCTCAGCCACCTTACACAACTGCCGACTTCAACATCAATAGTCGACCTGTAACTACTTTCTTAACCTATTCTTTAACATGGGTTCCTTACGAAACCTAATCCTTCCAACATATCATAATCTACTTCATAATCCGTCTCCCTCATTTCAAAACCTTTTCATGCCACATCAATATTACAAGCTCACCTCAAAACTCATATCCCACACCGCGGACATTTCATTTATACCTCACAACACTACTCATAACGAGTTGCTAAAACCAACATCTTGATGACTTTTAGTCCTTCCCCCGGACACCATCGTCCCTCGGCAACTGTACTTCCAGTCACCGAACAAGGGTACAGACCCTCATCCCACCGATACCAAGGTTCACTTACGATTCTACCACTGTTCACCTCTCCTTTTGAACACAAATTCTTAAACTACGAACATTCTTCCCTGATTTGTCCAACACCTTTCCACTCCTGGAGTTCTTCCTTACCTTAAAATGTAATACTCTACGACCTAGTGGGTTCATAGCCTTCATGCATGACAACGCAGTAAATAAATCATTTCGCACATTTTATCACTTTAAATAAACAACATTTGGAAACAACTTGGGTACACACGACCCCAATATTCTCACAGTCTCTAATGCCCGACACAACGATCTCGAGGATCGTTCGCACACAACCTTTCAGTAAAAGCTCAATCTTACTCGATCCAAACGACGTTGTTACGACAGAAATCTATTGAATGAAAATCTTCTTATAAGGCAAAGATTTTGAAAGACCCGTCGCCCGTATTAAACCAGTCGGTTCTCACACTCATTCCTATGACACCGACATGCCATTACTTATTTTGGTTATAAAAGTTTTGTTGACAAATATTTTCTTGACTTTTTGCAACAATTTAACTTATCATGAAAATTGTGAAATATTTTGCAAATCGTTAAGCTCAAAATCCCGTTGTGCGACGTAAATGAAATTGTCTTTTTTTTAAACATATGCTTGTACACGCTGACTCATTTTCGATCAAAATTGATATTTACACATTTACCTTAAATCGTGAAAATTTCATGTTACATATAAGAACGCAATGCATGAGACTCTACTTGTAATTGAAGGCTACTCACTCAACAAGGTCAACCGCTTTACTCTGGCATCTTATCATTGACGCTCTACATTCGACATGTGGGTTATGGACCCACGTACTCGACCATTTCATACCATTTTCATCTTGACCAATTACCTCATGTTCTACCTCTACACGTTTTCAGTCTCTTACTGATATCTTATTTCATTGATCCTGCAATTGAAAAGCTCGACTAAGAAGTCAAGACTCTATTGATACTTTCAAGGTTTTGACATTGTCCTTCCTTACCATCCCGACTGATCTATCCCATGATTTCTAGAACTGGGACTCTCCCGAAACAGGAGTCTTATTCAAATTCAAACATTCACCCTCTTCGACTCCATGAAGAGCTACCTCTAGACGACTCATAACATTCTATACAACATTTTTCTCTACGATGTATACATACATCACATCATATATGATCTCTCATGATACTTCCCCAACAAGGGATCTCGGTCTATCCCTCAGGGGTCTTGCTGACCTTCTAGATTACTGGAACATGACATATAAACTAGCTTAAGACTACAACTTCGGAATAATAAGGCAGATCAAACACATACATGTACCTGTAAGTCCGCAATTACACTGGCCAGGTGAAATCCCAAACTTACCTTACATGACTATCCTTGGTACTCTATTAGCCCTATATCCACTATAGTGCCCTCCTAACGCATTTCCTATATCTACAATAGTGCCCTCCTAACGCATTTCCTGATTCTCAGTTGTGATTTCTAATCCAAAGTTTAAGTTTAGGCCCATCCGGTCACCTAAATCCCTTAAACCTGGCTCTGATACCATTTGTAATAGCCCAAAAATACAATAGGACATGCCTAGCATTGAATCATAAACATTACAAAACTGGGTCCTAAAATTTCATTACATTAATCTCAAAAACTTAGGTTGGCGGAAACAACCTATACACAACTGATAACGTACTAGCTTCTATGAGTGGCACTCGCACTGTCTCTAGCTGCATCTGTGCTCTATCTTGCTCTTGCTCACTTACCTGAGCCTTCTATTATTTTCTTACCTGAAAAGGTTTTCATTTTGAAAAGCGAGGGTTAGAACATGAGGTCTAGTGAGTTCCCTCCATAAACAGCGTACATCAACATTATAAAAATCATTTTATAAAACTCTTAACATTTTCCACATAAGCATCAAACATGGTACTGCACAGTGTTTAAGGATCACATAGCTAACCGCGATCGGGGCCCAAGCAGACTCCCCTATATCCGAGTAGGAAGGAAACGAATTCCCTCTTACAATGTCATCACATATCCGAGTAGGAAGGAAACGAATTTCCTCCTACAAGCTGGTCACAAATGCCCAAGGGATCATCGGATCCCGAGGTTATCAGATCCCACTGTGCAGACCGACTCCACATAACATACACATAACTCATCGTAATTCACGGAACGTGAAATCTTTAATAAACATTTCTTTCATGCTAAATCACATTTCAGTCAAATCATATTTGTCATGGAATCGTTCATAAAAGTTTATAAATAAAACATGCTCGTAAGTACACCATAATCAGTAAAACATTTAACTTTCATTCAAGTAAAAATCATGTAAAATAACAAGGCCTTTTCACATAATCACTTTCTTTGGAAAAACACGTAAAATCATGTATTTTAGTTAGAAAAACTCACCTGGCTTGCTCGCTCCAAAGCTTCTCACTTACACTTCCGATCTCTAGGTGGAATACCTATTATATAGGAAATGTGTATCAAAATCTAATCATTTATATTCGAGCTTACTTCCGGACATAACCCTAAACTATCTAAGTTGATAGGTTACACTTCTAGTCCAAAATCATACTTATTGGATTCTGCTTACCCGCCCAAGACATTACTTTCCGAACCTCATAATTTAGTTCAAAATTTCGGATCTTTGGACATCGGGTCCCTTTTAATAAACTTTACCGGATTCTTTTTAATAAATCTAACCGGGTCTATAATTAAGTCCAACACCGACATTTCTAATAATTATTAATAATTAAAATACCGAATTCCTAATAATCTTCTGGATGCCAAACAAGCTCATGTTAAATTAATTAAATTTGAAGCCTAACTTAATTTGATTAACTCGAAGTCCATCTTAGATTAATTAAACCAAGCCCAACTTAAATTTAATTGTTACCGGCCCATAACTTAAATTCAAACCACGGCCCAATCCCAAGCCATACCGGAACTCTTATGAGTTCCGGATCCATGCCATTCCGGCCCATCCCATTCCGGCCCAACCTCCCCTTTCGGTAAATTGAAAATTCCGGAACTAGTTTTACAAACTCCGGATCCTTACTTCGAGACCCAAACTAAATGATTCCGGATCTCACAAAAATAATTCTAGTACCCGAATTCAATAACAATACCGGAACCCTTATTTTTTGTAACCAATTCCGGAACCAAGTGAGTCCGGATCCTAAAATAGAATTCCGGATCTATACAACAATTCGACACCGCAGGCGATAAAGATACACACTTATAAACAAGAATTACTTCATTTTTGGAACTCATTTACACCTAGATAACCCATATGGGTTTCATTCTTCCAAAGTGTGAAACAACCCTAATTCCAAACCTCACATGAACATGAATTGAGAGAAATCATACCTCAAAACATGCTGCAATCAAACCCCCATGGATTGAGTCGATACCCTGAAGGTTTCCTTCTCTTCTATTCCTTTCTCTGTTTCTCTCTATCTATCGATGTCTCTATCTCTCGCTATCTCCATCTCTCGCTGTCTCTATCTCTGCTGTCTCTATCTCTCGCTGTCTCTCTCTCTGTGTGTTCTTCTCGGCACAAATACAAAACACACAACACACATGACCCTTCAATTAATTCTCTCTGCTTTCCTCTGTCGGTGTACAGCAGGACACACACACACAACCCTAAATGTTTTCTAATTCACTAACAAAAGCGGCGCACAAAACAAGGGGAATTAATTTCCCATGTTTCACTTTTTACCCTCATACTTTTCACAATAAACAATTTTACACCTTAGTTTCCATTTAAATCACAATACTCATTTTGGAGTTATTACAATATGGACAGCAGGAAACGTGCATACATATTCATACTGAATATAACACATACATAGCATTTCACGTAAAACGGTTAAAATGAAGAAAAAACTATATCGAGATGGATATTATATCGAAAAGCACGAAATTCTCGTTTTTTGATGTAATTTGTTTGATTAAAATATTAGTAATTTTTAAGATAATTTAATTTAAACTTTAAGGGGTAAAAGTTTTTTAATTAAAAAAGAAAATAAAAAGTCAAAGATGGTAGGCGCTGATTCAAATTTCCATATTTGTCCCTAATCACTTCTCAATTGGTTTCATTAAGTTTTAACCATTGATTAGTTTTCGAAATCTTGATCAATGGTTGTGACGTGTCCTCATGTTCACAATTGAATTTGAGTTCACATTTGCACCCACCCATATATATATATATATATATATATATATATAGAGAGAGAGAGAGAGAGAGATAATAAATTGTAACCGCTAAATGTGTGTAACCCGTCGATTTCATAGGGTTTTTTTGATGAATTGTTTTTATGAAATTGTTTATTTTGATGAAATTGTTTCATATCATTCATTTTTTGATGAATTTTTTTATGAAATTTGTAGTTTCATACACATTTAGCGGTTACACACATTTTATATATATATATATAGGGTCAAGTTCAAGGGAAAACCTCAAAAACAGAAAACTGAAGAACACCATATGAGCCCTTTATCTGGACGGTATGCACTTGTGCATACAAGTTATTTGTAACATGCATTTGTGCATATATGCACAAATGCATAATGCACTTGTGTATAAAACCAAAAAGTCATCTATTTACCTGTATGCACAAGTGCATACCGTCCAGATGAAGGGCTCCTAGGGTGTTCTTCAGTTTTCCGTTTTTTTGAGGTTTTCCGTTGAACCTCCCTATATATATATATATATATATCAAGGGTTATAAACTGTGATTTTTGAACACAAATAAAAAAAGGATTAGGGTTTTTCATGACTTGGCAAATTATATTTGAATTAAAATGATGATCTGATACCACATGTTAAATCAAATAACATAAATAAGTAATAGGATCGAATTCTCATTTTCATCAAATCCCCCAAGATTAATCTACAAGATGAATAGAAACTTACTTGTAGGAATATTTGATATTGCCTTACTTGATGAAGCCATGATTACTCCCAATAAACTCTTTGATGTCAAGCAATTATGATGGAATTAGAGTATTATGTTAAAATCTTCAATTAATGGTGCATTGAATAGAGATGAATGAAGGAGACAATTTTTGTGTATACGGTTTTGCATCAAGAGTATTAATGAAAGAGATAACCACAAATATATATATATAGTTAGTTACAGTCGGTTACAGGGACCGATATCGTCCATCGAGATAGTCGGAGGGTCTGCATGTAATTAAGTCATAATTAAGAGACTTAAATAAACATTTATGACTAATATGAGATTAACATAATTAATATAAATTGTATAGGCCACTTAATTGAAAAATGTAATTTTCTAACATGATGTACCATGGACCACAAATCACACGATGTCCCATACGTGAACATATTCACAAATACACCTCTTGATTCAGGGGAGACCCGTTTCCATCAAGGTGACAAGAACACGTGAAGGAGTCACCTAATGATGTTATTGGGACTACACCTCAGGTTCCTGGTTTTACTGCACATACCATCTTGGCATCACCTCAAACACTCTCATACCTTTAGTGCATACTCTATTGAGTTACACCTCAAGGATTTACTGAATTCATACCCAATCTAGATGAGTTCCACCTCAAGGACATCGATAGCCTTTAGTGTCTACTCTCTAGTGGACCAAAGTTTAGCCCCAAACAATATCAATTCCTAACTCATATTCTGAATCGTCATGCACAAGGATTTAGACACAGTTATATAAACATCCACATGGGTTAGATAAACCAATAATTCTCAAACACATAGATAACTCCACAAGGTGTATCTTTGGTTCATCATGAAATTGTAAGTAATAAATAGATTAACTTCATAAGAACACTTTACCATATTCTTGAGTCGTAGCACATGTATCACGTAAACGACCAAATAATCATCATACTCCTATTTAGAACTTATTCATGTCATCTACTTCCCAAAATCTCCCATTTACTTTTTATGTCAAATATCCTTCCAAAAACCCTAAACCGTAATATTTTGGTTAAAACATCAAATATTCATTTTAAGGGTTAAATAATCATAAACAAAACCACATATGAAGATATGTGCATACAAAACTCACGAATCACTTTTTAGGTCAAAACCACCAAAACACTACCATATTTGTCAAATATATAGCATATTTACGGAAGAATGATGGTAGAAAACTCATAAGTGGGCTTGTAAGAGAAAACCCTAAAAGTGAAGTAAAACGTAGAAATGGAGAGAAAGACTTGGAGCTTCAAACACTTGAAACTTGCTATAACTCTAAGAGCTCCCTCCTGCTAGAACCGTAGACCTTTTCTAGATGAGTAATAAATTCTTGTATTTCCTTTAGAATTCAATGTCGAGGGATGAGTGGAAAAAAGGAAGAAATCGTCCCAAATAGAGAGAAAATCGTTTTGGAAGAGAAATGATAAAAGTGGGTTTTGTCTTGAGAAAAACGGGTTAAAAGCAAACAAGTCTGGAGACGCGGGCCGACCTTGCATTAAGAATAGAGAAAGGAACTTACCCAAAACGTAAATTTCACATTTCAACCCGTTTCGACCCTACTCGCATTTATCCTGTGATCAAAACGTAAATTTCACATTCACACGCATAAACATCTATCATAAGGGTCATAAAGATTTAAAGGGTCTCATACTAGCATTAAGATTAGAGAAAGGAACTTACCCAAAATTCAGGGTGCTACATTATATACAAAATTATAATCAATTAATCATGTATTTCCTAAAGCAACCCATTCCTAGTTCTACTCATTCCTCATAGATCAAACTTAAGGTTACTAAAAGATCAATGCCTATACCCCTGATACCATAATTTGTAACATCCTGTAACCGGATCAAAACTTGTGGATCCCAGATAAGTGCATTAATAACGAAATCAGTAATCAATAAGCAATAACAACGTATGATTTCAACTTGTCATCCATCTATCATTCATACAAAGTGATAAACCATTCAGAGTGTTTTACAATGCGTATAAGAATGATTTAGAATGATTAACCTAATTCTAATGCTAAAACAAACTATTTATACCCTTTAGGGGTATTTACATATTTCACCCTTGAACTTTTATTCAACATATATTTAGCCCTAACAATCTCCCCCTTTGAATAGAAGTTCAATGTCGCGCCAATTCGGAACATATCTCTTTCTGATGGCAAAAATAATCTCAAAGCTTCGGATACATTTGCGGAACTCTAGACGGTCTTCAACAACTTCCAAGGCTTCTCTGGCATTTAGCTCTTTAAGACTTACCAGAAATGTCTTCGGGATTAGTTCTTCCTTGGCGATGATATCTCTGAGTGCTTGTCTGACCTTCATTAAAGTTCCATCGCAGAATCTGTCTACTTGGATGAATCGGGGAAACTTCTTTTCATCTTGGGCATTAAGGTAGATAATTTCGAACTCTGGTTCGAATAACATTGTGTTGACCGGATACATCTTCAATTCTGGAGATTTCTCATCAGGTTTCAACAAGTTGATTTTCTTCGACCTGTGTTCGATTCCCATTTGAAAATATGTGATGTAAGACATGGTTATTGTGAATTTCAGGAACTGTTTTACTGCTTCGAGGGCTTTGGTGACATGGAGTGGTCGAATAGTTTTGGTTCGCAGGTCTTTGACGATAGGATGGAAGTCACTCAGTCTCAGGTTCTTGAAGTCGGCTTCGGAAAATGTCCATTCATTCCCATTTTCCCTTTTGACGGTAAAGACTGGGTACCAGATCTTCAGAATTCGGCCTGACTGAATGTTGGTGATTTCGGTTATCTTGTGCTTCGTCCTAACGTTACTGACTGGCTGACACCTTTTCATAACTTCCAGGTATTGCTTTTTGTAGGTGTCATCGAACTTTGATAATCCAAGGCACAATGTCGGGTCGAGAGGTCTTAGCCTGTGAACGAAGAGGTTCTTTAGGGAGTCTTCTAAATAAGGAATCAGAATTATGATCTTCTCCCATTTCACTGGTTGTCTTGGTTGATCAGGAGCGGTTTTGGGTTGAGGAGATGTCGGGTGAGCAGATGTAGAAGTCTCGGTTTGAAGGTAAGCATATGAAGGTGTACTCTGAACAGATTGAAGAAGAAACTGATCGTAGTCGAAATCTTCATCAGCTTTGGTCGGGAATATCATATTTACCTCGGAATTGATTGCATTGGCGGCTTTTTCGTGCCATAGATTTTCTGTTTCCGGATCAATCTCTGATTCTGGGTCTATCAGTTCAAGTGCAGGTCGTTCCGTTGCTGTGAAATCAATCACGTTTTGTTTTTGTCCCTCGGGCTTTTCAACCGTTGGGTCTTCTTCGTATGATATTTCCATATCGACTACCATGTCGACTAAACTCAGTTGATTCTGTGGCTGGTCTTCTGAGGGTGCCCCGATAGATGGTTCCGATTGAACCTCTGATGTAGTGTCGACGTTGATCGGCTCGGACTCAGATAAGCGTTGGCGCTTGTTCTCCCCCTCACGGTGATCAGGATCATCCTGGTCATCGTGCGTGCGCTTGTGTCCTCCAGCTTGACTCTTGCAAGTGTTCTCCAGAGATGTGACCCTTTCGGATAATTTGTCAAGTATGGTTTGGACGTTCCGATGGTTCGAGTCAAGATGGTCAAGCCGAGTAGTGATTTGAGTTAGTTGGGTAGATATCTGAGTGCGGAGCAAAGATAGCAGATCGGCTTCTGATAATGTGTCGGTGTTGGATTGTTGAAGTAGTTGGGCGAGGAGCATGGTTTTGAGCTCGTCCACCGAGAAGGATACTTGGGTAGGTGTAAGCCGAGGTGGTGGAATGGTTGTAGCAGGTTCATTTTCGACCACTTTCTCCTTGCCTTTCATCACACTGCGGATGTTGGCCATTTCTGCTTTGAGCTCCTTAGACAACTCTGCTTGGACAGCCCTTAAGGCGTCGTCCATATACTTCCTTGAAACGAATTCGGGTAAGGTAACACCGGGATCACTTAGATTGCTCGTTGAGGTAACTACCGTTGAGGTAACTACTGTTGAGGTAGTACCACCTACATTCACAGCTGGCATTTGGATAGCCGTGGTAGAATTTCCGTCCGATCCTCGTAATCCGCTCAAAGGCAGACTTACTACAGACGTTTCGATCGGGTCACTTGCTTCACTATTGGTAGCAGCAGTAACCGGTTGTGCCCTAGCAAATGAAAATATTTCATCAAGTGGCTCTAGACTCCATTGTGCGTCGAAATAAGTCGAGAACTAGGGAAGTTGTCCTCTTGTTTCAATACCGAAACTCTCCGAGTGAGAGAACGGTAGATTCTGTGTTATATCCCCGTCAGAAGTTGAAAAAAGCAACTGTTGAGAGTCACTTGAGTGGCTAAGGGGGGAGTGCAACTCCGTCGCTAGGTCCACGACGGCTTCTTCAATATCTCGTCCCAACGGATGAGACGAGATAACATATGTGGCTACCTGGCTGACACGGGCCCGGGCTAGCTCATTTTCTTGTCTGTTTAGTAAGCTAGATCTCTCGTGATTCTTTTTCGATCTCCATTCTCTCTGTCTCACTTGTTCTAAATTTTCAACTAAATTCCCTCCGCTCTCCTTATATCTCCCGTATTAGGCTCAGGGGTAGAGGTGTTAGAGGGTGTTGGTGAGGTAAAAGGAGATTCCTCTTGCAAACTTTCATTTAAAGATTTATTTAAATCATGCTATAAACTCTTGAACTCACTAGGCGTTAGCATAACTAGGCATGGCAACGGGGCGGGTATGGGGTGGGGTTCCCCATCCCCGACCCCGGTTTATGATAACGTCCCCCGGCCCCGGACGGGTACGGGGATACCAACCCCGTCCCCGGTCAACTTTTGGTCAACACCCGGTCAAGACCCGTTCCCCGTTTTTTACCCGGTTCCCCGACCCGATTATGACCCGATTATGTGATTACCTTTAAAGCAATGTGATTACTAGCACCTAAATCAACTAGACATGTTTTAATTCATCTAGTGATCAGACCATATTATAGAGTGAAGAAACTAGCTGTAAATCATGTATACTTATCCATATTATATATATATATATATATATATATATATATATATATATTACACAACCTCTTTCCTCCATTCTTTTAGTGGCTTTCTATTAACCATCATGTATTGATAAATTGTAATTACCGTCATTGAGATATATATAATTATCATAAGGATTGGTAATTTTATGAGCTTTTGGCAACAAATCAAACCACAAATACAAAGAAAATAACAACAAGGGCTCATTCTCAAACAAACGGAACTCCAAGTATCAAGAACAATTAAAAGGGTATATATTTGGGTTTAATTACAGAATACAAACACAAATAGGAGTAGCAGACTAGCAGTACCGAAATTTTAACTCGTTGGAAGAAAGAAGACTAACCACTCGATCGAGACTTCGAGAGGAATAAAGAAGAGATGGAGAAAAATCAACAGTGGTGTTGCGGTGGTGGTCGAAGTCAGCGGCGGTGGCCGGCGAGGAGTAGGAGTCACGATGGTCAGGTCGTCGTCGATTAGGGATTTAGGGTTTCCTACTTTCCTTAATTCCTTGGTTAGTTGGTTGGCTTTGAAATTTCAGTCTTACACGATAGTCAATTTCACTTAGAAATTTAGAATATGAAAATTTATTATATATTTAATAAATATATAATATTTTTTTTAATAATATATATACCGGGTCCGGGGCGGGTCGAGGGGTGGTCAACCCGGCCCCGGCCCCGATTTTCAACTAATGGGTTTCCCCGACCCCAGCCTCGGTACCCGGTTTGGCGGGGAATCCCCGGCCCCGGTCGGGTCGGGTGAACCGGGTTCCCCACCGGGTCGGGTCAAATTGTCATGCCTAAGCCTAACCCTTTTTATTTGTCGGCATGTGCAACAGGTCTCAGGTTGGGAGTAGTTCTAGTAACATGTGTGAACGGTCGTGTGCTAGTAAAGTGCTCGTGAGGTGAATAGCTTAAGTGTTGTCTTCCGCATTTACCCTTGGGATAGCATTTCTTATTCGGGTTAAGTAATACCCGAAGTGAGTTTAGTCTTTGTAATAAGATTTGAATTATTTTAATGTTGAGATTTATTATAGATTCTAATTTGAGGTGTTTCACCTATTGAATCATAGGAAGAAATCCTATTGTTTCGGATGTAATATTGAAATTTTTAATTAGTTGCTCTTTCCCTATTCGAGGGTGTTACAATATATGTAGAACCAGTCTGTACATATGCAGACTGTAGTTTGTAAGGGGTGCAACAAATACATGGTTTGTATTTGATTTGTACCCTATTTATAATATACAATTATATGTGTTAATATAATAAAAGTGTAAAATGATAAATAGAAAACTAAAAGGTATAAAGTAAATTAATTATATAAGTATAAGGGGGTGAAATGTAAATTTGAAATTAATAAAATAAAAAAAAATGCAATGTGAGGGAAAGGGGGTATACGAATGTGGCAGGGGGTAGGGATAGAAAATCCCTTTTTAAATCGATATACACACAGAGGTTAAATCGATTCACACGTCTGTGGGTTTTTTGTTTTTTTATCGATATACACATACCGAGGTTAAATCGATAAACACACACATCCACAGATCCGTGTTTTTTTTTAAAATCGATACCAAGATCTGTGTTTTTTCTTAAAATCGATATACACACATCCATAGATCTGAACCTGAAAGAAACCCGCAGATCTGTGTTTTTTTCACTTCGATGAAGACTTGTAAGGAGGAGATGCGTTCTCTTACTTCTGTATATCCCTGGAAACTCTGTCAAACCCACACCTGCAAATGGTAAAAATCGGTGTGAAAAACTTACAGAGAAAACTTACTTAGATGGGGTGTTCATTCCAGCGTTCATTTACAGAAATCTGAAGCAAAAAAATGAAGAAAAATCAATCAAAAGCAAATGAAAACTTGTAAGGAGGAGATGGATGGGCTTGAGACGTTCTCTTACTTCTGTATCCCTGGAAACTCTCTCAAACCCACCCCTGCAAATGGTAAAAAACGGTGTGAAAAACTTACAGAGAAAACTTACTAAGAGTTCATTCTAGCGTTCATTGGCAGAAATCTGAAGCAAAAAAAGATGAAGAAAAATCAATCAAAAGCAAATAACGATTAAAAACCCCATTACCTTCTCTGAATTGGCAGGTCTGTGAGCGATGGAAAGATATTAAAGAGAGGGTGAAATATCAATTGAGGATTTAAGAGGGAAAGAGTGGGTGGGTATCGAGAATTCAAAAACGATTTCAGTGGGTGAGATATCATAAAAGCAACTGAAAAAGTAAAAGTATAAAACTGTTGTACATTGTGCATTAAAATATAGTAATGCACAACTATAAAAAGAATTGCCAATTATATGAGTCGGACCAACCAACTCTTGATTATTTCATCCGCATTAATTCATTCTATTTTGAAATTAGAATATAGTAAATTTTTTGTTATTGATTAGGAAAACCCCAACTATAAAAAGAATTGCCAATTATATGAGTCGGACCAACTTATATCTATAAAACTACCCTTGTTTTTTCCTACATTATTGACTCTTTATTACTTAACTTATATCTATAAAACTACCAGGTTTTTTTCCATACATTATTGACTCTTTATTATCATGAATCTTAAGCATGTATTCTCTTATATCTAAAATAAGAAAAAGATCTTAAACCTTAACCAACATGGGCTTTTGATTCCAATTAAAAAAAGTTTGTTTTAACCCTAAACTTTGTGTTCTCGAGTCTTTTTTTAATAAGGAAAGAAAGAAAAAGAAAAGAAAATTAAAGTAGGAAGAAAGGGAAAATGTTGTGTCCTCGAGATTTTTAAGGAGGGAAAGGAAAAAATGTTGATTTTTCTGCCAAAACATTCCTCCTAAACATGGGAGGAAAAGAAAGTAGAAAAATTTAACACAATTAAAATATTTATAAAATCCCACACCTACCCATTTATTATAATCCGCTATAAAATAAATAAGAGTATATTTGTAAAAATGACAATATTCTTTTCTTTTCTCTCCTACTCAAAGAATATAAAAATCTATTATTTCCTCCATTTCCTTCATCTCTTTTCAATCTCAATAACACAAATAATTTGAGAGGATGATCAGCCACACTGAGACTGAGACACGGCCCAGAGTCCTACGGGAGGCAGCAGTGGGGAATTTTCCGCAATGGGCGAATGCCTCACGGAGCAATGCTGCGTGGAGGTAGAAGGCCCACGGGTCGTGAACTTCTTTTCCCGGAGAAGAAGCAGTGACGATATCTGGGGAATAAGCATCGCCTAACTCTGTGCCAGCAGCCGCGGTAATACAGAAGATGCAGGCATTATCCGGAATGATTGGCGTAAAGCGTCTGTAGGTGGCTTTTTTCCTTTATTTTCTTTTCTCTGCCTTTTCATTTTTTATTTCCATCCCAAATTCGAGAACACATATAAATGTTTAAAATGGTGATGAAAAAATTAACATGAAGTGATGTGGAAAACCAACCGATTTATATTTACATAGTGTTACTCCAAATAGTCAAAATTGTGACCCTAAATGATGTCAATCTATACACTAAGACATATCGTAGGATGATTTTGATGGTAGAACAGATTAAGGATGCTATGTAAAAATATTATGATATGTAATATTAATTTAGAAATAATTATGAATTAATTTTACGTCTAAGAATACTCAAAAAATTAACATTATATGAGTTGTTACTATTTATTGAATTCAATTTTATTTCTAATGATAGAAACAATATAATGAAAAAAAACTGTATGCATCAAGGGCACTTTTTTACGTTTCACCCATGGTGTACAAAATATCATGAACAAGCCTTATTGGAAGAATTAAGAATGAATTGAATAGGCATAACAAATTTTATAGGACGATAAAAAAACCGAAAGCAGAATTAAGAAGAAATGCATGAATAAATAGATGATTATATAAAACTATATAAAACGTTAAATTGTGAATGGCCTTGATTTAAAAAGTCAGGGGTTGTTTGGTTGGTTTTTCATTAAGTCTTGTATGGATAAAGTTGGCTATATGTATAAAGTTATCTGTATGTATTAAATAAAATTGTTATTTGTTTGTTGTGCTTAATAACATGTCTGAATAATAAAAATGACCATTTTACCCTTCTATTGATCCAAAGACCATTACAGTTGAGAAAACCAAAACAAAACTCATTGAAAATCAACAGATCGATCTCCAAACATCAAAGCAAACACAAAATCAATCAGATACAAACATAAAAATGTGATTCAAAAATTCTATCACAAATCCAAATACAAAATCAATATCTTCAAAACAAAAAAATCCCTAAAATCAAACCCAAAATATAATCCTTAAAATAAAAAATAAAATATGAAAAACCAAACCTAGTCGGTATGCTCCGCCTCACTTGATGAGTTTGATCCACCAAAAAGCAAAAGCACACCATTTTTTCTCCTTGATTTTGAAATTTCTGTAACTGGATGGGATCTCCGGTACGATGGCGGTGAAGAGAATAGATTGAAAGTTTGTGAAGTAGTTGGGAATTGAAGATTTCGTGATGAAGTTGGCTACAACAGTTGGGCTGTATATAAGCCTCAAGCTCCACCTCCACGAATATGTGGGCGTCAATCGTAGTTCTGATGGTACAATATTTCTATCAAACCCTAGTCGATCGATTGTGGTAGAGATAAACCAAACCCAAAATCTTCAAACTGCAACAAGCGACGTGGAGGAGCAGGGAGAAGGAGGCAGAGAGGCGACGTGTAGGAGCAGGGAGAAGGGGGTAGGGAGGCTGCATGGAGGAGCATCTAGGTTTAGGAAGAGGACATGAGAGATTTTCTAAAACACAGAGGGGTAAGATTGGGAAACATGGTGTCTGTCTGCATAAGTGTACCTCTTGAAAACTTATTCGCTCAGCTCACTTCCAAATCATTAAGCCACTTCCAAACACCATGCCATGGTTGAGTGAATAAGCTGAAGAGCTCATTAAGCCACTTCCAAACATGCCCTTAGAAAGCTTGTAACAAGTGTCATTTGAACTCCAAGTCCAACATCTTACAAACATAGATGTCAGGATCGAATCTTAACAAGACAATAAACACTTAGAATTCAGAATTAAAGAATCTGCGGAAAAGAACTTTAATTCTCACAATCAAGAACAATGTAACAGAAAATTCACAATTTTGTATTCACTGTTTTGAATCACAATATTAACAACCAAACCTCAATCTTGTTGAACAGGCTCAACAAGACGACTTCTACTTCTCTAGAAATAGGGTTCTTACACCTTGAGGTTAAATCTTTCTTTAATCAATATCGAATTCTATTTCACACGAATATTAGCTTCGTCTATCATCTATTTTTTTTTTTAATAGCTATCTATCAATACTATTTATACAAGAATAATTACAAGATAACTATCAAAAAGTAAATTGATCTTCTGAATCTTCGTTAAACATATCTTGATCAATTCCTTCTTTGTCTCCAAAAGTATCGCATACCAAACTTATCAAGTCAGCAGTATTAACAATGATTTGACTTAGCAGCATTAACGACCTTCAGCAGTATTAACCTTCACAGTCTTCTAGCAGTAGTATCTCAGCTCAGCAGTACTAACCATGTCTTGCAGTAGTAATTTGGTCTAGCAGTACTAACCATGTCTTGCAGTAGTAATTTGGTCTAGCAGTACTAACCGTGTATACGCAGTAGTAATTTGGTCTAGCAGTACTAACCGTGTATACGCAGTAGTAATCTTGCCCAGCAGTATTAACTTTCTTCTGGCAGTATTAATGTAGACTTAGCAGTAGAAATCATGGACTAGCAGCACTATCCATACTTAGCTCATTTTCAGTTCCCAACAATCTCCCCCTAACTTGACTTTTTAAGAAAAGAAGTCAAGTTCTTCAAATGATGCTACCAAAACTTAGTCATCATATAAGCATAGATCAGGACTTAAACCTAGACTCTGATTTACAATCCTTCTTACCAAGAATCTTCCCATAGCAGAGTCTTTGTTGCAGACCAATTTTACATGTAACATCCCTTTCAGTCTTTTCATGCAGTGATTGTAGATTTCATCCACCAGATAATACTCCTGATATGTGTTGTCAATTGATATAACATACACTCCACAATTTTCATAGAGCATCCATTGGGTTACTGCTTGAAAAGGTCTTGCTGTTATGTGCTGAACTACTTCTGGTCTGAACATTAGGCATAGGTATTCTAACACCATCTTTGTGATAGACATACCTCTTTCTGTCAACATGTTCCCATAGATCTGCATGCCTACTTTGAACATCTCTTCCAGGTCAGATCTTGAGCATCTTCTTATAAATTGTCCCCATGTTCTGTAGACTTCAAACTGCCCATCAGCTCTCTTGAGTCTGATATACTCCTTTCTCTCATCTATCACAGTATCCCAGTGACTGATTTCAGGAGGTTTTGAATCTAATGGAGTCACTTTGATTGGTTCAGTATCAACCATAGTGATGTACAAGTCACATTGTTCATTGCTAAGTGATTGTGCATTACTGGATTGACCTGTCTTACTATCTCCTTGTCCTTCATCCTTGGCAACTTCTTCCTTTTCTTTCTCTTCTAGCACTGGTTTCTCAACAGGTTCTACCCTTTGCTTCTTTACAAGCTTCTTTTTAGTAGCCACCGACTTTGTTCTCTTTCTGCTGAAAACCATCTTTGCATCCTTAGTTTCTTCCTGTTTCTTGGCAGTTGGAGGTGTATCATGTTTGGCTTTGATTAAAGCCTCTGCAACCTCCACTTCTTCTACTGTAAGCTTCTCTGTTACTGTTTCAGCTTCTGTTTCTGTTACTGCTTTCTTTGTAGATTGAGCAGCATTAACTGTTTCTGCTGCTTGCTTAGAGTCAGCAGCATTAACAGTTTCTGCTGCTACTTCAGTTTCAGGCTCTTTCTCTGTTACTGCTGCTTTCAAGATTTCTGTTACTACTTCTTGTATGATTTCTGCTGCTTCATGAACATTTGCAGCATTAACAGTTTCTGCTTCAACTTCAGTTACTGCTTCTTTTGGAACTTCAGTTACTGCTGCCTTTACAGTTTTTGCTTCTTTAACAAGCTCTTCCACCTTTTCTGTCTCCCCCTTATTCTGTGCACTGGACTCCCCCTTAAACTGTGCATTATCAATTTCCATCTCAGTCTCCATCTGAACTGTCTCCCCCTCAACTTGTAGACCCTTCATATTCAGTTCTGCTTCTGATTCTGACTCTGACTCCCCCTTTTTGGGAGCATCATCAGTTGGAATTCTTCTTCTCAGCACAAATCTTGCCTTTTTCTTTCTGTGCAACAACTTGGTGACCATCTTCTTGAGCTTCTCAATTTGAGACTGTTGGTAGGTGACCACAGTCTTCAGTTGCTCAATCTCCTTCTTCTGTGCCATAACATCCAAGTTGACATTTCCAATGGTTTCCATCAATTCAGCATAGTTATATCTATCCTCACCTTGTTTAGAAGTGTTTACCTTCTTTAAAGGATCCTTGGAAGTTTTAGCAGAAGCCTTCTGCCTAGCAGAAGCACTAACTGCCCCCTTGGTTTCTTGGCACCTGGGTCCTCCTAATGATTTCTCATTTAGAGTTGCCATGGGGAAGGTCTTATTTATGTTACCACTGTCCTTCTCTGTGCTAGCAGAAGTAGTGGCAGCCTTAGCACCCATATGCTCATCCTTCTCCTTAGAGAGCACCTTCTTGGGGTTGGGAGACACCCCTGTGGTTTCCCTGTTGATATTCTCAATTGGAGAATGCTCCAACTGAGGGCTTAAAGGCTTAGGGCTCTGAGTAGGTACATCAAGGGAAGGAACCTTGTGCACCTTTCTTCTTTGAAACTTGTTGGATAAAACAGGAGTGGGCTTTTGAAGTATGTGCTGAGGGATATTTATAGTGAGTGAAGGTGGGGTTTGGCCATCAGTGGGATGATCTAATGAGGGCCTTGATCTTGATGCCATACCTTCAGAGGGGTGGGACACAACCATCATTGTAGAGAACAATGGTGTGTCAACTCCTTCCGAGTCCCTAGGAAGTCTTTTCATATTTGAAAAAACCTTCCCTTTAGGGGATTTTGGTACATATACCTCAGTAAACTGAGGTAAGTCCATCAATTCCTTGTTAATAACTTCTTGCACAAACCTTGGATACATGTAAAAGCTCTTTTTGGATTCTAGGTTTGATACAAGATCATTAAAGATCATAGCTGAAAAATTGTACTTTCTGGCAGTGGATAAGCAGACCAAGGCATATGCAATGGGACTGCTGAACTCACTCCATCCAGTAGTTTTCTTGGAAATACAGTGCATCAGGGTATGAACAAGAAATCTCCATTGGGTTGAAAATTTTTGACTTGTAGAATTTAAAAACACCAATGGGACCTTCATACCCCATTCTTTGTAAAGTCGAATATAGGTCATCAGAAGTTAGAGAGGTTATACCTGAGGCATCATCCAAGTGAAGAGAGATGCGAATAACCTCCTATGTGACTTTCAAGGGTTTATCACAAACCCTTGTTCGAATGGTTTTCTGCCCTTCTTCGAAACTAACAGTGGCATTCTCCCAAAATTGCGTCTGATGTTCGATATAGATGGTTGGGCTCACCGTTAGGGCATAGGAGATGTGCGAGGATTTAAGAAAATCGACGATATCGTGGAATCCCGCAGCTTGTTTCGGCTTCTGAAGCATGGCTATTTCATTGTGCTCATCAACAAACTCCATGATTCCTGAGGATTCTTGAAAGAAAAAAAACACAAAGATTCTGGGGAGACTAGGTTAGAACGAGAGAGAAGAAGTTAATGCGAAGAGTCGTTATGAACTTTGGCGGGCAAACAGGGGTATTTATATGCCCTAGATTTTCAAAAGCAGTATTAACGACATAAGCAGTATTAACTGCGAGGCAGCATTAACTACACAAGCAGTATTAACGACTGAGCAGTATTAACTGCACTAGCAGTATTAACTACTGAGCAGTAGTAACTCTGCACTAGCAGTATTAACTACTGAGCAGTATTAACTGCAAAGCAGTATTAACCACAAGGGCAGTATTAACTACACAAGCAGTATTAACCACAAGGGCAGTATTAACTACACAAGCAGTATTAACGACAAGGGCAGTATTAACTACACAAGCAGTATTAACGACAAGGGCAGTATTAACTACACAAGCAGTATTAACTACTAGAACACAGGCAGTAGTAACTCTGCACTAGCAGTTGTAACTCTGCACTGGCAGTAGTAACTCTGCACTTTGCATTACTAGTCAAATCCTCAAATGTCATCTTACCTTCTGACACATCACCTTTACCACTTCTCTTACCTCCTGCAGGATTATTTCCAAAAGTAACATGTCCTCCATCAATCTTTTTGAAATTTTTGAGGCAGGCCATGTTACTTGTCATGTGCCTGGAGCAACCACTATCAACATGCCAAATGCTCTTCCCCTTGAGCTGTTGGTTGCCCTGCACATCTGACAGATCAATTAGTTTTATTGGGAACCCAAGCCGAAGTGGTCTTGGGTCTCCCTTGCTCATCAAAGTACTTACATTCTGTTTTGATGAGCTTGTCAAAGTGAGGAACATCAGTGCTTGAGTACTTTGTTTTGATGATAGGTCTAGAAGCAGTACTAACTGATGCAAAAGTACTAACTTTGTTAGCAGCACTAACATTGCTAGCAGCACTAACTTTGGAATGATTACTAGCAGTATTAACACTGCTAGCAGCACCAACTTTTGAAGCAGTACTAACAGTGTTAGCAGTACTAACACTGTTAGCAGTACTAACTGAGTTGGCAGTATTATCATTAGTACCTTTAGGCATCCATACTCTAACACTTTCTGTTTCTGCCTTTTTCATGTGGCTTTTGGTTTTAACTTGTTTCTTTGCCACAACTTTCCTCACAGACTTTTTATAGCCACCATTTTTTCTGTAACCACCAGGTTTTTGAAAAGATCTTTGAGCATTAAACCTTTGGTTAACAGGATTGAAATAACAGTGTTTGGCTAAATGATTTAGCTTACCACAGATGAAACAAGGTTTTGGCCTGTTAATTCTGTTCAGATCAACTCCTTGTCTCATAGCCCACTGGTTATTCCAATTTCTTTGATTACCCCTTTTGTTATCATGTTTTTGGGGCTTAAGCTCTTGAGATTTCTTACAAGAACAATGTTTACAGGTATTGGGAGCCACAACTGTGGTCTGTGTGTAATGGACTCCCTTTTATGTTTCTTTCCTTTTTATCCCATTGTTCTTAACTCCTTCTTCTGTTTCAGTCCTTTTTATCTCATTGTTCTTAACATATGGACTTTCACATTCCTCATCAGATCCTGCTTTGTCAGTCTCATCCTCAACAACTACTCCTTCTTCACAAGGATCTATATTAATCTTTAATTCAGGATCCTTCCTATCCTTGGTCTCTAACAAATCAGACTTAGGAGGTATGTAGTTGTTATTATAGGGTGGAGGTGTGGCATTGTACCCTATCCCTACTTTCATCTTGTCATGGATTTGAGCCTTAATGATGGTATCCATGGTTTTAGAAGCACAGGTAAACTTTTCAACATCAAGTTTAACCTTCTTAAGCTCTTCTTTTAATTTCTCATTCTCCTCCCCAGACACTTTTAGCTTAATCTCATACTCATTCTTCTCCCACTTCCAATAGTTAGTATCATAGGAGTGTTGAAGTTCATTAGCTTGAAAAGCTCTAATCTGTTCCTCAAACCTTTCTACAATCCTAACATAATCTTTCACATCTTTCTCTAGCCTCTTAAGGTTATCACACATACCCTGATTGTGATCCCTATATCTTTTAACAGCATCAATGCAAGCTTGAGAACAGAGTTTAGATTGTACCTCAGTGGGAATATCAGATACTTCTGCCATAAGAGCTTGATTCTGACAGGCTTCCTCAGCTTGATCACTCCAATCAAATCCCATTCCTTGTTGAGAAACAAGGGCTTGAGAGGAGCTTCTGTTTTGGTTTCCATTTTGAGCCTGTTGATGTGATCCTCCACTTCTGCATTCTCTGGCAAAGTGTCCCATCTTGTGACACTTATAACACTCAACCTTGGACTTGTCAAAGCCTGCACCATCTTCTCTTCTCTGGGAAAAGTTGTTTCTCCCAGTCCTTTTGATGAATTTCTTCACCCTCATTGATAGCATAGCCATCTGCCACTTGATGTCCATCTCTTCCAGATCATCAGCATTAATCTGCTCTAAATCATCATTGATTAGAGAAGAGTGAACATGACTAGAAAAGAATGCTTCTAGTACAGAATCTGTAGTCTTCTCTTGATTAGTTCCACCAGCAGCATTAACAGAACCTGCAGTATTAACAGAATCAGGGTCAGCAGCATTATCAGAGGATGAAGATAATAAAGCGGCATTATAAACAAATCCAGATGGCCTTTTCTTGGCTTCAACTTCAGCCTCAAATACTCTCAGATCATTGTAGAGGTCATCTAGCTCTTTGTCCTCCAATTGGTCATTTTGTCTGAATGAGACTGTGTACATGGTCCATTCTTCTCCCAATGATCTAAGGAACTTTCTATTGACATCATCAGCATCCATGTGTACACCCACAGTAGCTAATTCTCCAATCAACTTGTTAAATATGTCAAAAGTTTGAGTCATAGACTCATTCTTTGCAGACATGAAGTTCTCATATTGTTGCCTGAGAATAGCCTTTTGGTTTCTCTTTGTGCTCTTTGTGCCAGTAAATCTTTTCTCCAGAGCATTCCACAACATCTGTGCATCTGTGCAGTGTTGGAATTGATGTTGGTACTCATTAGGAATAGCCAAAAGCAGAGTGCTTAAGGCCTTCATCTCTGTTTGTCTGACTTTCTTTTCAGCATCTGTCTTGGGTGGGGGTCTTTTGCCATCTGCTCCTATTCTTCCTTCAGCACATGGACCATTCTCAATGATGTCCCATATTGCATAATCAGTAAGAAGAATGTACTGCTTGATTCTCAGTTTCCACATGTCAAATTCATTGGGTTTGAGCATGGGAACCTTTGAAACAAGAGTACTGTTTGATTCAAAAGAATTTTCCATAATGACTGTAGAATTCTAAGAAACACTTGCTCTGATACCACTTGTCAGGATCGAATCTTAACAAGACAATAAACACTTAGAATTCAGAATTAAAGAATCTGCGGAAAAGAACTTTAATTCTCACAATCAAGAACAATGTAACAGAAAATTCACAATTTTGTATTCACTGTTTTGAATCACAATATTAACAACCAAACCTCAATCTTGTTGAACAGGCTCAACAAGACGACTTCTACTTCTCTAGAAATAGGGTTCTTACACCTTGAGGTTAAATCTTTCTTTAATCAATATCGATTCTATTTCACACGAATATTAGCTTCGTCTATCATCTATCTTTTTTTTTAATAGCTATCTATCAATACTATTTATACAAGAATAATTACAAGAGAACTATCAAAAAGTAAATTGATCTTCTGAATCTTCGTTAAACATATCTTGATCAATTCCTTCTTTGTCTCCAAAAGTATCGCATACCAAACTTATCAAGTCAGCAGTATTAACAATGATTTGACTTAGCAGCATTAACGACCTTCAGCAGTATTAACCTTCACAGTCTTCTAGCAGTAGTATCTCAGCTCAGCAGTACTAACCATGTCTTGCAGTAGTAATTTGGTCTAGCAGTACTAACCATGTCTTGCAGTAGTAATTTGGTCTAGCAGTACTAACCGTGTATACGCAGTAGTAATTTGGTCTAGCAGTACTAACCGTGTATACGCAGTAGTAATCTTGCCCAGCAGTATTAACTTTCTTCTGGCAGTATTAATGTAGACTTAGCAGTAGAAATCATGGACTAGCAGCACTATCCATACTTAGCTCATTTTCAGTTCCCAACAATAGACGCTTGCTACCTCATCTAGAAACACGTTTATGTTAATAAGTGGTTTTTTTGTATTATATACGTATTATATTATGGATTGAGTTCCGGTTAAAAGTTGAGGTTAACGTGAGAAACGTGAGAAATAATTATCAACTGTTGGATTAGAAATAGATGCATATTAGAATGAGATGCATTGAGATAAGATGCATCAGGTCACTACTAAACAAATGACCTAATCCGACGGACGTTTCCGACGGATTTTCCGTCGGAAAATTTTCCGACCGATTTTCGACGGATTTCCGACGGAACCAAGAAAAGTCAATAAAAGTCAACAAAATTTTAAGCCGTCGGAAATCCGTCACAAATCCGTCACTCAAGTTCTAAAAAAAAGGAAAATTATATATTCTCGAAAATGTTTGTGACCGATTTGTGACGGATTTGTGACGGAATTCCAATCCGCCACAAATCCGTCACAAATATTTGTTAAATTACAATTAAGTTACTTAATTAACGTAATTAGCAATTAAATAATAAATTACAATTAATTAATTAAACTAAATAGCCATTAAAAAATAAAATCTTGTTAATTTCCGACGGATTTCCGAAGTAATTTTAAAAAAATTAATTTTTTTATATTTCCGTCGGAAATTAACAAGATTTTATTTTTAAATTTTTTAAAAATCAATGTTTTTTAAAAAATCTTATTATTTTCCGACGGATTTCCGACGGAAATTTAAAAAAATAATATTTTTAAATATCCGTCGGAAATCCGTCGGAAATTTCTTGAAATATATGTATTTTTAATTTTTTAAGAATTAATGTTTTTAAAAAATCTTATTAATTTCTGACGGATTTCCGTCGGAAATTTAAAAAAATTAATTTTTTAAAATTCCGTCGGAAATCCGTCGGAAATTTATAAGATTTTATTTTTAATTTTTTTAAAAATCAATGTTTTTTAAAAAATCTTATTATTTTCCAACGCATTTCCGACGGAAATTTAAAAAAATAATATTTTTAATATCCGTCGGAAATCCGTCGAAAATTTCTTGAAATATATATTTTTTTAATTTTTTAAAAATTAATGTTTTTAAAAAATCTTATTAATTTCTGACGAATTTCCGACGGAAATTTAAAAAAAATAATTTTTTAAAATTCCGTCGGAAATTTATAAGATTTTATTTTTAATTTTTTTTTAAAATCAATGTTTTTTAAAAAATCTTATTATTTTTCGACGGATTTCCGACGGAAATTTAAAAAAATAATATTTTTAAATATCCGTAGGAAATCCGTCGGAAATTTCTTAAAATATATATATTTTTTAATTTTTTAAAAATTAATGTTTTTTAAAAATCTTATTAATTTCCGACGGATTTCCGACGGAAATTTAAAAAAATTAATTTTTTAAAATTCCGTCGGAAATCCGTCGGAAATTTATAAGATTTTATTTTTAAATTTTTTAAAAATCAATGTTTTTTAAAAAATCTTATTATTTTCCGACGGATTTCCGACGGAAATTTAAAAAAATAATATTTTTAAATATCCGTCGGAAATCCGTCGGAAATTTCTTAAAATATATATTTTTTTAATTTTTTAAAAATTAATGTTTTTTAAAAATCTTATTAATTTCCGACGGATTTCCGACGGAAATTTAAAAAAATTAATTTTTTAAAATTCTGTCGGAAATCCGTCGGAAATTTATAAGATTTTATTTTTAAATTTTTTAAAAATCAATGTTTTTTAAAAAATCTTATTAGTTTCCGACGGATTTCCGACGGAAATTTAAAAACAAAATAATATATTTAAATTTTCGTCGGAAATCCGTCGGAAATTTCTTGAAATATATATATTTTTAAATTTTTTTCATGAACTTTGTGACGGATTTGTGACGGATTTTTTAAAAAAATTACGTTTTTGTGTTTTTTCCACAATTCATGTCCATATATACTTATTCATGTCAAATTGGTCTTTGTAGGGTTTATTGTGGCTTAATGGTTGATATTAGACTATAGTGTGTCTTAATGGTTTTATCGAACCAAATACACTCCACATGCATATTTACACACATACACTTAATAAATCACACGTGGTATTATATTGCGCCTTAATGAGTCGTAAAATATTATATTGGTCTATAATAGTGGTTTAGTGGTTCATGTGAGGGTATAATGGTGGTTAGTTGTCTAGTTTACCCTAATAGACAACACATGCATGATGTATGTAGTCGATATGTGTACACAAACACGCAATTGTAACCACTTATGTTATTGTGTCTTAATAAGTAATTAAATGTCATAATTGGCTATAATGGTGGTCTAGTGGTTCATATACTGGTCTAATGGTGGTTAGTTGTCTAATAAGACACCAACGATCATAATGGGTTCTACTAGGCTTAATGAGTTCTACTGGACTATGATAAGTTATATTGGGCTTATATGTTCAATTGAGTTTGATCGGTTCAATTTCGTTTAGTGGATCTATTGGGTTGTTCGATTAAATTAGGTCTTAAATAAGTTTTATTCGATTATAGCAGTTTAAGATGGTTTTTATTCGGTTTTGTTCGACTTTAACGGGTTTAATTCATTTTTTTGTTTTAACCTGTAATAATAATATTATAAGTATTATTTAAAAATAATAAAAATAATATAGTAAATAATGCTAAGAATAAAATTAAAATTCCAAAAATCGCAATAATAATTATATTAATAATAAAAATATTAACAATATTCATGTGAAGGAAAAAATCAAATATTAACAATAATCATGGAATGAATATTTTATTTAACATCAAGGAATTTAATTTTTTTTAATTTCCGTCGGAAATCCGTCGGAAAAATCTTGATTTTTTTATTTCATTTTAATAAAGGTTGGAATGAATATTTTATTTAACACTAAAGAATTTAAAAATCTTGTTATTTTCCGACGGATTTCCGACGGAAATTAAAAAAACTTATTTTTTATTAATTTTAATTTCCGTCGGAAATCCGTCGGAAAAATCTTAAAAATAATATTATATTAATAATAATAATAATAATATTAACAATAATCATTTGAATGAAAAAAAATCAAATTTATATATTTCCCTCTTTCTCTCTTTCACACTTAGGGTTTTAAATAAGTTTGGCAAAAACACACACACACAGACCCTCACCTCGACTTTGACCTAATTTCTTCAATTTGACGACGAAGCTCTGTTGGACGAAGCTTTGTTGGACGAAGGGTCGAAGAATCGAAGGAAGGAAGTGACGACGCTCTGTTGGACGAAGGGTCGAAGACTCTGATTCGAATCAATGCTCTGGTTATTTGCTTTCTTTTTTCTTCCCTTTATTGCAATCTGTCTCGATGCTCTGGTTATTTGCTTTCTTTTTTCTTCCCTTTATTGCAATCTAGTTATGTGCTATTTTGTGTACTAGTTTGATTGTTAAGAATGGGGTATTTGAAGATGGGTTGTCTTGTTATGAATTTATTGTTCTGGTTTGTCTACCATCTGTTCGACAAAATGCTCAAGAGAAAATGAAGTAGTTTGAATAGTTGATGGAGATTGCAAAAGAACACCACCAAATGGATTTATTGTAGAAACCTGAAACACATTGATGATCTTTAAGTGCACCATAGAATAACCCACATTTTAAATTTTATGATGAATATAAAGGTAATAATATCTTACATGGTATTTGAAGACAAAATCTGTACTTGACCATGTAAGAACGTTAGCTTCGTACAAGAGAGACAACTTTCCTGGTTCTCGCTTTCGTTCCTGGAGTACAAGCATCTCTCAATATGTTACTATCCACTGTTATCGGTCAGATTGAAGGAATGAGTAACGATTAAAGATTGATCCGAATTACACCTTTAGAGGATGACTAGTTGTGGTACACACAACTTCGGTAGTCAGGCCAGAATTAATATTCAGTTGTATCTTTTCCTTTTTCGCTAGTTTCTTTCCGGCAGGGGTAACATACTCTGGGAAGCTATAAGGTACATTCAGTATGTACTCACCATCTTTATAGGTTAGTTTTTGTGACCATATTTGATTGTATGTATTTATAATATATGTACGTAATGTATGTATGTATATATGTAATTTTTGGGTAAAATTGATTGTATGTATATAATGTATGTATGTATGTATGTATATGTTTTGATGTGGTAAAAATCATATTTGATTGTATGTATATATAAAATATGTACGCATATAATGTATGTATGTATATGTTTAGATGCGGTAAAAATCATATTTGATTGTATGTATATGTATGTATATATAATGTATGACCAAGCAAGGAAGAACGCAGCCAAATTGGCCGTAAAGGACGATCGTCCATATCGAGAAGATGACCCGCATCGGGATATGAATCTTTTGAAGGACTTTCTCCCTCGATGGCTCACTAAGAGTATATGGGACGCGTTGATCGACAAATGGAACAACGACCATTGGAAGACCGTATCGAAGAAATTTAGCAATAACCGAATGACAGAGATTGATGGTGAAATATCCAAAAACACAAATGGGTCGATCTCTACCTCTAGGCATGCCGAACGATTGGTAGGTTCTTAACAACGATTTACTTTAGTACCTTGATTTTAAGTATGTTACAATTAACACGTGTATGTATTTATCTTTGTAGAGAAATGTAACAACCCGCTAACAATATATCCATATAACATATTATTCATAACACATTCACACCAAAAGTAATTCATAGGTCACATTCGGTCCCCAATGTCTGACTAATATAAACAAGAAAACCTATTACAAGCTTTTTCATGATTAAGTTACAAAATAACTAACGATAAAGTTATATGTACAAAACATCCAAAATTTCATAATGATCATCTCCACAAAAGCTATCCCTCCATTTATCTAACTACTTGATCTTTACTCGAATCACCACCTGGAAAACATGTTTTTAAAACAAAAATGAGGGTTAGACTAAACAGTCTAGTGAGGGAATCCCGGTTAGTTTTAATAAATCTTTATCAAAACCCTTTCATAGACCTTTTGTATAATTTTCACACGCATATCAAATATCATTCAAGAATTATATCACCTGTATCACCTTATCCCTCCACCATTGGCCAAATACATTGGTTGCGAACCAATTAACACACCGGTCCTATGCCCGGCCATGTATTATATCCCAATATAATACTCACGTAATTCATGATATATAAATACATCATAATCACACACACGTATGACATATTCATACACTTTATCAACCATTTATTCAATCACATAAATGTATTCCAGTAAAATACTTTTGAAGTAAAACTCACCTTATGATAACTTGAAGTCACCCGTACTTGCACACAGTACTATTAGCAATACCACAATTGTCCACACCACACTAACGAGGAATAACCGATCCTGTAATACATTCACATTGGTAGAATATCACATATCTATATGCATACAAGACTTACTATGAAGAATAGCAATCTTAGCAACTCATCAAACACTCCTAAAATGTAACCAAGTCAAAACCGAACAACATAAATTTGACACATAAGATAGTATTAAATTGTCTAATTATACATCCAAATACCCTTAACAATACCTCAGACAACTTACTAAACGATGCCTCGACTTTAAACTAAAACGGCCAAAAGTTAGGAAAATTTTGTAAAACCAAACAGAAGCCGGCGCCAACTGCTCGGCGCCGATCCATCGGCGCCACCCATCGGCGCGGAGCTCTGTTCCAAAAACCTGCACGACTTTTTCCTCCAAAAACCAAGGTTTTCTCAAACCCAAACCTTCCCAAATCAGTTCTAAACTTTCCCAAATCAACATTTTGAGTACTATAGACCTTTTAAAACCAATACCAACATTTTTAAACATCAAAATCCATCTAATTTCATCCATTGATTTGTCACTTTTAAACCCAAAAGCTTTAAAACTCCATCCATGGAATAATATGAATTTTAACAAGAAATTCAATGGAAACTCTTTACTGAAAGAACAAGACTCATAACAATCCATCCCAAAATCATTTACCTTTCTTTTGATTTCAATTATACACAACTCTTACAAGAATTGCAAAGATTCCTAAACCAAAATGAAGAAGATAAAGGAACATACCTGCAGCAATCTTCTTCTTCTATTCTATCTTCTTCTTCTTCCTCCCTTCTTTCTCTCAATTTCCTTCTCTACCTCTCTATTTCTCTGATTTGTTTCTCAACTCTCAAACTCACACACATCACCTTGAAAAAATCTGATTTCTTATCCTATTACACCATATGAGTCGGTTTGTAACAAAGTTTGGTCATAAGTACCAATTCAACCCTCAACTTCTAATACTTGACCATCTAAGCTTCTAAACTACCAATTAACAAATTAACTTATCTATTAACTCCTATCCTCAAGAAATAGTTAACTTAAAACTTAAAATAATAAAAGTAAAATACCTGGTTATTACAACATCTCCCCCTTAAAAGAATTCCGTCCCGGAATTCATTTAAGTGAACAGATGAGGGTATTTGTTTCGCATTTCCGACTCTAATTCCCATGTCGCATCTTGGCCTCTGTGATGTTTCCACTGTACTTTCATTTGTCTGATTTCTTTATTCCGTAACACTTTAACTTTACGATCGACAATTGCTTCTGGTTCCTCAACATAGTTTAATCTTTCATCCACTTGTATCTCTGGTAAGGAAACAGCCTGATCTGGAGTAACCAAACATTTTCGGAAATTTGATACGTGGAACGCGTTATGAATTCTACCCAGTTCTGGCGGAAGATCCAATCTGTACGCCACCTCACCGATCCTTTCTGTTATTGCAAACGGTCCAATATACCTCGGGCTAAGCTTTCCATGCCTTCCAAATCGGATGACTCCTTTCCATGGCGAAACTTTCAGCATTACAAAATCCCCAACCTGAAATTCTAATGGTTTCCGGCGTCGATCTGCGTAGCTTTTCTGTCGGTCTTGAGCCATCTTCAATCTTTCCCGAATCTGAGTAACCTTATCCGATGTTGACTGAACTATATCCGGTCCTGCCAACTGTTTCTCTCCCACTTCACTCCAACATAGCGGCGTTCGACATCTTCTACCATACAATACTTTAAACGGTGCCGCTTGAATGCTGGAATGATAACTGTTGTTGTAGGCAAATTCAATCAATGGCAAATGTTTATCCCACGATCCTCCAAAATCCACAATACAAGCCCGGAGCATATCTTCTAACGTCTGAATTGTTCGTTCACTCTGACCGTCTGTCTGAGGGTGATATGCTGTACTCAACTTTATCTGTGTTCCCAACTCTCTTTGAAAGCTCCTCCAGAACCTCGAAGTGAAACGACTATCCCGATCAGAAATAATCGAGATTGGAACACCGTGTCGCGTTACTATTTCATCAATGTATAACTTAGCCAAACGGTCCATCGAATCGGTTTCCTTTATCGGTAGGAAGTGAGCAGACTTTGTCAACCTATCGACGATCACCCAAATAGAATCACACCCCTTTGAAGTCCTCGGTAACTTTGTAATGAAATCGGTAGTAATCTGTTCCCACTTCCACATCGGTATTTCTAACTTCTGTAATTGACCAAACGGCTTTTGATGTTCAATTTTTACCTTTTTACAAGTATTGCACTCTTCCACATACTTAGCAATGCTTCTTTTGATACCCGGCCACCAATAAAACTGTTTCAAATCTTTATACATCTTGTTCGTACCTGGGTGAATAGAGAAACGGGATTTATGAGCTTCTTGCAGTACACGGTCACGTAACCCACCCAGACGAGGTACCCAAATCCTGTTCTCCATACACAACAACCCACGATTATCCTTTACTAGCAATGCCAACAATCCCACTATCCGTTCCGCTTTCGTATGTTCTTCTTGACAAGCTTCGATTTGACACTTTTGCAATTCATCAAAGATATTCGGTAACAGTTCAGCCCTTAATGAAACAACTTTTATTGTTCCACTTCTTTCTTGCCGACTCAAAGCATCAGCTACTACATTAGCTTTTCCCGGATGATATAGAATTTCACAATCATAATCATTCACTAGTTCTAGCCATCTCCTTTGCCTCATGTTTAATTCCTTCTGATCGAAAAGATGTTGAAGACTCTTATGATCAGTATAAATTTGACACTTGGTACCAAACAGATAATGCCTCCAAATCTTCAACGCGAAAACTACCGCAGC
Organism: Saussurea involucrata; assembly: GCA_033807775.1. NCBI lineage: Eukaryota > Viridiplantae > Streptophyta > Magnoliopsida > Asterales > Asteraceae > Saussurea > Saussurea involucrata. The sequence continues at coordinate 43,498,629 of CM066325.1, read as the reverse complement.
AAGCTCCATGTCATGTGTGGGATACTGTCTTTCATGATCTTTTAATTGGCGAGAAGCATAAGCAATGACCTTTCCCCGCTGCATAAGTACACAACCCAAACCCAACTTCGAAGCATCACTGTATACCACAAAATCTTCAGAACCCTCAGGCAATGCTAATATCGGTGCACTACATAATTTCTCTTTCAGTACTCGGAATGCTGCATCCTGTTCCGCTTCCCATTCAAACTTCAGATTCTTCCTAGTCAGCTTAGTCAGAGGAGCCGCGATACGAGAGAAGTCCTTGATGAACTTTCGGTAATAACCAGCTAAACCCAGAAAACTGCGTACCTCCGTTGCTGTCTTTGGCGGTTCCCACTTTTCAACTGCTTCCACTTTCATCGGATCAACCTGTATACCTTTCTCGGAAACGACATGCCCCAGAAACTGAACTTCTCGTAACCAAAACTCACATTTTGAAAACTTAGCATACAACTTTTCTTTCTTCAGCAACTCCAGAACCAAACGAAGGTGTTGAGCATGGTCTTCTTTGGATCGAGAATATATAAGAATATCATCAATAAATACAATAACGAATTTATCGAGATATGGCTTACATACTCGATTCATCAAATCCATGAAAACAGCTGGAGCGTTCGTCAACCCAAACGGCATTACCAAAAATTCATAGTGACCATACCTTGTTCTAAAAGCAGTCTTCAGAACATCTTCTTCTTTAACCTTCAATTGATGATAGCCAGATCTGAGATCAATCTTGGAAAAATAACAAGCTCCCACCAATTGATCGAAGAGGTCATCTATTCTAGGTAGCAGGTACTTGTTCTTGATCGTACGTTTATTCAGTTCCCGGTAGTCAATACACATTCTCATCGAACCATCCTTCTTTTTCACAAACAGAACGGGTGCTCCCCATGGCGAAGAACTAGGTATGATAAAGCCCTTATCGGATAACTCTTGCAACTGTGTCATCATCTCTTTCATTTCTGGAGGTGCTAAACGATACGGTGCACGAGCAATAGGAGTGGCTCCGGGAATTAAGTCAATGCCAAACTCTACTTGTCTAACAGGCGGAAGACTATTCAAGTCTTCGGGAAATACTTCAGGAAACTCACTCACAATTGGAATATCTTCCCACTTACTCTTCTCAAGTCTACTATCTATCACATAGGCTATATAACTCTGACAACCCTTGTTGACGCACTTACGGGCTTTTAACACAGATATAAGACTAGACTGATGGTTCTTACGATCACCGTAAATCACCACGGCCCTATTATCAGGTAACACAACATTGATAATCTTCTTATCACATACAATGTTAGCTTGGTTCTCGGCCAACCAATCCATCCCGACTACCACATCAAATTCAATTAATGCTATAGGAAACAGTTGTATAGGCACTTTACATCCTTCTATATCTATTACACCTTTCTCAAACACCTCCTTAACTGACACTTGTCTATCATTAGCAGTATCTACTAACATAGCATGATCTAACACTTTAGGTTTTAATTGCACACTATCCGCAAAGGAAGGAGACACAAAAGATCGGTTTGCACCGGAATCGAATAACACCTTGGCACGTGTAGAATTTACGAAAAATGTACCTGTGACCACATCCGGAGTTTCCTCCGCCTCTTTAGCTGTCATCTGAAACGTACGACCTCTTGTTCGCGGTGGCTCTATCCTTGGAACTACTGGTCTGACAGTTGCTGGTTTCCCTGATGTTCCACCGTGTTGTATTCTGCCCCGCGGACAATCCGATTGAAGATGATTCGGTGAGTTACATAGATAACAAAACCGCGTTAAGGGACAGTTTTTAACAATGTGCCCAGATTTCCCACATTTAAAACATATCCGAGATTCCGCTTGGCAATTTCCCTGATGAAAACAATTACATTTCGGACACGGTCTTCCCGTTGGTTGGAACGGCGGACGGTTATCGTTTCTTTGAAACCTGGACCTTTTCGGATCATACTCTGGTCCTTCCCATTTCCTCTTTCCCATACCCCTATCATTCCCATCCCTTTTGTTGTCCCGCTTTATATTTTCGGCTTCATTAACTGCTGCTGAGAAGGTAGTAGGCCTTGTTGCAGATGTCAATCTTCTAACTTCTGAATTCAGTCCATAAACAAACCTATCCATCTTCATCCTTTCCGTTGCAACATAATATTCTGCAAATCTAGACTTTTCTATGAACCGAGCTGTGTAATCTCTTACAGATAAGTTCCCTTGTTGCAAATTCATAAACTCTTCTTCTAACTGCTTTACTGCTGCTTGAGGACAAAATTGTCCTTTAAAAGCTGTTGCAAAATCATTCCAAGCAATAATAGTGCGTACATCTGGTCCCTTAGATTCAGTGAGAGCCTCCCACCAATACAATGCATCCGCCTTCAGCATCGCCGTTCCATATAAGACTTTATCTTCTTCCGCACATTTACTGGTTTTGAATACAGCTTCAATCTCTTTTATCCACCGCGTAGCTTTCACTGGATCTCTTTCTCCCGCATAAGTTGGAGGTTTACAACTTAGAAACATTTTATAATCACACTTCCTTTGTACTGATGAGGCCGTAGGAGTAACTAACAATTCATCTTCTTGATTCGGATCAGGTATACCAGTTCCAATGTGACGGCTTTGATTAAACATAGTTTGTATACTTGTTTGTAACCTCCCCATTTCCGTCATCAGATCATCCCTTGTAATAAATTCAGAACCGCCTAGTGGATTCCTACCCCCATTTCTGCCTCCACCTCTTTGTCCTCCTCTTCCTCCCCTTTGATATCTAGTGCCACTTGCCATTCTGTAGATTCAGACAAGGTTAATATACACATAAACACATACCCCATATAACAAGGTATTCTGGTTCAAACATGTACCTGTAAGATCATAATTACACTGGCCAAGTGTAACCCGAAATTACCTTACATGCTGTTCCATCAACCCTTTTTATACTTAGCATCCCCAGGTTCTAATATATTATGGACATCCTACTTCACATGCAGTTTAAGTCTAGGTATAGATATTAACACCTAAATCCCTTAAACTAGGGCTCTGATACCATCTGTAACAACCCGCTAACAATATATCCATATAACATATTATTCATAACACATTCACACCAAAAGTAATTCATAGGTCACATTCGGTCCCCAATGTCTGACTAATATAAACAAGAAAACCTATTACAAGCTTTTTCATGATTAAGTTACAAAATAACTAACGATAAAGTTATATGTACAAAACATCCAAAATTTCATAATGATCATCTCCACAAAAGCTATCCCTCCATTTATCTAACTACTTGATCTTTACTCGAATCACCACCTGGAAAACATGTTTTTAAAACAAAAATGAGGGTTAGACTAAACAGTCTAGTGAGGGAATCCCGATTAGTTTTAATAAATCTTTATCAAAACCCTTTCATAGACCTTTTGTATAATTTTCACACGCATATCAAATGTCATTCAAGAATTATATCACCTGTATCACCTTATCCCTCCACCATTGGCCAAATACATTGGTTGCGAACCAATTAACACACCGGTCCTATGCCCGGCCATGTATTATATCCCAATATAATACTCACGTAATTCATGATATATAAATACATCATAATCACACACACGTATGACATATTCATACACTTTATCAACCATTTATTCAATCACATAAATGTATTCCAGTAAAATACTTTTGAAGTAAAACTCACCTTATGATAACTTGAAGTCACCCGTACTTGCACACAGTACTATTAGCCATACCACAATTGTCCACACCACACTAACGAGGAATAACCGATCCTGTAATACATTCACATTGGTAGAATATCACATATCTATATGCATACAAGACTTACTATGAAGAATAGCAATCTTAGCAACTCATCAAACACTCCTAAAATGTAACCAAGTCAAAACCGAACAACATAAATTTGACACATAAGATAGTATTAAATTGTCTAATTATACATCCAAATACCCTTAACAATACCTCAGACAACTTACTAAACGATGCCTCGACTTTAAACTAAAACGGCCAAAAGTTAGGAAAATTTTGTAAAACCAAACAGAAGCCGGCGCCAACTGCTCGGCGCCGATCCATCGGCGCCACCCATCGGCGCGGAGCTCTGTTCCAAAAACCTGCACGACTTTTTCCTCCAAAAACCAAGGTTTTCTCAAACCCAAACCTTCCCAAATCAGTTCTAAACTTTCCCAAATCAACATTTTGAGTACTATAGACCTTTTAAAACCAATACCAACATTTTTAAACATCAAAATCCATCTAATTTCATCCATTGATTTGTCACTTTTAAACCCAAAAGCTTTAAAACTCCATCCATGGAATAATATGAATTTTAACAAGAAATTCAATGGAAACTCTTTACTGAAAGAACAAGACTCATAACAATCCATCCCAAAATCATTTACCTTTCTTTTGATTTCAATTATACACAACTCTTACAAGAATTGCAAAGATTCCTAAACCAAAATGAAGAAGATAAAGGAACATACCTGCAGCAATCTTCTTCTTCTATTCTATCTTCTTCTTCTTCCTCCCTTCTTTCTCTCAATTTCCTTCTCTACCTCTCTATTTCTCTGATTTGTTTCTCAACTCTCAAACTCACACACATCACCTTGAAAAAATCTGATTTCTTATCCTATTACACCATATGAGTCGGTTTGTAACAAAGTTTGGTCATAAGTACCAATTCAACCCTCAACTTCTAATACTTGACCATCTAAGCTTCTAAACTACCAATTAACAAATTAACTTATCTATTAACTCCTATCCTCAAGAAATAGTTAACTTAAAACTTAAAATAATAAAAGTAAAATACCTGGTTATTACAAGAAAGGCAAATAATGGTGTGCCACCAACTTGGGTGGAGGTCTTTGATTACACACATAGGAAAAGATCGAAGTCAACGTCATCTTCTTCGGATGGCGCATCACTAGGGGATTACGTGACTCTGAGGGATGGCCGGATGACGGCAAGTGTAGAATACCTATAACTTTATAATTGTTTACCTTTAATTACAAATCTTTATATGGTTTGTTCGGGAAACATTACGATTGTTTAACTTAAAATGTTAATATATATACATACACACACACGTCTAGTTTTGGTTGTCATTTGTTGGGCGAAATTATAATTGTTTTAGTATAAATGTTGGTATATATATCTCCGTTTTAGTCTGGGTTGCCATTTGTTGGGCAACCGTTAGGATTGTTTTATTTGGAAACGTCCCATTTACAACTGTTATGCTGTCGAAATTGACTTGTGTTTTATACCATAGGGTAAGTATAAAGGCGATGTCAACCAAATATACGGCGAGGATACCACTTCTCATCCCATAATAGATGAAACATTGTGGAAACAGGCGTCCGGGGGAAGCAAGAAGGGTCGAATATATGGTTTTGGGAACACCCGTGATCCGAATTTGGTCTTGACGGGGGTACCCTCAGGTGTATAATGTTTATCTAATCGTATATAATTCATTATAATATTTTTTGTGTTTTTAGATTCAAGCATTAGAGGTCCGACTGCAACAATCAGAACAGGCCCGTGAGAAGGACTTGGAGGAGATGCACCGACAAGAAGAGGTCCTCAAGAAGGAGATGGCGGATATGCGCCAATTAGATGAGATCCGCATGAAGGAGATGGAGGAGATACGCCAAATAGAAGAGGTCCGCAAGAAGGAGTATCAGGACATGATGGAATTGGTGAAAAGGTTAAGCCAAAGTCAGTTTACTCCATCCCAGTTTCCGCCTCCCCCGCCATAGTGTTGATGTTTGGTTGTTAAACTCTTGTTACTTGAACTAACGTATTTAAATTCTATTTATCGAACAATTAGGAGAATTTGTATTTATTATGCACAAGAACTCGTTGGAGGGCTTTAATTAATCTATGGTATTTGCATTCAGTTTTTAGCAGTTTTTAAGCATTTCCAGGAATTTAAAATTTAAAATTTTAATTATTTTTATAATTATTAAAAAAATAAAAAAATAATAATTTCCGACGGAATATTCCGTCGGAAATGTTTTTCGATTTTTCCCAATAAAAAAATAAATTATTTTTATAATTATTAAAAAAATAAAAATAATAATAATTTCCGACGGAATATTCCGTCGGAAATGTTTTTTGATTTTTTTTTCATATATATTTTAATCATCAAATTATATTAAAAAAATATTAAAAATCCGTCGGAAAGTTAATTTTTTAGTTTAAGAAAATCTGATTAAGCGTGTGGAGTTTAAAAATTAGGAAAATTGGATCGACGGATTTCCGACGGATATATCCGTCGGAAAATCCTCATCCGTCGGAAATCCGTCGGAAATCTCGTTTTGTGGCCAGGCATTATCTGACGGCCTAATCCGTCGGAAATCCGTCGGAAATGGCGTTTTTTGACGGATTTCCGACGGATTTGACCGTCGGAAAAGCCAATCTGTTTTGTAGTGGGTCATTCCCTTCTAAATCGTAATTCATGGGAGATCATTTGATTATGAGTGATCAACAGTTCATATCTATTTCTCACACTTCTCCCGTTAACTTTAACTTCTCACATAATCTTTCGCCATTATATTATATATATATATCAAATATTAAAAAAAGTTGGGAGGCCTTTGATAATCGAAGCCCCCTTCCAAGGACACATTAGGCACACCCTCAACACCGCCTTTATTGAGGGGCAAATAGTAAAAAGTAATATAATAATAAAAAATGTGATTTGGTTTAATATTATATTATATTAATTAGGTACTCATTAGTTTCTAAACCTAAACAAAACGAAGGAAATAAAAATTGTATTCTTGTTCACATTTCTCCATCATTCTCATTTTTTACATTTTCATTGCTTTTCACCTTTACTAAACTAATAATATGAACCGATTATTCGAAAACCCATTTTCGCACGTGAAAACAACTTCCACAACCATAAATGCGACCACCTCACGGTTCACCACCATCACCAAATTACAGTGAAAAACATGGCTGCCGGAAGAACAATCGTCGACCAAATTTCCGGCTGGCTAACGTTGTACGACGACGGTTCAGTTGATCGCACATGGACTGGAGATCCACGTTTCAAGTGCTTAGCGGAACCGGTGCCACCCCACAATGATTTCATCGACGGCGTCGCCACCCGTGACGTCATCATAGACACAAACACCGCTCTTTCCGCCCGTTTGTATCTGCCGGAAAAATCCCACGACACAAACCTCCCCATAATCCTCCACTTTCACGGCGGTGGATTTTGCATCAGCCAACCCGATTGGTACATGTACTATAACATATACACCACTATCACTCGTGCCACCGGAGCCATCGTTGTATCTCCCTACCTCCGCCGTGCCCCAGAGCACCGCCTCCCTGCCGCCGTTGACGACGGCTACTCCACACTTCTCTGGCTCCGTGACTTAGCAAACCAAAAACTCCATGAACCATGGCTTTCTACTCATGGAAACTTCAATCGGGTTTTCCTCATAGGAGACAGCTCCGGTGGGAACCTAGTCCATCAGGTGGCGAAGAAGCGGCCAGAGAAAACCTGCATCCTCTGAGACTAGCCGGAGCAATCCCTATACACCCTGGATTTATCCGGTCAGTGAGAAGCAAATCGGAGTTGGAAACTCCCGAGTGTACGTTTTTGACTCTGGAGATGTTGGATAAGTTTATGGAGCTATGGTTGCCGGAGGGGAGCACAAAAGATCATCCGATAAGTTGTCCGATGGCGGAGCCGATGGAGGAGTTGAATTTGCAGCCATATTTGCTGTGTTTGGCGGAGAAAGACCTTGTTTTAGACACAGAAATGGAGTTTTATGAAGCCATGAAGAAAGGTAATAAGAAGATTGAGTTGGTGATGAGTTATGGAATGGGACACGTTTTTTATCTCAACAAGATCGATATTGATTCTGATCCACAGACTTTTGATGAAACTCATAAGTTTGTCCAACGGATTGCAAGTTTCGTAAAAAATCATTAAATCAAAATTTCTTGACATATAAAGAAACGATAAAATCATGAGATTGTCGTTACACACACACATATATATATATATATATATATATATATAGAGGGCCTTCTTTTGTTAACCAGTCATTTAGTGTTAACTGTATTAACTATCAATGGCTAAGATTAAAAACATTTTTTAATTCATAATTAAAATAAACACACGGCTGATTTCATTTGCAGCATATATGCATAGGGTTATTATTGTCATTTAACAAATCTGGATAACTATCAGATAAGGAAACAATTAACCCAATCCCTACATTTAAGGACCTCATAACTCATATCTAATTGATTTAGAAACAAAAATACCAAACATAATATTCTCTCTCTCCAATCTCGATTCAAAAGATAATCAACCAAACAAATCAGTGGGCAAAAATCAACTGGTTGCTCTCGAGAGGTTGTTGCAGGTCGTCTTTTTTGTTTGCATCTCACAAATTACTCCATTGAAATCCATGGAGAGATATGATGATGAAGAAGAACAGTAGCCATCCAATTACTTCCCACATTTCTTCTCTCTCTCTCTCTATCTCGCTTTTGAAGGAAAACGAGATGGATTTTTCTTCAACAATGAAAACCCGATGAACAGAAACAGGGAAGGATTCCCGGAAAATTTCCAAAACCTACGAAAGTTTAATGGTTTGGAAGCCGGAGAAAGAAGGACGATTCTCCGGTGGGTGAATGATTTAGGAACGTTATGATCCTCCGGCCGGCGATCATTCGACGTAAATGATTGAGAAGATGCAACAAGAAAGAGAGTTTGGATTCAATTTTCAGTAACGAAGCCACCAAGATGACGTTCTCATCAGTATGAAAGTGAAATCGTTTTCCTTTTGTTGTGATTTCTAGTGAAAATGAAAGTGGTTTTTTTGTTGAATTTGTTTGTTCATTGTTTAGTAGATTTGATTATGGATAATAATCGAGATTATGGATAATAATTGAGAGTGAGGTTGGAGGAGGAGGAAGAAGGGATGAAGGAGGAGAGTAATTAGGTTGAGCCGTTGGATGGTTCTTGAAGTGCATATATGAAATTCTATGATGTGCATATATGCACTTTTTGATCTTCATATATGCAACTGATGTGCATGTATGCACATACACTGTGCATATGATTATTTGTCATGTTGGTTTGATTATTGTTATGGATATACACTATTTTGTTTATGTGCATATGTGCATATGTGCATATATGCAGGTTTACACAAATGTATGGTTGTGCATATATGCAAGTTTACATAGATTTATGGTTTACACAGATATGGTTGTGCATATATGCAGATTTACACAAATCTATGTAAACTTGCATATATGCAGGTTTACACAAATCTATGTAAACTTGCATATATGGATGGCTACTGTTCTTCTTCATCATCATATCTCTCCATGGATTTCAATGGAGTAATTTGTGAGATGCAAACAAAAAAGACGACCTGCAACAACCTCTCGAGAGCAACCAGTTGATTTTTGCCCACTGATTTGTTTGGTTGGTTATCTTTTGAATCGAGATTGGAGAGAGAGAATATTATGTTTGGTATTTTTGTTTCTAAATCAATTAGATATGAGTTATGAGGTCCTTAAATGTAGGGATTGGGTTAATTGTTTCCTTATCTGATAGTTATCCAGATTTGTTAAATGACAATAATAACCCTATGCATATATGCTGCAAATGAAATCAGCCGTGTTTTTATTTTAATTATGAATTAAAAAATGCTTTTAATCTTAGCCATTGATTTTGATGATTAATGGTCCAGATTAGTTAATACAGTTAACACTAAATGACTGGTTAACAAAAGAAGGGTTCTCTCTCTCTCTCTCTCTCTCTCTCTATATATATATATATATATATATATATATATATATATATATGTAACGACAATCTCATGATTTTATCGTTTCTTTATATGTCAAGAAATTTTGATTTAATGATTTTTTACGAAACTTGCAATCCGTTGGACAAACTTATGAGTTTCATCAAAAGTCTGTGGATCAGAATCAATATCGATCTTGTTGAGATAAAAAACGTGTCCCATTCCATAACTCATCACCAACTCAATCTTCTTATTACCTTTCTTCATGGCTTCATAAAACTCCATTTCTGTGTCTAAAACAAGGTCTTTCTCCGCCAAACACAACAAATATGGCGGCAAATTCAACTCCTCCATCGGCTCCGCCATCGGACAACTTATCGGATGATCTTTTGTGCTCCCCTCCGGCAACCCTAGCTCCATAAACTTATCCAACATCTCCAGAGTAAAAAACGTACACTCGGGAGTTTCCAACTCCGATTTGCTTCTCACTGACCGGATAAATCCAGGGTGTATAGGGATTGCTCCGGCTAGTCTCAGAGGATGCATGTTTTCTCCGGCCGCTTTCTTCGCCACCTGATGGACTAGGTTCCCACCGGAGCTGTCTCCTATGAGGAAAACCCGATTGAAGTTTCCATGAGTAGAAAGCCATGGTTCATGGAGTTTTTGGTTTGCTAAGTCACGGAGCCAGAGAAGTGTGGAGTAGCCGTCGTCAACGGCAGCAGGGAGGCGGTGCTCTGGGGCACGACGGAGGTAGGGAGATACAACGATGGCTCCGGTGGCACGAGTGATAGTGGTGTATATGTTATAGTACATGTACCAATCGGGTTGGCTGATGCAAAATCCACCGTCGTGAAAGTGGAGGATTATGGGGAGGTTTGTGTCGTGGAGTAATTTGAGAGATGCAAACAAAAAAGACGACCTGCAACAACCTCTCGAGAGCAACCAGTTGATTTTTGGCCACTGATTTGTTTGGTTGATTATCTTTTGAATCGAGATTGGAGAGAGAGAATATTATGTTTGGTATTTTTGTTTCTAAATCAATTAGATATGAGTTATGAGGTCCTTAAATGTAGGGATTGAGTTAATTGTTTCCTTATCTGATAGTTATCCAGATTTGTTAAATGACAATAATAACCCTATGCATATATGCTGCAAATGAAATCAGCCGTGCGTTTATTTTAATTATGAATTAAAAAATGCTTTTAATCTTAGCCATTGATTTTGATGATTAATGGTTCAGATTAGTTAATACAGTTAACACTAAATGACTGGTTAACAAAAGAAGGGCCCTCTATATATATATTTGCATGTTTTTAATTTCTTTTTTATTTTTTTTATTTTATGAAAAATAATTTATTTCTGTTTGTTTAACTAGAAGGAAACCATAATTGATAAATTACATGATGTAGATATAGTGATTGGGTTTTAAAAAATGCTAAAAATGTCTTACTCCTAGGGGGCGTATATTAATTGCTTACCATGTCATTTTTATTATTTATTGGATGAACGACTCAAATATCTTATTCGCTAAAAGTGATGACAAAGATTTTGATAAGTGAGGATGACGACTCTTAACTTAAATGCTAAACTAAGATGGTTTTGTATTGAGATTGTTATTTTGTTTGCTGCGGGCACCCATTTTTAACTTTTTATTGATATGATATCTATAAATTAAATATTATAGCCACAACTATTTAATTTCGAAACCAAGTTTTGTAAGAATATATAGTTAGTTTACAAGTGTGAATAAGGGGTTATTTACCAATTTTTTTGGTAACTGCTGACAGGAATAAGAGGTCTGACTAGGGTAAGTGCTGACTAGATTTTGTTGTTTACCAAGTTTTTTTTATTTTAAGTGCTGACTGAGTAAAAAAAAACCATTATACCCCTCTGTCTGGAGTAAGTGCTGATTAAAAAATTTTGTTTACCAAATATATTGTATTACGTGTTAACTAATAATTGTTGTTTATAATTTTTTATATATATTATTCTTACGAAAATATAAAAATACTCGAATATAATAACATATTAGAGTTTCCATAATTTAAAACAAAAGGTCATTTCAATTCTTTAGCATAATTGTTTGCATACACACGGTTTTGTTAGGATTGTAGTAGGAATCAATCTATGAGCAATCAAGAGAGAGAGAGAGAGAGATGGCTGAAGCGAGAGCAGCTTTTCATATATTGAACACGATTACAATGAGACTGATTAACCTAATTATGAAAGAAAGAGATCTATTTATACAGCCTAAGTTACATTAATTACAGACTAGCCCTTGTACTATGCATATATACAGTTATAACTCTAACACCCCCTCAAACTCAAGTAGGGGAAGAATGAGCCAAGTTGAGTTTGGAAACAAGGGCCCGAAAGCGACCCGGAAGATGAGCTTTGGTGAAGATGTCTGCTGTCTGATCAATGGTTGAGATTGGGAGAAGTCGAACGGTCTTGCGAAGAACATGCTGGCGGGTGAAGTGACAGTCAATCTCGATGTGCTTTGTGCGCTCATGAAAGACATCATTGTGAGCAATCTGAATAGCGCTGTTGTTATCACACCACAATGGTGTTGGGGAAAACTGATGAGCACCCATATCAGATAGTAACCAGCGTAGCCATACAAGTTCTTATGTAATGTCAGCCAGGGCTCGATATTCAGCTTCAGTACTAGATCTAGCTGTCAGAGATTGTTTCTTGCTGCGCCTGGAAATAAGAGAGTCTCCAAGAAAGAAACAATATCCGGTGGTAGAGCGACGATCAGCTATGTCTCCATCCCAGGCAGCATCGGAAAAGGCACGAAGAGTTAAGGATGATGTGGACGAGAAGTGAAGTCCATGAAACATTGTCCCTTTAAGGTACCGAAGGATACGAAGAACCGCGGCATAGTGATCGGAGCACGGAGCAGCCATGAACTGGCTGACGATATGAACTGCATAGGCAAGATCTGGTCGAGTAACAGTCAGATAGACTAGAGAACCAACTAGTTGACGGTACCGTGTAGGGTGCCGCAGCGAGGTTCCAGCATTGGGAGCAAGGTGCAGATTTTGCTCAATGGGTGTAGATGCAACTTTGTTGTCCGTGATCCCAGCTTTGGACAACAAATCTGAAATGTACTTGGCTTGACAGAGATAGATGCCGGAAGAGTCTAACAGAACTTCAAGGCCAAGGAAGTAGTGTAGCTTACCAAGATCTTTCATCTCAAAGCATGAGCTGAGAGACTGTTTGAGATGGATGATACCTGTAGAGTCACTGCCGGTAATGATCATATCATCAACATACAACAGGAGTAAGATAGTACCTGCGGCAGTGGTCCGAGTAAACAAGCCAGAATCATAATTACTCGGAGAAAACACCAATGAGATGACAATATTGCTAAATTTTTCAAACCAAGCACAAGGAGCTTGTTTGAGGCCATAGAGGGCTTTGTGAAGTCGACATACATTACCCTGATGAGAGCTCACACCTGGAGGGAGTCTAATGTAGACTTCCTCTTCGAGTTCGCCATTGAGAAAAGCATTATTGACATCCATCTGATAGAGTGGCCATCTCTTGGTGGCAGCTATGGCTAGAAGACTACGAACCGAGGTGACCCGAGCCACAGGAGCAAACGTTTCCTCATAGTCAATGCCATATTCTTGATTGAAGCCTTTTGCCATAAGACGTGCTTTGTAACGATCAATAGAGCCATCAGACTTCGTTTTGATTTTGAAAACCCATTTGCAACCAATAGGTGACTTGCCCGGTGGAAGAGGTACAAACTCCCATGTATTGGCTTTGTCAAGAGCCTGAAGTTCCTCAGTCATAGTTTGCTGCCAAATAGGGTTAGAAGCGGCTTCCTTGTAGGAAGTGGGTTCATGGTTGGACAGTAAAATGGCATAACAATGATAATCACGAAGGTGAGAGGGAACTTGTCTTACCCGATCGGAGCATCGTACTTCATCTTGTGATTGGGAGGAGCTAGGATCCATAGACTCAGCAGATGGCTCAGAGGTAGTCCTTGGAGGTGATGCAGATGATTGATCATGATCAGATGGCATAGATGGGCCAGGCGAAGGTTCAAATGGGACAGGAGAAGGTTCAGATGGGACAGATGAAGGTTCAGGTTGAGAAGAGGCGGAAGTAGATGGAACAGATGGTGAGGAGAGTATAGGGTCTAATTGGAGTGAGTCCAATGAGATAGACGTGTCTGTGAAGAAAGAAGTAGAAGCAGCGGTTGTGTCCTGAAATTTAGACACCGTAGAGAAGGGAAGATGTTCCCAGAAGGTGACATGACGGGATATACGCAGTCTCATAGAGACTGGATCCCAACAACGATAACCTTTATGTTCAATTCCATAGCCAAGGAAGCAGCATAATCGAGAACGAGGTTCGAGTTTGGTGTGTTCATGAGATTGTAGCTGAACAAAGCAAGCACAACCCCACACTTTGAGGAGTTCATATGCAGGAGAGACTCCATAGAGTACTTCATATGGAGACTTTTGATTGAGAATAGGAGTCGGGTGTCTGTTGATGGTGTAGACAGCTGTGAAGGCTGCTTCACCCCAAAAGCGTTCTGGACACTTGGCTGAGATTAACAGAGTACGGACCGTGTCAAGGATGTGACGGTGTTTGCAGTCTGCACGACCATTTTATTGAGAGGTGCCAGGACAGGAGTACTGAGACAGAGTACCCTAAGATTGAAGAAAAGAGAGCAGAGACGATTCTTTGTATTCCATAGCATTATCTGCTCGAAGAACCTTTATAGGCTTGGAAAACTGGGTTAAAATCATACGGGCGAAGGTAATATAGATTTTAGGTAGTTCTGAGCGGTTTTTCATGAGATAAATCCATGTAAAAGGTGTGTGATCATCAATAAAAATGACAAAATAGCGAGCACCACCAATAGATGGGTGTGGTGCTGGTCCCCATACATCATAATGAATAAGATCAAATGGAGAAGCAGATTTAAATTCATTAATTTGAAAAGGTAATGCATGATGTTTTCCAAGCTGACAAGATAAACAAGAAACATTTTCAGAGGAAGTGTTTCCTAACAATCCTGAACTAGCTAACACTTTTATTCTAGCTAATGATAAATGGCCTAAGCGCGCATGCCATAGTTCAAAAGAAGGAGTACTGGAAACTGAAGCAGCAAAATTTGATGAAGGTAAGGGAAGGCGGAGGTAGACCACTTCAATCATCCGACCAACATTACAGCCTACTCCAAGGATCTGCTTGGTCTTTGGATCCTACACAACACAACCAGAAGGGTGAAATAAAACGATTAGACCGGCTTCCATAAGTTGAGTGATAGAAATCAGACTCAGAGATAAGTTAGGTATATGCAGCACATCAGGCAATTGAATGTTGGGGGTGGAGACAGTCCCACTGAAGGATACCGGTAAACGAGTATCATCAGCAGTACGGACAGATGAAAATATGCTGGAAGTTTGTTTAGAAACAAACCCATCAGCCTTAGGTGTCATGTTGTTACAACATCCAGAGTCAAATAGCCAAGGGTTACCTGATGCAGAAGTATTGCATTGAGAATTCATACCCATGAGTTGCTCCATGAGCTCTTGATTGCGGCGCATGAGTTCCATAAGGTCAGGCGTTGGGTGGTTGTTATGTTGTGCCAGAACTGCTGGCGATGAAGAATCCTGAGTGATTGAACCAGCAATTGATTGAGGCCTGGACTGTTGCCTTTGGTTACCCGAGTTCTTTGGATGTTTTGGGCAATCAGACCCATAGTGACGTGGTTGTGTGATCCCACACCAGCGACATTTTTGAACTGGGCAGTTGAGGAGAAGATGGCAAGTAGAATGACAGAATATGCATTCACTATTGTTCCCCTTGCCCGCAGATTTAGACTGGTCATTGGGACCCCATTTACCTTTTGCCTTTCCTGAGCTGGAAGTGTAGAGCACAGTATCTGATGGTAGTGGAAAACGCTGTTGAAGACGAGTTTCTTCACTCAGCAGTTCAGTGATAGCTTCTTCGAGAGTAGGTAATGGATGCCTATGTACAAGAGAGGCTCGAACGTTCTCAAAGCGATCAGTGAGGCCCATTAGAATAGTAACCAAATGCAATTGGCTAAAGTAAGCAGTAAACTTCTGAGCCGTTTCATCGAAGATTTTAGGTGCACCCAAGTTCAGATGATCTCTAAGAGCTTGCATCTCAGAGATGTAGGAGTTGATAGACTGGTCAGGCAGTTGTCTTTTGTTCTGGAAAGTAGTCCACAACTGATATTGATGGGATAATCCTGTAGAAGTGTACCTGTTTGCAAGAAAATCCCACAGTCCTTTTGCTGTGGTATAGCCGAGGAATTGTTGATTGATCCCGGTAGTTGTAGAAGCGTTTATGAACCCGAGGATGCGAGCGTTTGCGATATCCCAATCATTCATACGTTTTACAAAGTCGATTGCGCTCTCCTTTTCCTCTTGAACAATAATTTTGGACGTACCAGTGACATAGGTATAAAGGCCATGAGACTTGAGAAGGATGGACATGTGATGATGCCACAGGACGTAGTTGTTCCCATTGAGAACAACTGAGATGGGATTGGAGTGACCAGAATTTAGAGCCATTTGAACAAGTAGACAAAACATAAAATAAACAGGTTCCGGAAGTGGTTAATTGCGACTTCCAGAATTTGTTAACAAACCCTGTTTTCGCGGATCAAACTCTGCGGTGAGTTTGCTGGGGAGTTCGAGGGGCAGCGCGTCCTCGTCGGGGTTCCGGAAGTAGAGTACCGGAAGTAGTGTTCCGGAAGTAGAGTACCGGAAGTAGAGTTCCGAAAGTAGGGTAGTTCCGGTAAAATGGGGTAGTTCCGGTGAAAATGAAAATACCGGGAGTGTGAAGTTCCGGTAAAGTGAAAATACCGGAAGTGTGGTAATTCCGGTGAAATGTGAAGTTCCGGTAAAATGAAAATACCGGGAGTGTGAAGTTTCGGTAAAATGAAAATACCGGAAGTGTGGTAGTTCCGGTGAAATGTGAAGTTCCGGATTAGGTTTAGAGTGCGGCGATTTCGAACAGAATCGATTCGACAAATCGCAACAAAGAAAAAATAATGAAAATAAATTGCTCAATCGTGTAGGAGAGACATACCTACAACTCTGATACCATGTTAGGATTGTAGTAGGAATCAATCTATGAGCAATCGAGAGAGAGAGAGAGAGAGATGGCTGAAGCGAGAGCATCTTTTCATATATTGAACACGATTACAATGAGACTGATTAACCTAATTATGAAAGAAAGAGATCTATTTATACAGCCTAAGTTACATTAATTACAGACTAGCCCTTGTACTATGCATATATACAATTATAACTCTAACAGGTTCACTTACAGATATTAAGTTCAAGCATTCAACATTAATTGATTTGCAATCGGATCACGTAAATTAGTCATATATTCATTGCCTTGAAGACCCCATTGTGTTTCTTCAATTCCTTCTTCTCTGATGCTTTCTTCCCCGATGCTTTCTTCCTCGATTGCTTCACCTTGTTCTTCGATGGTAAACATGTTTTCATCATATTCCATAAACAGTTGATCTTGAATATTGCATCTCCTTATAAAATTGTGTATTGCAAAACAAGCAATCACTACGTCCTTTTGAACCAAGAAAGGATACAGAGCCAAACATTTTTATAAAATAGTGTATTGCATAACACTAATTAAAATTTATTTTAACAGCAAAACAAACATTTTTATTCCAACCAAATCACCAATACAAAACAAAACTAAAAGGGCCCAACAAAACCAAAACTCAATATCAAAATAGGAAGCACACTACACTACAAACAAAAACCAAACAACCAAATCACCAATACTATATTTTAAAATATTGTTATTAAATTTTATAAAAAGGAAATATAAAAATCCCACTGCCCCTATGCACTAATTAGAACATCTACATCTTAATTAATTCTTAATACATCTTCATAATATCTTGAACAAAATGCATGATTTTAAAACATTTAATACAACTATCGATTTTAATTTATTTTATTAGACGAAATTCAAGAAAACAATAAACCCTGGAATTATGTTATATGTTGTTTGTATTTTAATAATAAATTGATAATTTATAAATAAAAAACTTGAACTCCATCATTATTGAGGAGACATGTATAAACAAACAGTGGCAGACTCCCCTGTTTCTAATACACATCAACTTAAAACCATCAGACCAAGCTGATTAATCCCAAACAACCCTAATCATAAAACTAAAAAAACAACCCTAAACCCACTTTAGATTCACATTAATTTACAAGAACAAAACCCTAAACCACTTCAGATTCACCAAAAATTATCATAAAACTAAAAAACAACCAGATATATAAAAAAACAAGCAGATTTGAAGAAGAGCATATTATAAACAAAAAGAAGAGTAGAAAATCGAGCGAAAAAAAAAAATAAAGAAGAATCGAGCAGATTTAAAAGAAAAAAGAAGAAGAATAGAGAAGATTTTAACGAAAAAGTTAAGAAGAATCGAGCAGATTTTATACCGTTTCAGCCTTCGGTGAATACCGTCGCACAAGGAGACGGGTTCCTCTTTGCAGATTACGAAACCTGTTGTTTCAACAACAAAATAGCAGAACAATTAGGAGATTGGAGATGAAGAAAATCAAGAAGAAAATGAAATACATGGAAGAAAGGAGGAGAGTACCTGATTTCAGCAAAGAGAGGAGAGGCGGCTCTTGTTAGGGTTTTTTTGTGAAGGGGTAAATAAAGAATAACAACCTCTTACCATGGTAAGATTCATTTTATTTTCTGTCCAAGGTCAGCACACGGTCAGCATACAATCAGCAATTTCATTTTTTTTGGTAAACAAACCTATCTCTTACCCAGGTAAGTATTTCTTACCCCAGTAAGAGCTAATAAGTGATTAGTAAACGGGGCCTAAATGTAGAAATTTGAATCTCCATACAACTAAGTTGACATAGAAATTAAAAGTGTACATCTTCCCCGGAAAAGTCTACAAGTTCTCATAGTTTCCATTGCTTGCCTTAATGATTTAAATCTCAACTCCTTATGTAATAGTGTAATATTTGCAACAAGTTAACTATTTTAGAATACAAGATTTTATAATCTCTATGCCCTACATCGTAATCCATGGCTATAAAGCTCAGTCTGATGGTGTGATAACCAAACATCAACTTGATCAGAAGTATCCGGTCTGTTTTGTTGTGGCATTAAACTTTTAATTTGTTGATGTTAGTTGGCAGAGTTGTATCTTCCTGGATTATAAATGTACCGTTGTTTAGCTTTTAGGTTTTTTTGAAAAAAGACATGTATATTCGGATATAACTATTTGGCATTGTCGATAAAGACACACCTGAAAGAAAAAAAAGAAAAAATTACCAAAATACTAATTAAAACGATCAACCGTGAATTCTTTATCACTACAAAGAAGGGTAACAATATAGAGGTTGAAAAAGGGTAACCATGTTTACTAGGCCCTCGTGCTTATAGCTGAATGGCTTTGTGTTACGGTTGGGTTATAACGATGTTATGATGTGAGCCTCTTAAAGGTGGTTTAAGAGCTCTTAAACCCAGTTTTAACAGTTCTCAAATGGGGTCCTATCTAAACGTTGACAAAAGACATATTGTCTTGAGTCAAATTGTTGATAGAATGACTTTTGTTTCCTTTAAAGGTCAACCCTTAGAGCATCTCCAATGGTGGGGTTTAGGAACCTCCACATCATCATAAAAACCCCTTTACATTTTTAGCCTTATTGGAGAGAAGCGGTCCTCTCCACCTGGAGGTGGAGAGGTTTGTGCAGAGGAACCACTTCCTCCTCCATTTCTTGCATAAAATAATAATAAATAAATAGTATAATTTAATTAAAGTGTTTTTAATATATTCTAGCCATAACATAAATTAGTTTAGTTGTTAATAAATTTATACACTTTTAAACACATAATCTTTTTATTTTAATGATATTTTAAGTTTTAATTATCTTTTAATTGTAATAAGTAGAATGTGTTGGTCCCGAAGGGCAATATAAGTTTGTAGAAGGGGGGGGGGGGGGGGGGGGGGGGAATTGAATACAAACACACGTTTTTTACTTTTCTAAATTGTTTATTGATAAATCATTAACAATTTACAGCTTGTTGCGGAACAAGATTAAGGATAAACCTAAATCTAAACAAGTTGGAACACTAAGTTTCTTGCACTAAGAAAGAGAAGGAAATTACTAATAATAACCTATCTCAAGATAAGAAGATGACTTGACCAGAGTTAGCAAGTGCTTCAAGAATGAAGCTGGAGTCCTTCTTATATACTGCATGCATTTAATGCATGGCAGTTTATACTTTACACGTGGCAGCAGCTCATTGGTTGTTGGGTCTGACTTTAGTAGACAACCTTAGTAGCCCCATGTTTGAACAGTGTAGTATCAGAGTGGTTGTACGATTTCAGACAATAAGGAGGTTCTTTTCTGACATATCGTACGGAGTCGTGCAAGGGTGGTTAAGACAAAAGTACTTTGTACGAAGGACTTCATGATCAGCTTACGTTGATTCAGCGATAGCTGAAGTCTTGTACTTGATACTTCACGTTGAGTGGACAAATCTGAGTCTTCGCTGATCCGCATCAGTTCATTAGGAGACTTGTCGCTGGTTCTTGAGCTTGATCTTCGACTTCAGCGTAGAACCTATGTTGACGTGAAACTTGTCTTCAGGGATCATAAGTAAACAACTAACCAATCAGCGATCACCATAAGGACTGAACAGTCTCAGAGCATTATGGTGAACAGTGTTCGCTAAATGTTTAATCTAAAGAGCGAGAGTTCCTATCAGCGGTACTGTAAAGTCTTAGTACTTATCAGCGATAGTGAAACTCTGATACATATTGTTTACTTACAATTTTCACTAAGTAGAATGGAGAAGGTCATTATCAAATCACTGAGGGTTTGGATCAACAATCCCCCCCATATTTGATTATGACATAGAAACAGAGAAAATTTGCTATTTAATGAAAACATAAGGATAAAAAGAACTCATACAATATTTGTCCCTTTTACTGTTTTCTGAGATCTTTTCTGTACTGATGGAGTAAAGTACTTTCGCTGAAATCTTTCTTTAAACTTCGTATCAGATTACAAAGGGAAATGGAAAGATTATAAGTACAAGCGAAATAAATTACAAGTACAAAAGAATAACTGATAAAATAGAAGAATGGGGCGATCCTATCAGCTTATAGAGGTTCTTCCTTAATGAGAAGTTCATCAAGGGTCTTTGATGTGGGAATCATCCAGTCAGGGACATTTACTCCTTGATTTCTTTTGTTCAGAGCTTCTTCAAAAATCAAGTGTTTAAGATGCCGTGCCTGAATGTCGTGTTTGAATTCACACCAGTAGATGAGATCTTTCAGCTGTTCGATTGGAGTGATGGGAAGCTTAGAGATACGTTGAAAACGTTGTCGTCCACCATAGTCAATAAAGAATATCCCATAGGGTTTGCTTATGACTTTTCCAGGGATGAAAGTCTAACCAGGAGGAAGAGATGTGTCAAGTGCGGAAAGGTCATGTTCTGGACCAAGAACTTCAGCACGAGAAAAACCAATACATGTTTCGTTCCGTATAAGAGGACCTGAGTCTGAAGGTTTAGACTTTTTCTTTGCAGAGGCCCTTCTTTTCTGATTTACGAGAGGAGGGGAAGAGGAATATCCACACAAGAAGAGACTAAGTCGATCTGTTGATTTATCAGCTTTTCGAAATGATCCTTGTACTTAGATTGAGACTTCTGTATGGATAATCTGATCTCCAACCATTCAGAGAGACCGTACTTCGTGATGGCTTCAGCATAGAATTTTTTGTACTGTCCGTTTTCTCTGAATATCTCGATTTCAGCGATTGAAACTTTGAGGGTTGATTTTCCAGTGATATGTACCTTGTTGATTCTGGCAGGTCGATATCTGAAGTATACCTTTTCTTTGCACCAGATTAAAGTAGATTGAGACACAGTTCTCTTTTCTTCAACGATCTTCTTGGCGTCTTCCCATAGCTGACGTTGAACTTCGATTGGAGTTCTTTTCAGCGAGGGGTCTTTCACCGATTGTTGAGTAAGCTGGATGGCGAGTTCTCTGTCTTTTTCTTCAGCTTCCCTTCTTTCAGCGATTAATAATTGTTCTATTTGCTCTTTCAACAACTCCATTTTGTTGCGGTGTTCTCACTGATGAAAAGTTGTGAGAAATACCCTTCCTCTCAAAGAAGGAATCAAGAGAACTGTTTTTGAATTCAGTCCCATGATCACTCCTTATTGAGCGAACGGTCAAGTTGTTCAGGGTTTCCATCTTCCGAACAAAGGTGATGAGTTCTTCAGGGGTGTCACTCTTAGAACGGAGAAACATAACCCATGTATAGCGAGAGAATTCATCAACTATGACCAGCGTATATTTCTTTCCAGCGATGGATTGTTTGTTAACAGGGCCAAACAAATCCATATGGAGAAGTTGTAGAGGAGATGACACTGAGGAGACTTGCTTTGATTTAAAGCTTGCTTTGGTCTGCTTCCTTTTCTCACACGCTGAACATAAGGACTCTTTGGCGTATGAGTACTGAGGTAGACCAATGACTAACTCTTTTGAAGAAAGAGTGTTCAGTGTCTTGAAGTTTAGATGAGAGAACCTCTTATGCCATAGCCAGTTGACATCAGATGAGGCTTTTGAGAAGAAACAGGAGTTCTCAGTGGTTGTTGAGTCCATGTTTATTACATAAACATTTTCCAAACGATAATCGCTGAGAGCTATCTTCTCCTTTTTGTCAGCGACAAAGCAGGATTCCTTAGTAATGATTACTTTGTTATCCTTGTCGCAAAGCTGACTGATGCTTAGAAGATTATGCTTCAGCCCTTCAACATATGCGACTCTTCTGAAGGTTGTTGTACCATTTGAGAGTACACCAAACCCTCGGGTATGTCCTTTTCCATTTCCATCGAAAGTTACAGAGGGACCCTTCTCTTCCTTGTATTCAGCGAGCAGGCTTTTCTTTCCAGTCATGTGTCTAGAGCATCCGCTATCGAGATACCAGATACCCTTCTTAACCTGCATTACAAAGGAAGATTAGTTTTTCTTGGGTACCCACTTAACCATGTGTACACACTTGTCAGTGGGGGTAGTTGGAATGGAAGGTTCAGCAGTCTTCGCAGCATTTGAAGATTCAGCTTTGTCAGTCTTCACTTTGGTTAATTTCTTAACCTCAGTGGTCTTCTTTGCCTTGGGGGCAATGATCTTCACCTTAGCTATCTTTTCAGCTTTGGTGGCTGTGGGGCACTTACTAGCAATATGATCAGTAAGTCCACAGTGATAACATTTCCTATAACTAAAAATAGTTCTAGGACCATTTGCATGCTGAGCTTTAGATTTTGAATTAGAAGGACCAACACCAAATAAGCTATTGGTTTTTGAAATGGGAGGAACATTTAGTTCTTCAGATTTCTTACCAATGATTTCCACTCTGATTCTAGGAGTAGATCGCTGAATAGATCCACGCTGAGTAGATCCAGAGATCTGATTCCTTGATCCAGAGGGATAGGTCACTGAAGCTTTAGAAGCATTCAACTTAGGTACTAAGGTACCCTTCTGAGGATTTTGGTTAAAAGCAATTCCTTTACCTTTATCTTTAAAGACAGAGGTAGGTTTTGGATAAACCATTTTCTCTTTACCTTTTGAAGAGGTAGAAATTTCCTTAGGGATAGGCAGTTGAGAAGAGGAACACTGAGAGGATGAAGTATGAGCGAATGAGGATACGAAAGTTCCAAATAAGAGCATGGAACGATCAGTGGTTGGTTCTAGAGTATCAGCTTTGTAACCAAGACCACGTTTATCACTCAGGGGAATCTGAGACTTAATTATCTCAATGATCTTTGTTGAGGAATTATACCATCCATCAACAGTAGCTTTTCAGCTTTTAATGCAGCGATAGCTTCTTCGCGCTCGATTTTGACTAGTTGATTTAAGTGCACTTGATCTTTAAAATCTTCTTCAATTTTAGAAAGATTTTCTATTTGAAGGTGACAGTTTTTAAGCTGTTCAGCGAGATCAAGGTTTTGATTTTCAACTACAGTTTTGCCATTCATGGCTTCATATAAACTTCTAGTCAAGAGATCGATTTTTCGAAAACTATCAGCTTCATCAATATTTGCAATATTGGTAAAGAAGGAAGGTGATACCTGAGTAGCAGAGGTTGAAGTGGAGGGAATGTCTGAACTTTCTTCCTCATCTTCAAGTTTGGCCATAAGACAGAGATTGGCTTCATCATCTTCAGAGTCAGATGATTCTTCCTCATCAGAGTCAGCCCAATCATAGTCAGCCATCAGGCCTTTGCCTTTCTTCTTAAAGGTTTTCAGCTTTGAATACCTTTCTTTCAGCTTGGCGTATTTGTCATCTCTAGACCTGAGGTTAGAGGATTTCTTGGGAAACGCTGAGTTTCTCGAAACTTTCTTTGACCTGCACTCGTTTGCGAAATGTCCTATCTTTTCAGAGTTAAAACAAGTAGCAGTAGCCTTATCAACAGGAGCTGATGATCTTGGTTTGTCAGTAATGGAAAGAGGTTTATTCTTTCTGAACATTTTCTTTTTGGCGAATCTCCTGAACTATTTAGTGAGGAGAGCCAAAGATTCATCAAGATCTGAAGAGTCAGAATCTGATGACCTTTCAGAGTTACTCTCCAACTCAGTGATAGAGACCGAGGGTCGCTGAGTGGAAGGTTCCTCTGAGATTAATGCAACAGGGGTGCTTTTGGAATCTTTTACAAGATTCTTCTTAAGATGACTCGATTGCTCATGATTCAGCATCACGCCATATAAGGTAGAAAGGGTTATCGATTTTAGATCCTTTGACAGCTTGAGACACATAGAATAACTGTCCCAGCTTTCAGGTAAACATTCTAAAAACTTTGTCAGCACTTCAAAGTTAGAATATTCCTTACCAACAGTTTTTAGATCTATTATTAAACAGTTAAAACATTGGTGTACTTCAGAGAGAGTTTCATTCTTACCACAAATGAAGCTTTCATACTGTCTTACTGTAAAGCCCGTATCCCGGTACGTAATTTCTTTTATTAATTCTTTTCCTTTAAGTTTGATTTTAATGTGATTTCCGTTAACGGGGTTAGTCGAGTTGGACCTAATCGTTAAAAATGTCGGAATTCTTGGTTAGTTGCGAGAAGGTTGTTAGTTGAGGGACCAATTGTGTCAAGGGCCAAAACACCCTTTGGTTTCGGCCCATGCAAGTTAGAACCCAAAACCCATTTCTTTTAGTTTTGTTGATGTGGATGTCGTGAATGAGAAGCAAAGGGAATTAAGGTTAGAACAAAGAAACCTACGGCTCATATTTGTTTTGGTTTTTTTGTGTTGGTGACGTGAGGAGCAAACCAAAGAAAAAGAAAAGAAAAACCTACGGCCATCCGCTTCCCCCCCCCCTTTGTGGTTGTCGCCGGCCGGAGAAAGAGAAGAGAGAGAGAGAGAGAGAAACCGAGAGGGTTAGAGAGAGAAACCGAGAGGAGGAGGAAGGAGGTCGCCGGCGTAGGAGAACCACCGTCGGTTTCGGTGTGGTTACCGTCGTGTCGTCGCCGTCTCGAGGTAAGAATCTAACCCGTTTCTTTTCCGTTGTCTTTTCGATCACAAAACCACCACCACCACCGCCGCAGCCACGACTGCCGGCGATGGGGCCGCCGCTGCGTGCCGCCGGGTGGCGGCAGGAGGAATGTGTACGTGGGCGGGTGTGTGGGTGTGTGCGGGTATGAGGTTGCGGGTAAGTCGGAATGGGCGGTGTTTTTGGGTGTGGTTTCGCCGGAAGTTCTTAACCACCGCCGCCGCCAACGGCCGCCTCTGCCGGAGGTGGCAGAGGGTGGTGCTCGGGCTGCTCAGCCAACTTAGTCTCGATCAATAAGTCAGCGGGTTCCAGGTCTGAGTGCTTAAGTCGTGGCTTAATGGGTTAAGTTTTTAAGATAAGCATTGTTTGTCATTTTATGTGAAATTGGCAGTTTCTGCCACTGTTTTTGGGAAAGCCATAACGTTTTATAGGAACGTCTTATTGGGGTGAAACCAGTGCCAAAAGCTCCCATTTTGAGTCTAGTAAGTTTCTTATGTTTTGCGGAAAAACCCGTTCGGACCATAGCTAGTGTCAAACTGCTGTTTTGTACTGAAAGGTACTGTTTTTCGCTGTGCAGCAGGTTGGTTTTGTAAAATCCATAATAAATTGTAGAAAAATCGTTAGAGCGCGTGCGATATGTACCTGGAACCCTAAGACGTGGGACTTTGTGTTTATGGAAAAATATTTCTGGTTTAATCAGTTTATAAGGGGTTAAACAGGTCCCGAACAGACCTGCATGTTGAGAGTAAAAAAACTGGAAAGATGTGTTTTAAAGTTAGTAGTCGTGGTTTTGGTTTGGGGCGTCACTTTGATAATTGTTAACGCTTATTTAGGTGGAACAAGGTGAACTGGTGTTGGCCGGTTCGTGTTGTGGTTGAGGTCATAAGCTGTGCGTTTGAGGTGAGTTCTCTCACTGTGTAGTTAGGGGTTGTATGCATGTCATAGTAGTTTGTATGTACTACTGTCTTTGTGGTGTGAACTAGTTGTTTGTGGTGCGTAATATTTGATTGGTTT
Source organism: Saussurea involucrata (assembly GCA_033807775.1). Classification (NCBI taxonomy): domain Eukaryota; kingdom Viridiplantae; phylum Streptophyta; class Magnoliopsida; order Asterales; family Asteraceae; genus Saussurea; species Saussurea involucrata. Next base: position 43,472,217 of record CM066325.1, on the reverse strand, counting down.
AAATGCTTAGTATAAATGTGTTACATTACAACTCGGTGGGACCGAGGGCTCGGTGGGACCGAGGAAGTGGAAAGAAACGTTGTGGGAACTCGGTGTGACGAGTGTGTTACATTACAACTCGGTGGGACCGAGGGCTCGGTGGGACCGAGGAAGTGGAAAGAAACGTTGTGGGAACTCGGTGTGACGAGTGTGTTACATTACAACTCGGTGGGACCGAGGGCTCGGTGGGACCGAGGAAGTGGAAAGAAACGTTGTGGGAACTCGGTATGACGAGTGTGTTACATTACAACTCGGTGGGACCGAGGTGTTGGATACATAATTACTTGTAGATGTTTACTCGTTTTATGTAACTGTGATATTGTTGCTTATGTGCGGATAGGGGTGATGTGTATATAATTCCTATATGCGCATGTGATGGAATTCACTAAGCTTCGTGCTTACCCCTTCCCAATATCTTATTATTTCAGGTGCGAGTAGCAGTCGGGCATGACGGTACACACGGGCGCAAGGCGAAGGCTGTTTAAGTTTAACTTTTTAAATGGGGATTTAATTATATAACTTTTTCGCTGCTTAAATTTCATTTGACGGTTTTAATTAACGACTTTTATTTTTATTGTAATGGGATTTGTTAACTTATGGTTTGATTGTAACGAAATGCATTATTTTTAAAATTTTAAAATTCCTTGTAATTTTTGGGACGTTACAACTTGGTATCAGAGCACAGCTTGAGTGAATCAAACACATCTCGGTGTGTTTGGTCTCAAGTTGCGGCTATGAAGTTTTGAACTCTTTTACTAAAATCTTTGAGAATAAAGGAAAAAGGAAAACCCGTTTGGGAAACGGTGATCGAGGGCGCAGTGTGTACAGTCAGCCGACGCTATGTGGGATGATACAATACTTAGTGTATTTTTTTTTGCTTTCTAGGCATAGGGTATGCATGCTAGATTGCCTATGTTGTTTACACTGTACTGTATGATGATTGCTTGCTAGTAGGAATCAATGCTAGTTATAGTAGGTTGTTAAGTGAAGGCCCTATAGGTTGTATGCAGTAAGAATCATATAGCCTTAGAATATTTGATTTAGTCCTATTGCGCAACTCTTGTTTGAGTCCAACCGTTCTAGGATAGAATCTTGTATTCGAATGTCTATTTGATTCACGCTGCATGCGACTGGGTATTCGCGAGGCAACTCGTTATGGCTAATAGGGATTCCGTTGTAGCAAGGGTAGTGGTATGAGATGAAATTCCTAGTGAGCTGGGAAGAGTGTTTACATATGAGGATGTATGCTAGATTGCTTTCTAGAACGTAGGAGTATGTATGCTAGATTGCTTGGTGCTTATTACACTGTACTGCATGTTTGTTGCTTGCTAATAGGAGATTATGCCAACCTTGATAGGGTGTTAAGTGAATGCACTATAGGTTGTATGCGGTAGGAACCGAATAGCCTTAGAATGTCGGATTTAGTTCTATTGCGCAGCTCTTGTTTGAGTCCAACCGTTGTAGGATAGAATCTTATATTCGAATGTCTATCTAGTTTCCACTGTATACGACTGTGCGTTTACGAGGCGACTCGTCAGGGTTAGTGGGGGTTCCGCCCTAGCAAGGGTAGTGGGGCATTATGATTTTTCCTAGGGAGCTAGGAAGAGTGTATACATGTGTCAGTGCAGGCATATGTGCATAGTTTTTGTTTGGTGAGTAACTACTTGGGCACTCGGGATGGGACTCGGAGCGGGCAATGATAGGTGTAGATGGTAGTAGTAGAGCTCCTACTACCGGAAGCACATGATCAATGTTCGAGTCGGGGAAAGTAGCGAGGAATCCAAGGAGTCGAGCGTGAGCGTGGTAGGGTGAGTTATTATGTGCTAATAGCTCGTTGTATTAATTACCTAGGATGACCATCGCAAGGAGGAACAACGATGTTGAACCGAATGCTAGTATTGAACTCACTAGTGAACAGATACGTGAGTTGATCGCGGCTGAAGTAAAGCATGCTATTAGGGAGGCAATCCCCAGGATTATTATCGCCGTTCGTGATGAGGTAGTAATGATGCTGGAGGCTGCTCGGGGACAGGGACTCGAGTTAGAGGAACAGGCCAAAAAGAGGAAGACGACGCAGGCCGTTGCATCAGAATCCGCAGTCCCAAAGAAAACGAGGTTTTCGGACTCACTTTTGAATCGAAGGAGTGGTGGGTTTAAAACCAAGGATAGTAGCGGAAAGAGAAACGACAATTGTTTCAAGTGTGGCCAGATAGGACACTACGGTCGGGATTGCAGGGCACCACTGGTGGTCTGTTTTAACTGCAAACAGACGGGCTACGTGAAGATCAACTGCCAGAATCTGAGGATTTCTGTTGGGAGTGGGGCACAAGAAGCCCCTGTGGTTGCTCCCTTGCGTATTACTGATGGTCATGTGGGTCAGGCTGGACCCGAGGCGGCCGAGGTGGAGTTCATCAACTGACGGTGAAGGAGGCACAGACTACCCTAAAGTGGTGACAGGTATATTTCATCACTTGTTTTCTTTTATTGGATATGGTATGTAGTTGCTTTTTGCTTAAGCTGTGTGATTAAGTACGTTCTTAGTTAACTCGGTGTCTTCTGTAGTGATGTTTGAGAGCGGGGCTACCCATTATCTCGTGCCTCACGCTTGTAGTGAGCGTTTGGGCCGTAGTATAGGACGGCTAGGCTGTCCACTTGTGGTTGAGGTTGCTGATGTAATAGTTGTTTTAAGTAGACCGTTTCGGGTCAAGATTGATGATTGAGCTAGAATTATAGGTTTTTGAGCCGACTTTGTTTTAAGGAAAAGCCGTAAGATAATTTGACGTGAATTCCAACTTGCCCTTAGAGGTTTAAATGTCCGGATGACGATAGTGGACCGGAGAGATTTGGAGTAGTACGAGTCGAGACATAGAATGCCGACTAAGCCATGCACAAAGTTTGATTTTGAAAATAAAATTTGCCATAACTAATTCTCGTGTTTCCTATCCTTATGGATTGTGTTGTAAAATTTTGACAGAATGTTTTTGGTAGCATTTTATCATGAGTGGTTTGGTGCGCTTTTTAGTCAGCTAAATGTTTTATTGTCAACAAACCGTTTCCTTGTTTGTATAAATAACTGATGCGCGCAAATTTTGGTTGGTAAGCTTCGTTCCATATCATTTTGAATTTTGTAAGTAAACTGAACGACAATGGAATGATTTTCAACATGATTTTACTATGTGAGACGAACGTGTTCATTTTTTGCGTAATCACCGACCTGGTAATAGTAGTTTATTGCATACGGTCTTTTTGAAGTGAAAAATCTTGACGTTAAAAATATTTTGTAAACCATTTGGGAAAAGCGCTTTTAAGTGTTATGTGTCATTTTGAGCATTTACATGTTTGGGTGTTCCACACGTGAGGTTAGTGTAGACCGAATAGTATCGGTTAGGGAATGATGCCCTTTGTAATAAAGAGGATTAATGCGTAGAATTTTTGAGGTAAATAGTATACTTAGGTGTCGACTTTTGGGCTTGAGGCCAAACGCCTTAGTGTAATTGAGGAATGGTAGCCGATTTTAAGGAAATTATGTTGATGGTAGTAGTAATCCTGATATGTTTTCTTGTGGTGAATGGTTATGGTGGAGTGACCTTCGTGAGTGATTTTAAATTTACTGGTTTGACGATTCGTGTAGGGTAAATTTTGGGAGTCTAGTAGAACTCGTAGGAGTTAATCGACAGTTAATAGTAGGAATGATCGGATCCGAGTATCCAGTTGGGTATATCGGTAAGCAACTTTAGAATATTAGAGCTTGAGATTTGAATCGGGAGGTATAGAATATCTAAGGTTGGGAGACAACCGAAGTCGCTTGGCTAGGAATGATTCCAATTGGTGAAGCGTTCTATCGATCATAATTTCAGTGTCCTAGAAGGAGTACGTTAGTAAGGAAAGTATTCGAGAAGTTTTAGAAGGGATTTCAAGTGGACTTAGGAACCTGAGGTTGAGATGAGGGAGAACTATCCGGAGCTATTCGTAGGCAGAGACTTCGAGGACGAAGTCTAATCCAAGTGGGGGAGAGTTGTAAAGACCGTATCCCGGTACGTAATTTCTTTTATTAATTCTTTTCCTTTAAGTTTGATTTTAATGTGATTTCCGTTAACGGGGTTAGTCGAGTTGGACCTAATCGTTAAAAATGTCGGAATTCTTGGTTAGTTGCGAGAAGGTTGTTAGTTGAGGGACCAATTGTGTCAAGGGCCAAAACACCCTTTGGTTTCGGCCCATGCAAGTTAGAACCCAAAACCCATTTCTTTTAGTTTTGTTGATGTGGATGTCGTGAATGAGAAGCAAAGGGAATTAAGGTTAGAACAAAGAAACCTACGGCTCATATTTGTTTTGGTTTGTTTGTGTTGGTGACGTGAGGAGCAAACCAAAGAAAAAGAAAAGAAAAACCTACGGCCATCCCCTTTCCCCCCCCCCCTTGTGGTTGTCGCCGGCTGAGAAAGAGAAGAGAGAGAGAGAGAGAGAGAGAGAGACCGAGAGGGTTAGAGAGAGAAACCGAGAGGAGGAGGAAGGAGGTCGCCGGCGTAGGAGAACCACCGTCGGTTTCGGTGTGGTTACCGTCGTGTCGTCGCCGTCTCGAGGTAAGAATCTAACCCGTTTCTTTTCCGTTGTCTTTTCGATCACAAAACCACCACCACCGCCGCCGCATCCACGACTGCCGGCGATGGGGCCGCCGCTGCGTGCCGCCGGGTGGCGGCAGGAGGAATGTGTACGTGGGCGGGTGTGTGGGTGTGTGCGGGTATGAGGTTGCGGGTAAGTCGGAATGGGCGGTGTTTTTGGGTGTGGTTTCGCCGGAAGTTCTTAACCACCGCCGCCGCCAACGGCCGCCTCTGCCGGAGGTGGCAGAGGGTGGTGCTCGGGCTGCTCAGCCCACTTAGTCTCGATCAATAAGTCAGCGGGTTCCAGGTCTGAGTGCTTAAGTCGTGGCTTAATGGGTTAAGTTTTTAAGATAAGCATTGTTTGTCATTTTATGTGAAATTGGCAGTTTCTGCCACTGTTTTTGGGAAAACCATAACTTTTTATAGGAACGTCGTATTGGGGTGAAACCAGTGCAAAAAGCTCCCATTTTGAGTCTAGTAAGTTTCTTATGTTTTGCGGAAAAACCCGTTCGGACCATAGCTAGTGTCAAACTACTGTTTTGTACTGAAAGGTACTGTTTTCGCTGTGCAGCAGGTTGGTTTTGTAAAATCCATAATAAATTGTAGAAAAATCGTTAGAGCGCGTGCGATATGTCCCTGGAACCCTAAGACGTGGGACTTTGTGTTTATGGAAAAATATTTCTGGTTTAATCAGTTTATAAGGGGTTAAACAGGTCCCGAACATACCTGCGTGTTGAGAGTAAAAAAACTGGAAAGATGTGTTTTAAAGTTAGTAGTCGTGGTTTTGGTTTGGGGCGTTACTTTGACAATTGTTAACGCTTATTTAGGTGGAACAAGGTGAACTGGTGTTGGCCGGTTCGTGTTGCGGTTGAGGTCATAAGCTGTGCGTTTGAGGTGAGTTCTCTCACTGTGTAGTTAGGGGTTTGTTAGTTTAAATTAGCTCCTAATTTAATTAAATGTTTTATAAAGAAAAAGTGTATAGGCTTTTTAGTTAGCTTTTTAGTTAGCTTTATGGGCTTGAGCCTTTTTATTGTAAATGGACCCCTTTAAATAGAAGTTTAGGGTTTCATTTGTCAATTGAGAGAAAGGTTTTAGAAGTAACACACACAAGACTATTCTTATGAGAGTCATCCAAAATGTAAAGTGTGGTGTTCATCATATCTTCTCCTCCATATTGTGATTCAATGAATATGAGATGAGTTTCTTTATGATTGCTCTTATTGTTCATCTTATCTCTACTTAAATATGGATTGTTCTTCTATTGTTTGTTTGTCCTAAATGGGACCAACAATTGGTATCAGAGCCGATTGAAGAACCTTTTCTTCAAAATCGATCATCTATGGCAACAATAGAAGTTATTAGATGATTTATTTGTTGTTTTGGTGCTTAGATTGATTCAATCACATGAGCCTAAACACAAATATCATTCTAATGGTTTATTTTCTGTTTTTGTGCTTATTAGAAACTCATTTCTTCATTTAGATGAGATTTGGATGATCTTTCATAGTAAATATCATTGTTTCTTCACAAAATCTGATTCTGCACACCACATGTTTGATGAAATGTCTAAGTGAAGATTTTATTCTATTTGGATTAAATCTGATCTGATTTATTACATTTGTGTGTTTTGATTCTTTCTCATTCATTGGTCTAATATTTGATAGCACTAAGTAGATGGTTGATCTATGATCTCATCCTTGTGTGTGCTTAAGTCCATAGCATTTTTTTTGGCATCTTGGTAGTAAGGTTGTTGATCTTTGATCTGACCTTTATTTAAATCCAAGATTGGACTCTCTTTTACTCAGATTTTGTTTGTCTTCTGTTGGGAACTGAAAATGAGCTAAGTATGGATAGTGCTGCTAGTCCATGATTTCTACTGCTAAGTCTACATTAATACTGCCAGAAGAAAGTTAATACTGCTGGGCAAGATTACTACTGCGTATACATGGTTAGTACTGCTAGACCAAATTACTACTGCGTATACACGGTTAGTACTGCTAGACCAAATTACTACTGCAAGTCATGGTTAGTACTGCTGAGCTGAGATACTACTGCTAGAAGACTGTGAAGGTTAATACTGCTGAAGGTCGTTAATGCTGCTAAGTCAAATGATTGTTAATACTGCTGACTTGATAAGTTTGGTATGCGATACTTTTGGAGACAAAGAAGGAATTGATCAAGATATGTTTAACGAAGATTCAGAAGATCAATTTACTTTTGATAGTTATCTTGTAATTACTTTTGTATAAATAGTATTGATAGATAGCTATTAGAATATAGATGATAGACGAGTTAATATACGAGTGAAATAGAATTCGATATTGATTCAAGAGAGAATTAACCTCAAGGTGTAAGAACCCTATTTCTAGAGAAGTAGAAGTCGTCTTGTTGAGCCTGTTCAACAAGATTGAGGTTTGGTTGTTAATATTGTGATTCAAAACAGTGAATACAAAATTGTGAATTTTCTGTTACATTGTTCTTGATTGTGAGAATTAAAGTTCTTTTCCGCAGATTCTTTAATTCTGAATTCTAAGTGTTTATTGTCTTGTTAAGATTCGATCCTGACAAGTGGTATCAGAGCTAGTGTTTCTTAGAATTCTACAATCATTATGGAAAATTCTATTGAATCAAACAGTACTTTTGATTGGAGTGATCAAGCAGAAGAGGCAATCCAGAATCATGCACTCATGGCAGAAGTATCTGATATTCCCACTGAGGTACAATCTAAACTCTGTTCTCAAGCTTGCATTGATGCTGTTAAAAGATATAGGGATCACAATCAGGGTATGTGTGATAACCTTAAGAGGCTAGAGAAAGATGTGAAAGATTATGTTAGGATTGTAGAAAGGTTTGAGGAACAGATTAGAGCTTTTCAAGCTAATGAACTTCAACACTCCTATGATACTAACTATTGGAAGTGGGAGAAGAATGAGTATGAGATTAAGCTGAAAGTGTCTGGGGAGGAGAATGAGAAATTAAAAGAAGAGCTTAAGAAGGTTAAACTTGATGTTGAAAAGTTTACCTATGCTTCTAAAACCATGGATACCATCATTAAGGCTCAAATCCATGACAAGATGAAAGTAGGGATAGGGTACAATGCCACACCTCCACCCTACAATAACAACTACATACCTCCTAAGTCTGATTTGTTAGAGACCAAGGATAGGAAGGATCCTGAATTAAAGATTAATATAGATCCTTGTGAAGAAGAAGTAGTAGTTAAGGATAAAACAGAGAAGGAAGAATCTAAGAAGAATAAGAGTGTTAGTAGTAAGGTTCCCTTAGACAATGAAATTGTGACCAATGAGAAAGATGGAAATCCTTGGGGAAAGAACAATGAGATAAAAAGGACTGAAACAGAAAAGGGAGTCCATTACACACAGACCACAGTTGTGGCTCCCAATACCTGTAAACATTGTTCTTGTAAGAAATCTCAAGAGCTTAAGCCCCAAAAACATGATAACAAAAGGGGTAATCAAAGAAATTGGAATAACCAGTGGGCTATGAGACAAGGAGTTGATCTGAACAGAATTAACAGGCCAAAACCTTGTTTCATCTGTGGTAAGCTAAATCATTTAGCCAAACACTGTTATTTCAATCCTGTTAACCAAAGGTTTAATGCTCAAAGATCTTTTCAAAAACCTGGTGGTTACAGAAAGAATGGTGGCTATAAAAAGCCTGTGAGGAAACTTGTGGCAAAGAAACAAGTTAAAACCAAAAGCCACATGAAAAAGGCAGAAACAGAAAGTGTTAGAGTATGGATGCCTAAAGGTACTAATGATAATACTGCCAACTCAGTTAGTACTGCTAACAATGTTAGTACTGCAGGAAGAAATAATGTTGCTAGCAGTGTTAGTACTGCTAACACAGTTAGTACCTCTTCAACAATTAATACTGCTTCTAGTGTTAGTACTGCTAAGTTAGTTAATACTGCTGAGAAGGCTAGTACTTCTGGAAGCAGTGTTAGTGCTGCTAACAATGTTAGTGCTGCTAACAAAGTTAGTACTTCTGCATCAGTTAGTACTGCTTCTAGACCTATCATCAAAACAAAGTACTCAAGCACTAATGTTCCTCACTTTGACAAGCTCATCAAAACAGAATGTAAGTATTTTGATGAGCAAGGGAGACCCAAGACCACTTCGGCTTGGGTTCCCAATAAAACTAATTGATCTATCAGATGTGCAGGGCAACCAACAGCTCAAGGGGAAGAGCATTTGGCATGTTGATAGTGGTTGCTCCAGGCACATGACAGGTAACATGGCCTGCCTCAAAAATTTCAAAAAGATTGATGGAGGACATGTTACTTTTGGAAATAATCCTGCAGGAGGTAAGAGAAGTGGTAAAGGTGATGTGTCAGATTGTAAGATGACATTTGAGGATTTGACTAGTAATGCAAAGTGCAGAGTTACTACTGCTAGTGCAGAGTTACTACTGCCTGTGTTCAAGTAGTTAATACTGCTTGTGTAGTTAATACTGCCCTTGTGGTTAATACTGCTTGTGTAGTTAATACTGCCCTTGTAGTTAATACTGCTAGTGCACAGTTAATACTGCTCAGTAGTTAACACTGCTAGTGCACAGTTAATACTGCTTGTGTAGTTAATACTGCTAGTGCGCAGTTAATACTGCTTGTGTAGTTAATACTGCTCAGTAGTTAATACTGCTTGTATAGTTAATACTGCTCAGTCGTTAATACTGCTTGTGTAGTTAATACTGCCTCGCAGTTAATACTGCTTATGTCGTTAATACTGCTTTTGTTAATTCTAGGGTTAATACTGCGTATAAATACCCTGTAAGCCCGCCTTCGCTCATAACGTCTCTTTGAACTCGATTCTCTCTCACTCTCTTTCTAACCTATTCTCTCAAGAATTTCTGTGTTTGCTCAAGGATTTTCAGATACAATGGCTCAAAGAGAGTTTGTTGATGAACACAATGAGATTGCAATGCTTCAGAAGCCGAAGCAATCTGCAGGATTCCATGAAATTGTCGATTTTCTCAAGTCTTCGCATATCTCCTGTGCACTAACAGTGGCTCCCAAGATATTCATTAATCATCAAAAACAATTTTGGGATAATGCTACTATGGTGACAGAAAACGGGCAAACGGAGATTCGAACCAGGGTTTGTGATAAACCCTTGACAGTAACAGAGGAGATTATTCGCATACATCTTCAGTTGAATGATGCTTCAGGTATATCCTCTATTCCTAATGAAGAACTCTTTTCTACCATACAAAGAATGGGGTATGAAGGCTCTATTGGTACTTTCAAAATTTTCAAGTCAAAATTCTTTTCCCAATGGAGATTTCTTGTTCATACCCTTATGCACTGCATCTCAAAGAAAACAACTGGATGGAGTGAGTTCAGCAGTACCACTGCTTATGCTCTGGTTTGTTTGGCCACTTCCAGAAAGTTCAATTTCTCCCAAATGATTTTATCTGATCTTGTGTCAAACTTGGAATCCAAAAAGAGCTTTTACATGTATCCAAGGTTTGTGCAAGAAGTTATTAATAAGGAATTGACGGACTTACCTCAGTTTGATGAGGTATATGTACCCAAATCCCCTAAAGGGAAGGTTTTCTCAAATATGAGAAGAATTCCTAGGGACTCGGAAGGAGTTGACACACCATTGTTCTCTACAATGATGGTTGTGTCCCACCCCTCTGAAGGTATGGCATCAGGATCAAGGCCCTCATTAGATCATCCCACTGATGGCCAAACCCCACCTTCACTCACTATAAATATCCCTCAGCACATACTTCAAAAGCCCACTCCTGTTTTATCCAACAAGTTTCAAAGAAGAAAGGTGCACAAGGTTCCTTCCCTTGATGTACCTACTCAGAGCCCTAAGCCTTTAAGCCCTCAGTTGGAGCATTCTCCAATTGAGAATATCAACAGGGAAACCACAGGGGTGTCTCCCAACCCCAAGAAGGTGCTCTCTAAGGAGAAGGATGAGCATATGGGTGCTAAGGCTGCCACTACTTCTGCTAGCACAGAGAAGGACAGTGGTAACATAAATAAGACCTTCCCCATGGCAACTCTAAATGAGAAATCATTAGGAGGACCCAGGTGCCAAGAAACCAAGGGGGCAGTTAGTGCTTCTGCTAGGCAGAAGGCTTCTGCTAAAACTTCCAAGGATCCCCTAAAGAAGGTAAAAACTTCTAAAAAGGGTGAGGATAGACATAACAAAGAGGAATTGATGGCTACTTCCAGTGATCCTTTAAAGAAGGTAAACACTTCTAAACAAGGTGAGGATAGATATAACTATGATGAATTGATGGAAACCATTGGAAATGTCAACTTGGATGTTATGGAACAGAAGAAGGAGATTGAGCAACTGAAGACTGTGGTCACCTACCAACAGTCTCAAATTGAGAAGCTCAAGAAGATGGTCACCATGTTGTTGCACAGAAAGAAAAAGGCAAGATTTGTGCTGAGAAGAAGAATTCCAACTGATGATGCTCCCAAAAAGGGGGAGTCAGAGTCAGAATCAGAAGCAGAACTGAATATGAAGGGTCTACAAGTTGAGGGGGAGACAGTTCAGATGGAGACTGAGATGGAAATTGATAATGCACAGTTTAAGGGGGAGTCCAGTACACAGAATAAGGGGGAGACAGAAAAGGTGGAAGAGCTTGTTAAAGAAGCAGAAACTGTAAAGGCAGCAGTAACTGAAGTTCCAAGAGAAGCAGTAACTGAAGTTGAAGCAGAAACTGTTAATGCTGCAAATGTTCATGAAGCAGCAGAAATCATACAAGAAGTAGTAACAGAAATCTTGAAAGCAGCAGTAACAGAGAAAGAGCCTGAAACTGAAGTAGCAGCAGAAATTGTTAATGCTGCTGAAACAGTTAATGCTGCTCAATCTACAAAGAAAGCAGTAACAGAAACAGAAGCTGAAACAGTAACAGAGAAGCTTACAGTAGAAGAAGTGGAGGTTGCAGAGGCTTTAATCAAAGCCAAACATGATACACCTCAAACTGCCAAGAGACAGGAAGAAACTAAGGATGCAAAGATGGTTTTCAGCAGAAAGAGAACAAAGTCTGTGGGTACTAAAAAGAAGTGTGTAAAGAAGCAAAGGGTAGAACCTGTTGAGAAACCAGTGGTAGAAGAGAAAGAAAAGGAAGAAGTTGCCAAGGATGAAGGACAAGGAGATAGTAAGACAGGTCAATCCAGTAATGCACAATCACTTAGCAATGAACAATGTGACTTGTACATCACTATGGTTGATACTGAACCAATCAAAGTGACTCCATTAGATTCAAAACCTCCTGAAATCAGTCACTGGGATACTTTGATAGATGAGAGAAAGGAGTATATCAGACTCAAGAGAGCTGATGGGCAGTTTGAAGTCTACAGAACATGGGGACAATTTATAAGAAGATGCTCAAGATCTGACCTGGAAGAGATGTTCAAAGTAGGCATGCAGATCTATGGGAACATGTTGACAGAAAGAGGTATGTCTATCACAAAGATGGTGTTAGAATACCTATGCCTAATGTTCAGACCAGAAGTAGTTCAGCACATAACAGCAAGACCTTTTCAAGCAGTAACCCAATGGATGCTCTATGAAAATTGTGGAGTGTATGTTATATCAATTGACAACACATATCAGGAGTATTATCTGGTGGATGAAATCTACAAACACTGCATGAAAAGACTGAAAGGGATGTTACATGTAAAATTGGTCTGCAACAAAGACTCTGCTATGGGAAGATTCTTGGTAAGAAGGATTGTAAATCAGAGTCTAGGTTTAAGTCCTGATCTATGCTTATATGATGACTAAGTTTTGGTAGCATCATTTGAAGAACTTGACTTCTTTTCCTAAAAGTCAAGTTAGGGGGAGATTGTTGGGAACTGAAAATGAGCTAAGTATGGATAGTGCTGCTAGTCCATGATTTCTACTGCTAAGTCTACATTAATACTGCCAGAAGAAAGTTAATACTGCTGGGCAAGATTACTACTGCGTATACATGGTTAGTACTGCTAGACCAAATTACTACTGCGTATACACGGTTAGTACTGCTAGACCAAATTACTACTGCAAGTCATGGTTAGTACTGCTGAGTTGAGATACTACTGCTAGAAGACTGTGAAGGTTAATACTGCTGAAGGTCGTTAATGCTGCTAAGTCAAATGATTGTTAATACTGCTGACTTGATAAGTTTGGTATGCGATACTTTTGGAGACAAAGAAGGAATTGATCAAGATATGTTTAACGAAGATTCAGAAGATCAATTTACTTTTGATAGTTATCTTGTAATTACTTTTGTATAAATAGTATTGATAGATAGCTATTAGAATATAGATGATAGACGAGTTAATATACGAGTGAAATAGAATTCAATATTGATTCAAGAGAGAATTAACCTCAAGGTGTAAGAACCCTATTTCTAGAGAAGTAGAAGTCGTCTTGTTGAGCCTGTTCAACAAGATTGAGGTTTGGTTGTTAATATTGTGATTCAAAACAGTGAATACAAAATTGTGAATTTTCTGTTACATTGTTCTTGATTGTGAGAATTAAAGTTCTTTTCCGCAGATTCTTTAATTCTGAATTCTAAGTGTTTATTGTCTTGTTAAGATTCGATCCTGACATCTTCCGCTGCTCATAATCATTTAAGTGAAAAACAAAATCATTTGGGTCTTGGAAATTGTTGATTGAGAAAGATTTGATGATGTGCAACATATTCAAAGTATGATCTGAAAAGTTTTTATGACTTTGAGTGCTTCTAATCAGTTTTCTGACCTGATCAATTAGAGATCTGAGCATTTGCACTCGTCGTTCTAAAAGTGTTATGGAGATCGTCTTATTTTCTGCATCAAATCGGTTTTTGATGAGAATTTGATCCAATTTGTTTTTGGAGAGATAAGGGAGATGATTTCAGTTTTAGCAGTACACTGCCATATACTAGACCACATCAGCCTTAGCTTTCTGTTTCAGAAATCCATGTTCTGAATATTGACAGATTGCAATCTTTGTTTACACAGATTGTTGATGTAAGGTGGACAACTACAAGGAAATTTAGCAAATATGTCATTATGATTTGTCTGAATTTGCAAAGATCAGTCGATTTGTGCGATCCACCTGTTTGGTTTCACAGTTCTAACAAATGTTGATCCAAGGCTGATTGTTACTGCTAATGTGACCTTATGACAACAAAATTAAAAACATGTTCATGTTCTGTAATTGATCAAAGGTTGTCCACAACTCACCAAGCTAACGGAATATAATACAGATGTGTGACCTCGTAAATAGAATCTGCTCAACAGATTATGAACTGTAGTGTTTTTCAGTTTATCTACTGCAGATCTGTGGGATTGATCAAATTCGGGATATTCAGCTTTGAAATATGCAAATATGATGCTCTCACGGTGAATCTAATCAAGGCATAGTGTACTTGATAATCTGAATTTGATCAGGACAGGTTAACAGTTGTTGTTGGTACTGTTCTTAAATGTAAATCGAAGACCAGGTCAATTGTGGCCATTGTTAGTGCTTTGCATTCGTTATGTGGACGGAATAATGGAAACATGGTAACTGAAGCTGATTCAAAGATCAATCCGAATTTTGTCCATGATCATACATAGCAGATCAAACCTGCTGCTGATTAAGCTGCTGTTTGGCTGCTGATTGGCTGCTGTTTGCTTGCTGTTTGGCTGCTATTTGGCTGCTGTTTGGTTGCTATTTGGCTGTTGTTTGGCTGCTAATTAAGCTGCTGTTTGACTGCTGATTGGCTACTGTTTGCTTGCTGTTTGGCTGCTATTTGGCTGCTGGTTAAGCTGCTGTTTGGCTGCCGATTAAGTTGTTGTTTGGCTGCTGATTGGCTGTAGTTTGGCTGCTGTTTGGCTGCTGTTTTGTGCACCAAAAATAAGATTGCTGCTGCTGTAATCGTTTCTCTTTTGCTGTCGAAAGTGCAGTGCATCAGAATTTAATCAAAATCTGCGCAGAAGCACGCGCAGAGGCACACACACAAAATCAATGCACAGAAGCAGATCAAAACAGAGTGCTGCTGTCCTCAATCGCGCAGAGCTTAAATGTTTAGAATTTGCACAGAAGAGATTGCAGATCCTGGAATGTTGTGCAAACTTTCAGATTCCAGAACTGTTATAAGAGAAGTGCATTTCCAGTTTCAGTCTAGAGAACTTGATCCAGACTGTGTGCAGAGCACATTTATGCAGATGATGATTCTGCATGTGGTTTTGCTTGATTGCTACAGAGCAAACTGATGTTGTGGAAGAGGCATTGACAGAAGTTATGCACAGAGAAGATCACACGTGAAGTTGCCGATAGTTGTGTGCAGAGATGCTTCTATACAGAAGCATATCACAAAAGCTTTTGTGATCACGCATAAGTTTTCCATTTGAATCTCTATTAGGTTCTAGAGAAATACAACAGGTTCATGATGAAAAGTTGTTGTTGTCCAATGCCATCCAGAGATGGATTTGTAGAGTCGAATGAGGTACTGAACCAAGGCTGCTGTCCAGTTTAAGCACCTGATTAACAGCAGCACTTGCTCAAATGAAACGTGTATGAAAAAGCTGCAGCTATTTTATTCTTTGCTGCTGTTTGATGGTCATGTTTATGGCAGAAGCAGGTACAGATCTTATCCGAAGATCGTTCAGAGGTTTAAGATCACATAGAAATGTGCAGAGCTCGTGGGTTATGAAGTGATCACATGTGCAGAGCTGTTGATTTAAAATATGTGTAGAAGCAGATCACCTGAGTTGTTGTGTTAATTCTGAGTTGAAATTCAACAGCTTAATGAGCAAATTATGATCTGTCCAGAATTCCTATTCTTAAATATGTTGCTGTTAGAACTTGAGTTGTGCTACAAAAGAGCTCTGTGAGCTTATTAACGAGCTCCAGAGGCTTTTATACACTTAAATGTTTTTGTACATACTTCAGAGGTTAACCGCAGAGGTTCAGAACAATCACAGAAGTGCAACTTCAGAAGCTTCATACAGATCACTTAGAGCTTGCCCACGAAAGCTCTGTGAACCAATGAAGGCTCTGTTGTCTTTCATGTTCTTCCAGAGTTTATCAGAGCTTATCAGAGCCTCTGTGGAAAATTTCCAGAGCTCTGATCATTGACAGAGGATGGTTCAAAGTTTTCCAGAAGCAGATTATACAGAGCTACTGTCCACGTTAAGCTATTACGAGAGCTTGATTAAGTTGTTGTTAAGCAGCTGATTAAGCCACTACTGATGTTAAGACGTTGTTTTCCAGGTTAATCTCTGCATAAGCAGAATCATGGAAGTAGAAAATCGGACAGCAGCTGTGCCAAGATTTTATTCTGTACACTTTGTAAAGTGTGGGTCTGAACGGTTCTGCAATCTGCTTTCGTGCAAAACTCGAAGAAGTTGCAGCTGCAGAACGTTGTCGTGATCCTAGTCCTCTACCTCATGCTGTCCATGGTGTCTAGAAGTTTCAATCCAGACTTGTTCAGAGAATTTGACAGAGAGCAGACTAAGACAGACTTGAAAGATACAATGGAAAGAATTGTACACACAGAGATGTTCAGTCCAGAAAAGCCTCTGATTTGGGGCAGAATATAGAGTTGTCCAAGTATAGAGGTTGCACATATAAATAGAAGATGTTCACAGAGCTTAACCACAGAAGTTCTGTGAGGATGTCCAGAGCCTCTGCGAACTTGCACAGGGCTTCTGTGACTCAAGAAGTTGTGCACTTACAGCAGATGTCCAGAGGATGATCAGAGCTTCTGTAGACGGATTATCGACAGAGCTTGGTCCAGATAGTGCAGAATTGATGATTAAGCCGCTGCCATTAAGCTACTAAGCTGGTGTTGATGCTTTAAGCTGTCAAATGCTTAATTGGTACATAAATATTGTGCAAGAAGTGAACATAAGCTCTGTGAGGCTATCTAGAGTCTCTATAGGCTGTTAAGATGTGGTTGTCCAGATTAAGCCACTACTGGACAGAGCTTAATTGTGCTTAATTCATACGGAGGTAATACATATAACCTCTATGCATGTTCAGAAGCTCAGAAGGTGTAACAGAGGATATCCAGAGGGACGTACAGAGCCTCTATAAGATGATCGAAAGGTACGCACAAGACGTATGCACAGAGCCTCTGTTAGCCGTACAGAAGCATACACCTCTGCGGACCAAAATAATTTTTAAAGAGAAACAAGAGGAGAGGGCCAGAGGTAGACCCAATCATGTTTATCAGAGGTCGATGGTCCAGAAGTCAAAATAAGCCAAAAGCCCGAAGCCCGAAATTTTCAGATTTTTCTGACAGCTTTGCGCTGTTTCAGAAACACGCGTACAACTTTTTACTCGGTGCTCCGATTCACATGAGTCCAGTTGAGTTGAATTCCTAAGACTCAAATGAAACTTTTTCATGTTTTGAGTTTGGTCTGAATCAGTGTGTTTAATTGTCAGAATCTGTGTCAAAGTCAATGGACTCTTGTTGGACCGAAAGCATTGCATTTCACTCGTGCTCTTTCCGCTTTCAAGAACGGTGTTCTCTCGACGTTTCTTCACGGTTTCATGCTGCTATTTATGTTTAATGCTCGGTGCTGAATGCTTACTCAACAGTGAAGTTGAGTCATGAAAACTGGACAAAATGGGGTTAATTGTCTCGGTTTTTCAAGAAGATGAGCCTACATTTGAGGGGGAGCTCGTGATGCTTTGAAGACTCGAAGAACAGAACGTCAAAGTTTCTAAAGAAAGCAAGGGGGAGACTATAAGATGATGCTTTCTTTATAAAACATTAGGGGGGGATTGTTAGTTTAAATTAGCTCCTAATTTAATTAAATGTTTTATAAAGAAAAAGTGTATGGGCTTTTTAGTTAGCTTTTTAGTTAGCTTTATGGGCTTGAGCCTTTTTATTGTAAATGGACCCCTTTAAATAGAAGTTTAGGGTTTCATTTGTCAATTGAGAGAAAGGTTTTAGAAGTAACACACACAAGACTATTCTTATGAGAGTCATCCAAAATGTAAAGTGTGGTGTTCATCATATCTTCTCCTCCATATTGTGATTCAATGAATATGAGATGAGTTTCTTTATGATTGCTCTTATTGTTCATCTTATCTCTACTTAAATATGGATTGTTCTTCTATTGTTTGCTTGTCCTAAATGGGACCAACAATTGGTATTAGAGCCGATTGAAGAACCTTTTCTTCAAAATCGATCATCTATGACAACAATAGAAGTTATTAGATGATTTATTTGTTGTTTTGGTGCTTAGATTGATTCAATCACATGAGCCTAAACACAAATATCATTCTAATGGTTTATTTTCTGTTTTTGTGCTTATTAGAAACCCATTTCTTCATTTAGATGAGATTTGGATGATCTTTCATAGAAAATATCATTGTTTCTTCACAAAATCTGATTCTGCACACCACATGTTTGATGAAATGTCTAAGTGAAGATTTTATTCTATTTGGGTTAAATCTGATCTGATTTATTACATGTGTGTGTTTTGATTCTTTCTCATTCATTGGTCTAATATTTGATAGCACTAAGTAGATGGTTGATCTATGATCTCATCCTTGTGTGTGCTTAAGTTCGCTTCCTTGTTTGTATAAATAACTGATGCGCGCAAATTTTGGTTGGTAAGCTTCGTTCCATATCATTTTGAATTTTGTAAGTAAACTGAACGACAATGGAATGATTTTCAACATGATTTTACTATGTGAGACGAACGTGTTCATTTTTTGCGTAATCACCGACCTGGTAATAGTAGTTTATTGCATACGGTCTTTTTGAAGTGAAAAATCTTGACGTTGAAAATATTTTGTAAACCATTTGGGAAAAGCGCTTTTAAGTGGTATGCGTCATTTTGAGCATTTACATGTTTGGGTGTTCCACACGTGAGGTTAGTGTAGACCGAATAGTATCGGTTAGGGAATGATGCCCTTTGTAATAAAGAGGATTAATGCGTAGAATTTTTGAGGTAAATAGTATACTTAGGTGTCGACTTTTGGGCTTGAGGCCAAACGCCTTAGTGTAATTGAGGAATGGTAGCCGATTTTAAGGAAATTATGTTGATGGTAGTAGTAATCCTGAGATGTTTGCTTGTGGTGAATGGTTATGGTGGAGTGACCTTCGTGAGTGATTTTAAATTTACTGGTTTGACGATTCGTGTAGGGTAAATTTTGGGAGTCTAGTAGAACTCGTAGGAGTTAATCGACAGTTAATAGTAGGAATGATCGGATCCGAGTATCCAGTTGGGTATATCGGTAAGCAACTTTAGAATATTAGAGCTTGAGATTTGAATCGGGAGGTATAGAATATCTAAGGTTGGGAGACAACCGAAGTCGCTTGGCTAGGAATGATTCCAATTGGTGAAGCGTTCTATCGATCATAATTTCAGTGTCCTAGAAGGAGTACGTTAGTAAGGAAAGTATTCGAGAAGTTTTAGAAGGGATTTCAAGTGGACTTAGGAACCTGAGGTTGAGATGAGGGAGAACTATCCGGAGCTATTCGTAGGCAGAGACTTCGAGGACGAAGTCTAATCCAAGTGGGGGAGAGTTGTAAAGCCCGTATCCCGGTACGTAATTTCTTTTATTAATTCTTTTCCTTTAAGTTTGATTTTAATGTGATTTCCGTTAACGGGGTTAGTCGAGTTGGACCTAATCGTTAAAAATGTCGGAATTCTTGGTTAGTTGCGAGAAGGTTGTTAGTTGAGGGACCAATTGTGTCAAGGGCCAAAACACCCTTTGGTTTCGGCCCATGCAAGTTAGAACCCAAAACCCATTTCTTTTAGTTTTGTTGATGTGGATGTCGTGAATGAGAAGCAAAGGGAATTAAGGTTAGAACAAAGAAACCTACGGCTCATATTTGTTTTGGTTTGTTTGTGTTGGTGACGTGAGGAGCAAACCAAAGAAAAAGAAAAGAAAAACCTACGGCCATCCCCTTCCCCCACCCCCTCTTTGTGGTTGTCGCCGGCCGGAGAAAGAGAAGAGAGAGAGAGAGAGAAACCGAGAGGGTTAGAGAGAGAAACCGAGAGGAGGAGGAAGGAGGTCGCCGGCGTAGGAGAACCACCGTCGGTTTCGGTGTGGTTACCGTCGTGTCGTCGCCGTCTCGAGGTAAGAATCTAACCCGTTTCTTTTCCGTTGTCTTTTCGATCACAAAACCACCACCACCGCCGCCGCAGCCACGACTGCCGGCGATGGGGCCGCCGCTGCGTGCCGCCGGGTGGCGGCAGGAGGAATGTGTACGTGGGCGGGTGTGTGGGTGTGTGCGGGTATGAGGTTGCGGGTAAGTTGGAATGGGCGGTGTTTTTGGGTGTGGTTTCGCCGGAAGTTCTTAACCACCGCCGCCGCCAACGGCCGCCTCTGCCGGAGGTGGCAGAGGGTGGTGCTCGGGCTGCTCAGCCCACTTAGTCTCGATCAATAAGTCAGCGGGTTCCAGTTCTGAGTGCTTAAGTCATGGCTTAATGGGTTAAGTTTTTAAGATAAACATTGTTTGTCATTTTATGTGAAATTGGCAGTTTCTGCCACTGTTTTTGGGAAAGCCATAACTTTTTATAGGAACGTCGTATTGGGGTGAAACCAGTGCCAAAAGCTCCCATTTTGAGTCTAGTAAGTTTCTTATGTTTTGCGGAAAAACCCGTTCGGACCATAGCTAGTGTCAAACTGCTGTTTTGTACTGAAAGGTACTGTTTTTCGCTGTGCAACAGGTTGGTTTTGTAAAATCCATAATAAATTGTAGAAAAATCGTTAGAGCGCGTGCGATATGTCCCTGGAACCCTAAGACGTGGGACTTTGTGTTTATGGAAAACTATTTCTGGTTTAATCAGTTTATAAGGGGTTAAACAGGTCCCGAACATACCTGCGTGTTGAGAGTAAAAAAACTGGAAAGATGTGTTTTAAAGTTAGTAGTCGTGGTTTTGGTTTGGGGCGTCACTTTGACAATTGTTAACGCTTATTTAGGTGGAACAAGGTGAACTGGTGTTGGCCGGTTCGTGTTGCGGTTGAGGTCATAAGCTGTGCGTTTGAGGTGAGTTCTCTCACTGTGTAGTTAGGGGTTGTATGCATGTCATAGTAGTTTGTATGTACTACTGTCTTTGTGGTGTGAACTAGTTGTTTGTGGTTCGTAGTATTTGATTGGTTTAAATGCTTAGTATAAATGTGTTACATTACAACTCGGTGGGACCGAGGGCTCAGTGGGACCGAGGAAGTGGAAAGAAACGTTGTGGGAACTCGGTGTGACGAGTGTGTTACATTACAACTCGGTGGGACCGAGGGCTCGGTGGGACCGAGGAAATGGAAAGAAACGTTGTGGGAACTCGGTGTGACGAGTGTGTTACATTACAACTCGGTGGGACCGAGGGCTCGGTGGGACCGAGGAAGTGGAAAGAAACGTTGTGGGAACTCGGTGTGACGAGTGTGTTACATTACAACTCGGTGGGACCGAGTGCTCGGTGGGACCGAGGTGTTGGATACATAATTACTTGTAGATGTTTACTCGTTTTATGTAACTGTGATATTGTTGCTTATGTGCGGATAGGGGTGATGTGTATATAATTCCTATCTGCACATGTGATGGAATTCACTAAGCTTCGTGCTTACCCCTTCCCAATATCTTATGATTTCAGGTGCGAGTAGCAGTCGGGCATGACGGTACACACGGGCGCAAGGCGAAAGCTGTTTAAGTTTAACTTTTTAAATGGGGATTTAATTATATAACTTTTCCGCTGCTTAAATTTCATTTGACGGTTTTAATTAACGACGTTTATTTTTATTGTAATGGGATTTGTTAACTTATGGTTTGATTGTAACGAAATGCATTATTTTTAAAATTTTAAAATTCCTTGTAATTTTTGGGACGTTACACTTACCAGGTTGATCTTTCGATTGTCCTGGAATTCAGAAGTACCTTCATACTGAGCACAGATTGTGTCCCACATAGCTTTTGAGGTTTTTAGGTTC
This sequence comes from Saussurea involucrata, assembly GCA_033807775.1. NCBI lineage: Eukaryota > Viridiplantae > Streptophyta > Magnoliopsida > Asterales > Asteraceae > Saussurea > Saussurea involucrata. The sequence goes on along the minus strand of CM066325.1, from coordinate 43,450,691 downwards.
ATGACGGAATGGTAGACTTCGTCAGGAAGAGCCATGGAGAGTATGGATCTGGCTTTGGTGTCAATAGCCACTTTCTTCTTATCTTCGTCAGTCCACATATGAACTTCCTTGGGTATCAGCCTTTCTGGAATAGCAGGTCTATTCTAAGAGGCTGGAACTGCAGCATCAATTCTTACAGGAATATATGGGCCGTTTTCAAGATAATAAGGCATAGTAGGGTCTACACCTTCTAAGAAGAGAATCATCCTATTTTTCCATAGATTAAAATTATCTCTGGAAAATCTAGGGTGTTTTGAAAGAGAACCGTTGTCAATATAGTTTGTGTTTGTGTTGGTAGCCATTTTAAGAAATAGCTAGGAAGAGAAATCTTAGTATAGATCAGATATTGTTTATGAGATTAAACAAATCTGCTCTGATACCACTTGTTGGTCCCGAAGGGCTATACAAGTTTGTAGAAGGGGGGGGGGGGGTTGAATACAAACACACGTTTTTACTTTTCTAAATTGTTTATTGATAAATCATTAACAATTTACAGCTTGTTGCGGAACAAGATTAAGGATAAACCTAAATCTAAACAAGTTGGAACACTAAGTTTCTTGCACTAAGAAAGAGAAGGAAATTACTAATAATAACCTATCTCAAGATAAGAAGATGACTTGACCAGAGTTAGCAAGTGCTTCAAGAATGAAGCTGGAGTCCTTCTTATATACTGCATGCATTTAATGCATGGCAGTTTATACTTTACACGTGGCAGCAGCTCATTGTTTGTTGGGTCTGACTTTAGTAGACAACCTTAGTAGCCGCATGTTTGAACAATGTATTATCAGAGTGGTTGTACGATTTCAGACAATAAGGAGGTTCTTTTCTGACATATCGTACGGAGTCGTGCAAGGGTGGTTAAGACAAAAGTACTTTGTACGGAGGACTTCATGATCAGCTTACGTTGATTCAGTGCTTTATCATTCTATATTAGTGAATGACAAAGTTCAGCGATAGCTGAAGTCTTGTACTTGATACTTCACGTTGAGTGGACAAATCTGAGTCTTCGCTGATCCACATCAGTTCATTAGGAGACTTGTCGCTGGTTCTTGAGCTTGATCTTCGACTTCAGCGTAGAACCTATGTTGACGTGAAACTTGTCTTCAGGGATCATAAGTAAACAACTAACTAATCAGCGATCACCATAAGGACTGAACAGTCTCAGAGCATTATGGTGAACAGTGTTCGCTGAATGTTTAATCTAAAGAGCGAGAGTTCCTATCAGCGGTACTGTAAAGTCTTAGTACTTATCAGCGATAGTGAAACTCTGATACATATTGTTTACTTACAATTTTCACTAAGTAGAATGGAGAGGGTCATTATCAAATCACTGAGGGTTTGGATCAACAGAATGTAATTTTGATGGTTTTTTATGAATATAGCTTTTATTTATGTAATAAGTAAATTTTAACTATTATGATTTTTAATTATTCTTTTTTAATTACAATAAGCCATTCTGAATTATTATATTTTTTATTTTTTATTATATAGACCGAGGAATGGTTTATGATTGGGAGGATAAAGGTTTATAAAAAATATTTGTAATTTTTAATTATTATGACTTTTATTATTTTAACTATTAATTATAATTAAAGTTTAGTTATTGTTTTTTATCATTATAATTTTATATTATTATAGTTTTTTTATTAAATTAACCATGAACCGGTCCATGATTGGGAGTGAAAGGTTTATAAAATGAGTAGGAAAGAGAAAACTGATGTGGCAGAGTCATGAACCTCTGAAGAGGTTCATGACTGGGGATGCTCTTATCTCGTTGATCTTCCTTCGGTCATCAATATAGGGTTGTTATCAGGCTAGCTAGATATAAGAAGGTCAGCCCTTATCTCATTTCTTTCCCGGTCGGAAATGTCGGGTTGTTTTAGCTGCAACTGTTGTTAGCAATGACTGTCTTGTTATTCTTACATGAAGCATTCACTCCAGCTATATAAAAGCAATAATGTAAGGGCACGAACTTCTTAGTGTTGCTTCCTGTTGTTTCAAGTTAGCTACATATTGTGCTCCTCCCCGAGAAGCACTCTTTTTTTCTTTGTTCTTTTTTGGCGCTCCCCCTCCCAAAGTGGGGAGCACAAAAGAACGATCGTTCGTGCTCCTCCCCGAGAAGCACTCTCTTGTAATGCTGTAGTTATTGAGTTCTTTTCTCGACCTCGCTTCCCCCCCAAACCCCCCCTAAGGGGGGCTTGCTTATCTTTAATTGCCAATATCCCTGCTCCACATCCCCCAACCCATGTATCATTTTAATTCAATGTTCTTATCGTAATATGTAATCTGACACCTATATTTAGATAATTAGAAATAAAGTTGGATGATTATAATATTGGTGAGGATTAAGAATCAACTACTAATATTTGAATTTTTCGGTTGAGAATGTAATATAGTCGTTGTAACACCCTGAATTTCGGTAAACGAAAAAGTCCCCATTCTCATTTTACGTATAATAATTATATAGCATTGGGTTATCTCAACCTTCGGTTTGAGTCTCAATTGATTCAGTAAAAAAAAGAGGTCAAGATCGGGATCAGTACAGAGTGTAAGACTATGCCTGACGATTATTCCAAGGTGTAACAACCCAAAATAACATAACTCAAATTTCATAAAATAAAGCCCAAAAAGGGGTCCCAACAATCTCAAAGTCAACCAACATTCTCAAAACGATACAGTGGAATACATACTACCACAACTGAAATGTCTAACTAACAAAAGAAAAGGGAGTGAACGGTCTCTAGCTCTCCACCTCTAAACTTCAAGCCTTCTCCTTACCCTTGGAAGAAGCTCTTGTTAAACTCTTGCCTGAAAATAGTTTTAAGATTTGGAAAACGAGGGTTAGACCATGAGTTCTAGTGAATTTGTAACACCCCCAAAATTGGAACGAGCAACTAACTTTAATAAAAAAATAACCAAAAGAAGATAAAATCATTTCTACAGATCGTCCCTGAAAATGCCTCGGAATTTAAACATCATAATTCCCACATTAAATAACTTAAAACGGGCGTTACTCACAACACAAGTTGCTAATCCCAAATAAATTGCGGAAGACTTCACTAATCAAAATCATCTCTCGTGCACTCTACTAGCACTTGCCACTTCACTGTGTAGCTAAAGCTACTCCCAACTTGAGCCTGTTGCACATGCCGACAAATAAAAAGGGTTAGTCTAACACCTAGTGAGTTCAAGAGTTTTATCATGACCATATAAATTTATAAATCGTGAGTTATGCAATTTAAGTCATGAGTTCGAAAGAATTTACTTTAGATGCAAATCACCCGTTTTCCAACTCACACAAATCCTGTGCTGAAAATTTTAATGTACAACGATTCTCAAAATGGACTCATTTCCAAAACCAACGTGAAAGGTGAAATAACATTTGATACTCAAATCGATTGAATTCATAATTAAATTGCCATTATTCCAAACATCCCCAAACATGGATGAAACATAACCCATAACTCATATAACGTGGAAAAGCAATTATCATAAATATGATACGTCACCGAAAACATGGATAAACACAAATACCCAATACAACACCTTTCGGTGACGGGGGAGGCCCGTATACATTGCACGTGACGGAACACAAAAGTGGGTCACCTACTATGCAATAAAACACCCACGTAGATTACTCTCGTAAACTAAGCTCAATCACTCCAGATCTATTTCCCGCGAGACTAGGGAGCCCCCAACTTCAACCACTCCAGGTCTATACATTGGGTCACTCCAAATCCACAACACATTTGGGATTACACCTTACTGCCCATGAGACGACGCTCGACCATATAGGTCCACGCCTTACTTATCATGGAACCTGATGCATATCCCGTGCCAAGCACATATGGAATTACACCTTACTGCCCATGAGACGACGCCCGACCATATAGGTCAACGCCTTACTTATCATGGAACCCGATGCCTATTACGTGCTACAAAAGAGAAACTAATGTCTCGTAAACTGAGTTCAATCAATCCCAATCTCTTGCCCGCAAGACTAGGGGAACTCAAATACCAATGGATCCATAGCTAATAAGGTCTAAAACGTTACACGGCCACAAATGAATAAACAAATGCATTCAAAACATGCAATTCCCCAATAACGTAAACCATGATCAAAACTCGACTTCAAGCTATCAAAACTGGACAATTGTCCCCAAGACTTAACAAAATCCAACACCGAGCCATAAACTCAACTGACTCAAACGATAATTCATAAAAAGTCATAAAATGACATTAAACGTAGCAACACACACCCTTGCCAATAAATACTTTGAATCCATGAAAACCCGAATAAAACCTTGGGTTGGGAAACCCTCTATTCCAAATGACTCACACCATTACCTTTTCAAATCGTCCCATGATGTACTAAATGCATATTTCCAAGATATACACAAAAATGCATTTTCATAACAAGTAGACTCCATTTATAACATAAATCCATAACCCATTTTCATGTATGATTTATCTATCACATTTTCCCAAAAATTCCAAATGTAAGTGTTTTACATTATTTACCACAATAAATACCACAAGAGTTAAAACCCACCAAATAATTCAACATTGATAATTTTTCATGTAAAACACATAAGTACATGGAAAAATAACATTTTTGGCATGTACAAAGTTTTCACAAAGCAACTTGAACTTACCTTGCTAGATTTAGGCTAAATCTAGATTTTTCCCAAACGTAAGCTCCTTTGAAGAAGCTTGCATCTTCAAGCCAAATCCTCCAAAACCTTTATCACTTGAATCTCCAAGCAAAAGCTCCTAATCACCTACAAAGCTTCAAGCTTCCATATCTTCAACAATGGTGGAAAGTAGGTTTAGTTTGGTGGAGAAAATGAGGAAGAAGAAGTTGGGTTTGTGAGTTCTTAGGAGGAAAATCGGCTGAGGGAGGGAGAGAGAGATGGAGTTAGGGTTTGGAAAGTGAAGTGAGGAAAGAGATAGAGAAAGGGCTTAATATACCCAAGATATTTCATTAGACAGGTCGCGGACGTCCGCATGGCACTTCACGGACGTCCGGCCTTGGCCGAACCATTTTCATCCCAAAACCTATGTTGCTTCCGCGGATGTCATGCGGACTTCCGCCCTTAGCGGACGTCCGGCGTGCACTCTCGCGGACGTCTATGATTCCCAAAAATGTTTTCCCCAAAAATTGGGGTGTTACAGAATTCCCTCCTAAAACTGTTGAAATATTTATTGACATAAACATGCGAGTTGCCATAAGGCCTTCCACAAATAATTTGATAAAACGACTCCACACTTGGGTATTTGCATAGCGTTCATAGTCATCCATCACCTCACCGTGATATCCGCAAACGGGTCCTCTAGTAGATCCACATGGCCCCTTAGTAGATGGCATTCCCGTATGCGCAAGAAACTTATTTAAGGCACACGGTAAAAGTACTCTCCCAAGGAATATTCACAATTCCAAGGTACCCTAATCCCACTGTGCAACCCGACTCCAATTCGATACACCGATTCATAAAGAATATGTAAACAACGAGCATGCATTAATAAACATCTCCACATGTATTTTCAAGGCTTTTCAAAACGTATATAATCGTATCATCATGCTCAATACCAAATTCAGTTAATGAAAGTTAAAGAAAACATTTCATTTGCATCAAAAAGAGTTAAGGGAACTCACCTGAATTTTGGTTACTCGACACACACACCGAACTCACTTTTGAACCAACCCAGTACTTGAATTGGACGTCATAAAAGTGGTGTTAAACCATCTAATTACATCCCAAAACATCTCTACTAAACCCCTAAGGCAAATCCCCAATCGACGCCTCGATCCCAGACCCAAAGGTAAAACGAAGCAAACCGAAGAAGGTGTCCAAACAGTGACTTGGGTAACCTTTCCTGCAACCTCAGGTCGCGTAGGAAGCCGGGCAAGTCCCTGTTTTCCTTTCCCCAACATGCATGAAGGTTTCAGCTTAAAACCCAAAGCTTAATGCATCCAAAATGCTCCAAACTGATTTTTTAAGCCTCTAAGATCGATAGTTTCGATACCCAAACCTTTATGAATCAAAAACCAACATTCAAAACACATTTACACCAACAAAATCAACTTATTGATTCATGATTTCAAACCCAAAAACTTAAAAACTCAATCCTTGCTAAAAATAGAGATTACCAAACAAAAACATGAAGTTTCTCAATGACTTAATCAAAACTCATGAGGGAATCAATCCCAAACTCTTCTGTTTCCTATTTCCATTAATTAGAACTCAAAATCTCATGGCTTAACAAAACTGTAAACCACCAATCAATCTAACAACATATTAGGGAAGAAGGAGAAGAAATCATACCTTGAAGATGAAGCTACTAATCCTCTTGATGTTATCCTTCTTCCACACTCCCAATAAAGGTTTTCATTCTCCAAATCTCCTCTCCCAATTGATCCAGCCATATACAAGCCCCAATGGAGAGGGTTTAAGGGGGTTTACCCCTTTTTATTTTTCAGGTTTTACCAAAAAGTCTTGAAACTTACACAATTTGCACTTTAGCCCCAATTTTCGAAAGAACTCATACTTTGTGGACAGGAGTTATTAAAATACACCCCCCCCCCCCCCTTGAAAGAATTCCGTCCCCGAAATTCCAATGTCGAAAAGGTGCGGGTACTTGGAGCTCATTTCAGACTCTACTTCCCAAGTTGCTTCTTGTCCCTTATGAAATCGCCAGTGTACATTCACAAGACTAATCTCTTTAGTCCTCAACTTCTTACGATCGACGATCGCTTCGGGTTCCTCTACAAAGTTCAGTTTCTCGTCTACTCGCACTTCATGCAATGGTATAGCCATATAAACCTCCGCTAAACACTTTCTCAAACGTGAGACATGGAAAGTGTTGCGGATTCCACGTAACTCTTCGGTTATATCCAACTTATATGCTACTTCCTCAACTCATTCAATAATCTCATATGGTCCAATATAGCGTTGACTTAACTTCCCTTTCTTTCCAAAACGTACCACTCCCTTCCAAGGGGATATCTTTAGCATCACCATGTCCCCGACTTGTAATTCGAATTCTTACATCTTTTGTCCGCTTAGCGCTTTTGTCGATCACGCGCGAATTTCAACCTTTCTCACACTTGGATGATCTTGTATGCGGTCAATTGCACTATCTCGGGTCCTGCCAGTTGCTTCTCCCCAACCTCATTCTCAATATAATGGCGTTCGACACTTCCTACCGTAGAGCACCTCATAAGGAGCAACTTTAATGCTAGCATGATAACTATTGTTGTATGCAAATTCGATCAACGGCAAATGGTTCTCCCACGAACCTTGAAAGTCTAAAGCGCACGCCCTCAACATATCTTCCAAAGTCTGAATGGTCCGCTCGCTCTGACCGTCGGTCTAAGGGTGGTAAGCGGTACTCAACTTGATTTGGGATCCCATTTCCCTCTGAAAGCTCGTCCAAAAAATTCGATGTGAAATGACTATCGCGATCCGAAACTATCGATAACGGCACCCCAAGACGGGTCACTATCTCGTCAATGTAAAGCTTCGCTAATCTTTCCATCGAGTAGGTTTCCTTTATGGGTAAGAAGTGCACCGACATAGAAAGCCGATCTACAATTACCCATATTGCATCAAATCCCTTTGGAGTCCTAGGCAATTTCATCACGAATTCCATCGTCATAAGATCCCACTTCCAAATCGAAATGTCCAACGGTTGGAGCTTACCATACGGTCGTTGGTGTTCCATCTTCACCCGTAGGCACGTCAAACACCTCTCAACAAAGTACGCTATATCATTCTTCATACCCGGCCACCAATTACACTATCGTAAATCTCCAAACATCTTATTGCTTCCTAGATGGATAGAATATTTTGCTTTGTGCGCTTCCTCCAATATCACCTTCCAAACCTCTCCGACCTTCGGAACCCATATTCGTTTGTTGTAACATTTCAACCCACGACTATCTTCCACCAAAGAGGTTGCATGCCCTACCATTCGCTATTTCTTAAGGTTCTTGGTCGCTAACGCTTCTGCTTCCCACTTCTTTATTTCTCCAAAAATTGAATGTTACTTAGGCTCTCAAGGCCACAATTTTCGATGCTTCACCTCTTTCCTTTCGGCTTAAGGAAAAAGATTTATAAAGTTTTTTTGTAGATTTTAAGAGATTTTTAAGTTTTTTGTCGATTTCGAGGAACTTTTTTGGGGTTTTAGTCGATTTCGAGAGTAGTTATGCTTTTTTGGTTAATTTCTAAACATTTTTTACATTGATGGGTCTCGGACGAGAAATTACTAGGGGACATTAAGGTAGAAAGTTGAAAAATCTATGTTTTTAACCTAAAATTTTCATTTTTTTCCTTTTTAATGGGGTCCGATCCCCCCTAACCATGAACTACATCCGCCACTGCTTGTGTTTGAATGGGTTGGTTGCATTAATTTTGTTGGCGATCTGTAATCAACTAATTATATATGTTCGATCCGTATCATCATATGCTACAAGATCATACACTTGCGGTCATTTTAAAACACACGAGTAATTGGATGAGTTCCATAATGTTTGGTATCGAAATCAACTTATTTATATACGTTTTAATGTGATTTTGAGAAGCAACGAACATGTTTGTGTATTAAGCTAGCAATGTTAGAGAATATTCTGAAAATGCCATAAAATCGAGCAGACAAAATGTTGAAACTAAACAACAGGGATGAGAAAGCATAATGTTTCAGACTAAAAATCCAAAAAAGTTCCTCGATGGTTTGTAAAATAACTGGACCTTATGTGTGTGTGTGTGTGTGTGTGTGTGTGCATATATATATAGAGAGAGGAATGTTCAAACGAGAACGCTAACTATTTAAGAAAAACACGAAAACGATCGCTCATGTGCAAAAACACATGTGATTTTACACTAACTGCAAAAAATTGGACGCGGGCGACGTTGGACGCGACTTATAAGTCACGGGGCAAGTCGCGTGAATCATATATGATTTTTACGTTGAATCATGTAGATTTTGTGCATTGGCGGCCGTTCTCGTATTTTCTTAAATAGTTAGCGTTCTCGTTTGAACTCACCTCTCTCTCTCTCTCTATATATATATATATATATATAGAGAGAGAGAGAGAGAGAGAGAGAGAGAGAAGGGATCATGTGAAAACCACCATTAATTTGCAAACTTTACAAACCTCAATTAACCAATCAGATTTTGTTTAGCCTGTTAATTTTAAGTTAATTATAAAGGGTAATTTAGTCTTTTTCATTTCATCTCTTTAATTATGGAAACTGAATAAATTATAATTAATTATTATATTAGATTCTTAATCAATTGAAATCCCTACTTTTATGGAATAAAAAATCGGTTATCATACATATCAGTTAGTGGGTTTCGGTTTTGGAATGACACTATCTCTTTTGGAATTAAGCTATGATCGACCATATCTCCAGTGGAATTGTTATCTGATTATTAAACAAGGATTTATATGTATATTGTTCAGAGTGGGTTTCATGTTTTGAAGAAACAAGGATCATCGAACATAAGTAGGCTGTATAGAAACCGCATTAAGCCATCCGTTTTCTGTTGGATGGATCGGAAGATGGTCGCTAGCATCTGAAACTGTTTAGCATCAACTGTGTGGAGTCAATGTCATAAAGATAATCTGTCTGGATTAAGCCGTGCGCAGGGCTGCTTGGTTTAAGCTGTTCTGTTTGGGTTTTTTCAACACTGCAGGTTTGGTCCTTTTGTCCAGCCGGCTGTCACGTGTTGCCTCTCGCAAACTTGACTGTGCTCGTTTAGTATATTCTCTCTTGTTTGTATTACGGTAGATCGAACGCTTCTGTTGTTTCGCATTGGTTTCGCTTGTTTGCTGAACTTTGCTGTGGCTGTGGGTTTCGGTATTGTTTGAATGAAATCTCTTGCTGCTAAAAAAACCCGCATTAAGCCATCCGTTTTCTCTCCATTAATTCGTGATTTCAAAGAGTATTTCAAAGAAGATTCGTCGATGGATTCTAACGAAATGGAAACCGCATCTCATCACTAAACAGGTTTCATTCTGGACTTTTTCATTACAGGTTTCGTTTCATTACATGTTTCACTACAACAACAGGTTTCATCAACTTTTGTTTCACTACTAAGTTCATTTCATGAAAGGTTCATTATGGACTTTTAATTACAGGTTTCGTTTCATTCATGAAAGGTTTCCTCAGATTTCATTACTAAACAGGTTTCATTCTGGACTTTTTCATCACAGGTTTCATTTCATTACATGTTTCACTACAGCAACAGGTTTCATCAACTTTTGTTTCACTACTAAGTTCATTTCATGAAAGGTTCATTATGGACTTTTCATTACAGGTTTCGTTTCATTCATGAAACGTTTCCTCAGGTTTCATTGCATGTTTCATTACATGTTTCTTATGGTTTCACTAGCAAGAAACAAGTAACGTTGACGTAATCGATTCATCAATAAGAAGTATAAATTTTGGTCTACGTCTCGTTTGTCGGAACAAATGTGTTGATTACTATATGATAATAATCGGTTATTGCTAAGTGAAAGAAAAAAAACCTAAATTTCTTACCGCCACCAAGTCGAATCATGTTCCAAATGCGCTGGAATCGTTGTAGAAGATCTTAAGAAATCGGAAAAACAAATAGCAGATTTGTTTGACGTGGGTTTCTCTTCCAGATTAATCGGCCATCTTGATATTGATTTGGATTTGTTTTACCGATAGTTGCCTGCACACGATGGTATCTTGTTTGTTTTTAAATTGGTTTCCATTATTAATTTAGATGGCAAATTACATATTTACCCTTTTTATGGTTGACGGTTTAATAAATTAATTTTTTTAATTTCATTGTTACCATTTTTAGACAGATCTAATCTAAACCATCAATTATTCTAATCTATGGTGGTAAGGTGGGTTTCATAGTTTGCAAATTAATAGTGGTTTGCAAATGAAACCACATCTCTCTCTCTCTATATATATATATATATATATATATATATAAAAGAAGATAACAAAAAAGAGTAAAAGGACCAAAAGGCCCTTAGCTACCAGATTCTTTCAACTAGAGTTAGTCATATGGCTTAGATTTAAAGCAAAATGACAACCATAATGACCAAAAGTGTAATTATTTAAAATAGAAAAAAGACATAATAATGAGTAGCAACTATAAAGACCAAAAGTTTAATTATGGAAAAAGTCTTAATAATGAGTGGCAACTTTAAAGACCAAAGTGTAAAGGAAAAAAAAACAATTAATACTGAGTGGCAACTATAAAGACCAAAAGTGTAATTGTTTAAAAAGGAAAAAAAGACTTAGGTGTCGTTTGCTTTTTAAGAGGTCTGAAGTCTTATTTCACTTTGGATTTGTAAGAGGTGGTGCTGAAGTCTGAAAGCTGAATCAGTAAGACTGTTTGTTTTTGTAATGTCTGAGGTCTGAAATCTGAATCTGAATCAATAAGACTGTTTGTTTTTGTAAATTGAAACGTTTGAATCTGAAGCTGAATCATAAGATGATTTGTTTTTGTAAAGTGACAGAACTTAAAGTTTATGGATTTGAAACAATATACCCATTATAATGTATTAAATACCACATTTTCCATTATATTGTATTAAATATATATAGAAAAGAAATTGCCTCTTATATTTCCAAGAAAACCTTGTTCAGAGAGTTGCATTATATTTCCAAGACAAGATGCTTTCTTCATTTGAAAACTCTCCAAGACAACACAACCTTCTTCATTTCCATTTCTTTCTTCACCGAGAGTTGCAGATTTCGCATGGTTATCGTCCAGATCTTTCTTCATTTCCATTTCTTTCAAGAGCACTACTCTCCTTGAAAACCGCCATTACTGACGACCCACATCGAGAACGGCGGTTGGAATACCGGCGACGAAGTGGAACGTCGAGGGTTGCTGGAAGGAGAACCTGGTGGCTAGAACGTCGAGGGTTGCTGGAAGGAGAACGGCGGTCGCCGGAAGGAGAACGACGATCGCCGGAAGGATAACGGCGGTCGCCAGAAGGAGAAGTGCGACGAAATGGAACGATGGAGAAGTGGCGAAGGAGGCAGATGAGAGAGGCGGATGAAGAAGTTAGGGTTTCAGCTCAGAGGTTTTAAGAGTGAGGTTTGCCTCTTGTGAAACAAGAGGATTTTAGAGGTTTTCAGCTCTTTTTTTAATAGAAAAACAAATAGTCTTAAAGACCAATTATCTGATCGAATCAGATTTAAGGGCTTTTCAGATCTTTTTTTTACAAAACAGGCCCTTAATACTGAGTGGCTACTATAAAGACCAAAAGTGTAATTTACCCTTTACATATTAACAATAACTATACTATATTATAAAACATTTGAGAACAACTCTTAAAAACATGTTTTATGCATCAAGTATTGTTTATTGATACATATTATTTAAAATTTAAGATTACAGGTAAATGATACATGAGTACAACTTTTTTAAAATCGCATGTTTGAATTCATAATTAACTGATAAACATAATCAAATATAGGATAAATATCTCATTTTAAATGTAAATAATCTAAAATATAATTAGAATATTCATTGAGTTTTAACAGAATACTTAATTATTTTTTATAATAAAACATTATCATTAAACCTAAACATAAATTACATCATTATTAAACCTAAATTAATTTAAAATAAAAATTAAATTAAAGAAATTATAAAAAATATTATCATTTTCTTAAAACCACACAAAACTATATTATAAAATCGATAAAAACAATACAAAATTAAACATTAAAATTGAGATGTATTAACTGTATTGCACGACTACAATATAAACATATTTTGACATATAAAAATCAATAAATGTATTTTTTAAATTATGTTGTTTAAAATATAAATTAAATAAAAATACTTCTCTTATAGTTTGCTACTCAGAGCATCCACAACAAGTATTTCATATGAATTGCAAATGGATTGCAAATGTGCCACGTAGGATTTCCTTTTTAGAAATTATGGTGGTTGTGAATATGATTGCTAAATTAGAAATTGGTTTTTGGTAATTGCAAATGTAAAATCGGTATTTTTTGCTGATGTGGCAGTGAATAATATAAGACATTGTAGGGAATAATTTTTAAAGTAGAAATTGTTTTTTATCAAATCATGTTTTGTGATGTTTTGTAGAGTATGTTTATGAAAAAATGTATAAATAATTTTTTTTAATAAATATTAAAAAATGCAAAATATAATTTATATTAAAATACAATAAAATAAATTACATATTAAAAAATACAAACTTAACACATAAAAATACATCATTGTACGTTTAGAAGTTTTTGAAGTTGATGTTCCTACAATCTCCGTTGTGGTTCGCTCATTGTTGTGGGATCCATTTCCATCAACTTCATGATCATTTTTCGATTTTCTGGTTTGTTCTTAAGTTTTTCTGTTTTCATAAAATGATGTATGGAATTCTCTCATCACCTGAATTTTTGCTTTTTCAATATTCACGCGTTCTAACATTGTCACTTGTTCGTTTTCGATAGAACCTGTTGAAAAAGGGCTTTTTTACCTTTATCCTTCGAGTTCCCAACAGGCGGGAAGAAGGAGTTGACACCTCCTCAGGAATTTTTTTTTTGAAAGGCAAAACATTTTTATTACCACCAAACATTTCCCCATACAGTTTGTGTCAGAGATTCACGGCCACCGCAGATCCAAACAAAAACTAGATCACGCACCACGTAGGCTTGCCAAAAATAAACCTACACTAGTTGTTACAGAACATAAACCATAACAGCCTCTTAGTGACCAAACAAGCTGCTCAAGCAGCCCCTTAATAGCCAAACATACTGCATAAACAGCCCTGTCGAACTGAAAAGAAACTTCCGAACAGCTTCAAGTCTGCAGAATTACAGCAACCCTTCATCTGGTTCGTTATACCCACTGTTGAGTATTAAGCCATACATGTTGGATCGATAAGCCAATGCGACCACTCCAGTTTTCTATTGTTGTGCCTTCTTGTCACCCACTCGAGGCTTTTCCTTTGAAATTCGAACAAGAGATCCGCCAAACTTCTTTTTTTCCCCTTGAAGATAACCCGATTCCTGTGATTCCAGATTTGGTAGAGGAAACTCCATGCCATTTTGTCCCAAAGTGATGGATGATCATTGCTTCCGATGATTCTACTTAGGGTCTCGATCCTTTCTTTGTCGACGTTCCACCACTGTGCCACACCTTCCCAAAGCTTTGATGCCTCTTCACATTGAACCAACGCGTGATTATTCGTTTCTATTGCATTCCCACATTTTGGACAAAGGATTGATGGAATGTCCATCCCCATCTTGTCCAACACCACTTTGCACGGGAGTCTATCAAGTCTTGTGCGCCACACAAAAATGTTAACCTTTTTCGGTAACGCCCTTGACCATTTAGTTTCCAACATTTGATCATCTTCTACGGTCGAGCTTTCTTCAATGATGGTTTTGAGTTCTTGAACCGAGAATTCGCCACTTGCACCAATAAACCATTTTTTTTTATCCCACACATTACACTTTGGAGCCCACCCTTCCACTAAGTCTATTAAGGCTTCCAACTCCCCCAACTCCCTCCCCCTTGGCTCCCTTCTCCAAGACCACTTCCACGTCCATTTGTCCTCTTCCCACTCTCCTCTCTCCTCTATTGATGCTTCTTTGTTCGTTTCAAGCCTCAACACTCTTTTGAACCTTTCCCCCAAGACTTCACTCCCTAACCATCTATCCGACCAAAGCTTTGTCTCCATCCCATTCCCAACCTCTTTCCCAAAAGACGAAGGAAAGTTTATTCCCACTTTCCCTACTACTATCTTCCAAGAGGCCACCCTGAAACGTCTAAAAACCGGGACAAATTTAAACCTTAAAATTTATCAAGATTAGCCATACTTACATCCAAACTTTTATACATAAATGGAGAATTAGCTATGAGGGTTCACATATATACAAATTTAGCTTATCAAAACAACCTACTAATCTAATCTTGAACAATAAGATCAGATTATTCTAGTTGTTTAGATCATTCTCCAAGACATCCTCGTATATGCTAACTTCTCCACTTATCACCAAAAGTTGAATACAAGAAATCCCTCGTCCCTCTTCCCGTTACTTCCTTGAACTCGTACCTGGTAAGAAAATTTAATTTGAAACGATTAGGATTACACCTAGTGAGAACATACACTTTCAAATTAAAACTTTATAAGCTTTGGAAACCAATGTAAACAAAGCATATAAACAAACCTGGTTTGCCACCATTCTTACCGTACACATACTCATCTTGCGATGACGGGAACATACCCGATTCCATGAATATGACTAACACTTAGTAAGTCATATCATCACGTTTGAGAGCCTACAACGAATCATCACAGATTCGAGATCATTGCTCATTTCCAGGAAATTACAATTTACTTTATGTCTATTTCTTGGAGTGGAATTAGAGATTACAAGTTACTTTATGCCTATCTTTTACCTTCCCATAGAAATCAGGAATTACGATTAAGTTTCGCCTATTCCTAGATTTCGCATCATAATACGAAATGGAAATTACAATTTACTTTATGTCTATTCCTCATTTCCACGTAAACGGGAATTACAAATTACTTTATGCCTATTCCACGTTTCACGTCACACTATGAAATAGGAATTACAATTTACTTTATTCCTATTCCTTATTTCACATCACCTTACGAAATGGGAATTACAAATTGCCTATTCCACATTTCAGGTCAACGGGAATTACAAATCACTTTATGCCTATTCCACGTTTTACTTAATGCCAGTGCCTATGGATCCATTACACTTACTAGCAAATGTGCATATTTAGTCGAATGCACAAATATTTCATATCGTATTCTCAAAGATGAGAATCGCAACTAATATCATACCCTTATCCTCAAGTATTCCTCTTCGGCGACTTAGCACGGGGGTTACGCTGCCCGGTTAGCAGATAGGGTCAAGGGGCAACACCCTTGCAGAGTCTAGGGGCAGCGCCCCTAGAAAATATTTTAGAAAAAAAAAACTTAACCAGATAACACATCCGTAAACTATATCAGGAAAACTTATCCGAAAAGGTATTCCGGACTCAAAGTCTGGAACCATCCGGAATTCATTTCCATGTCCGGAACTGTCCGAACCCGGGACTCAAATTGAAGCATGAACACAAATTTAAACCGGATCCTAATCATACCTAGTTCACTTAAACTACAACTCTGATACCATACTGAAACGTCCAAAAACCAGGACAAATTTAAACCTTAAAATTTATCAAGATTATCCATACTTACATCCAAACTTTTATACATAAATGGAGAATTAGCTATGAGGGTTCACATATATACAAATTGAGCTTATCAAAACAACCTACTAATCTAATCTTGAACAATAAGATCAGATTATTCCATTTGTTTAGATCATTCTCCAAAACATCCTCGTATATGCTAACTTCTCCACTTATCACCAAAAGTTGAATACCAGAAATCCCTCGTCCCTCTTCCCGTTACTTCCCTGAGCTCGTACCTGGTAAGAAATTTTACTTTGAAACGAGGCTTACACCTAGTGAGAACATCCAATTTCAAATTAAAACTTTATAAGCTATGGAAACCAATGTAAACAAAGCATATAAACAAACCTGGTTTGCCACCATTCTTACCGTACACATACTCATCTTGCGATGACGGGAACATACCTGATTCCATGAATATGACTAACACTTAGTAAGTCATATCATCACGTTCGAGATCCTACTACGAATCATCACAGATTCGAGATCATTGCTCATGTCCAAGAAATTACAATTTACTTTATGCCTATTTCTTGGAGTGGAAGTAGAGATTACAAGTTACTTTATGCCTATCTCTTACATTCCCATAGAAATCAGGAATTACGATTAACTTTCGCCTATTCCTAGATTTCTCATCATAATACGAAATGGGAATTACAATTTACTTTATGCCTATTCCTCATTTCCACGTAAACGGGAATTACAAATTACTTTATGCCTATTCCACGTTTCACGTCACACTATGAAATAGGAATTATAATTTACTTTATGCCTATTCCTTATTTCACATCACCTTACGAAATGGGAATTACAAATCACTTTATGCCTATTCCACTTTTCACTTAATGCCAGTGCCTATGGATCCATTACACTTACTAGCAAATGTGCATATTTACTCGAATGCACAAACATTTCATATCGTATTCTCAAAGCTGAGAATCGCAACTAATATCATACCCTTATCCTCAATTATTCCTCTTCGGCGACTTAGCACGGGGGTTCCGCTGCCCGGTTAGCGAATGGGGTCAAGGGGCAACACCCTTGCAGAGTCTTGGGGCAGCGCCCCTAGAAAATATTTTATAAAAAAAACTTAACCAGATAACACATCCGTAAACTATATCAGGAAAACTTATCCGAAAAGGTATTCCGGACTCAAAGTCCGGAACCATCCGGAATTCATTTCCATGTCCGGAACTGTCCGAACCCGGGACTCAAATTGAAGCCGGAACACAAATTGAAACCGGATCCTAACCATACCTAGTTCACTTAAACTACAACTCTGATACCATACTGAAACGTCCAAAAACCGGGACAAATTTAAACCTTAAAGTTTATCAAGATTATCCATACTTACATCCAAACTTTTATACATAAATGGAGAATTAGCTATGAGGGTTCACATATATACAAATTGAGCTTATCAAAACAACCTACTAATCTAATCTTGAACAATAAGATCAGATTATTCTAGTTGTTTAGATCATTCTCCAAAACATCCTCGTATATGCTAACTTCTCCACTTATCACCAAAAGTTGAATACCAGAAATCCCTCGTCCCTCTTCCCGTTACTTCCCTGAGCTCGTACATGGTAAGAAAATTTAATTTGAAACGATTCGGCTTACGCCTAGTGAGAACATCCAATTTCTAATTAAAACTTTATAAGCTTTGGAAACCAATGTAAACAAAGCATATAAACAAACCTGGTTTTCCACCATTCTTACCGTACACGTACTCATCTTACGATGACGGGAACATACCCGATTCCATGAATAAGACAAACACTTAGTAAGTCATATCATCACGTTCGAGAGCCTACTACGAATCATCACAGATTCGAGATCATTGCTCAGGTCCAAGAATTTACAATTTACTTTATGCCTATTTCTTGGAGTGGAAATAGAGATTACAAATTACTTTATGCCTATCTCTTACATCCCCATAGAAATCAGGAATTACGATTAACTTTCGCCTATTCCTAGAATTCTCATCATAATACGAAATGAGAATTACAATTTACTTTATGCCTATTCCTCATTTCCACGTATACGGGAATTACAAATTAATTTATGCCTATTCCACGTTTCACGTCACACTATGAAATAGGAATTACTATTTACTTTATGCATATTCCTTATTTCACATCACCTTACGAAATGGGAATTACAAATTACTTTATGCCTATTCCACGTTTCACTTAATGCCGGTGCCTATGGATCCATTACACTTACTAGCAAATGTGCATATTTACTCGAATGCACAAACATTTCATATCGTATTCTCAAAGCTGAGAATCGCAACTAATATCATACCCTTATCCTCAATTATTCCTCTTCGGCGACTTAGCATGGTGGTTCCGCTGCCCGGTTAGCGGATGGGGTCAAGGGGCAACACCCTTGCAGAGTCTAGGGGCAGCGCCCCTAGAAAAAAAAATTTATAAAAAAAAACATAACCAGATAACACATCCGTAAACTATATCAGGAAAACTTATCCGAAAAGGTATTTCGGAGTCAAAGTCCGGAACCATCCGGAATTCATTTCCAAGTCCGAAACTGTCCGAACCCAGGACTCAAATTGAAGCCGGAACACAAATTGAAACCGGATACTAATCATACCTAGTTCACTTAAACTACAACTCTAATACCATACTGAAACGTCCAAAAACCGGGACAAATTTAAACCTTAAAATTTATCAAGATTATCCATACTTAAATCCAAACTTTTATACATAAATGGAGAATTAGCTATGAGGGTTCACATATATACAAATTGAGCTTATCAAAACAAGCTACTAATCTAATCTTGAACAATAAGATCAGATTATTCCATTTGTTTAGATCATTCTCCAAAACATCCTCGTATATGCTAACTTCTCCACTTATCACCAAAAGTTGAATACCAGAAATACCTCGTCCCTCTTCCCGTTACTTCCCTGAGCTCGTACCTGGTAAGAAATTTTACTTTGAAACGAGGCTTACACCTAGTGAGAACATCCAATTTCAAATTAAAACTTTATAAGCTTTGGAAACCAATGTAAACAAAGCATATAAACAAACCTGGTTTGCCACCATTCTTACCGTACACATACTCATCTTGCGGTGACGGGAACATACCCGATTCCATGAATATGACTAACACTTAGTAAGTCATATCATCACGTTCGAGAGCCTACTACGAATCATCACAGATTCGAGATCATTGCTCATGTCCAAGAAATTACAATTTACTTTATGCCTATTTTTGGAGTGGAAGTAGAGATTACAAGTTACTTTATGCCTATCTCTTACCTTCCCATAGAAATCAGGAATTACGATTAACTTTCGCCTATTCCTAGATTTCTCATCATAATACGAAATGAGAATTACAATTTACTTTATGCCTATTCCTCATTTCCACGTAAACGGGAATTACAAATTACTTTATGCATATTCCACATTTCACGTCACACTATGAAATAGGAATTACTATTTACTTTATGCATATTCCTTATTTCACATCACCTTACGAAATGGGAATTACAAATTACTTTATGCCTATTCCACGTTTTACTTAATGCCAGTGTCTATGGATCCATTACACTTACTAGCAAATGTGCATATTTACTCGAATGCACAAACATTTCATATCGTATTCTCAAAGCTGAAAATCGCAACTAATATCATACCCTTATCCTCAATTATTCCTCTTCGGCGACTTAGCACGGTGGTTCCGCTGCCCGGTTAGCGGATAGGGTCAAGGGGCAACACCCTTGCAGAGTCTAGGGGCAGCGCCCCAAGAAAATATTTTATAAAAAAAACATAACCAGATAACACATCCGTAAACTATATCAGGAAAACTTATCCGAAAAGGTATTCTGGACTCAAAGTCCGGAACCATCCGGAATTCATTTCCAAGTCCGGAACTGTCCGAACCCGGGACTCAAATTGAAGCCGGAACACAAATTGAAACCGGGTCCTAATCATACTTAGTTCACTTAAACTACAACACTGATACCATACTGAAACGTCCAAAAACCGGGACAAATTTAAACCTTAAAGTTTATCAAGATTATCCATACTTACATCCAAACTTTTATACATAAATGGAGAATTAGCTATGAGGGTTCACATATATACAAATTGAGCTTATCAAAACAACCTACTAATCTAATCTTGAACAATAAGATCAGATTATTCTAGTTGTTTAGATCATTTTCCAAAACATCCTCGTATATGCTAACTTCTCCACTTATCACCAAAAGTTGAATACCAGAAATCCCTCGTCCCTCTTACCGTTACTTCCCCGAGCTCGTACCTGGTAAGAAAATTTAATTTAAAACGATTAGGCTTACGCCTAGTGAGAACATCCAATTTCAAATTAAAATTTTATAAGCTTTGGAAACCAATGTAAACAAAGCATATAAACAAACCTGGTTTGCCACCATTCTTACCGTACACATACTCACCTTGCGATGACGGGAACATACCCGATTCCATGAATATGACTAACACTTAGTAAGTCATATCATCACGTTCGAGAGCCTACTACGAATCATCACAGATTCGAGATCATTGCTCATGTCCAATAATTTACAATTTACTTTATGCCTATTTCTTGGAGTGGAAGTAGAGATTACAAGTTATTTTATGCCTATCTCTTACCTCCCCTTAGAAATCAGGAATTACGATTAACTTTCGCCTATTCCTAGATTTCTTATCATAATACGAAATGAGAATTACAATTTACTTTATGCCTATTCCTCATTTCCACGTAAACGGGAATTACAAATTACTTTATGCCTATTCCACGTTTCACGTCACACTATGAAATAGGAATTACTATTTACTTTATGCATATTCCTTATTTCACATCACCTTACGAAATGGGAATTACAAATTACTTTATGCCTATTCCACGTTTCACTTAATGCCAGTGCCTGTGGATCCATTACACTTACAAGCAAATGTGCATATTTACTCGAATGCACAAACATTTCATGTCGTATTCTTAAAGCTGAGAATCGCAACTAATATCCTACCCTTATCCACAATTATTCCTCTTCGGCGAC
Source organism: Saussurea involucrata (assembly GCA_033807775.1). Taxonomy (NCBI): domain Eukaryota; kingdom Viridiplantae; phylum Streptophyta; class Magnoliopsida; order Asterales; family Asteraceae; genus Saussurea; species Saussurea involucrata. Next base: position 43,429,362 of record CM066325.1, on the reverse strand, counting down.
TTAGCACGGGGGTCCCGCTGCCCGGTTAGCGGATGGGGTCAAGGGGCAACACCCTTGCAGAGTCTATGGGGCAGCGGCCCTAGAAAATATTTTATAAAAAAAACTTAACCAGATAACATATCCGTAAACTATATCAAGAAAACTTATCCGAAAAGGTATTCCGGACTCAAAGTCCGGAACCATCCGGAATTCATTTCCAAGTCCGGAACTGTCCGAACCCGGGACTCAAATTGAAGCCTGAACACAAATTGAAACCGGATCCTAATCATACCTAGTTCACTTAAACTATAACTCTGATACCATACTGAAACGTCCAAAAACCGGGACAAATTTTAACCCTAAAATTTATCAAGATTATCCATACTTACATCCAAACTTTTATACATAAATGGAGAATTAGCTATGAGGGTTCATACATATACAAATTGAGCTTATCAAAACAACCTACTAATCTAATCTTGAACAATAAGATCAGATTATTCTAGTTGTTTAGATCATTCTCCAAAACATCCTCGTACATGCTAACTTCTCCACTTATCACCAAAAGTTGAATACCAGAAATCCCTCGTCCCTCTTCCCGTTACTTCCCCGACCTCGTACCTGGTAAGAAAATTTAATTTGAAACGATTAGGCTTACACCTAGTGAGAACATCCTATTTCAAATTAAAACTTTATAAGCTTTGGAAACCAATGTAAACAAAGCATATAAACAAACCTGGTTTGCCACCATTCTTACCGTACACATACTCATCTTGCGATGACGGGAACATACCCGATTCCATGAATATGACTAACACTTAGTAAGTCATATCATCACGTTCGAGAGCCTACTACGAATCATCACAGATTCGAGATCATTGCTCATGTCCAAGATATTACAATTTACTTTATGCCTATTTCTTGTAGTAGAAGTAGGGATTACAAGTTACTTTATGCCTATCTATTACCTCCCCATAGAAATCAGGAATTACGATTAACTTTCGCCTATTCCTAGATTTCTCATCATAATACGAAATGAGAATTACAATTGACTTTATGCCTACTCCTCATTTCCACGTAAACGAGAATTACAAATTACTTTATGTCTATTCCACGTTTCACGTCACACTATGAAATAGGAATTACTATTTACTTTATGCATATTCCTTATTTCACATCACCTTACGAAATGGGAATTACAAATTACTTTATGCCTATTCCACGTTTCACTTAATGCCAGTGCCTATGGATCCATTACACTTACTAGCAAATGTGCATATTTACTCGAATGCACAAACATTTCATATCGTACTCTCAAAGCTGAGAATCGCAACTAATATCATACCCTTATCCTCAATTATTCCTCTTCGGCGACTTAGCACGGGGGTTCCGCTGCCCGGTTTGCGGATGGGGTCAAGGGGCAACACCCTTGCAGAGTCTAGGGGCAGCGCCCCTAGAAAATATTTTAGAAAAAAAAAACTTAACCAGATAACACATCCGTAAACTATATCGGGAAAACTTATCCGAAAAGGTATTCCGGACTCAAAGTCCGGAACCATCCGGAATTCATTTCCATGTCCGGAACTGTCCGAACCCGGGACTCAAATTGAAGCCGGAACACAAATTGAAACCGGAGCCTAATCATACCTAGTTCACTTAAACAACAACCCTGATACCATACTGAAACGTCCAAAAACCGGGACAAATTTAAACCTTAAAATTTATCAAGATTATCCATACTTACATCCAAACTTTTATACATAAATGGAGAATTAGCTATGAGGGTTCACATATATACAAATTGAGCTTATCAAAACAACCTACTAATCTAATCTTGAACAATAAGATCAGATTATTCTAGTTGTTTAGATCATTCTCCAAAACATCCTCGTATATGCTAACTTCTCCACTTATCACCAAAAGTTGAATACCAGAAATCCCTCGTCCCTCTTCCCGTTACTTCCCCGAGCTCGTACCTGGTAAGAAAATTTAATTTGAAACGATTAGGCTTACACCTAGTGAGAACATCCAATTTCAAATTAAAACTTTAAAATCTTTGGAAACCAATGTAAACTAAGCATATAAACAAACCTGGTTTGCCACCATTCCTACCGTACACATTCTCATCTTGCGATGACGGGAACATACCCGATTCCATGAATATGACAAACACTTAGTAAGTCATATCATCACGTTCGAGAGCCTACTACGAATCATCACAGATTCGAGATCATTGCTCATGTCCAAAAATTTACTTTATGCCTATCTATTACCTCCCTATAGAAATCAGGAATTACGATTAACTTTCGCCTATTCCTAGATTTCTCATCATAATACGAAATGAGAATTACAATTTACTTTATGCCTACTCCTCATTTCCACGTAAACGGGAATTACAAATTACTTTATGCCTATTCCACGTTTCACGTCACACTATGAAATAGGAATTACTATTTACTTTATGCATATTCCTTATTTCACATCACCTTACGAAATAGGAATTACAAATTACTTTATGCCTATTCCACGTTTCACTTAATGACAGTGCCTATGGATCTATTACACTTACTAGCAAATGTGCATATTTACTCTAATGCACAAACATTTCATATCGTATTCTCAAAGCTGAGAATCGCAACTAATATCATACCCTTATCCTCAATTATTCCTCTTCGGCGACTTAGCACGGGGTTCCGCTGCCCGGTTAGCGGATGGGGTCAAGGGGCAACACCCTTGTAGAGTCTAGGGGCAGCGCCCCTAGAAAATATTTTAGAAAAAAAAAACTTAACCAGATAACACATCCGTAAACTATATCAGGAAAACTTATCCGAAAAGGTATTCCGGACTCAAAGTCCGGAACCATCCGGAATTCATTTCCATGTCCGGAACTGTCCGAACCCGGGACTCAAATTGAAGCCGGAACACAAATTGAAACCGGATCCTAATCATACCTAGTTCACTTAAACTACAACTCTGATACCATACTGAAACGTCCAAAAACCGGGACAAATTTAAATCTTAAAATTTATCAAGATTATCCATACTTACATCCAAACTTTTATACATTAATGGAGAATTAGCTATGTGGGTTCACATATTTACAAATTGAGCTTATCAAAACAAGCTACTAATCTAATCTTGAACAATAAGATCAGATTATTCCATTTGTTTAGATCATTCTCCAAAACATCCTCGTGTATGCTAACTTCTCCACTTATCACCAAAAGTTGAATACCAGAAATCCCTCGTCCCTCTTCCCGTTACATCCCTGAGCTCGTACCTGGTAAGAAAATTTACTTTGAAATTATTAGGCTTACACCTAGTGAGAACATCCAATTTTAAATTAAAACTTTATAAGCTTTGGAAACTATTGGTCCCATTTCAACAAGGCAACGATTCATATAATGATAGATTGGTAACAAGAAGGTAGAATAATCAAAGTGGTGTATTATTCAATGTGGAAGAGCTATCCTAGAGAGAGAATGGTTCTCTCTCTAGAACACCCACATACACACTATGGAGGCTACATTGCAATGACTCTCTTACCAACCCTAATTACACACACTTATCAATATATACCCCCTTGTTACATAGTTAAGCCCAAGCCCTTATAATATAACCCAAGCCCATATTACTATTAATTACCCTTTTACAAAACTATCTTATAATTAGGACATTTAGTGTCCTAACAATCTCCCCCTATAGTTTTGTAAAGGAATCACCCGTCACGAAAGATCTTCAGTTCTTATCCCCCTTGATTTCTTTAGAAAACCGTAGTGATGCAATTCTTCAAATGTAGTCTAGGCTCCACTTGAAATATGCTCTTACTCTTTATATTTCAACCTTGACAAATCGGATTCAATGTCTCGACCGAGCGCAAGAAAAATATCTTCATAAATGTGGAAACTCTAGCTCGTACCGATAAGCTCACAAGAAAAAATAACGAGCGAGTTGTTGCGTGACAATACCAAATGCAATCTCAGTCTATAACACCAAATCCGTCGATAAGCCGCGAGTTGAATAGGAATTCAGCTTAAGAGCGTTATTCGGATTTGCTCGAAGAGGAAACATAATCAAGCATACACTATAAGGTAGGGTTTAGAAGAACTCCACAAGTAACATTGTTCATCAACTGTAGAAAAAATGCTCATCCCCAAAATATCAGAATACTTAATGATGAAAATCCGGAACTTCAATCTTCAAGAAGTAGCTGAATGATTATAAGCACTCAAGAGTCTGAATCACAACCAAAGCACCAGAACAACGATTGCAAGCACTCACAATTCTGATTGATCAGGTCAGAAGAGCACTCAACAGTTTAGCATCGTCAACAAAAACTCCAGAATAATGATTGCAAATGCTCAAACGTCTAATTCAATTCAACTAAAGACTGAATTCCAACACTCATCTTCTGAAAATCTTGGCAAACTTGAGCTCCTTTAAGCATTGACAGTTGCAATATATGTATGTGACAGCCTAAATATGGGAATGATGTCACACGCGCTTTATGATAAACACCATGAACAATGCCCCCCTCCTGAGACTAAGCACGGGGGTTGCAACACAAACCATGTTAAAACTCAGAGTCGCAACGCACTGAAGTCGCAATGCACTGAAGTCGCAATAGCTGAAGTCGCAGCACCTGAAGTCGCAATAGGTAAAAGTTCACCCAAGTCGCAACTGAAGGTTGCGATTTGGTACTGTTCAACGTGTAGTGGATTGCGATTTGGGGCAAGTCGCAATAGACAATTGCGATTTGGAGGCCAAGTCGCAATAGACCATTGCGATTTGGTATTGTTCATCGTGATGTGGATTGCAATTTGGGGCAAGTCGCAATAGACAATTGTGATTTGGAGTCCAAGTCGCAATAGACCATTGCGATTTGGTACTGTTCATTAGCAGTGGATTGCGATATGCATGAATATATGACCATTGCGACATGGATGAACATGAAGAACACTTAAGGTTGCGATATGGATGAAGATTTAAATTTTCTTAAGTCGAAACTTCAATACTGATCTGTTTGGGCTGAAAATTGGTACGTAGGTGCGCACTGGGATTCTGGACAACTTTAATACTTCGAGTTTTGTCCAAAAACAACCAGAAATGTGTTTTTCAATCCCAAAACAGTGTGTGCAACAAAAAAATTCTGAAAAAATGACTGTTTCATACCGAGATGGGGCTGTTGATGATGAATCGTTGCAGAATGATCGTATCGATGATTGATTCCTTCGATTTTGGCTCTGATACCACTTATTGAGAATAAATCAGTAACAATGATTAAACCATTAAAACACTTTATTAGAGGAGAAATGTAGAAGATGATGAATGTAGAACAATTCTCTCTTGGAGGCCACACACACACACACCTTGGTATGCTAGACACACAAATGACCTCAACTCCTTGTTCTTCCTCATTAAGCCATTTGATCTTGAATTTAGGATCTTTTAGATACTTAAGCCATTGAAACTTGTATAAACAAGGTGCCTTTTTCAAAGCATTATCCAAATAATGAGGATTGTCATATCCCAAACCCCATTTCGAATTGTAATATCTGAATTTCTTTGGAGTGTTTAGAAAAATTGTTTGCTCAGATTGACCAAGTTTATACAGTTTCGCTTCTAGATCACTTGCCTTTTCAGACAATTCGTTATTAATATCTTTGTAAGATCGCAGCATTTGTTCAAGTTCATTCTTCTTATTTTCAGCAATTCTTACATTTTCTCCCATTTCATCCATTCTTCTTCGGAAATAAGTTCGTGATTTTTCGATTTCAACCCGTTCCTTTTTCAAATCATCTTTTAACATGTTATGGTCAATGATTACTTTTCTTTGAGATTCTATTATTTTATGCGCGTTTTTGAGTTTCTCAGTTAAATCAACTGCTTGTAATTCAACTTTTGCTGCAGGAGTTGACATCTTGTCTTTGAGAGTAGTGGTTTCCTCTGAGCTTGTCTTGGGTTTGTCTGTTGATGAATCATTCCAACCCATATATTCTAGCATGAGATAATCATCCAATGAATAATCATCCATTGTTACCTGAAAAAATTAGAATGTCGGATCGTTAACAGATACTTCGTGAGAAGTAGAATTTGTGCGCTTGTACGATCAGAGAAAAAATATCAATTAAAGTCAGAAAAATTTTCAGAAATAAAATTTGAAAAACAAATTGTAAATTTGTCTCCAAAAATTAATTCCGAAAAATTAATGCGGAAACCTAGACCTTAAATCGATAAACCTGCAAAACACGAAAAAGATATATCAGTTATGATTAATTGCAGGTAAAAACTGATAAAAACGATGAAAAATGAAAAATAATGAAAAATAAGGACTAAAACTGACAACTTACGAAACTAAAACGAAAAACAAGGACTAAAAATGACAAAAAATTCTAAAATTACGACTCAAAGGACCAAAAATGAAAAATCCTAAAAGAAAAAATAAACTCTAAGGACTAAAAAAGTAAAAATCAAAAACTTAAAACTAAAGGGACTAAAACAGACCAAAACAAAAACCTAAACTATAGGGCCTAAAAGAGACAAACTCTGAAACTTTAAGTCCAGGGACCAAAAGTTACAGACTCTGAAACTTTTAACTAGACTTAACGGACACTTAACAGAAGGACCAAAATTGAAAGAAACGTAACGGAAAAACTTAACGAAAACGTTAACAAAAGTCAACTAACCTAACTAACTTTGACTTCACTACTTTAGGACTAAAAAAAATAAATCTAACGAAAAGTTAACGGAAAACAGTAACGACTATAACGATACTAACGGAAAAGGACCAAATATGTCAGACACTTAACGGAGTACTAACGGAAGTCCGTTAGTACTGTTCATCATCACCAACTTCAGATCTGGGTTTTGTTTTTACGTCGATTTCCTCACTTTCTTTTGTCCAAAACAGATTCTTTTCGTTTATTTACGATTTTAGAATATCAAGAAACTATTTCCAACATATAAATCGAGATTATTCAACGGTTCCGGCGAGAATGCGATTTTCCGGCGACCCACGTTTTTCCGGCGAGGTTGCGATATCGCAACTGAGGTTGCGACACACTTGAGTTGCGATATGATTTGGTTGCGATATCGCAATGAATGTTGCGATATGGTGGATTGCGATTTCGATGAACTCCGGCGGTTTTTCCAAATTCCGGCGAGATTCCGGTGACGTTTGGGTTGCGACCCGGTTGCGATATCGCAACAGTTGCGACTTCCCGGTCACGTTGAGACTTCCCTTCACTTGAGTTGCGACTCCGATGAAGATTCCGGCGAAATATGCAGTTTCCGGCGGATAAACCCAGAATCCGGCAAATACTTTCCGGCGAAGTCGTTTTGCCGGCGAACGACTTCGAACGGCTGTAACTTACTGATTTCTTACTCTTTTTCAAATCTGAGAGTTGAAGAATGATCCAGATCTAACAATGAACAAGTCTTTGGAAAGAAATTCGATCAAAAACGTTGCTGAATCCAAAATCAATCATCATCTCGATGAAACTTTCGAAGAACAAAACTCAATCTGCAGAAACTTGAATACACTGATTTATTGGTGTTTTTCAGATCTAGAATATTGCAATCTGATCATACACACAAATTAATCAGATCTGTGGCACAAAAAGGATCAAACACACAATCAAAAACTGAAAATCAAACTTCATCGATCTGAAAACCTTCGACCACCATCACTGTTAACATTTAGATCTAAAAAAAACCTCTGGTTTGTTGCTAAAAATCAAATATAATCGTTGTAATCCTTTCAAAAACAACAAAAGAAATGATTTGTGAAACAAAATTGAATCAAATCACAACCAAATTTCAAATTCTTGAAAGTTTTCAATAAAATTCTCAAAAAACTCTTAAAACTTTTCAATTTCTCAAAAATTGATAAAAATGATTGAATGATGCACAAATTCTTCTCTGCTAGGCTCTGATACCACTTATTGGTCCTTTGTATAATTTGATAAGTTCATCAAACATACCTTTACCTGTTTCACTCAAACTGTCAACCTTTCGATATATGTCGTTGGTTAAGGCTTGCATAACCAATGATCTAGCGGCTTTATCGGCTTTGTATCTCAACAAATTATTACCCGTGTAGTCCTTTGGCTGAATAACTACGTTGTTACCATTTGGGTCTGGTTCACGAACCTCTCCTAGAACCCCGTTCAACAAGGATTCATGGATAAGAGCTCGATTTTCTTGTCGTTCAACGTAGTCAAGAAATCTGTCTTTCCAAATTTTAAAGTCTTTCGGGAAAAGAACAGGTGGTTTATCTTTTGAACCAATAGTCAACATATCTCTGGCAGTCATTTTGGATTACTTGTTGTTGATCGTTAAAAATCTGATTAATCTGATTAGGAGTTACTTTTAAAGTTTCAAGTTTATGTCTCAACACACTTAAAGTCGCAACCCAAAACAAGTCGCAACAGTTGAAGTCGCAATAACCTGAAGTCTCAATAACCGAAGTCACAATAACCTGAAGTCGCAATACCCGAAGTCGCAATAACCTGAAGTCGCAATAACCTGAAGTCGCAATACCCGAAGTCGCAATAACCTGAAGTCGCAATTCCCGAAGTCGCAACTGAAGGTTGCGATTTGGTACTGTTCAAAGTGTAATGGATTGCGATTTGGGGGGTAAGTCGCAATAGACGATTGCGATTTGGGAGCCAAGTCGCAATAGACGATTGCGACAATGATGAAGGTTAGTGGATTGCGATTTGTATGAAGATTCAAGGTCGAATCTTCAAAACAGATCGGATGAGTTATCTCCCCCACTCTTTGATTTTGACCCCTCACCCCTCAATCACTCAAGGATAACTTCTTGGGTAGGAAACACTGGTTAACGTGGATCCATAGAAGTTCTATTATATCTCACACTGATTCCCATGAAATATTGTCCTAAAATGATGCATTGTTCAACAGTTTAGCTTGAACAAATAAGAATCTTTAGCATTTGAATAACATTGTCATCAGAATGTATGCTCCTCAAAAATATTCATGAAACATTTGAGCATTTGAACGTTGAAGATTTCACACAACAAGAATATTGAATGATTGAAATGAATTTGAAAGGCTTGTTTGTGAATCTGACAATGTATCAATCAGATCAAAAATGAAAGACAATCATGTAAGGTTAAAGGTATCAAAGAATTGGATGTTTTGTTTATATGAACAAATATAAACAATCTTTGAATGAAACGGTTATGCTCTTACGCTGAAATGAATATGATGCTCAACAAACTTGGAAATTCAAACGGGAGTATTACCATCGATAAAGTTGTTTCGTTTTGAGACGTGGTAATAACAAAGTCAATATGAAGTTGAACCGGTGTGTATGAGTACTTGAAAGTATAGAAAAGATAATACACAAGTATTAATCTTTAGAAACACACGGTCAGAAACAATGATATAATCTGAGATAATCATGAAAAACATTTAAAATCACGCTTCTAAAATTATAAAATCTGTTTGAATTAGAGAAGTGGTTTGAACATTTAAGAACAGGTTTTTCATGCTTGAAAGTCGTCCTTCTTTCAAACAATCTCAAATGAAGATCAGAAGATACTTACAGTCATCAGTATTATCTCCCCCTCAAATTATGATCGACTGATTTAAAATCGGATAAGCTCCCCCTCAAAATCTGCAAAGATCTTAATTTGACAAAGTCAGCACATGTAACAGTCAAAGTAATTTTTTTTAAGATTAAGAACGAGTCCTGATCTGATATGATCAGAAGTCAATTATTCTTTGAAGTACGGGTTCTGAACTGAAGTATTCAGAAACCATTATCTCTTTGAAGTCCGGGTTCTAAACTGATGTGTTCAGAAACCATTATCTCTTTGAAGTCCGGGTTCTAAACTGATGTGTTCAGAAACCATAAATATGTAGAAAGATATATCAATAACCACAAACAATCAAAAGTTTAGAATCTTTCCCCCTGAAATTATGCAGATGGTTTCAACACAGGTATTCTTCTTCAAATCGCACAATTCTCTTCTGTTTTCCAGTCATGTGTTTGGTAGTAATTAGGCATTCAGCACCACACATGATAAACCTGCAAAACAGATTAAGTAGATTTTGGTACCCATTGCCAATTGGGTCCTGGCTTGTTATGTGCAGTTCGATTTGAAGGAATATTGTAAGTACCATACCAGTACTGAACATCTTCTTTCTTAACAAAATCATTAGTTCCACAATAAGAACAACATATTTGCTTTTGTGCTAACCTAATCAAATGATTTGCAGAATAAACAAGATTAGGTTTAACAAAAGAAGACTAACCTTTTGGAACGTTGTTCTTCTTGTTCACGGTGGGTGGAGGAACAGATGACTTTGGGGCATCTTTTTCAGGAGTTGAGCCTTTTGCTCTCCAAACCATCTTGACAGGCTTAAAGATAGGAGTATCTGAACTTGTAGCAGCACAGTAATCAAATTTCTTCTGTAGATCAGATTTGATCTTCTGCTCTTTCATAGCTTCCGTTGCTAAAGCAGATAATCTCCTTGTGAGTTTTGAGATTTCAGCCTGAAATATCTTTCTTTCATCTGAATAGACATCTTTCACACTTTTTGCTTGAAAATCTTTAATTTTCTTCTTTTCAGATTCTTTTATTTCGATGTCTAATTCATTCTCCAAATTAGATATTTTCAGTGAAAGCTCAACACTTTTTGATTCAAAAACTTTTCTTTCAATGTCAAACTCAGACATCTTTTTCTCAAGCTTTTCCTTTTCTAAAAATAAAACCTTTTCAAAATCAGAAACTTGTTGTGAAAGTTTTAAGCATCTAAGTTCTAGAGATTTCTTTTCTTCAAAGCTTTTTGTTGACGATTCAGAAACAACCTTTTCAGACTTATCTCTCATGCTATTTATCAAAACAGTTAGCATCACTTCCTTTTCAATATCAAAAGCGAGTTGATCGTCATTTCTGACTTCTTCAATTTTGCTTTTAATACTCAACTCAAGATCGACAAGCTTCTGTTCGAGTACCAAAGGAGGATAATATATTTTTCCTTCAGAAATGGGTGTTGACACAGTTCCCTTTGGTGGCTGAACGATATAGCTTTCAAAATAGTCATTAGGCAAGGTTTTCTTATCTTGCATTGCCTTCCTATTTGCCTGATCATAATAATAACGAAGTTGCATGGTTACAGTTGTCTTTCTTTTGATTTCTTCCTCAACTCCTTGTTCTTCCTCATTAAGCCATTTGATCTTGTGTTTGAAATGAAGATGAAATCTAAGACAATAAAGGATATGTTTCATTTAAGAAAGGTGCATCCAAGAAAGAGAAAGATGTATACTACCAATGCAGTCAGGAGCTCCAGGGTAACAAGAAGATAGATAAGGATAAATGGTGTATTATTGATGAAGAACACCTAGAGAGAGAATGGACCTCTCTCTAGTTTACACACACTACACCATATGGAGGCTACATTGCAATGACACTTACTTCCAACCCTAATTACACACACTTATCAATATATACCCCCTTGTTACATAGTTAAGCCCAAGCCCTTATAATATAACCCAAGCCCATATTACTATTAATTACCCCTTTACAAAACTATCTTATAATTAGGACATTTAGTGTCCTACCAGAAACCAATGTAATCAAAACATATAAACAAACTTGGTTTGCCACCATTCTTACCGTACACATACTCATCTTGCGATGACGGGAACATACCCGATTCCATGAATATGACTAACACTTAGTAAGTCATATCATCACGTTCGAGACCCTACTACGAATCATCAGAGATTCGAGATCATTGCTCATGTCCAAGAAATTACAATTTACTTTATGCCTATTTCTTGGAGTGGAAGTAGAGATTACAAGTTACTTTATGCCTATCTCTTACCTTCCCATAGAAATCCGGAATTACGATTAACTTTCGCCTATTCCTAGATTTCTCATCATAATACGAAATGGGAATTACAATTTACTTTATGTCTATTCCTCATTTCCACGTAAACGGGAATTACAAATTACTTTATGTCTATTCCACGTTTCACGTCACACTATGAAATAGGAATTACAATTTACTTTATCCTATTCCTTATTTCACATCACCTTACGAAATGGGAATTACAAATTGCCTATTCCACATTTCAGGTCAACGGGAATTACAAATCACTTTATGCCTATTCCACGTTTCACTTAATGCCAGTGTCTATGGATCCATTACACTTACTAGCAAATGTGCATATTTACTCGAATGCACAAACATTTCATATCGTATTCTCAAAGCTGAGAATCACAACTAATATCATACCCTTATCCTCAATTATTCCTCTTCGGCGACTTAGCACGGGGGTTCCGCTGCCCGGTTAGCGGATGGGGTCAAGGGGCAACACCCTTGCAGTCTAGGGGCAGCGCCCCTAGAAAATATTTTAGAAAAAAAAACTTAACCAGATAACACATCCGTAAACTATATCAGGAAAACTTATCCGAAAAGGTATTCCGGACTCAAAGTCCGGAACCATCCGGAATTCATTTCCATGTCCGGAACTGTCCGAACCCGGGAATCAAATTGAAGCCGGAACACAAATTGAAACCGGATCCTAATCATACCTAGTTCACTTAAACTACAACTCTGATACCATACTGAAACGTCCAAAAATCGGGACAAATTTAAACCTTCAAATTTATCAAGATTATCCATACATACATCCAAACTTTTATACATTAATGGAGAATTAGCTATGAGGGTTCACATATATACAAATTGAGCTTATCAAAACAAGCTACTAATCTAATCTTGAACAATAAGATCAGATTATTCCATTTGTATAGATCATTCTCCAAAACATCCTCGTGTATGCTAACTTCTCCACTTATCACCAAAAGTTGAATACCAGAAATCCCTCGTACCTCTTCCCGTTACATCCCTGAGCTCGTACCTGGTAAGAAAATTTACTTTGAAATGATTAGGCTTACACCTAGTGAGAACATCCAATTTCAAATTAAAACTTTATAAGCTTTGGAAACCAATGTAAACAAAACATATAAACAAACCTGGTTTGCCACCATTCTTACCGTACACATACTCATCTTGCGATGACGGGAACATACCCGATTCCATGAATATGACTAACACTTAGTAAGTCATATCATCACGTTCGAGAGCCTACTAAGAATCATCACAGATTCGAGATCATTCCTCATGTCCAAGAAATTACAATTTACTTTATGCCTATTTCTTGAAGTGGAAGTAGAGATTACAAGTTACTTTATGCATATCTCTTACCTTCCCATAGAAATCCGGAATTACGATTAACTTTCGCCTATTCCTAGATTTCTCATCATAATACGAAATGGGAATTACAATTTACTTTATGCCTATTCCTCATTTCCACGTAAACGGGAATTACAAATTACTTTATGCCTATTCCACGTTTCACGTCACACTATGATATAGGAATTACAATTTACTTTATGCCTATTCCTTATTTCACATCACCTTACGAAATGGGAATTACAAATTGCCTATTCCACATTTCAGGTCAACGGGAATTACAAATCACTTTATGCCTATTCCACGTTTCACTTAATGCCAGTGCCTATGGATCCATTACACTTACTAGCAAATGTGCATATTTACTCGAATGCACAAACATTTCATATCGTATTCTCAAAGCTGAGAATCGCAACTAATATCATACCCTTATCCTCAGTTATTCCTCTTCGGCAACTTAGCTCGGGGGTTCCGCTGCCCGGTTAGCGGATGGGGTCAAGGGGCAACACCCTTGCAGAGTCTAGGGGCAGCGCCCCTAGAAAATATTTTAGAAAAAAAAACTTTACCAGATAACACATCCGTAAACTATATCAGGAAAACTTATCCGAAAAGGTATTTCGGAGTCAAAGTCCGGAACCATCCGGAATTCATTTCCATATCCGGAACTGTCCGAACCCGGGACTCAAATTGAAGTCGGAACACAAATTGAAACTGGATCCTAATTTGAAACTGGATCCTATACCGGATCCCAAACTGGAACCGGATTCCAAACCGGAACCGGATCCCATACCGGATCCTAAACCGGAACCGGATCTTTGAAGTCGAGACTTTGATCAGTACATCAATTTTACTCTAAAAGCTTGTCTAAGTTCAATTTCTTGGTCGCTTCCATCCCAATACATATTTACCAAGTGATTCAGATAGTTTGCTACCAGATATAATATTCCATTTCAATTGAAATCATTTAGAAGATGATGAACTCACCTGATAAAGCTTCGACTCAAAAACCCAAAATCCAGAAATCAAATACCTTCTCCCCACTGATTCAATGATCTATTGGAAGGTGATTTAAACTTGTGATTACGAATCTTTTATGAATTGAATGAAGAAGATGATTGCAACCCTTACCTAAGTAAAATCAGATTGCTTCCTTTCTTCTTCTCTCCCTGGTTCTTTTGGAAACCGATTTCACAAGAGAAAATTGAGATAACCCTCAATTCCTCAGCCGACTCAAGAGGTTTATACTTCAATTCCAATAATTAACTAACTAACCCTTAACTATAGCCAAATAACAAAACTAACTTCAATAGTTTCACCATTCCACAAATGAATTATAACTTTGGTAATTCTCACTTTTGACCCTTTCGGCATATGGTTTAAAAATAAGATCATCCCATTTTCTTAAACATTCATCCAAGATAAAAGTACAATTATTATGAAAATTTCGAGGTATTACACACCCCCCTTCCCATATAGGCTCTCTATTACTTTTACCCACAAAGCATTTTTCTCACTAAGGAACCGCCACCACCATTTTGCCAACAAACCCCGCCCCAGTTTGAAGCCCGAAGGCTTCCCACATTAAGACCCCCATATTTGAAATCCCTCACCACTTTATCCCATTTGACCCATGCCACCCCTTTACCGTTGGTACCATTCCCCCCCCCCCCCCCCCCAAAGAAAGAACTTCTCACCCTCTCTAACTCTCTAATCACTCCACTCGGGGCCCGGAAAAGCGAAAAAAATACAACGATAAACTACCAAGTACGGATTTTACCAACGTAAGTCGACCTCCAAACGATATCAATCTTCTCTTCCAAGCCGCCAATTTATTCTTCATTTTTTCAATCACCACCTTCCAATTGTTGATTTTTTTCATTTTCGCGCCTACCGGAAGCCCAAGGTATACGAATGGTAGCGAACTGTACCCACAACCAATTCATCTCGTCCATGCTCGTGTTTCATCTTCCACCACACCTACTCCGTATAACTTGCTTTTGCCAATATTTATCTTTAGCCCCGTTGCCTCATGAAAGCATTGTAGTATTTTCAGTATATTTTTTAGGTTACTCGTACTCCATTTCCCGAAGAGAATGACGTCATCGGCATATTGGAGATGAGTTACCTCCACTTCATCCTTTCCGACCTTGACTCCTTCAAATATACCTTTATCCTTTGCTTCCAAGATGAGGGTATTGAGGCTTTCCGCTACAATTAGGAAAAGGAAAGGAGCTAATGGATCTCCTTGCCTAAGTCCTTTCTTCATGTTGAACTCTTTGGTTGGCGACCCGTTCACTAAAACCGATATTGTAGATGATGTCAAGCATACTTTTATCCACTTACACCATTTATTACCAAACCCCATCTTTCCCATCATGTCTAGAAGAAACTCCCACTCGACGCTATCGTAAGCTTTCTCAAAGTCCACTTTAAAGACCAACGCTTTCTTTTTCGTTTTTCGGATGAACTCCACCACTTTGTTTGCTATAAGGACCCCATCTAGAATGAGTCTTCCTTTTATAAAGGCCGTTTGCGAGTCTCCAATTATTCCCCCATGACCTTTTTTATTCTTTCCGCTAAAATCTTGGAAAGGATTTTATTTGAAGATGATGAAGTGTAATGACCATCTTCTGTATTTTTATTCCTCTTTGATCTCCTATCTGAAGATGAATCATTGTCTTTTGAGAAACCTTGTTGGCTTCTCCATTTCTCCTCTTCACGCAACACCATCCAGACATGAAAAAAATTGAATTCTGAGCCCTCCAACCTTCGATATAAATCTAAAGCTATATTTTTTTTATCTTCTCCGTTCAACCCGCTTTCCCAACCTTCGATATAAATCTAAAGCTTTATAAATACAAACGATGATGTTATTTTTACTATAACTACACCTCAAATCTCTCATAGCATACTTCCTGAACGAAAACTGTCTCCAAAATCACATACAAGTACGTAATCGGTCAACGAATCATTGTTACAATCATATTTGGTTGAAGAGACTTGACAAACATTTACTTTGTATTTTAATTTAATGTTTTATAAAATTAATATTTTATTTATTTTATTTTATTATAATTATTTAATTAATAAAATATTTCGTATTAAATTATAGTAAAAAATATTTAATTGTAGTTTTGTTGTTATTTGATTAAAATATTATATTTTTATTTTTTATGATGAGTTATTTTAAAAAGTACTTAAATTTCATTGTTGTAAAGGATGAGTTCAAGATAATTACAAAACTGATGTAACGTAGACTTAACACTTTAAATTGTATTCAAGTTTCATTGTTGTGAATGCTACTCACGTTTCACGATTTTTAATATAATTTGTACTGTGTCGACATCTATATAAACGTGTTAGCTTTCTTGAAAGAATTAAACTTTTAAATTGTCCTATATTATTGTTGGTTTTTTTATTTATAAATCAAATCACATGGCCTTTTCTTTTTTTTCTTTCTTACCATATTTATATCAAGTGTCTTATTCAATATGGACCAAGTAAATTGATAGCATCCAAACATGATACTAGGGATGAGCATTGGAACTTGGTATCCGTCTTTGGAACAGAAACCGTTTTGGAACTGCTGGTTTTGGACCCGAAACTGATGTGATTGGTTCCGGTTCCTAAAATACAGAACCGATTAGCACTGGTCCGGTTCTGGTTCTCATTTTTTTGGAACCATTACCCGCCGAGACCGGTTCCGGGACAGGGTACCCAGACCCGTTGGGTACCTAGAATCGGAACCGACGGGTACCCGCTATTTTTTTAATAAAAAATATTTATATATTTATTATATTTAAATATTTAATGATGTGTTATTGGTTTTATTAGGTGTTTTATTCTTTTTGATCAAAACGTTTTATTTGTTAGGTCTTGACGTAAGGACGCTATGTGTTATGTAAGTCGTTTTGTTGATGTCAAGACTCAATACGGCAGAGTTTCTAATTTATTTATGTAATAATTAGTTTTTATCTGATTATTTTTCATCATTTGTTGTGTTTATTTCTCTAAGTTGGTACTTTGTAGTTCACAATGGACTTAAAATTACATTTTTATTCTATGAAAAGTTAAAAAAAAAAATTGATAGCGGGTATCCGGACCCGGAACCGCCGGTTCCGGGACCGGTTCCAAAATATAGAGAACCGATGTTAGCGGTTCCGGTTCCTTCATTCTAGGAACCGTCGGTTCCGGTTCCATAAAATTTAGCTGGGTACCCGGTTATGCTCACCCCTACATGATACAAATCAATATCATATGGTCTTCATTTAGAAAAAATATGCCTAGATATATGCTAAAGAAATTGTTTTAAAGTGTTTTTCAAAATTATTTACGATTTCAAGAAATCAGAATCAAATGATCATTGCTAGCCGCAGGCACAGCCGTTGAGTGAGCCTCAAAATGCCCCCTCATACGGATGCCCGAGTAGGCAGGGTCAGGTATGGGGCTGGTCAGAGTTGCCGGTATTAACCTTTTGCCCAAAAATGGTCATTGTTATTAAAGTTAAGGGAAAAGTTCAGAAAAAACCCAATGGACTTTACTATTTGGAATGATTAAGTCATTAGACAATTTTTTGGAACAAACAAGTCATTGGACAATTTTATGGAACAAATAAATCACTGGACTTTCTAAAACATACTAGATAAATCCCTGGACTTTTTGAAACTTGTTAAATACATCATGATGAATAAATTCTTATATTTGTAAAATCATCGGTCTTTACAAAACTTACAAAAGTTGTATCTATAAAAGGCAGTAATTGTTGAGTATAATCATTTGATACAACTAAGATTATAAGGCAAGAATCCCTGTCGATTGACCATTTGTATTTGAGAAATGGTTTTTGAAACTAAGTGTTGATAACTATTACAAATTTTGGAATGGACATGGTACCTAATGGTAGAATCTAACGCTAAACATCAGCAACAATTTCACAATTTGATACAACTAAGATTAACACTAAACATCAAGAGTACATTTTGTTTGAAACCAATAACTGGAACATAGAACTAACGTGTAGAAGGGAAAATGAAACCAATAATTCACCGATAGAACTAAGAACATCCGCCATCCATGAAGAAAATAAGCTTGTTGATGGGGATGAACTCAAATTCTCACTACTGGTATCGGAATCAGACTCATCAAGAAACTCGTCTTTTTTCACATCCCAATCATGATCCGCTACCAAAACGGGGAGAACCCAAGTTCTAAGCTCGACAACGAAGAAGTTCCGTGTTCGGTTGTGGCAAACGATGAATGTTCGGGACTGCTTACTAGTGTCACATTTGGAACTTTAGTTGAATACCAAATACTTTCTTCTTCTTTGAAACTATCTGCAGGTCCTTCTAAACAAGAACTTAATCCTTCGCGAACTTCTTTTGTTAGCGATCCAACCAAATTGAGCCAGAGAACTTTTGGCGGCGAATTTTTCATCACAACCACATTGCATTCTAGCTCCTCCATGCATAGTTTCGCCTCTTTATAGATTTTACCAAACATAACCTCGATATTGATCCGATATTTGTAGTTATCCATCCAAAACAACCCATTGTGTTCGGGTTTTCTTTGCTTAAGCAGCCACCACTCCACATGGGGTGCCGAAAATGACTTTGATCTTCATCTCTATCTGTCAAAAACCATCAAAGTAAGATAAATTTCAAAAAGAGCAAGAAACCCAATCTTTCTTGTGTTTGATTTCCCTAATGACACGAAAGTTGGAGTAAAGCTTGAAGATATGAACTTATATAAAACATGAAACCTATATATTTGTATCTAATTACATGGAATTAATGTTTTCAGACAAGGAATTGGTTAAATGACCAACTAATACTTGGCATCCTTATCCTTTTGACTCTCCAATCGACATTATGCATTCCACCATCTTGAAATTATTCCCCCACCCCACATAATATGGGGCAAGAAATCAAACGGTGTTCAATTAGTAGTATAGAAAGCAAAATTAACAGTAAGTGCTCAATATTTGCAAAACTTTACTTCCAAAATTAGAGACCCAATTCGTCATTAATTTAACGGGAAGTAGAATATAGTTGCAGAAGCGAGGGCGTAAACTTCATACGAACAACAATTAAAAGATTTATACTTAGAACCAGAGGATCCTTCGGGTTCCTGATACGCTTCCAAATTATCTTCAACCAAACAAGAAATCACAACAGGGAACATCTGTTTTGATGCCTTCCTTTTTGTATGAGAAAATCCCAATCTGCAAATCAAATCAACATGTAAGCAATAATCAAACCCATGAAAATAGAGAAACCTAGGAATCATATAGAAACAAATAATAGGATCCAAAGACATACCTGGGGAATTTGAGGGTTAAATTAGGTGGAGTGAAATTAGGGCATTGAAGACAACGTTCCTGAGTTCTAAGAATGTGTAACACCAAATATAATCCGTGGCGGTGGCGACGGAGATTGTGGTGTACGACGGTGGCGACGGCGATTGTGGTGTATGACGGTCTGGCGTGAGGAGAGGGCGGGGAGGGGAACGATGGCCACGCTCAATTTGGGGTTTTTTTCTTTTCTTTTCTTGTAATTTCTCCTTTTACCTACTCTTAGGTTGCAGGTTATAAGTTTTAATAAGTCTAATGACTTATTTGTTTTAAAAAATTGTCCAATGACTTAATCATTTCAAACATGAAAGTAAATTGGGGTTTTTCCTAGAATTTTCCCTAAAGTTAATTATGAAAAGTTATTTATTTTACACATATCGTGAAGATTAGAGTGTTTATTGCATGAAATCCAGTGGATTTAAGTTGAAAATATTTCAAGCCATCTTCAACCTAATACTAAAAACATAAAAATGAAGACGTTTTTATTTCGGGTACGAATATTTACACCTCTATCTACATGTCAAATAGTGAGTGGCGTAGCTAATGAGGAACTCGCGGATGCCGAGCCCCCTAACCATCCTCCCACCTTTGATGTATTATGCAAATAAAAAAAATAATATACAGCCCATGTTGGGAGAGCCCTCCCCAAAATTTGGCTCACATCGCCGCTTCCTCCAAAGCCTCCATTAACCAAAGCTTAGGTGCGTTTGGTATGCAGATTGGGTGGGACGGGACGAGACAAACAAAAATAGTCCCATGTTTGGTAAGTCATGGGACAAAAGTTAAGTGGGACAACATGGGACAAAAAAATGATTTCATGGGACAAAACTTACATTTTTTTGTTCCACCAAAATAGGTGGAACAACATGGGACTAAACCACTAGATTACCATTTTACCCTTATTTTACACATTTGATATGTTAACCCTAATCCAAATCGATTTCCCAGACTTCATCGCATCCATCTCAGTGTTCTCCATCTCGTCGATTTCTTAAGACTACACAGGTACGATTTCTTCAACTTCTCTTCTTTGATTTCTCGTTAATTCTGTGGTCGATTTCTCCAGATTTGTCGATTTCTTCAACTTCTCTACTTGCTATTAATTTACAATGGCAGTCGATTTTTTGCTATTGATTTACAATGGCAGCCATCTTTTTCTATTTTGGTCCCTCCTATATCTGATTCTTGTTCTCTATTTACAATGGCAGCCATCGTTTTCTTGCTAATGTGAATGGCATCAGTTTCTTGCTATCATTTTGGATGCTTACTGTATTGAAAGGTTGTTCCAAATGCTTACCATGCTTACCATCTTCTTATCAGAGTTCTCATCTTCTTCTGTGGTTTAAGAATTACATCTTTGATGGAAAAAATAAGTTTAGGATTTCTGTGGTTTACTCTATCGCATAATTATCTAATTAAAATCAAAGGTAATTGAATTACACATTAGTATCAACCAAATAAACCAGAGGTTTTCAAGTTCATGATATAAAATAACATTAAACAATGTTTAAGGGTAATTTTGTCATTTTAACAGTTTTGTCATGTCCTGTCCAACTTACCAAACGTAAAACAGACAATTAGTCTCGTCGTGTTCTAGTCGTACCAAACGTAGGACAAACAATTAGTCTTGTCCAGTCCAGTTCTGTCTTGTCCAGTCTCTTCCAGTCTACGTACCAAACGCTACCTTAATAATATAAAACTGTACAGGATAATTAACTATTAATATTAGTTATTGTTTTTTATTTTAGATTTTAGATTTTAGATTTTTTTAGGTAATTAAAACAATCCTAAACAAATCTAATTAACTAAGTATTAGTTATTTACTTAATTAGTTTAGTTGAAGACTTTATATTGGATATAAAATCATAATAATTTGTTTTGAAATTTGAATAGTGTATTATATAATTTGTAATTTGTTTTAATTTTGAATCGTCAAGTTTTTTAAATTTTGTGATTTTAGGTTTATAGCTAATTATATAATTGGTACCTACAATTTAAACAAAAAGTTAAAAAAGCAAAAAAATAATTAGAAAGAAGAAATTATCCCTCACTTAACGGACAGCTATTAACGGAATTAATGATTAGGGACCGCTTTCAAAGCAAAATAAAAACCACAAAGATGATTTCTAAACTTATCAAAGTTCAGGTCCCACTTTCAAACATTTCACTAAACCTCAAGAACCAAAAATTAGAGTTTACTCTTTTTATTATTGTAAAACTGTATGCTTAAATACTTTTTATTTTCATTTATATTAACATTTATGATAAAAGTAATATGTTCGTTTAAAAGAAAAAATACATATAAAGATCATTAAAATTAAATTATTGTATTTTAAATTTTTAAATACTTCTATTAATATAACTTTTCAATATTAACATCATTTTATATAGAGTAAACTGCAATTTTGGTCCCTGTGGTATGTTGTTTTTCTCACATTTGGTCCTCAGAAAATTTTATTGCAAGAAAAACCCTGTTGTATGCAAAAGTGCTCGGTTTTGGTCCCTCAGGATTAACACCGTTAGGTTACCTCTGTTAAAGCCCCTCCTGTGCAAGTCACATGAGGGCATTTTAGTCATTTTGCCTTTTATCATATTTTTTATTAAAAAAAGTTAATAACAATATATTATATATTTTTTATATTAGATAATATATATAGGAGTTAATTGCATTTTTGGTCCCTGTGGTATGTTGATTTTCGCACTTTTGGTCCCCAGAAAATTTTTATTGCAAGAATAACCGTCTAATATGCAGAAGTGCTCGGTTTTGGTCCCTTGGGTGTAACACCGTTACCATGCGTCTGTCAAGTCCCTTCACATGCATTGCACATGAGGGTAAATTCGTCCATTTGGTTAAATGGTATCTATCTTTTAGTTTGTCTTAATCTTATCGTTAAAAACAAAACCCACCTTTATTAAACCCTTCATCTTCCTCACCGAGCTCTGCAACCCCGATCATCAACAACCATTGACGATGAGCCCATCTTTTTGGCGCATTTGTGGCCGTTTCGAAGCATTTGATCATCATGAAGCTTACGGTATGGTTTCTGAAGTTAAAATTTTGTTCCACTGTCGTTAGTGTACTTTGTTGATATCTAAATTTTTTGTTATTTTGTTTACAGAAGGTGAACCCAACCTGATTACCCTCAAGATCACTCATGGTGGGTTCTTTACCAAAAGTCCAGGAAGGAAGTATGCCAAAGGTAAGACAAATTTTGTTGACTTGGTAGACTCTGATCAGTTGAGTGTTCTTGACATAAATGAGATGGTTGAAGAGTTAGGGTACACTACTAAACATCCAATGTGGTACCATTTTAAAATCCCTGACCTAGACCTTGATAATGGATTGCAAGACCTAGGAAGTGATCAAGACATAATAAATTTGTTGAAATACACTTGCAAATACAGAGTTATTGAGGTATTCATTGAGCATTTTATGACCACTGTAATACCCTCATATAAGTCACCTGGAAAATGTAATGTGGTTATTGAGGAACTTCCTACCCAGGGATCACCAGAACTTAGGAAGTGTAGGAAGCCATTTTCAAAATCTGAGAGTTCATCATGTAAAAAGCAACTACTATTGGAATATACTCAAACAGAGGTAGGGACTGGAGTAGATGTTCAACCTAGTGTACAAGGTAATGCAGAGGTTGACTTGGGTGGAACAATGGGGGATGTACAAAGTAATGCAGAGGTTGAATTGGGTGAAACAGGGGGGATGCACATTCTAATGCAGAGGTTGACTTGGGTGGAACAGGGGGGATACACATGATAAGGGTAATGCAGAGGTTGACTTGGGTGGAACAGGGGGGGATACACATGATAAGGGATACATACCACAGGTAGATGACACAATAGAAGAAGCAACAGAGGTCTGTGTGGAACCACCATGGGAATCTGATCCATTTTGGGAATCTGATCCATTTTGGGAACTTGATCCCTTCTGGGCTTCTCAACTTGATGAAAGACATGAGAAAGATGATGAAATACAGGTAAATGAACAAACCATTGAAGCACAATTGGAAGATGATGAAATACAGGTACATGATGAACTACATGATGAAACAGGGGTTGAAATAGATGATGAAGGGAATGATGAGGATTTTGATTATAGTATGGAAACCCAATTGGAAGATGAAATGGAGGCTGACATGTCCAACTTTAACTCAGTTGTAGACTGGAATGTTGAATGGCTTGGACAACATGAAAATGTAGTTGAGGAGGACAATGTGGATGAAAGTGGACACCCAATAGATGTAGCTGACTTTGAGAGTTGCTCAGATTCTGATTTTGAGAGACCAAGGAAGAAGAAGTTGGAAAGCATTAAAAAACAACAACCATCTCAGGGGAGCATGAATAGCCACTTTTATGTTGGCCAACAGTTTGGAAACAAAAAGGAGATAAAAATTGCAGTTAGGCTTCACTCAATTGAAACCAGGAGAGACTTAATGCTCTTAAAGAATGACAAGATCAGAGTAAGGGTCATATGCAGAGGTCAGGTACCAACATGCAACCAACAAACATGGGAAAGTAGTATGGATCAGTCAGCAGGGTCAAAGTCAAAGTCGGCAGGGTCAAAGTCAAAGTCAGATAAGTCAGCAGGGTCAAAGTCAAAGTCAGATAAGAGTGGGCCATCTTGTCCTTGGGTATTGCATATATCCACCACAAAGGATGAAAAAACCTGGGTGGTAAAAACATATGCAGAGGACCATACCTGTCTTCAATGTAGAGTTGTGAGGCAATGCACATCTAGCTTTCTCTCATAGGAGATTGAACAGACAATCATCCCCAACCCTAATATCCCACTGGTAGCCCTAAAAGACCAATTAGAAAGGAAGTTTGAGTTGGGTGTGTCAAGACATAAGGTGTTTAGGGCAAAAAACAAGGCAATGAACAGGGTCATGGGTAGTTACAGTTTGCAATACTCACTGTTGAGAGACTACACCATTGAGTTGCAGAAAGCCAACCAAGACACAACAGTGAAACTAGAGGTTGAACCAGCACCAAATCCAGAAGACACAACTAGACAATTCAAAAGAATCTATGTTTGTCTTGGTGCTTTGAAGAAAGGCTTCAAAGCCTGTAACAGGGACTTATTGGGTTTGGATGGTGCATTTATGAAAGGCCCTTTTCCAGGGCAATTTTTAACTGCAGTTGGGTTAGATCCAAACCATGGTACTTATCCCCTAGCTTATGCTATAGTTGAAGCTGAGTGTACAGACTCATGGTCATGGTTTCTTGAGTGTTTGGGAGATGATTTGGGACTGGAAAGGAACTCTAACTTCACTTTTATCACTGACAGGCAGAAGGTACATCTTTACTTTAAGTGAACCATAATTTATATGTTTTCTAATCATATATGCACCAACACAGGGGCTTTTACCAGCATTAGCCAGAGTATTTCCATGTGTAGAGCATATATTCTGCTTAAGACATATCCATGAGAATATGAAGAAAAGATGGAGGGACAAGGAGTACAAAGACCTGCTATGGAAGTGTGCCACAACAACTACAATTCCAGAGTTTGATAGATATATGGCTGAGCTCAGAAATTTGAACAAGGATGCATATGATTGGTTAAAAGGCATCCAACCTCATTGTTGGACAAGCTCTCATTTCTCAGGTATATGTTTATGCTTATGCTTAACATTTTGTATGTATAGTGATGTATATGTTTATGCTTATGCTTATCCTTATGTATATATAGGCAGAGCTCATAGTGATGTCCTATTGAACAACATGTGTGAAGTGTTGAATAAGCAACCTCTTGAGGCTAGAGACAAGCCCATAATCATGGCACTGGAATATGTTAGAGTCTACTTGATGCAGAGGATTGTCAATGTAAAAAAGGCCATTGACAGGTCAAAAGGGCTTCTTACACCCATGGCAACAAAACTCCTTGAGACAGTGAAGAAAGAAGCTGCTAAATACAAGGTTATTTGGAATGGGAGCAGCAAGTATCAGGTTACTGGACCTTGGATGGACTAGTGTGTGGTGGATTCAACAGACAAGGTTTGTTCATGCAAAAAATGGGAGCTTACAGGTATACCATGTAAACATGCAGTTGCAATGATATGGTATATGGCATCAAATGGGTTACATGTTGATATACCAGAAATGTGGGTGCATGATAGCTACAAACTACAGACATGGAGGTCTGTGTATGCCTTCACAATTGACCCAATCAATAGTAGAGATAGGTGGGCTACCACTGAATGGCCAATAACTATTACTGCACCAAAACATCACATTCAAGTGGGTAGGCCAAAAAAGAAAAGAAGGAAATCAGTGGAAGAATTGAGTGAGCCAATTGTGAGGGGTTCAAAATTGCTACGTCGTGGGAAGACTGTAACATGTGGCAAATGCTTGAAGAGAGGCCACAACTCCAAAACCTGCAAGGGTCAAGAAGAGAGAGTTGCACAATGTCCAATTGATGATGGTGGTAGTCCAATTTAGGCTTTTGGTACATTTTGCTCACTGAATGTTATGGTATTTGAGCACTTAATGTTTAGTGCTTTTGGTACATTTTAGTCCTTTTGGTACAATTGATCACTTAATGTTTAGTGCTTTTGGTAAATGTGATCACTTAATGTGTAGTACTTTTGGTACATTTCATCAATGAATGTTTACTACTTTTGGTACATTTGCTTACTACTTCAAATACATTTGATCACTTAATGTTTAGTACTTTTGGTAAATGTGATCACTTAATGTCATCGGTTAAAGTTTATTCGTTTTGCTTACATTTGGTGAATTATTAGTAGTTAAACAACACTTGATGTTATAACAAAAACACCATACCATTTTTCATTAAAATACCATTGCAGTACAGTACATGGAAACATCATTGACCAAAAAACACCATTTCATTAACAACAACAGGGGATCATTACATGGAAACATCATTGACCACAAATCGTTGACCGTTTACACAGTTCTAGGTCAAGTAAAAAGAAAAAATGCTACAAACAAAACCCAACTACTCAACATCAATATTTTCCACTTACGAGCTTCCTCACTCTTTGTTTTCAAGCTTGCTTCAAGAGTGTTCTTCTGTTTTAGTAAACCAGGAATCACATCCGCTGGTCGAGGCATTATTGTCGTGTCAACCCACATGAAAAAACCACAGTTGTATCCCTGTATCGATGGAGGGAAACAAATTTAGGGCAAAAGAACCAATTTGGCAAATGTTGACCTCAATTAACCATTCAACTTAAAGGGTTTGGACAACAGAAGAATCTTCAACCGGGATTAGCATTAGTCCATGAGATTCTCACAATCGCACGATATCCACAGTAGCAATCCACCATTGTTAGTCGTTGAAGAGAGAAACCGTTGAAGAGAGAGAGAGAGAGAAAGGTTTTTTAATTTGAGAGAGAGAAAGACGTAATATAAAAGAGGGTCAGGGGTTTTATTTTAAAATAATTAACCAAATGGACGAATTTAACCTCATGTGCAATGCACGTGAAGGGACTTGACGGACGCATGGTAACGGTGTTACACCCAATGGACCAAAACCGAGCACTTCTGCATATTAGACGGTTATTCTTGCAATAAAAAAATTCTGGGGACCAAAAGTGCGAAAATCAACATACCACAGGGACCAAAAATGCAATTAACTCTATATATAGATATGTAGAAAACTAGGGTTTTCTTTCTTCCAATCACACTACCCCCTTTGCTAGTTTTGATCATCCGATCTTTTCCGGTGGCTTTCCAATACCCAGACACGGTGGCGCGATTTGATCGCTGCCCATTTTGATACTTTCGATCTTTAGGGCAAATAAAGAACCATTCATTATCGATGGACTCAATCACCAACAAACCTACAGTTTCATTTAAAAAACAAAACACTTTTTAGCTTAAAAATTAAACCCTAAAACGTAAGGCACATGTTCCATTGAAACTGAAATTGCAATTGAAATTGAAATCAAGAAAGAGATGCAGAGTTGATTTAAAGGTGTACAGAACCTGAAATCAAGAAATCATGGGGATTTTGTGATAATCGTTTGGGATAATTCAGTGGGTTTTGGTAAAGGTGAATTTTTTTATCTGGTTGAAAAACGCCAGGCAAGAAAATGTGAGAATTGAGAGAAAGAGGAAAGTGCAAGTGAGGTGCTGAGAAAAAAGAGAGTAGAGAGAGATATGAGAATCGAGAGAAGAGATCGAGAGGCGTGTTCTAGACCACCACAACCACCAAACGACGGTATGTGCTTCGCCGTATCGTCTCTGTGCTTTGCCGGAGATCTGAGAGGAGATAGAGATCGATGGGGAGATCTGAGAGGGGATATAGATCGTCCCTGTGCGATTTTCCGACTGGGGAACTCGCCGGAGGGGGAGAGGTCGGCGGGGAACTCGCCGAGGGGGAGAGGCCGGTTGGGTTTCTCTGATGGGGATAATGATTAGGGTTTTGTGTGATGGGGATGATGATGATATGTGTGTGTATATATATATATATATATAATATTTGTTTCATTTTTAATTAGAAATTTAAGTAAAAGTAAAAAAAATGCATTTCTGGCCTTGTGTTTTTTTTGTCTTTAGTGAAAAACAAAAGTAAAATGACTAAAATGCCCTCATGTGACTTGCACATGAGGGGCTTTAACAGAGGTAACCTAACGGTGTTAGTCCCAAGGGACCAAAACCGAGTACTTTTGCATACCACAGGGTTTTTCTTGTAATAAAAATTTTATGGGGGCCAAAGGTGAGAAAAACAGCATATCACAGGGACCAAAATTGCAGTTTACTCTTTTATATATTTTTATTATTATTATATAATAATATCTTTCCTACATGTTAACAATATATTTTTTATATATTTTTGTGATAAGAATATTTTTTATTATAAATAAAAAAATAATACAACATAACTAATTTATATTCAAAAATTTTAATAAAAAGTGATGAGTTATCATCTGAATTTTTAAAGGTTGTTGAAGAACTTATGGATTATTCTTTGAATATTCAAATGCTTAAATTAAGAATTGATTGGTTATTTTCGAAGTTTTAAAGTTGGAAAATATGATTAATTATTTCATGAATATGTAAAGTTAGAGAAGGATCGATGATGTATGCTATAAAAATATAGATAAACTGGAAAACAGTGGGTTATTATTTTAATTTATAAAGTTTTTAGGGAAATTAATTAAAATACCCAAAGTCAACCCAACTGTTACCAAAATACCCTAAAATTTTTTAATTTTGCAAAAATACCCAAAATACCCGCGATGGGGTCCCGCGATCGCGGGATACGCTGACGTGGCACGTATTTTGGGCACAAATGCCCCGCGAAGCCCCTAAACTTTGGCCGCGGTGCACTTTTGGTCCCTGCCCGCGATCGCAGCCTGCGATGGCCCGCGATGGGCCAAAACTTACAGTTTTGGTCCCTGAAATTTTCAACTTTTGGTCCCTGAAAATTTAACTTTCAGCCCCTATACTTAGACGAATTTTGATGCTTTTACTGTTTTTTTCCACAATTATTGCAATTTAAAGACCGATTTGTGGTTGAAATTCAATTGCATGTTTCAATCAATGTTAAATCAATGTTTTTGGAATATCAGTTTGTCGATGAAATGAGAGATTGGTTTTCTGATATGTTGGTTGTTTCATTCATAAATAGACGTAAAATTCAAGCCATAATTCTCACACAACGATTTCATTGTTGCAATATTTCTTTCTGCAATATTTTGTGTTTGAGATACTACTGAAAAAATGAGTTCATCTGTTGCAAAAGCTAAGCTATATTTCTGTTTTGATGGTGAATGGGTGCAAGATAACAATGAGTGGAATTTTGCTTATAAATCTAAGCATGGTGTAAAAGTGTCAGTAAACTATACTTATCAGAAGTTTGTTGCATACGCCATGCAAAAATGTGGAATCAACTCTTCTGATATTTGCAAGTTAGTGTTTAAAAATGGCGATGGGTCATTTGTGGATTTATCCAACGATGGGGATATCTCTACTTTTCTGCACCTTGCAGTCGATTCAGAAAGACCCCCATTACTCTTTGTGTATCCCGGCGTATCCGACGGTGACGACGACGGTGACGACGAGGGTGACGACGACGAAGACCTCCAAATAGAGCAGCCTGATTCTCAACAACAACAACCACCACCACCATCACCACAACCACACGAATGGCGTACTGCTGGAGTTGCTGATGACGAAACCCACGTTTTCAGAACGGGTAATTCTGAAATAGACAGATCAGACACCGATAATGATGATCACGAAGAATATACCCCTAGTAGAAAATCATGTAGTCAGATAAATGACTTTTTTGATATGCCCCCTATTCTTCCAGACTCCCATACCCAGACACAAAGCTACGAACCTACACCTTATATTCGTAGCGAAAGTTTAACAGCAGGTCAGATATTCGATTCGAAGGATCTCTTAGCAAGTCAGATCGGACTCAAGTTCTTGGAAGAGGGTTTCCAAAGTCGCGTGCGGGCATCTGACAAAATCAAATACGTAGTTGAATGTGCTAGAGAAAAGTGTGAGTGGAGGTTGTACGCGATTCACACGGGTCCCAAAGGAGGGGCGATAATGATTAGAAAGTTGCACGACGTACACACTTGTACGAGGACGCAACTTAATCCCCACCACAAACAAGCCGGCAAAAAGACTTTGGGTGCGATCCTGAAAAACAAATTTCTTGATGTTAGCAGGTCATTGCGTCCAAAGGACATCGTCCACGACGTTCACCGGCAGTTCGGCGTCACGATTGATTACCACCAAGCGTGGCGTGCGCGCTACCATGCACTGTTTATGGTGAGAGGCACGTTCGAGGAGTCGTATGAACGACTCCCGACATATTTATATAATTTGCAGATGCAGAACCCTGGTACTGTCACACAGCTACGGACCGATTCACGTGGACGGTTTGAGATGTGCTTCGTGGCCCTTGGACCCGCGGTACGTATTTTAACACGTCATATGTTTACACATTATAAACTATAACATTTACACATTATAAACTATAACATTTTAACCTATGTTTTTGCAGATCCGCACATTTCTGGAAAATCTACGTCGTGTCCTGATAATAGACGCAGCCCATTTAAAGGGCCGTTACTTGGGTATGATGTTCCTGGCGGTTGCCATGGACGGGGATAACTCCATCGTTCCAGTAGCTTTCGGCGTAGGCAAGTCCGAAACCGGGGACGAGTGGACTTGGTTTCTGTCCATGTTGAGACAAGCTATCGGAGACCCGCAAGGGTTGGTGTTTATGTCTGACAGGGCTCCTTCCATAAGCGCCGCAATCTCTGCCATGTACCCAAACGCCCCTCACGCCATATGCTGTCGACATTTGGAGATGAACGCCAAATCCAAGGACAAACGTATTACCACCTACAAGTATGTCTATTGGGTGGCATGCAGAGCATATACGGATCGGGAGTTTAACAAGTACATGAATATGCTACGATACAGTGTCAAGGAAGCAGCCAAAGTCTTTGACGATGCTGGACCGGAGAGGTGGTCCGCGGCCCATTTTCCTGGACAACGGTATGACATTCTGACCTCGAATAGTGCAGAGTCTGTGAATGCACTCTCCCGTTTTGCGCGTAGATGTCCGATTGTTAATCTTATGGACTACTTTCGGGCCTTTCAACAAGAGTGGTACCAAATTCGACGCCTAAAAGGAGCTAAGATACAAAATGCACTCGCACCAACGGCGGAGAATATCGTTCAGTACAGGGCGCGTCGTGCGGCGACATGGCCGGTAAGAGCAATCGGGTATGGGAAGTACGAGGTGCATGATGACTATATTCACGCGATTGTGAATATGGAAGACCACCTTTGTTCGTGTCGCGAATGGGATAAATCTGGGTTACCGTGCGGCCATGCCATCGCTGCAGCAACATATATGGGTCGTACAGATTGCAGCGACTTGGCTGTACCTTTCTTCACGTCCGAATATTACCGGAAAACATACGTGGAGGTAATAAACCCAGCTGGACCCCCTGCAGCATGGGTGTATCCACCCGACCCGCTTCCACCATGCTATCCACCTTTAATGGATAAGAACAGGGCCGGGAGACCGAGAAAGAACGACCGACGTCCATCACGTGGTGAAAGTTCGATACAACGAAGATGTACTCGGTGCCAATGCGTAGGACACACTCGTGGAGAGTGTCCAAATCCCGCCCCTTCAACCGTGCCAAGGAGACATTCTGTCAGTCACACCCCGGGCCCGTCACAGCTTGAACCATATGGAACAAACCCATATGATACTGTTGATCTAAACACTGATTTGTAAATGATATATATACACACATACATATGCTTCTAAATGAACATTGATAACACAGCTAGTTTGTAAATGATATATATATATATATATATATTCGTATTATATATTTACACACATAAAGAAAATAGGAGACCTTCAATTTTTCTTAGTATTTTCTTGACCTTGTTCTTGCATCCATGGCAGTGAATGTTAACTCTGAGTACACATGTCTGTTTATATATTCATATTAGATACGTTTTAATTTTAACAAATTACACCATTATAGTTAATTATTTAATTTATGGTACATCTCATATTTTTTTTTTCAATTTTGTTTTACACTCCTATCGCATTAACATAATAATCATATATTAACTAATTCATTAAATCGTTTTAAATTATTATTATTTGAATGTGTTTATAGATATCGTGAATGGCAATAGGAGAAGGTAGAATTGTTTATAAATGGGGTTTTGACAAGTTGGTATCACTGGACTCATTTAAGAATTGTGAAAATGGGTATTTGGCGAATGATGATTCATGTGTGTTTAAAACACTTCAGCTCCAAACACACATGAATCATCATTCGTCAAATACCCATTTTCACAATTCTTAAATGAGTCCAGTGATACCAACTTGTCAAAACCCCATTTCATATTATATATATACACACACATACATATGCTTCTAAATGAACATTGATAACACAGCTAGTTTGTATTCCATCCAACAAGCTCTTCATCTTCAATCTTTCTGACCCTTCTTCAACGGCTTCTGCTTTTGCAACCACGTATGGCCATTGTGTACCACAACCCGCACACACTTTAGCAAATGAGTTGAGGGTTGTCATATATTCTACAAGAGGAGTAGGCCCACGAATGAGGTAACCTCTGACTTGACCTTGCATGATGTATCCAACCTAACCGTGGTTCAGCGGCTTAAAAACTACTTTTCAGAGAAATTAACAACAACAAAAAATACAAAACAACAACACAGTAAAAAAAATACAAATAACAACACAGTAAAAAAAATACAAAACAAAAAAAAATATAACCACCACCTACTTAAAAATTGATTTAGTTTCATCAATCCAAGCTTGCTTCTCGTTTACCTTCGCTTGAATAATTGTGAAGTCTTGCAGAATATGGTGAATTGCTTCTTGTTCTCGACGAACACGAGCCTCCCGAGCTTTTATATCCCCTTTCATCCTTTTGATCTCCCTGTCTTCCTCTTCGATCTTTCTCAAATGGACTGCCTTCCTGTCCATCATTTTTTTCCACTCTTCTGTTAGTTCATCTATCTCCTTTTCCTTTTTTGCTATGGCGACCTCGATTTGAGGTGACATTTTTTCAGGAGTAGACTTAGGGTTTGATGACGATGCCATTTGTGGATGAAATGAGAGAAGAGAGAAATCAATTCAAAGAAAGAAAGCAAGAGAGAAATCAAGAAAGAAAGCAAGAGAGAAATCAAGAAAGAAAGCAAGAGGAAGTGTGAATTGTGAATTGCATACTACTGATATTTATGGATGAAATCTCAAACATGCAAATGAATTTCAACCACAAATCGGTCTTCAAAGTACAATAATTGTGGAAAAAAACAGTAAAAGCATGCAAGATTCGTCTAAGTACAGGGACCAAAAGTGTAAATTTTCAGGGACCAAAAGTGTAAATTTTCGCGGGCCATCGCGGGCTGCGATCGCGGGCAGGGACCAAAAGTGTACCGCGGCCAAAGTAGAGGGGCTTCGCGGGGCATTTGGGGCCAAAATACGTGCCACGTCAGCCCTAGCCCGCGATCGCGGGATTCATCGCGGGTATTTTGGGTATTTTTGCAAAATGAAATGTTTTTGGGTATTTTGGTAACAGTTGTTCAAACTTTGGGTATTTTAATTAATTTCCCAAGTTTTTATATGATTGTATAGGAGCAAACATATAACTTTATACATATGGTTGAAATATATAAAGTTATAAACTAAATGATATATTAGACCATCAACACACCTGCAAGATCTTACTCATTTCACAAGTGCCACATTAGCTTTGCAATAATACCTTCCACACACTTGAAAGACCAAACTCCTTTCTAAACTAATAAATTATAATATAAATAATTTAGATAATTATAATATAACTAATAAATTAATTATAAAATATAGATAACTAAAATTTTACTTTTGTTTTCTTTTATTATATTTTATGTAAATATAGTTTAGCAGTTTAAATAAAAAACATTGCATAAAAATATCATTTTTGTTGAAGAGAAAAGCGAATAGAACACAATAGAATGGACGGAATGAATCGTTAATCTCATTAATCATAAACCCTTTATATAGGGATGAGTTACAAGTAGATAACTACAAGATATTTCAATTCTAATCTATCTCTATCCCTATCTCTATCGTCATATCCTTTAGACGATGACACATTTATTCTACAACACTCCCCCTTGTGCCGAGTCAAAGGAGTGAAGGTGCACAATTGTTGCCTCGTTAAAACGTTACGCCAAAATAAAAACCCAGTGGGAAAAATAAAAATATGACGAAGGAAAGAGTACAACGCACTAGCTTCTTTGCAATACATACACTTTTCCTTTAGTCTAGTTTTCTCTTAGATTCGTACATTAATCGTGAGAGTTAAAAAACATGATGGTATATAAACCGTTGCCTCACTAAAACCTTACACCAAGGAACAAAACCCAATGGGAAAAATAAAACCTTGGTTGAAAGAAAGAGCACAACATACCAATATTACATATATAGTAGACTCCCCCTTTTGTCTACTACTCCCCCTGATTCGTGCATTAATCAAAGAAGGTTTAATACTTTCTACATGTTTCCCAAATATGGTTTTACGTATTGATTTGGTAAACAAACATGTCACATTTTCCTCGCATCCTATTCAGTTCACTTGAACCTTGAGGATAATTGATTATATGGAAACTTAAGCAAAGTATGCTTTGTGTTATAACCCTTGATATATCTTACTTTTATTTCTTCGATACATGATGCATTATTTTCATACATGCAAGTTGTATAGTGATCAAAATCAAAATTACCAGTTCCTCTTATATGTGTAATGATAGTCTTTAACCATATACACTCTTAAATAGTCTCATGGAGAGTAAGATTGTTGATAATATAAGAAGATAGCTATTAAGGGTTTGCTTAGTTTACTTCCAAGCAATCGGCATGTTCCATATGATAATTCCTTATCCAGTTTGGGAACAACCTTTATATGAGTCAAACATATACTTAATATTAGCAAATATATACCAAGGCATTGTTTGGTGTTTTTCTATAAGAGCCAGTACTTTTTCCGCTCACAATCTAAGTAGGTATTGAAGTTACATTATCAATCCATTTTTCTCCGTAGGGAAATTATAAGCCCGCGTCAATGGTGCCAAAAGATTAATTTGAAATCATTCCAATGACGTTACGTTGGCACTGAGCTAAATCTAGCTGACAAGTTCAATGAGAAGTACAATATACGGTCAAGTGTATTATGTTGAGTACAATAATGCGCCTATTGTACTTAGGTATGGAATTCCAGCTCCTAACACCTCTTCGTCCTCATCCTTTAGACGAAATGGATCTTTACTTATATCCATCACTTTGACCGATCATGGGAGTGCTAATCGGATGCGCTTTGTCCATATTAGGTCGCCTGATCATTTTCTAGACATATGCGGATCGGTGGATTAATATTCCACAAACTCGGTGTCGTAGCTCAAGTATCTAGACAAAACCAAGTTTTCCCACGATATTTCATCTCAAATTCAGATTTCAAGTAGCTTGTGTTTTCTCTTATTTCATCAAGAGTGCCTATTATGTTCATAACATCGACATATAGAGCTACTATGAAAATCTGGGACTTGTTTTCTTATATAAATACGCAAGGGCACAGTTCATCGTTCTTATTTATTGTTTCCCAATCAAGTATTCACTCAGGCGGGTATACCACATCCGCATAGATTGCTTTAATCTATAAAGTGAGTGTTTTAATTTTATTGTAAACGCATTTCATGGTTTAGAGTTACTTGATATTGGTATAATGCCATCAAGAACTTTTATATATCTTTGAATTTAGATCCCCATAGAGATATGTAGTAACTACATCATTGAGCTGCAATTTCCAGTCCTTCGGAAACTACTTGGCTAATTAATTAGCATAACGTTCTCCATCACGAGAGAATAAGTCTTATTGTGGTCAATCCAGTGCGTTGTGAGAAAGCTTGCGCCAAAGGAGAGCCTTATATATTATGACTTAATTATTCTCACTACGCTTCCCTGACAAATGATTTATCTATGTCCTACAGGCTTTACACTTGGTCGGTTAGCACTACCGAACCAAATACCTGTTCATTTGTCAAATAATTATCCTGGATTGCTTCTTTTCATTTAGGTCAATTTTCTCTTTGTTGACATTCTTCAACTGAGCATGGTTCGATAACATCGTGCTCTATTATCTCATAAGCAACGATATATGCAAATATATCATCATTTAGTATTTATGACCTGTCCATCGACTCATATTCATTTGAGATTTCTTTGATATCTGGAATCAGTATAACTTCGGAGCGTCCTCCAGTAATGATTCATAGACATAGATTTAATCAGAGATAATCTCATGTATTGATGATATATAGTTGTGCCTTACTCTTCTCTTCCTTTAGATGAGTATCTATCGAACCAAGTAGCTTCCCCCATTTCCTTTTAGGAGCTACGACCTCAACCACACCTCCACCATGTGTGATTGCAACATACTTCCAGCGACGTTGTGCCCTTGTTTGGGGACTTTTGACCTTGCGAGTATATTTGCAGCTCGTATATGTGATCTTGTCACTCTAGATAATATTAAACGTATCAGGTATCGAGTCTGATTCGTTTGACTTCAACTTTACGTTGTGAAGTTTTTGGGGATCAAAATGAGACACAGTTGAAATATTCAATGACACTTCCTGTCGTTCCCATGGAAAATCCTTTTTCCTATCTCCCCCTAACGACAGGAAGGTTGTCTCATCAAAGTGACAACCCGCAAATCTAGCGGTAAAGGGATCACTCGTCAAGGGTTCTAATTAGCGGATAATTGTTGGGGGTTCATATCCAACATTTGATGACTCGTCTTTAAGACCCATTTTGGTACGATGTGGGGGCGTAATTGGCACATATACAACACAACCAAACATACGTAAATGTAAAACATCAGGCTTATATCCAGTTACCAACTGGTACACATAAGTTTGGTTGGTTGGTTGTGGGTCTAAACACAAATAATTAAAGTTGCATGTATTATTGCATAACCCCATGTAGATCTGGATAAATTGGTGCGCATAACCAATGCCCTAGCTACCATCTATATTCTTTTGATGACAACTTTTATCATTCTACGAGACCGTTTTATATATACACAAGGGGTATAGGAAACTCTACATTAACCTCTATACATATGCAATAATCATCAAATCCTTATGATGTAAATTCTTCAGCATTCTAAGTCATGCAGACTTGATGAGAAAATCAGGGTGGTTAGTCCTTAAACGTATAACTAGTGCTAGGAGTGCAACATTTCATGTGGACCATAATACGACACGTGTTCATCATGTCAAAACCAGAACCATAAGTACTTTAATGGTCCGCATTCTGGATGTTTATGTCCATAAATATCACCTTGTATTCGTTGTAAGAATGAAATATTTTTATATTATGTCCTTAGCTTTAGGATGGTCTCATTCCTGTCTTGGCTAAGAATCAGGATATACAAAAGTTCGAGGTATTGGAGAGGGCATATTATGATGGTGGTGTTGCTTCTTGTGCAGTAGAAGTCAACAGTTGCAATTTGGTTAATTCCCTCTTTTTGTCTTTCACTCGAAAGAGAATGTGTCTATGTGTATTTTCCAATACATAGATCATTATGTCATGACCATGGTGTCCCACGTGGTCATGCCGAAATATATATGTGTCATTGTCCCAAAGTTCTTTATTGGTGACAAAATATGTTTTAATGACATAGATAATCTATTAATCTAATACATTAATTTCTCTAATATATTTTGCTTTCATATCATTAGAGTTGATGTACATATACCCATTTCCATTCTTATAATATGATTGGTACGAATATTTTAACAAGGTTCATATTGATATAGTGCTCTAGCAACAAGTGACAGTCCATCGTCTAAGTGTTTAGAGGAATTAATTAAATGAAAATAATCTGTTTCTTAGGATTGAATGAGATGCCACAAAAACAATCAAGTTCTCCTCGATACATGCCTACATGGAACGAAGAACGTTGAGAGTTTTGCATTTGTTTTTGATGTGATCATTTACATCTCTAATGGTTATAAACTCAGGTGTATATATACGCAAATGCAATTAATTTTATTGTTAAAGTATATTTAAATAAACTTATGACATAGCTCTTTTATACCTTGTTCTATTTTCTATTGGGAGTTCGTTCCCGACCCTTTCCATGAATTTAACCCTTTCCATAACCTTGTCCATATGGTACATGTGTGTGTGGATTAATATGTTCAACTCACTATCCTTTGGAGTTCTTTCCACTTCCAACGCTTGTCTTATTAACCCCAAGAATTTTCTTTATCCCGGTATGTCTAGCGTTGTTAAAAAAAACATTGCTACAACTCTTAACCACTTGCATTAAGTTAATGAGTTTGTTAAAGGTTATATTGCAGCTTATATTGTTTCATTAGTATGATTGGTGATATAGGAAAGATGAAAAGATGTTATGATTCTCATAATCTTTTGTGAGTTCCTTGCCACAAAGATTGAGATGCATTTAGAGACATGACATTTCTTTGTCAAAATCAGTTACCTTCTTGTAATCAAGTAAATAGGTTTCTTTCTACTGTATGATTAGTTTGAGAAGTATATGGTACTAAATATTCCCGAATTTCCTTTTTGGGACTACCCATGGTTCTTGGGGGTTTCTAGTTATTCTCTCTGAAGGTTGTGACTGATGTATGGTCTCAAAAATTTTAAAGTATTTAATTGTATCTTAACATCTAGTGTTTTTTTTTCTGTAGGGTCAAAATGGTTCGATGACTTTTGCGTATTTTCTTGTGTTTTTCCGAACCTATCTTTGGTAATCAAGTACTTTTGATTCAAAGATATCATAGAAAATGAGGAACATATTATTTTCTAAAATAGTGAATTATGGTTTATATTTATTATTTTATGTATGAAATTTCATTATCATAACAATATTGGATTATTGTATAATTACATTTGTTGATAATAATACTTCATCAATAATTCAAATTGCGAATAAAAACCACTCAATCTATTGGATCTCCAGGTAGTAGGGGAATCACGTGGATTTCTTAAGTCCCTATAAACCTTAGGGCTATTTACACCCGTTCGACAAAATTCAAATCGATATCTTGCGATTTAATTAATTTGAATATAACATTGTTAATTATAAAGCTTTTGGCAGGAGGCCGAAAAGAATAAAGGTTTGGCATATGAAGCCAATTTCAATGTTTTAATATCTTAATAGTATTTTTAGAGATTTTGCCATTAGACAAATCAATATTAGTTTTGACATGAAGTCAAATTCAACCTTATAACATCTTATTGGTATATATGGATCTTTTGGTAAACGACCAAATATTAGGGGGTTGGAAGTGTAACATCCAAAAGTTATTTATAAGATTGGAATTAATGAGTAGGAACTCATGATCAAGATAAACATTTGATTAATGTTTTAACATTTTCATGTTATTATTTTTTATTTTTTTTATAGAGCTTTTGGTAAAATACCAAAATATATGGGGGTGGAAGTGTAACTTCCAAATTTAATTATAAAGTTAAAAATTATGAGTTGGAACTCATAATCAAGATAAATATTAATAAGATAAAAATTTATATGAGATAAACCTTTAGATTATGCAGATAAATAAGAATCTAAATAAATATTTAAATAAATAAATTATCACATCTAATATATTAGTCAGATTTAAATAATTTAATGCAAATTAGTGCCTCAAAGTGAACAATTTAAATAAATACAAGACGTGAGGAAATCAAAGCTTAGGGGGCTATATTTGCCAATTTGGCTTTATTTTTCTAAAAGAACAAAATGGGTTTGAGATCAAGTGGCCCACATGATATGGGTATGAGGGTATCCATCTTCTTCCTCATGAAAAACCCTATTCCTAACCTTTTATCGCGGCTTTTTCTTTTTCATTTGACATGTTAGTTTAAGGGGTTTGAAAAACTAAAAGATTGAATTTCGTCATAGCGTCGACTCAATTTTAAGGTTTCTACACAATGATTTACCTTTTCGCCAGGGTTGTTCAATCCATGTATGATGAGTTTAAATTGTTCAACTATGATTGTTGGTTCTATGTTTTTCTTTTCAAGAAAAAAAACAAGAGATTTAAAAACGGGGATTGAATAAACAAAGAAAGAAAAATATGGCTCTTTGCAGTAACAAAAACGGATTTGGTTCTTTGTAGTAACAAAAACGGATCTGGCTCTTTGTAGTGAGAAAAAAATACCGGTTTCGGGAAAAAAAATATGAACACTGTATGAGAGTATAATATTAATATATTCATGGATGTGGTAATTAACAGAGAATCAAATGGAAATCGGAATAAGCATGAATTTAATATAAAGCATTTATAACAATTTGATTTCAAGCAGGGCAAGCATAGACTTCAAGCTATTATCATGTGAGGTTTTGGATTGTAATCTACCATACCGTATAATTTTTAGTTTTGACGAGCAGAAAAAAAATCAAGAGATAACGTTTACTTGGATTGTAGTAGCGATGGAGGAATTGATTGATGATGTGAAAGGCTCGAAGACTAATCCTTGAATTATCTGATTGAGCGTTCGTGCTGATAACGTGTTGAAGAGAAAAGCGATAGAACACAATAGAATGGACGAAATGAATCGTTATTCTCATTAATCATAAGGCCTTTATATAGAGATGAGTTACAAGTAGATAACTATAAGATATTTCAATTCTAATCTATCTCTATTCCTATCTCTATCGTCATATCCTTTAGACGATGACACATTTATCCTACAACATTTTTTTTTAAATAAAGCGTGGGTAAGAAATTTTAATAAAAATATTAAAAAAAAATGTTCAAATAAACTAATAAATGAATTAAATTTAATAAACATATTAATAATAATTAATGTTTAAACAAACAAACAAACTAATTAAATTAAAAAATGTGTTTGTTTAATATATTTAATTTGTTGAAAAGCCTTGCAAGTTTAGCAAGATGGGGATGGTCTTGCAAGGCTTTGCAAGACACATAGCATGTCATGTCATCTTGCAAGGGCTCTGGTAAGACGTGTGCGGATGCTATTATTATTTATAAATAACAAGGCATTTGTCTTTTTAGTTTATTTATTTAAATTTTGTTTTATATATAATACAAATACAATAATAATTACAGTACACTACAACACAAATAAAGGTAGTCTATATATATATATATATGAATGTCAATAAATTAGACCTCTAAAATCAATTAATATTATTCAATTTAACTTGTGTACTTTTTTTTTTGAAAGTGATTCAACTTGTGTACTTATATATGTATATATAGATTTAATAATTTAATACGTTAAATTATTATTCTATTACTATTATAACATGAAATATGTTTTTAGTGTGTGGTTGGAGTTGGACTTTATTTAGTGTTTTTAGTGTTATTTTTTTAGTGACTGGGTAAAGGGATTTACAACCCAACCACTAAAAATATAACACTAAAAATAGTGGGTTCACTGAACAACACTAAAAATCATCTTAATATTGTAAATAAGAATAAACATCTTATTATATTTAACTTTTAATCAATATATAATGATATAACTCCAAAAACATAATATTTTACTAATATATATTTTCAGAAGTTTACTTTATTGACCTCTATTTTTTAGTATTTTAATGTTGGGTTGAAGATAAATGAATATATCATCATTTTTGTGTTTTTAGTGCTTTTAGGGTGCGTTTGGTTGCAGGACAGGACAGAACAGAACAGATGTCCAGCGTTTGGTTGAACATAACTAAACTGGATAGAACAGAACAGGACTGACAAAATGACCAATTTACCCCCAGTGGGTTATTTAGTGGTGGCGGTGGTGGTGGTGGTGGCGGCGACGGTGGTGGCGATGGTGGCGGTGGCAGTGGTGGTGGCGGTGGTTGTGGCGGTGGCGGTGGTGGCAGCGGTGGTGGCGGTGGTGGTGGCGGCGGTGGTGGTGGCGGCGGTGGTGGCGGCGGTGGTGGCGGCGGTGGTGGCGGCGGCGGTGGCGGTGGCGGTGGCGGTGGTGGTGGCGGTGGCGGTGGCGGTAGTGGCGGTAGTGGTGGCGGTGGCGGTGGTGGTGGTGGTGGTGGTGGCGGTGGTGGTGGTGGCGGCGGTGGCGGTGGTGGTGGCGGTGGTGGTGGTGGTGGTGGTGGCGGTGGTGGTTGTGGCGGCGGTGGCGGTGGCGGTGGTGGTGGCGGTGGTGGTGGTGGTGGCGGTTGTGGGAAACAAAGAAGAAGAAGAAGAAGGGGGTATTTTTGTCAAAAAGCTCCTTGTTCCACTTAGTTCCGCTTAGTTCCATGGTTTTTGGTAGAACACATGTGTTCCATGTTTGTTCTACTTAGTTCTGTTCCATCTTAAGTCACGCCAAACATGGGACAAAAGTCCTTGTTCTGTTCTGTTCCTCTCTTGTCCCACAACCAAACGTAGCCTTAGTGTTGTGTTGGAGATGGTCTTAGGACATGCAACCACTAAAAAAACAACACAATGGTTTGGCAAAAATAAATAGGGGTGAACATGGTATGGTACCATGTTTTTTTCCCGAATACCGTGTATCAACCAATTATAATTGGTACACTAAAATTTATACCGTGTACCAACCAATTATAATTGGTACGAACTTAATTGGTATCAACATTTTTCGGTTGGTACATGTTGGTACGGTATTGTACCAACATCTCAAAATGGTTACAATTAAATGAAATAAACCAATAATACAAACCTGCTATTGAAACTTGAAACAAACCTGATGTTCAAAAACAAACCTACTGTCCCAAATGAATAAACCATATGTTGAAACAAACATGATGTTCAAAACAAACTTGTTGTCCCTGATTAATAAACCTGTTGTCCTAAAATAATAAAGCAACCCTGTTGTTCAAATATTCAAATTGATAAAACAAACTTGATGTCCCAAATCATTAAAACAAACTCGCACTCTTCATACATTCTCATAAGTAATCGCTTCAACTCCCCTTCTACTGACTGAATTGTTTCATAACTTGCATCAACCTTTTGCATAGCTACTTTAGCCCATTGTAGCTTGTATCTTGGATCAAGAACATTAGCTATCATGATAATTTTGTTGACTCTCTCAAAGCTTCCCCAATACTTGTTAAACTTGGATTTCATGGAACCTCTTCAAGACACTATCACTTGAATACAAAGCCTAAATGAGAGTTCATCCATGATAATCATATCAATGCACCTATCATCACACCTTTTCTTACTAAACTTGTGGGACCCAGACCCTCCTGCGCTCATAGTTGAACCACATAACTTGGATTGTTTGGGGTCAACTTCACCAACGTCATGACGTAATGTGTGGGTAGCACATTTTCTAGTTTGTGCCCACATTGAGCTTGTCCCATTCTTTTTTGTTTCACATAAAACTTTTTCATCACAAATGTTACATTTGCACCATGATGGATCGATAGCATCCGTACTGGGAATTTGGAATCTAGTAAAATATGCCCAAAGAGGACTTTTGTTGGAAGGGGTTTTCCTTTTCTTTCCACCTGAAGAAGTATCAAGAGGTGGTAATCCACAACGAGATC
The DNA here is from genome assembly GCA_033807775.1 of Saussurea involucrata. NCBI lineage: Eukaryota > Viridiplantae > Streptophyta > Magnoliopsida > Asterales > Asteraceae > Saussurea > Saussurea involucrata. The sequence goes on along the minus strand of CM066325.1, from coordinate 43,385,729 downwards.
TTTGTGCTGGTGTTCCATCGGAATTCAGAGTACCAATAGAAGGTCTTGAGCTGTTGGTTTGACTAACACTTGAGCTATATCCCTGTGCATTTTCTATAGCCATTCTCTGTTAAACATTAATCAAATAATCCTTGTTAACAGTAATCAAATGTCCCTGTTAAACAATACTTAAATAATTGAACAGTTTAAAACAATAAACTAAGTAAATAACAGTATCTTAACTAACAGCATCAAAAAATAATAATATCATAAATCGACCTTGTAATACCCAAGTCAGTTTTGAAGAAAAAATAAGTTGGTTGGGGAAAGATGAGATCTTGTTCTTAAGGGGCTAAAAATGTAATTTGGGAGGAGAGTATAAAACTCTCAATTTTGGGCACAAAACCCTAGGTGATTGTTATTTTCTTGTGGCGGCTTGGGTGAGATAGCAGAGGAAGGAGGAAGCAACTACAATCTGTAATTGGGAAGAAGAAGTGGAAATTGGAGTATAGTTCTGCATTGATTCTACCAGGTAATCTCAGATTTCAATCCTTGTACCTAGTTTTCACTGTTGAGTCGGATTGTTTGGAGTTTTTGGTTAAAAGTTGAAAATGATGCTCTAAGGGGGAAATTAGGCATCATCTTTGTGTTTAAGCAGCAAAGGGTTTGTAAGGAAAGAGCTAAGTATGATTATAATGTTATTTTTTATCATGAAATCATTTTGGTTGAGGGTTTCACAGCAGATTTCGATCCCAAACTGTCACAGACCTAGCGTCCGGGAAGCTCTGTGCAGATGCCCGGACAAAGTGTCCGGTAAGGAGTACCCGGACCCCAGTGTCCGAAGGTGTCCGGAAGGTGTAGAGTCCGGATAGCATAATTGTCCGGATAGGGTAATTGTCCGGATAGGGTAGTCGTCCGGGAAAGGGAGTCCGGATAATATGGTATTCGGTAGGTAGCATCCGGACAGTGTGGTGTCCGGTGAGTGGTGTCCGGGAAGTTTGGTGTCCGGTTAGTTAGTATCCGGTCAGCTTATATTTTTATCCACTTACTCAGGTATCCCAATTGAAGGCCAGAAGTACAGAAAGAAAAGTTGTTAAGAGCACCAGGTGAGTTTTTCTAACTAAAAATGCGTGTTTTAAACGTGTTTTTCCGAAGTAAGTAAATGAGTAGAAATGCCATGTTTTATCACATGATTATGTTTGTATGAAAGTTTATTTGAGATGTATGCATACATTGTTGTTAGATGTAAATCGACTAAGTCAGGGGGCGTGGCCTGCCAGTGCTCATACCGAGGGGGGGTGTCCCGTTTATGCCATGGGAGGTGTGACCCAGTAAGGCAGTGGGAGACTGACACGTTGTCACTTCCGAGTGACTTCAGTGTGCCATTTACATGAGTAGAGTTATCTGAATGTTTTGTTTAAAGTTGTTATATTTGAAAGTTACAAACTGCTTTAAATATATGTTATCAAACTGTTGAGGGAACTCACTAGACCTCATGGTCTAACCCTCGAATTTTCCAAACTAAACCTTTTCAGGGAAGTAGATAGTAGGGAGCTCCGGTAAGAGTCAAGAGAAGAATTAGAGACCGGACGCTTCTAGAGATAGTGCTACACTTTCACTTTATAGACCTTATTTTATTCTCAGTTGTGAATAGGTTGTTTCCGCCAACCTAGATTTTGAAGACAGTTGAATTGGAAATTTTGAGACTGTTTTGGATGTTTTATATTATTATGAATGCTATGCTTTATTTTTGGTTTGGGTTGTTACAGACCTAAACTAAACAAAACGATAAGTTCATTCGAACAACTCAAGAAATAGAACACTAGAAACAACTCAAGAAATAGAAGGCTAAATAAATTAGAAAAGTTAAATATACTAATTCGAACAGTAGTAAACAAATAGAACGATAGAAATCAATAACTATAAAGGTTAAATCAGTTCATTCAAACCTGTCGATTGCAAAGAGATGACCGATAGAGCATGTCGATTGCAAAGAGATGACCGATAGACTCTGTCGACAACAAAGAGATAAGAGATGGAACGATAGAGAGTAGAACACGAGTCGACTGAAGTTAGGGTTGCGTTTTGTGAAGAATGAAGAGCGATATAGAGTAGAACAATGAGTTAGGGTTTCGCTCGCATCTATGTAACTAAATCTTAAAATTGTATCTATGACTCTATGTACTAGATCGTGGACTATTGGACTAAATTGGGGTATCACATTATAAAAAAGTAAAAGGCCCAGTCCACTAAACAAATCTCCAAAGGGCTAAGTACTTAAGGCCCGTAAAACACTAAAACGAAACATGAACTGATCACTAATTCACTATTGATGAAAGGATTAAATATATACAACTGAATCAATTCATCAAATATCTTTTATTATATTTAATAAATAAAAATAATATATGTATATATATAAAGTCGGTACGGTACGGTACTACCGTGGTATTATATTCTCAGTATCACGTACCAACCAAGTGTGTGAAGTTGGTACGGTAGTACCAACCAATTTAGTTGGTACCAATTTAGTTGGTACGGTTGGTATGGAATTAATTGGTTTGTATGGAATTGATTGGTATGGAATTGATTAGTTGGTACCAACTTATTCTATAACAGGGGTTCCTTACGGAACCTAATCCTTCCAACATATCATAATCAACTTCATGATCTGCCTCCCTCTTTTCGAAACCTACTCATGTAACATCAACATTACAAGCTCACCTCGAAACTCATACTCCCACGCCATAGACATTTCATTCTTCCTTACCACACTACTCATAACGAGTTGCAAAAACCATCACCTTGAAGGCTTCGAGTCCTTCCTCCGGACACAACCGTCCCTTGACAACCGTACTTCCAGTTACCGAACAAGGGTGCAAACCCTCATACAACCGACACTATAATCCACTTCCGACTCTACCCCTGTTCACCTTTCCTATTGAACACAAATACTAAGGCTACAACATTCTTTCCTGATTTGTCCGACACTTCTCCATTCTTGAAGTTCTTCCTTAACTTAACATGCAACATCCTACGACCTAGTGAGTTCATAGCCTTCATGCATGACAACGCAATAGATAAATCATTTCGTACATTTTATCATTTTAAATAAACAACACTTGAGAACATTTTGGGTACACCCGACCCCATCACTCTTATAACTTCAATGCCCTGCACAAGGATTCGAGAATCGCGTGCAGACATCTTCTGTGAACCTTAATCTTACTCCATCCGAACGATGTTAGTACGCCAGTGATACATTACATGAAAATCTTCTCATATGACACAATTTTGAAAGAATTACCGACACAAAGTAAACCAGTCGGTTCTCACACTCATTTGTATGATATCAACAGGTCAAGAAGCATTTTGGTTATAAAAGAATGCAGGTAACCATTTTCCTGACCTTTTGCAAAAGTTTAACTTATCAAGAAATGAAATACTTTGCAAATCGTTAAGCTCGAAATTCCTTTGTGCAATGTGAGCGAAATCACCTTTTCTTTAAACATACTTTTGCACATGCTGACTCATTTTTGATCAAAATTTATATTTACACCTTTAACTTAATCGTGAAAATTTCATGTTACATAAATGGACACCATGCATGAGACTCTACTTGCAATTGAAGGCTAATCACTCAAACAGGGTCACCCGCTTTACTCACGTAGCTTACTCTTGACACTTTACCTACGACCAATGGTCGCCCTCTCGGTCATGCAACAACTTACTGAACACGCTTTCCACATCTCACTTACTCAACCCTTTCATATTATTTTGTTTTGAACAACTATCTCACTTCCTACTTCTACATGGTTTCATTTCACTATAGGCATCTTATTTCATTAACCCTGCCACCGAAAAGCTCGATTAAGAAGTCAGAGCTCCATTGACACTTTCAAGATTTCGACACAATCTTTCCTTACCATCCTGACTGATCTATGCCATGATTTCTAGAACTAGGACTCTCCCGACACAGGAGCCCTACTCAAACTCAAACATTCATCTTCCCCGAAACCACGAAGAGCTACCTCTAGACGACTCGTAACGTTCTTTACTACATTCCTTCTCTACGATGCATACATTCATCACCTCATAAGTGACCTCTCAAAAAAACTTCCCCAACAAGGGGTCTCAGTCTACCCCTCAGGGATCTCGTTGACATTCTAACGTACTGGAACACGACATAAACACTTGGTAGGTTAATAAGGTAGGTTAAGCACATACTTGTACCTGTAAGTTCGCATTTACACTGGTGTCCTATCTCTATAATAGTGTCCTCCTAACGCATTTCATGTGTCTACATTAGTGCCCTCTTAACGCATTTCCTGATTCTCAGTTGTGATTTTCTACTCCCAAGTTTAAGTTTAGGCCCGTCCGGTCACCTAAATCCCTTAAACTATGGCTCTGATACCATTTGTAACATCCCAAAAATCCACAATAGAACAAACATAGCATTTAAAAATAAGATTTACAAAACTAGGTCCCAAAATTTCTCATTACATCCATCTACACTTAGGTTGGCAGAAACAACCTATACACAACTGAGAATAATCTAACTGCTACGAGTGGCACATGCACTGTCTCTAGCTGCATCTGTTCCCTATCTTGCACTTGCTCACTTACCTGAGCCTTATACTATTTGCTTACCTGAAAAGGTTTTAGTTTTGAAAAACGAGGGTTAGACCATGAGGTCTAGTGAGCTCCCTCCATAAACAGTGTACATCAACATTATAAAAATCATTTATAAAACAATTCACATTCTTCACATAAACATCATTCATGGTACTGCACTGTGTAATGGATCACATAAACATTCCGCGATCGGGGTCCCAGTAGGTTCCCTTCTCGCCTCTTCCGGAGCCTACGCAGACTCCCCTTCCCGGAGCCTACGCAGACTCCCCTTTCCGGAGCCCACACGGACTCCCCTCTACCGGATAGGAGGAAACGGATTCCAACCTACCAGTCTGTCATACATATCCAAGGGATCATCAGAACCCGAGGATCTATCTCTGATCCCACAGTGCAGACCGACTCCACATAGCATTCACATAAACCATCATCGTCATAAAACATGAGATTTATAATACACTTTACAATTTGTTTCATCTTGCTGAACAATCTTTTCAGTAGAACATACTTTTCATGGGAATAACGTTCGTAAAAGCTTGTAAATAAATCATGCTCATAAACATACCCTGATCAGTAAAATATTAAGCTTTCATTTACGTAAAAGTCATGTAAAATAACCGGCATTTCCACATAATCACTTTCTTTGGAACACACGTAAGATCACGTATTTTAGTTAGAAAAACTCACCTTGATAACGTTGAACGCACTCCTTAACTACCTCCAAGCTAATCCAATCGAACACCTAAGGCATTAGATTCGAATCAGATTAAACGGTTCAATCTTACTGACCAGTGAACACTTTCCGGATACAGAGACTTTTCGGACGCTTAGAACTTTCCGGACGCACTATCCGGACTCTAGTCCTTTCCGGACATACTATCCGGACTCTAGCCCTTTCCGGACACACTATCCGGACTCTACCCTTTTCCGGACACACTATCCGGACTCTACCCCTTTCCGGACACACTATCCGGAAAGATACCTATCCAGTAACTCTCACAAAACTCTACCCGGACATTTGCAAACCATCCGGACACTACTGAAACACCAATGTCCGGAAACTGCGGCTGTCCGAAAAACAGTTAACAAAAGTGATCATTAAACCCGTTTTCAGCCATTAATTTGATTAGACCAGCCTAAGGGTTCATCCACCAAACCTAAACATCCACTTAAACCACTTGCTTTCCAATAAAACGATTTACAAGGACAAAAACCCTCAAACCCACTTTTAAGGAAGTGTGGGTGAAAACTCATTGAATCATTGATTTCAGACATAAGAATCTAGACCACTTAAGAAAAGAACACTAAATTAACAAGAGATAAGAATTACCTTACTGATTTCTTCTCTGATTCTTCTCTTCCTTGATTTCTTCCCAAGAAGACTCTTTTCTTCTCTCCTTTCTTTCTCTTAGCCGCCAAACCTCAAAACCCCCAACAATAATACTGATTTCTACAAAATGGGTTGCCCTAGGGATTAGAACCCTTAACTATCTTTACAAGAATAACAAAATAGTCCCTTAACTTATCTTTCATTCTTTTAACATTAGCCACTAAACTTTCAAATTTGCTATATAAAACCCGGTTGTTACAACACTCCCCCCTTAAAAGAATTCCGTCCCCGGAATTTCTTATTGGGAAAAGAGGTGGGTATCCTGTCCACACCAAAGCTGACACTTTCCCAAGGCAATGCCACTTCTGACTCGGTCAACCACTTCATTAAAACGAGACATGGAACATTGGGTGCAATTCCTTCAGTTCTTACGGTACTCTAACTCGCAGGCTACTGTTCCTACTCGACCGATCTTGATAACCGAAGATTACTAAGGCTTCTCATGCATCTGTACTTCCTTTAAGGAGGAACTCGGCTAAACCCTCCGCCACAAAACGAGGTTCATTTACCAAGGGCCAAACACACACTTGACAGCTTGACACAAGGCCAACCTGTACGTTCCGACAGCCCACAACCCAGAGTTTCCTTCATCGCAATACAAGCACATTCTAGATCACTTATCCCAACCGACAATCGTCTAAGCAGAATGACATTTCCCTTTCTCGGACCACCTCGACCCCAAATTGTCAACCATCTCTCATATCCTTACCACCTCACCACTCCATACTTATACGTAACTAAGGGTAGGAACCTCCAAACCCATCGTTGAAGCGTTCACCTACTCGAATTAAGCTTATCCCGAAACACATCAATTCCTCGCTCCTTGCCACGTTCGCTCAGTCATAAAACAAAACTCCGGTTATCCTCACTCGACTGGGAGGAGTAACCATACTATTTTCACTAGCTTAATCACTACACGACCAAATCGCTTAAACATTTCTCACAAAGTCACTACCTTAACTCATTCAGTTGTCTCCTCCACTTCTTTCCTGCACAAAATCCTACACCATCCCTTCCTCAATACTTTTTCCAAAAGTTCGCACACTTACCAGTGGCAATCTACACAACACTGCACCTTTCGGCATTACTGTCCAGCTTACTACTTCCAATTCACTCACTTATTCCGACATACCATCTTCACCTCCCCACGTTAGCGTGGAGCACTGCCCACCAAGCCTTACTTGCCCCTCTCTCCCGACCTTTCCACATGCTGATATCACTTCCTCATTGCTTACATAACCAGACAATTGCACCAAGATCCTAACTTAAGGCATTCCACCAAGTCGTCTTGAAACGACACTAGTTTTCGACGTCACTACACATTCTTTAGTCTCCAACTTTTACTTTCTCAGACAATTCTTTCACACAAAGCCACAGCTCACACTCCTTAAGGATTTCACATCTATTCCACCACATTTCGACTAACACACCCATCATCTCCTTTAAACTTCCAGTGATCCCAAAATATGCTTACTTAGTGACTCTTACAACTAAAAACACTTGGTTTCTCCTTTGGGTAACCACCCACTACCACTCCGTCATTCTATCCCGAACATAATCATCCCACAACGTCCACTTACACCCTACGTGCTCCAACATTCTGGTTAACAAATCGCACACCTTATCCGAACCCCCAAAAAGGCTTCCATCTGATGCTTTCTCTCTCTCTAATCATCACATCACTACGACACTAGCTGGCACATTTAACTTGACAATTACTGTCATTACACCTCCGCATACTCTTTGCCCATAACGTCACACTGCAGACCAGATCTCTCATGATCATTCACACAATTAGAACTTGCCTTCACATTTTCTCGCATACACGATCGAGTCTATCTTGCTACTTTGTCCTTTCTCACTCTAGCTGAACTATAACTCCCTAGTTCCCAATTAGCTCAAATGTAATCGTTCTTGCTCGCTCTTTACGATCCGAGACCTTACATAAGCTGGATACAGTCCCTCACTGGACGATAGAATCTACACACTTGCTTCGCTCGTGTTACATACCTCATCATTCTACGAACCCTCCATACTTTGTAAATAGAACGCTTAATCAAAACAATAACTTCTCATCCTCTTAGCACCCCTACAAGGTGTTCTATCTACTTTCAACCTTCTAGTTCAAGTCTTCGGCCTCGACCATCTTACACAACCGTCGACTTCTACATCAACTGACAACCTGCAACTACCTTCTTAACTTATTCTATAATAGGGGTTCCTTACGGAACCTAATCCTTCCAACATATCATAATCAACTTCATGATCTGCCTCCCTCTTTTCGAAACCTACTCATGTAACATCAACATTACAAGCTCACCTCGAAACCCATACTCCCACGCCATAGACATGTCATTCTTCCTCACCACACTACTCATAACGAGTTGCAAAAACCATCACCTTGAAGGCTTCGAGTCCTTCCTCCGGACACAACCGTCCCTTGACAACCGTACTTCCAGTTACCGAACAAGGGTGCAAACCCTCATACAACCGACACTATAATCCACTTCCGACTCTACCCCTGTTCACCTTTCCTCTTGAACACAAATACTAAGGCTACAACATTCTTTCCTGATTTGTCCGACACTTCTCCATTCTTGAAGTTCTTCCTTAGCTTAACATGCAACATCCTACGACCTAGTGAGTTCATAGCCTTCATGCATGACAACGCAATAGATAAATCATTTCGTACATTTTATCATTTTAAATAAACAACACTTGAGAACATTTTGGGTACACCCGACCCCATCACTCTTATAACTTCAATACCCTGCACAACGATTCGAGAATCGCGTGCAGGCATCTTCCACGAACCTTAATCTTACTCCATCCGAACGATGTTAGTACGCTAGTGATATATTACATGAAAATCTTCTCATATGACACAATTTTGAAAGAATTACCGACACAAAGTAAACCAGTCGGTTCTCACACTCATTTGTATGATATCAACAGGTCAAGAAGCATTTTGGTTATAAAAGAATGCAGGTAACCATTTTCCTGACCTTTTGCAAAAGTTTAACTTATCAAGAAATGAAATACATTGCAAATCGTTAAGCTCGAAATTCCTTTGTGCAATATGAGTGAAATCACCTTTTCTTTAAACATACTTTGGCACATGCTGACTCATTTTTGATCAAAATTTATATTTACACCTTTAACTTAATCGTGAAAATTTCATGTTACATAAATGGACACCATGCATGAGACTCTACTTGCAATTGAAGGCTAATCACTCAAACAGGGTCACCCGCTTTACTTACGTAGCTTACTCTTGACACTTTACCTACGACCAATGGTCGCCCTCTCGGTCATGCAACAACTTACTGAACATGCTTTCCACATCTCACTTACTCAACCCTTTCATATTATTTCGTTTTGAACAACTATCTCACTTCCCAATTCTACATGGTTTCATTTCACTATAGGCATCTTATTTCATTAACCCTGCCACCAAAAAGCTCGATTAAGAAGTCAGAGCTCCATTGACACTTTCAAGATTTCGACACAATCTTTCCTTACCATCCTGACTGATCTATGCCATGATTTCTAGAACTAGGACTCTCCCGACACAGGAGCCCTACTCAAACTCAAACATTCATCTTCCCCGAAACCATGAAGAGCTACCTCTAGACGACTCGTAACGTTCTTTACGACATTCCTTCTCTACGATGCATACATTCATCACCTCATAAGTGACCTCTCAAAAAAACTTCCCCAACAAGGGGTCTCAGTCTACCCCTCAGGGATCTCGTTGACATTCTAACGTACTGGAACACGACATAAACACTAGGTAGGTTAATAAGGTAGGTTAAGCACATACATGTACCTGTAAGTTCGCAATTACACTGGCCAGGTGAAATCTCAAACTTACCTTACATGACAGTCCTCAGTACCCTATTAGTCATATCTCTATAATAGTGTCCTCCTAAAGCATTTCCTGTGTCTACATTAGTGCCCTCTTAACGCATTTCCTGATTCTCAGTTGTGATTTTCTACTCCCAAGTTTAAGTTTAGGCCCGTCCGGTCACCAAAATCCCTTAAATTATGGCTCTGATACCATTTGTAACATCCCAAAAATCCACAATAGAACAAACATAGCATTTAAACATAAGATTTACAAAACTAGGTCCCAAAATTTCTCATTACATCCATCTACACTTAGGTTGGCGGAAACAACCTATACACAACTGAGAATAATCTAACTACTACGAGTGGCACATGCACTGTCTCTAGCTGCATCTGTTCCCTATCTTGCTCTTGCTCACTTACCTGAGCCTTCTACTATTTGCTTACCTGAAAAGGTTTTAGTTTTGAAAAGCGAGGGTTAGACCATGAGGTCTAGTGAGCTCCCTCCATAAACAGTGTACATCAACATTATAAAAATCATTTATAAAACAATTCACATTCTTCACATAAACATCATTCATGGTACTGCAATGTGTAATGGATCACATAAACATTCCGCGATCGGGGTCCCAGTAGGTTCCCTTCTCGCTTCTTCCAGAGCCTACGCAGACTCCCCTTCCCGGAGCCTACGTAGACTCCCCTTCCCGGAGCCTACGCAGACTCCCCTTTCCGGAGCCCACACGGACTCCCCTCTACCGGATAGGAGGAAACGGATTCCAACCTACCAGTCTGTCATACATATCCAAGGGATCATCAGAACCCGAGGATCTATCTCTGATCCCACAGTGCAGACCGACTCCACATAGCATTCACATAAACCATCATAGTCATAAAACATGAGATTTATAATACACTTTACAATTCGTTTCATCTTGCTGAACAATCTTTTCAGTAGAACATACTTTTCATGGGAATAACGTTCGTAAAAGCTTGTAAATAAATCATGCTCATAAACATACCCTGATTAGTAAAATATTAAGCTTTCGTTTACGTAAAAGTCATGTAAAATAACCGGCATTTCCACATAATCACTTTCTTTGGAACACACGTAAGATCACGTATTTTAGTTAGAAAAACTCACCTTGATAACGTTGAACGCACTCCTTAACTACCTCTAAGCTAATCCAATCGAACACCTAAGGCATTAGATTCGAATCAGATTAAACGGTTCAATCTTACTGACCAGTGAACACTTTCCGGATACAGAGACTTTCCGGACGCTTAGAACTTTCCGGACGCACTATCCGGACTCTAGTCCTTTCCGGACATACTATCCGGACTCTAGCCCTTTCCGGACACACTATCCGGACTCTACCCTTTTCCGGACACATTATCCGGACTCTACCCCTTTCCGGACACACTATCCGGAAAGATACCCATCCGGTAACTCTCACAAAACTACCCGGACATTTGCAAACCATCCGGACACTACTGAAACACCATTGTCCGGAAACTACGGCTGTCCGAAAAACAGTTAACAAAAGTGATCATTAAACCCGTTTTCAGCCATTAATTTGATTAGACCAGCCTAAGGGTTCATCCACCAAACCTAAACATCCACTTAAACCACTTTCTTTCCAATAAAACGATTTACAAGGACAAAAACCCTCAAAACCCACTTTTAAGGAAATGTGGGTGAAAACTCATTGAATCATTGATTTCAGACATAAGAATCTAGACCACTTAAGAAAAGAACACTAAATTAACAAGAGATAAGAATTACCTTACTGATTTCTTCTCTGATTCTTCTCTTCCTTGATTTCTTCCCAAGAACACTCTTTTCTTCTCTCCTTTCTTTCTCTTAGCCGCCAAACCTCAAAACCCCCAAGAATAATACTGATTTCTACAAAATGGGTTGCCCTAGGGATTAGAACCCTTAACTATCTTTACAAGAATAACAAAATAGTCCCTTAACTTATCTTTCATTCTTTTAACATTAGCCACTAAACTTTCAAATTTGCTATATAAAACCCGGTTGTTACAGTTTGTCTCGGTACAAATTTGACATCCTTAAAAATAAACTAGCTTATTTTTTTGGTACATGTTTGCATGATATAAGCTAGCTTTTTAATAAGCTGTTTGGAGTAGCTTATAAGAAACTTTTTTTGACATTTTTCAATTATGCCCTCATTAATATTAGTTATTATGTATTAACAATTAATTATAAATAAATATTAATTATTAAAATTTAAATATAATATTACTTAATATTAAATAAAAATTATTAATTAAATTTAATTATATATAGATATTAGTTATTGTTCATCACATCATTTATTTTTATAATATTATTATTTTAAAATTAATTAATATATTTTATTTATTAATTACTATTATCTTTTAATTATTATTCAATTATATTTTTCTTATTATATATATAACGGTTATTTAAAATCATATGTTAATGTAAACTTTTTTTTAAACTTGTTATAACAAATTAAAAGTTTGTAATATATATATATAGGGTTGGGTTCCAATGAAAACTCATTTTCAATTGTGAACATGAGGACAAGTCACAGTCATTGATCAAGATTTGGAAAACTAATCAATGGTTAAAACTTAATGAAACAAATTGAGAAGTGATTAGAGACAAATATGGAAATTTGAATCAGCGCCTACCATCTTTGAATTTTTATTTTCTTTTTTAATTAAAAAACTTTTACCCTCTTAAAGTTTAAAATAAATTATCTTAAAAATTACTACTATTTTAATCAAACAAATTACATAAAAAAAACGAGAATTTCGTGCTCTTCGATAAGACATCCATCTCGATATAGTTTTTTCTTCATTTTAACCGTTTTTACGTGAAATGCTATGTATGTGTTATATTCAGTATGAATATGTATGCATGTTTCCTGTTGTCCATATTCAATATGAATAACAAAGGGGAACGTTCATTCACTATTCATGACGAATAACACAGTATTCAAAATGAATAATACAACATTCAGGATGAATAATACACGAATTCCTGAATCATGTATTATTAAACATGAATCATGTATTATTCACTTTGAATGTTGTATTATTCATCCTGAATGATACATTATTCATGATGAATAATATATGAATGACCCGTGAAGGTGTGAACACATGACGCACTCTCTTTTGTTTTCTAATTCACAACCGTGACTTGGTTTTATTCTTTATGAATATGTATGCACATCTCCAGGTGTCCACATTCAGTATGAATAACAAAGGTGAACGCTCATTCACTATTCATGATGAATAACACAATATTCAGAATGAATAATACAGTATTCAGTATGAATAATACATCATTCAGGGTGAATAATACATGATTCATGAATCGTGTATTATTCACCCTGAATGATGTATTTTCATACTGAATGATACATTATTCATGAAGAATAATACATGAGTGACCCGTGAAGGTGTGGAGACTTGACGCACTCTCTTTCGTTCCTCGGTTCTCAATCAAAACTCGATAGGTTTCCGATTCATCTCGATGGGTGTTGAGTTACGGTAATGAAGAACACGATGTCTTAGGACGTTTAAGAAAGTGTTGTAGAAGGTGATGTCGAGTTACAGACTTACGGTGTCGAGATGTTATAAACACTTGAATACATAAATAATGATAATGAATATAACACATATATGACATTTCACGTAAAAACGGTTAAAACAAAAAAAAACTATATCGAGATGGATGTCATATCGAAGAGCACGGAATTCTCGTTTTTTTGATGTAATTTGTTTGATTAAAATATTAGTAATTTTTAAGATAGTTTATTTTAAACTTTAAGGGGGGTAAAAGTTTTTAATTAAAAAATAAAATAAAAATTCAAATATGGTAGACGTGAGTTTAAATTATCTTCCCTTTTTACCCCTAATCACCTTAATTAATAATTTCAATTAAAAACTCTATTTAATATGTAACAACCCAAATTCTTGTGGATTTTAGAGTTTGGTGGTCAAAGTGAAATAAATGAAAGTTAACTTGAGGGACTAAGTTGTCATTTGGAGAAAGAGGGGTAGGGCACAAATCCCTAGGGCAGCCCCCATTTCACTAATCAGTATTTTGGTGTTGGTGTTTGGAGGCTAAGAGAGGGAGCAAAAGAAAGAAAGAGAGAAAGAAAGGGTTTGAGAAGAAATCAAGAGAAAAGAGGAATCAAGCTAGAATCTGAAAGGTAATACTTCCTAATTCGTTCTTCTAATTAGTGTGGTGCTTCTCCTTCTTATTGTTTTGGATTCTTAAGACAGATGTTGTTGATTATTAAGTTTTCACCACATTTTCTTGAAAATGAGTCTTATGGGTTTTTGTCTCTATAAACCGATTTAAGGGAGTATTTATGGTTTAAATTGGGTATTTGGAGTTAGTGGATGAACCCTTGTAGATATCTGATCAAACTAATGGCAAAAATCGGGTTAATGATCACTTTTAATAGGTCTGGGTTCGAACAGCCGTGTTTTCCGGACACCAGTTTTCGGTGGTGTCCGGATAGGTTGCAGGTGTCCGGGTAAGTGCCCATGAGGGTGTCCGGGTGTTTCTTAGTCTCCGGGTAGTTTTTCCCGGATAAGTCTAGCGTCCGGATTGTTGTGTCCGGACAATGCGGTGTCCAGAAAAGTGTTGTGTCCGGAAAAGTGTTGTGTCCGGAAAACTGTTGTGTCCGGAAAGGGGTATCCGGACAGTAGGTCTGAGCTATTTATCTGATGCGAATCTATTGCCTTAGGTGTTCGTTTGGGTTAGCTTGGAAGTATTTAAGAAGTGCGTTGTACGTCAAGCAAGGTGAGTTCCCTAAACCCTTTTACGACTTAAAGTGTTACATGATTTTGACTGATTATGGTTTCATTTACGAGAATGAAGTTTTTATAACCGTTATGCATGTTTTCCATGAAATACCTATTTTACTTGAGAAAATGTATTGTACTTGATGAACTGAGAATGACGACTTACTAAGGTTTTAAAGGTGCAAGTTTTATGAAATGAATGACGTGCTATGTGGAGTCGGTCTACACTGTAGGATCAGAGATAGATCCTCGGGGTCTGATGATCCCTTGGATGTTTATGACAGACTGGTAGGTTGGAATCCATTTTCCTCCTATTTCGAGTAGAAAGGGGGGTCTGCGTAAGCTCCGGGAAGGGGAGTTTGCGTAGGCTCCGGTTGAGGGCGAGAGGGTAACCCATTGGGCCCCGATCGCAGAATGTTTATGTGATCCTATATACAGTGTAGTACCATGCCTGATGTTATGTTAAGGTTTACGTTGATATTTTTTTATAAACGATATTATACTGTGTACATGTTGTTTTTGGAGGGAATTCACTAGACCTTTTGGTCTAACCCTCGCTTTTCAAAACTAAACCATTTTCAGGTAAGCGTGCCATGAGTTCTTCAAGTAAGAACTAGGGGCGATAAGAAAGGACTTGGAGCTTAGGGCGTCTCCAAGATTTTGCCTACGATAATTATAGAATAGTTCTCGGCTGTGGAATTTAAAGACTTCCGCTGTCAATTTTGCTTAGTATGAATTATTGATAATGTAAAGACAAGATTTTATGTAATTCGAATGCTTATTTATGGTTGTTGCATGTTATGAAATTTGGGACGTTACAAATGGTATCAGAGCCTTAGTTTAAGGGATTTAGGTGACCAATAAGGCCTAAACTTAAACTGTAAGAAGAGGAACACAGCCGAGACATAGGATTGCCTCTAGGAACGATCACTATGTATGCGCTTAGGAATAAGGTGCCAAAGACAAACATGTAAGGTAAGTTTGGGATTACACCGGGCCAGTGTAATTAAGAACTTACAGGTACATGTGCGTGCTTACAATACCTTACTTATAGCAAATTTGTTGTGTCACGTCTAGCAAGGATTAACTATCGGTTTCTTTCAGTTTAGCGCTATGGCTGGGAGAACGTTGAGGAATAGGTCAGCAAGATCCCCGAGGGATAGACCGAGCTCCATTGTTTGGGGAAGTGTCGTGTAAGAGTCATTATGATGTGATGTATGTAGACATCGTAGAGAAGAAACGTTGTAAAGAATGTTATGAGTCGTCTAGAGGTAGCTCTTCGTGGATTCGGAGAGGATGAATTTTTGAGTTTGAGTAAGACTCCAGTTTCGGGAGAGTCCTAGTTATGGAAACCATGGGATAGATCAGTTGGGAGGGTAAGATCGAAAAGTGTCAAAACCTTGAAAGTATCAATGGAGCCCTGACTTTTTAGTCTAGCTTTTCATTGGCAGGATAAATGGAATAAGGTACTTATAGTGAATTGAAAGCATGTAGAAGTAGAAGGTGAGACAGTCGTCAAAGCGAAAATAGTGTGACATGGTTGAGTAAGTGAGATGTGGAACGCATGTACATCAAGTTAGTGCTTGACCGAGAGGGCGACCCTTGGTCGAAGGAAGAGTGTCAAGGATAAGTTGCGCGGGTAAAGCGGTTGACCTTGCTAGGGTGAGTAGCCTTCAATTGCAAGTAGAGTTTCATGCATAGCTTTCTTAAATATAACATGAAAATTTTCACGATTTAAATTAAATGTGTAAATATCAATTTTGATCGAAGAGGAGTCAGAATGTGTAAGCGTATGTTTAAAGAAGAGGTGATTTCATTCCCATTGCACAATGAAATTTGGAGCCTAACGATTGCAAAGTATTTCACACTTTTCATGATAAGTTAAATCATTACAAAAGGTCGAGAAGCCGTGTGCCAGCAAAACTTTTACAATCAAATGAATTTTAACCGATTGATATCATATGAAAGAGTGTGAGAACCGACTGGTTTACTTGGTGTCAGTAATTTATTTCGAAATTGTGTCGTATGAAAGGATTTTCATTCAACGTATTACTGCCGTAATAACATCGTTCGGAATTGAGTAAGATTAAGGTTCACGAAAAGATGTATGCAAACGATTCTCGAATCGTTGTGCAGGGCGTTGAAGTTATAAGAGTGATGGAGTCATGTGTACCCAAGTGTTTTCCAAACGTTGTTTATTTAAAATGATGAAAGGTGCGAAAAGATTTATTTACTGTATTGTCATGCATGAAGGCTATGAACCTACTAGGTCGTAGAGTATTACGTCTTAAGCTAAGGAAGAACTTCGAGAGCGGAGAGGCGTTGGTCAAGTCAGTGGAGAACATATGTAGTTTTGGTATATGTGTTTAAAAGGAGAGTTGGACCTTGGAAGAGTCGGGAATGGATTTTAGTGTCAGGTGTATGAAGGACTGTACCTTTGCTCGGTGACTGAGAACACAGTTGCCGAGGGGCGATGGTGTCCGGAGGAAGGACTAGGAGTCATCAAGGTAATGGTTTTAGCAACTCTTTATGAGTAGTGTTGTGAGGCAGGAACGAAAGGTCCACGGTGTGGGACATGAGTTTCGAAGGGAGCTTGTAATATTGATGTTACATGAGTAAGTTTCGAAATAGGGGCGACGTATTATAAAGTTAACTATGATGTGTAAGGAGGAATAGGTCTCGTAAGGAACTCATGTTAGAGGATAGGTTAAGGAAGTAGTTAAGAGTTGTCTTTTGTTGTTGAAGTCGGCAACGGTGTATGTTGGCCGAGACCGAAGACTCAACCAGACGAGTGTAAGTTGATAGAATATCTTGTAGAGGTGTTAAATTAGTAAGAGACGGTTGTTGTTGAATAGGCGTTCTATTTACGAGGTGAGGAGGGTCCGTAGAAGGACAAGGTGTGTAACACAAGCGGAGTGAGTGTAGACTATTCCAGTCAGTAAGAAAATGTGCCGTGTCTAAGAAAGGACTCGGATCATAAAGAGCTAGCTAGGATGTTTGTGTTTGAGCTAAGTGTGAACTCGTGAGTCATAGTTCGACAAGTTGGGAGAGAACTAAGTAGCAAGACAGACTCGTTTGTAGTATACGGGAGAATATGAAGGAAAGGGTGAATTGTGTACGAATGACCATGAGAGACTTGGTCGGTAGTGTGATGATAGGAGTGGTGGATGTACGAACGAATAGTAGCTTCAATTGCCAAGATATATGTGTCAGTCGGTGATGTAGTAAGGCGATGTTAGAAAGATGGAGGATTAGAAGGAAGTCCTTTTGGGATTTCGGGTAGAGTGTACATTTTGCAATCCCAGTTGTTGAAGTACGTGGTTTGTAAGTTGGTGATATTTTGACTGTTATCGGAATGGAATGTCGGGGCAGAATTGGGTGATTGCCCAGCTGTGAGACCAAGCTTTGTGGTTATGTATGTTGTTAAGTGTATTCTTGAAGGCAGAGTAAGTTTAAAGAAGATGATGAATAGATTAGTCAAGCTGTAGTATAGTAGATGAGAAATCGTTAAAGAATGAAAATTGTTCCTTATGCGTGAGGGAATGATCCTAGAAGGAAATAGTTGGAAATTTTGGTTATGTTTAAGGAATGACATGATGATGATTGTGGGCCGGAGTGGTAGTATGATCATTAGTTGATTTGAAATGTCATGACAGAGGTATAAGCCTTTGGTTGGTTGATTAAAATTTTATAGATTTGTTAGGTAATGACGTTCATTTGTTCTTACAGGATGTGTTACAATTCTTGGGAAAGTGTTATTGAGATTAACACACTGATTATTAAAGAATTATTTAAGGTAAATCTAAGTAAGAAAGCCGGGATGACGGTATATATACATCTGTCTGATTTTATGATCATGGTGGTTAATCGAAAGAATTGTGGAACCCGAGCTTCGGGGTGTTCCTGAGTTAATAGATCCGTTTGTAATAGGGAATCCAAGGGGGTGGATTATTAGAATGAATAGGGGACGTTACTAAGCAACACACTTTGGGGTCATTAGAAGTTTAAAGAGGACGAGGGTTGTGTTAGTCAAAATGTGGTGGGATAGATGTGAAATCCTTAAAGAATGTGAATTGTTGCTTATGTGTGAAAGAAATGTCTGAGAAGGTAAAAATTAGAGATTAAAGAATGTGTAGTGACGTCGAACAATGGTCTTGTTTCAAGACGGCTTGGTTGAATGCCTTAAGATAAGATCTTGGTGCAACTGCTTGGTTATGTGAGTATTGAGAAAGCGATACCAGCATGTGGAAAGGTCGGGAGAGAGGGGGCAAATAATGCTCGGTGGGCAATGCTCCACGCTAACGTGGGGAGGTGAAGATAGTATGTCGGAATAAGTGAGTAAGCTGGAAGTAGTAAACCTGACGGTGATGCCGAAAGGTGCAGTGTTGTGTAGATTGTCATTGATAAGTGAGCGAACTTTGGAAAGAATTTTGAGGAAGGAAATTTGCGTATGATTTTGTGCAGGAAAGAAATGGATAAGGCAACTGAATAAGTTAGGTTAGCGATTTGTGAGGAATGTTTGAATGAATTGGTTGTGCAGTGATTAAGTTAGAGAAAATAGCATGGTGTGACCAGGGTTACCCCTCCCAGTGGAAGTGAGGATATCCGGGGTTATGTTTTATCCGAATGAACGAACGTGGTATCCGGAAGAATTTGATGTGTTTTAGGATAAGTTTAATCTGAGTAGGTGAACACTTCAATGATGGGTTAGAGGTTCCTACTCTTAGTTACGTTTAAGTATTAGGTGGTGAAGTGGTGAGGATGGGAGAGGTGATTGTCGAACTGCGGTCTATGTGGTCCGAGATAAAGGAAATGTATCTGCATAGACGATTGTTGAGTGGTGCAAGGTGGTGAGTTATAATATGATGAAGGAACTCGGGGTTGTGAGTTGTCGGGATGTATAGGGTTGGCCCTGTGCCAAGCTGTCAAGTGAGTGACCGTTTCTTAGTAAATGAATCTCGTGTTGTAGTGGAGGATGCCGCCAGGTTCCTCCTTTTGGGAAGTAAATATGCTTGAGAAGCCTTATTTATTCTTCTATGGTTAAGACCGCTTGAATAGGAACAATAGCCTGCAAGTTAGAGTACCGTAAGAATTGAAGGGTTTGCATCTAATGATCCATGTTTCGAATCTAATGAGGTGGTTGACTGAGTCAGAAGCGGCTTTACATTGGGGAAGGGTCTTTTGGGGTGTGGGCATGATACCCGCATCTTTTCCAATAAGGAATTCCGGGGACGGAATTCTTTTAAGGAGGGAGTGTTGTAACAACCCAAATTCTTGTGGATTTTAGAGTTTGGTGGTCAAAGTGAAATAAATGAAAGTTAACTTGAGGGACTAAGTTGTCATTTGGAGAAAGAGGGTAGGGCACAAATCCCTAGGGCAGCCCCCATTTCACTAATCAGTATTTTGGTGTTGGTGTTTGGAGGCTAAGAGAGGGAGCAAAAGAAAGAAAGAGAGAAAGAAAGGGTTTGAGAAGAAATCAAGAGAAAAGAGGAATCAAGCTAGAATCTGAAAGGTAATACTTCCTAATTCGTTCTTCTAATTAGTATGGTGCTTCTCCTTCTTATTGTTTTTTATTCTTAAGACAGATGTTGTTGATTATTGAGTTTTCACCACATTTTCTTGAAAATGAGTCTTATGGGTTTTTATCTCTATAAACCGATTTAAGGGAGTATTTATGGTTTAAATTGGGTATTTGGAGTTAGTGGATGAACCCTTGTAGATATCTAATCAAACTAATGGCAAAAATCGGGTTAATGATCACTTTTAATAGGTCTGGGTTCGAACAGCCGTGTTTTCCGGACACCAGTTTTCGGTGGTGTCCGGATAGGTTGCAGGTGTCCGGGTAAGTGCCCATGAGGGTGTCCGGGTGTTTCTTAGTCTCCGGGTAGTTTTGCCTGGATAAGTCTAGCGTCCGAATTGTTGTGTCCGGACAATGCGGTGTCCGGAAAAGTGTTGTGTCCGGAAAAGTGTTGTGTCCGAAAAACTGTTGTGTCCGGAAAGGGGTATCCGGACAGTAGGTCTGAGCTATTTATCTGATGCGAATCTATTGCCTTAGGTGTTCGTTTGGGTTATCTTGGAAGTATTTAAGAAGTGCGTTGTACGTCAAGCAAGGTGAGTTCCCTAAACCCTTTTACGACTTAAAGTGTTACATGATTTTGACTGATTATGGTTTCATTTACGAGCATGAAGTTTTTATAACCGTTATGCATGTTTTCCATGAAATACCTATTTTACTTGAGAAAATGTATTGTACTTGATGAACTGAGAATGACGACTTACTAAGGTTTTAAAGGTGCAAGTTTTATGAAATGAATGACGTGCTATGTGGAGTCGGTCTACACTGTAGGATCAGAGATAGATCCTCGGGGTCTGATGATCCCTTGGATGTTTATGACAGACTGGTAGGTTGGAATCCGTTTCCTCCTATTTCGAGTAGAAAGGGGGGTCTGCGTAAGCTCCGGGAAGGGGAGTTTGCGTAGGCTCCGGTTGAGGGCGAGAGGGTAACCCATTGGGCCCCGATCGCGGAATGTTTATATGATCCTATATACAGTGTAGTACCATGCCTGATGTTATGTTAAGGTTTACGTTGATATTTTTTTATAAACGATATTATACTGTGTACATGTTGTTTTCGGAGGGAATTCATTAGACCTTTTGGTCTAACCCTCGCTTTTCAAAACTAAACCATTTTCAGGTAAGCATGCCATGGGTTCTTCAAGTAAGAACTAGGGGCGATAAGAAAGGACTTGGAGCTTAGGGCGTCTCCAAGATTTTGCCTACGATAATTATAGAATAGTTCTCGGCTGTGGAATTTAAAGACTTTCGCTGTCAATTTTGCTTAGTATGAATTATTGATAATGTAAAGACAAGATTTTATGTAATTCGAATGCTTATTTATGGTTGTTGCATGTTATGAAATTTGGGACGTTACATAATATAAGTCATTGGATCAATAGAGATGGAAGGGCCAAGATTCGTCCTCACGTTCACAATTGAATTTGAGTTTTCATTTGAACTTTTTTTTCTCTCTCTCTCTCTCTCTATATATATATATATATATATAATAATAATAATAATAAATTTTAAATTCTTTAAATTAACATATTATATTATTTAATTTTTTACTACCTTGTTTGTTTTAGTTAATATATTATATTGTTATAAATTTGTTTAATTATATTATCAAATATTATAATTGATATTTTTTCAAGATGTTTTTTTGTTTAATTTATATGCTTATAAGCTAGTTTTTGCCAAACGTGACTTATTCATCAGATAGTTTATCAACTACCAGCTAGCTTGCCAAACATAGCCTAAAACACTATAAATACTATAACTGGTGGGTCATTTGAACTCTAAAAAACCAACTTCAATCACACACTAAATACATCTTTAATATATAATTATAAAAGTTGAATAAATATTAATATTTAATTTTAGGGATCGACTTTATTGGCCTCCAAATATAGAGACTTGTTTTTATTGATATCCATTTTTTAGTGTTTTATTGTTGGGTTGAAGAAGAAAACACCTTCATTTTTGTGTTTTTTGTGTTGGATTGAAGATGGTCTTATCGGGTAAAACTCTAGTTCATCAAAATGACATCATATGCAGCAATTTACCCGATAAGCATTAACCAGATAAGAGTCATCACCCTCACTTACTGGATAAGATATTCGGTCATTGTCATCCTCTTACGGGGTAAAGATATTTGGTCCTTACCATGTTTACTCAGTAAGGCCTTCCGTATCGTACGCGGGCTCGGGCTCGGGCTCGGAGAGGGTTCGGCGGGCTCGGAGCGGGTTGCGCTACGGGGGGGGGGGGGGGGGGGGAGCGGGCTCGGGTTCAGCCCCGGGTTCCAAACCCCGTTCAACCCGATGCTTTTCTTTTCTTTTTTTTAAATAATTTGAAAATAAATAAATCCAACGGCTATATTTTTATTTATTTTTTTTTAATTTTTTTTCAATTTAATCACACTATATATATTAATCCAAACCCATATTATTTTTCACACAAAACTCTCTCAAACTCTCTTAAACCCTCTCAAATTCTCTCAAACTCTCTCAAATTTCATCATGAATCCAAACAAAACACCTACATCCCGTCGTAACCGACCGGATACACCGCAAACGCAAGAAGCCCCGGAGCTTGGTTTTCAAGAGTTTGCACAACAAGGTTATCATCCGCACTTTTCGCAACCAATTCCGCCACAATTTTCGCAACAATTTTCGCCACAAAATCCGCCACAATTTTCGCAACAATATCCGCAACAATTTTCGCAACAATATCCGCAACAATTTTCTCAACAATATCCGCAACAATTTTCGCAACAATTTCGCCAACAATATCCGCAACAAATTCCTTACCAACTTACACGTCCCGGTATGATTGAACAAGGTTTTACTCCGGCCAACTACAATATTCCTTCACCCGCAATCAATCTCGCCGACGACATTGTTCCGGAAACCCAACATTCTAGCCCGCACACACCACAATCCATCTACACACAACCATCAAACCCGGAACCATCAAACCCGAGACCAACGAGAAAAGGAAAAAACAAACAATATGAAAATAGAGCCCCCAAACAGATGTGGAGTAAAGAGGAGGAACTCGCGTTAGTGTCAGCGTGGGTTGACGTTTCGGAGGACCCCGTTATTGGTAACGCACAAACCGGTGGTAATATTTTTATTGTTATTATTATTATTATTGTTATTATTATTATTATTAATATTATTATTATTATTATTATTCTTGTTAATATTCTTATACTTGAATTTACATAAATGTAGAAAGTTTTTGGACCCGTGTCGGGCAAGTGTTCTTTAGTTTAATGGGTCGCGCCAATTGTAGAACAACTCATCAACTCAACACCAAGTTCAACGACCTCAATAAAAGAATAAATTCTTTTGGCGACATCTACAACAACTTGCTCACTAATAGAGGGAGCGGAATGAGTGAGGCCGACATTTCACGAACGGCACACGAACGGTACCGAGCACAACTTGGGCTTGCTTTCACTCACGAACAAGCTTGGGAAGTCCTCAAAAAATGTCCAAAATAGGGAGCCGTTCCAACGATGACGACAACTTCATCGCGGGGTTCAAAACGTACCAACCCTTCCAATGATGACGATGACGACAACTTCATCGAGCAACTTCAACGACCCATTGGGAGAAACAAGGCAAAAAAAACATCAACGAGTAATACGAGCGGGTCGAATACGAACGAAAGTATTACTCAGTTGTTCACGACGTTCAACGAGAAGATTGATGATACAATGGAGTACAAAATGAAAAAACTCGAACTCGAACGAGAAAAGTTGGAACACGAACGAGAAATCGAACGAGCAAAACGATTTGAAAAAGACTTCGAGTTTTTCATAACCCCGCATGATCACCTTTCGGGCCCCGCTTTGATGGCTACGGTAGCGAGAAAAGAGCAAATTAAAAAATATCATAATTGTTAGTGTTTTGTATTTTTTAATTTTTAATTTTTTAATGAATGATATAAATTTTTATTTTTATTATTTATCTTATTTTTATTTATTAAAAAATATATAAATATTTTTATGTTGTTAAATAATTAAATGTATAAATAAAAGAATTAAAAAAAATGAGGTGGCAAGAGGGCTTCTACGGAGCGCTACGGGTCTTTAGGGCTTGAGGGCTTGAGGAGAGGGTTAGGAGAAAAGCCGATGTGGCGCTTGAGGGCTTGAGGGCTTCTACGGAGCGCTACGAAAGGCCTAAGGAAGGTAAGGTAACTCGATAAACACTTACCAAAAAAATATTCCGTAAACGACCCCTTTAATATATTTAATATGAATAAGGAAAACTAATTATTAAATAATGATTTGATTTTAATAATAAAACACTTTAATAATAGCTTGTGAGGCTTTTAAATTATGCAACTTTGAAGCCGTTTGACCGCAATTATTTTTCTTACTTCATTTGACCATTTAGAAATAAAAATTGTAATATGTTAAAGGAAAAACGAAACAGAACACAATAGAATGGAGAGAATTAATCGTAATTCTCATTAATTATGGTAATATCTAATACTAGGAAAATATTCTTTCAATCACTTCCTTTTGATGATGGCACATATCCTTCAACACTCCCCCTTGTGCCGAATCAAATGAGTGATGGTGCATAGTTCTTGCCTCATTAAAACCTTACGCCAAAGA
Organism: Saussurea involucrata; assembly: GCA_033807775.1. Lineage (NCBI taxonomy): Eukaryota > Viridiplantae > Streptophyta > Magnoliopsida > Asterales > Asteraceae > Saussurea > Saussurea involucrata. Next base: position 43,360,881 of record CM066325.1, on the reverse strand, counting down.
AACAAAACCCAGTGGAAAAAATAAAAACTTTAGGCGAAGGAAAGAGTACAAGACACCAATAAACAATTCATTTAGTTTACCATTTTTCTTGATTTGTGCATCAATCAAGAGATATGGAAATCAAGATGATGTATAAAATGTTGCCTCACTAAAACCTTGCACCAAGGAACAAAACCCAATGGAAAAAATAAAACCTTGGTTGAAGGAAAGAGCACAACATACCAATATTACATATATAGTATACTCCCCCTTTTGTCTACCACTCCCCCTGATTCGTGCATTAATCAAAGGAGGTTTAAAACATTTCCATTTCAATACTTTCTACATGTTTCCCAAATATGGTTTTACGTATTGATTTGGTAAACAAACATGTCACATTTTCCTCACATCTTATTCAGTTCACTTGAATCTTGAGGAGAATTGATTATATAAAAACTTAAGCAAAATATGCTTTGTGTTATAACCCTTGATATATCTTACTTTCATTTCTTCGATACATGATGCATTATTTCCATACATGCAAGTTGTATAATGGTTAAACTCAAAATTACCAGCTCCTCTTATATGTGTAATGATAGTCCTTAACCATATACACGCTTGAATAGTCTCATGGAGAGTAAGATTGTTGATAATATAAGAAGATAGCTATTAAGGGTTTGCTTAGTTTACTTCCAAGCAATCGGCATGTTCCATATGATAATTCCTTATCCAGTTTGGGAACAACCTTTATATCAGTCAAACATATACCTAATATCAGCAAATATATACCAAGGCATTGTTTGGTGTTTTTCTATAAGAGCGAGTACTTTTGCCACTCACAATTTAAGTAGGTATTGAACTTCCATTATCAATTCCATTTATCTCCGTAGGGAAAATTATAAGCCCACGTCAATGGTGCCAAAAGATTAATTTGAAATCATTCCAATGACGTTGCGTTGGCGCTGAGCTAAATCTAGCTGACAAGTTCAGTGAGAAGTACAATATACGGTCAAGTGTATTATGTTGAGTACAATAATGCCCCTATTGTACTTAGGTATGGAATTTCAACTCCCAACACCTATTCGTCATCATCCTTTAGACGAAATGGATATTTCCTTATATCCAACACTTTGACCGATCATGGGAGTGCTAGTCGGATGCGCTTTGTCCATATTAAGTCGCATGGTCATTTTCTGGACATATGCGGATCGGTGGATTAATATTCCACAAACTCAGTGTCCTAGTTCAAGTATCTAGACACAACCAAGTTTTCCCAAGATCTTTCATCTCAAAATCAGAATTCAAGTAGCTTGTGGTTTCTCTTATTTCATCAAGAGTGTCTATTATGTTCATAACATTGACATATAGAGCTACTTCGAAAGACTGGAACTTGTTTTCCTAAACAAATACGCAAGGGCACAGTTCATCGTTCTTATATATCATTTCCCAATCAAGTATTCACTCAGGCGGGCATACCACATCCGCATAGATTGCTTTAATCAATAAAGTGAGTGTTTCATATTTATTGTAATCGCATTTTATAGTTTAAAGTTATTTGATTTTGGTATAATGCCATCAAGCACTTTTATATCTCTGAATTTAGATCCCCATAGAGATATGTAGTAACTACATCGTTGAGCTGCAATTTCCAGTCCTTCGGAAACTACTTGGCTATATTAATTAGCAGAACGCTGTCCATCACAAGAGAGTAAGTCTTATTGTGGTCAATCTAGTGCGTTGTGAGAAACCTTGCGCCAAAGGAGAGCCTTATAAATTATGACTTAATTATTCTCATTACGCTTCCCTGACAAATGATTTATCTATATCCTATAGGCTTTACACTTGGTCGGTTAGCACTACCGAACCAAATACCTGTTCATTTGTCAAATAATTATCCTGGATTGCTTCTTTTCATTTAGGCCAATTTGCTCTTTGTTGACATTCTTCAACTGAGCATGGTTCGATGACATCGTGCTCTATTATCTCATAAGCAACGGTATATGCAAATATATCATCATTGAGTATGTATGATCTATACATCGACTCATATTCATTTGAGATTTCTTTGATCTCTGGAAACAGTATTAACTTCGGAGCGTCCTCCAGTAATGATTCATAGACATAGATTTAATCAGAGATAATCTCATGTATTGATGATATATAGTTGTGCCTTACTCTTCTCTTCCTTTAGATGAGTATCTATCGAACCAAGTAGTTTCCCCCATTTTCTTTTGGGAGCTACGACCTCAACCACACCTCCACCATGTGTGATTGCAACGTACTTCCAGCGACGTTGTGCCCTTGTTCAGGGACTTTTGACCTTGCGAGTATATTTGCAGCTCGTATATGTGATTTTGTCACTCTAGATAATATTAAACGTATCAGGTATCGAGTCTGATTCGTTTGACTTCAACTTTACATTGTGATATTTTTGGGGATCAAAATGAGACACAATTGAAATATTCAATGACACTTCCTGTTGTTCCCATGGAAAATCCTTTTTCCTATCTCCCCCTAACAACAGGAAGATTGTCTCATCAAAGTGACAACCCGCAAATCTAGCGATAAAGGGATCACTCGTTAAAGGTTCTAATTAGCGGATAATTGTTGGGGGTTCATATCCAACATTTGATGACTCGTCTTTAAGACCCATTTTGGTACGCTGTGGGGGCGTAATTGGCACATATACAACACAACCAAACATACGTAAATGTAAAACATCAGGCTTATATCCAGTTACCAACTGGTACGCATAAGATTGGTTGGCTGGTTGTGGGTCTAAACACGAATAAGTAAAGTTGCATGTAATATTGCATAACCCCATGTAGATCTGGATAAATTGGTGCGCATAACCAATGCTCTAGCTACCATCTATATTCTTTTGATGACAACTTTTATCATTCTAGGAGACCATTTTATATATACAAAAGGGGTATAGGAAACTCTACATTAATCTCTATACATATGCAATAATCATCAAATTCTTATGATGTAAATTCTCCAGCATTCTAAGTCATGCAGACTTGATGAAAAAATCAGGGTGGTTAGTCCTTAAACGTATAACTAGTGCTAGGAGTGCAACATTTCATGTGGACAATAATACGACACGTGTTCATCGTGTCAAAACCAGAACCATAAAGTACTTTAATGGCCCGCATTCTGGATGTTTATGTCCATAAATATCACCTTGTATTCGTTGTAAGAATGGAATATTTTAATATTATGTCCTTAGCTTTAGGATGTTCTCATTCCTGATTTGGCTAAGGATCAGGGTATATAAAAGTTCTAGGTATTAGAGAGGGCATGTTATGATGGTGGTGTTGCTTCTTGTGCACTAGAAGTCAACAGTTACAATTTGGTTAATTCCCTCGTTTTATCTTTCACTCGAAAGAAATGTATCTAAGTGTATTTCCAATACATAGATCACTATGTCATGACCATGGTGTCCCACGTGGTCATGCCGAAACATATATGTGTCATTGTCCCAAAGTTCTTTATTGGTGACAAAATATGTTTTAATGACATAGATAATCCATTAATTTGATACATTAATTTCTCTAATGTATGTTGCTTTCATATCATTAGAGTTGACGTGCATATACCCATTTCCATTCTTATAATATGATTTCTCATTAATACGAATATCTTAACAAGGTTCCTATTAATATAGTGTTTTAGTGATTGATCTTGTGTCATTAAGCAACAAGTGACAGTCTATCGTCTAAGTGTTTGGAGGATTAAAATAATTAATTCAATGAAAATAATCTATTTCTTAGGATTGTATGAGATGCCACAAAAAACAATCAAGTTCTCCTCGATACATTCCTACATGGAACGAAGAATGTTGAGAGTTTTGTTTTTGATGTGTTTCTTCACATCTATAATGGTTATAAGACCGGGTGTTTATATGAAAATGCAATTAATATGATAGTTAAAATTCATTCAAATAAACTTATATTCAATCAATCTTAGATATGACATAGTTCATTTATAACTTGTCCCATTTTCTATTAGGCGTTCGTTCCCGACTCTTGCCATGAATTTGACCCTTTCCACAACCTTGTCCATATGGTATATATTTAGCATATGTGTGTGGATTAATATGTTCAACTCACTATCCTTTGGAGTTCTTTCCACCTCCAACGCTTGCCTTATTAACCCCAAGAATTTTCTTTATCCGAGTATGTCTAGTGTTAGTCCCAGATGGCTAACCAAGTATTGTAGAAGGGGGGGGGGGGGGGGGGTTGAATACAATACTCAAAATTTTCACAATTTTAATTCTTTATATTGAAAATCTTTCAACAAGAATTACACATAGAAAACTTAAGACTGTTGCGGAAAAGAACAGATAAACTATTCTAACAATCTTACACAAAGTATACTAACAAAATAACTAAGAACACTTAGAACAAAGCTATAAAGTTTTAAGGCTTAAAGGAAGATTTCTTTCACTGAGAGAATTCTTAAAGCCCTGAGAATTGCATGAAGAGCACTTCTCCTTTTATAGTGCCAAGGAGTGCCCAAGCATTAAATGCTTGGGACACTTGTCATCTTCACATATGCTGATAATGTTGACTTCAGGAGAACTGTGAAGTCCTTGTCACTTTTCACTAGGTGCAGACAGAGTAGCTTGAGCAGATAAAAGGGACCTTAACTGAAAGTGGATAAAGAGACAAACTGTCACTTTTCTCTGCTGGAGGATATTGTCCCATAATAAATGATCTTCTGTCTTGAGCTTTTAGCACCGAAGTGGTTTCCACCGAGATTGAGAAATCTTCGGTGGAAAGAAGACTAGTCCACCGAAATTGCAAGCATGTTTCGGTGGTGAGAGGACCACCGAAATTGCAAGCATGTTTCGGTGGTGAGAGGACCACCGAAATTACAAGTATATTTCGGTGGTGAGAGGAGCACCGAAAGAGTCATCGGTGGTGGATGGGGCCACCGAATTTGTCCATGCACTTCGGTGGAAGAAGGCCACCGAAATTGTCCTATAAATTCGGTGGAGAGAAGGCCACCGAAATGTCAAGGAATTTCGGTGGTGATGACTTGTTTGAATGTTGTCGAGAGTCTTCTATTTTCCACAAGTAGAGAGTCTTCAAGCTTGGTTTCGGTTGATCTTCGACTTCACCGAACATTTGATATCTTGTACAAGTCATTCAAAGAACCATGCATCCAAAATTTCTCTAAGTATAAAATGTTTTTCAAAGTATAAAAGGAGATCATGAGGTCATCTTCAAATCTTGATGACCCAACAATCTCCCCCTATTTGATGATGACATCCATACTTAGAAAAACATGAGTAAGACAGTGAATAATGCATGTTGACCCTTCTTTACTCTTTTGGGTTCTTTTTCACACAGTCCATTTTTTTTTGTGTGTGTGTGTATGTATATATGATATTTACATATGAGAAAAAAATAAAAAGGTATAGCTATACAAATGAATGAAATAATGGAAAGAAGTATAAACAATATGAACAAAGCAGATGTTACTTGTATCATTGGAGAGGAGAGTTGAAACTTATGTCTGACTTGAGGATTCTTCATTTTGATCAGCAGCCTGTTGATTTGTTGGAGAACTTTATCTTTCAGGCACTTTTGATTTTCTTCAGATGTTTCAAATCTTCAAGCCATTCACTTGCTCCAAAAGATTTCAGCCAAATGAGTTTGTGGTTTCTGGAAAGAGACAAACCCATTATGGTGAATAAGTGAATAAGCCTCAGGATGCTTCTGCCAATCTGTAGCATCTTGGCATCTTTTCCTGTTTAGCATCATTAACTTGTCTTTTATTTGCTCCCCCTCAGTTAGATCAGTCGGTCTTTGTGTTACTCCCCCTCAGTTAGATCCGCCCGGACTGATGTGCTCCCCCTTGACCGGTCCGTCGATTTCCTCATTTTTTCAAGTTGGTCGCTGGATATGAGTACTGAGGGTTGATGTTGCTCCCCCTCAGATGAATTCTCCCCCTCAGCGGCCGACGCAGGAAAAACACCAAGAGTAAGTGAAAAAATCGGCCGAAAATGGGCAATTTTCGGTAGGAAAATTTGGAGAGTTTTTTTTTTTTCCACCGAAAATGAAGGAGTATCCACCGAAAATTGGCTATTTTCGGTAGGATTTTCGGTGGAAAATCGGTAGGTTTTTTTTTTTTTTTTTTTTTAAAAAAAAAAATCATTCCCACCGAAAATTTGCAAGAGTTAGACAAAAATTCGGTGTAATTTCTTGAAGAGGTTGAAGGAAAACTTCTAAGACATCTTCAGCAGAGTGTGGAGAAAGTCTTCTAAGGCATTATGGAGAGAACCTTCAAAGTGAAGAAAAGATTGGAATTTCATCTTCCAATTTTGATGACCCAAAAGATTGAGTTTGAGGATTTGGGGTGACATCTGCAGAAGAGTTTGTAGTGGGTGGATTTTATGAAAGGAGAAATGGGTTGCAAACCAAGAGTGAAAAATGATGGAAAAAGAGATGGGATGAGGAGATGACACATAGGAAGTTGGGTTAGGTGAGAGGAAGAGTATATGAGAAGCTAGATAAAATTGGTGGGGAGAGAATCGGTAGAGGAAATCTATCGGTGGAAGGTTTAGAAGGAGTCCACCGATTTTAGACTTCGGTGGAAGATGCAGAACGATTCCACCGAATTAAATTTCGGTGGAAAGTTAGATGAGAGAGAGATGCCACCGAATTTAGATTTTGGTGAAGGAAATGAAATTGGTGGAAGAAAAATATAGAAAAGAAGAGGTGGTGTTTGCATGGTTTGGGATTTCGGTGTAGGTGGGTGTCATCACAAAAAGATGGATTGTTATAGTCTTGGAGTTGATTGATGGAGGAGAGAGAAAAGGTGGTACTAAGATGACATCATATTGATGAGGTCATCAACACTTGGTTTACACATTCCACCGATGTATTATTATTATGATTATTATATATATAATTAGTACAACTATGAAATATATAAGAATAATAATAATACCAAATTGAGAATGTGCAACTTTCAAGTGTAGTAGAAAAGGGGTCGGTGGTGGTCTTGTGATGTGGGTGTTAGGGTTCTTCGGTGGAGAGAACAGCCAATGGTTATTTGGCGTGTATTTTGGTAAGAAAGAAAAATATGAGGGATCGGTGGAACGGTTTTGTCAACTTTCTCACTTGTCCACATAGATTCATCTGTCCAGCTCAAAATCTGCAATCACAAAGAATTCATTTTCTAGGTACCCATTTGGTAGTGGGTCCTTTTGGGTTAGAAGAAAAAGAATTGGTGTCACTTAGATCAAATCTTTCTTTCGGTCAGTCTTTGGCAAAATGAGAAGTATCACCACAAATATAGCAGTTTCTATAAAGAAGGATCTTTTTAGAATTGTGATATTTTTCTTTATTTTTGCTTTAAATATGTCCTCAAAGAATTTGACGAGGAATCAAGGATTTGAGGTGCAGCACCTAAAATTCATTTTTTCAAATTTTGGGAGGACCAAAAACTTTTCCTTTGAAAAGGACATTTTGAGACACACAGATCTGTGAATAAAATCGGTAGAAGAAGACACATAGGATTTTTTTTTTTTAGAAAAAGTGAAGGATTTCTTTTTAATAAAAAATTGGCACCTAGATACTTTCCTTTTTCAGAGATAGAAAATATTTTGCATGAGTTAGAAGAGAAGGATGCATCATCTAAAGACAATAGATAAAGAATTAAATGCTTCAATCTTTTCAGCATCAGAGAGAGATAGAGATGGATGAACCTGTGGAGAGGAGGAGAATCACTTAGCTGATACAAGAGCAGTTGAGGAGTCATTCGCTTTCAGATGTGGGTTCATCTGCCAAATCATAAGATTTAGCAGGCAGACCCTTTCCTCTCCTAACAAGTCTTTCATTTCTTTCCTTTTCTCTCTTGTATTTCTCCTTGTATCTTTCGGCCCTGTCAGAATCTGCAGAAGAGAAAGATTGGTTGAACTTTTGGGAATCATATTTGGATCTTCCCGATTTTGAGGAGAATCGGCCTGAGGAAGCAGTTCTGGGTCTTTCAAAATGTTTACTTTTACACTCAGAAGCAAAATGACCCTTTTTACCACAGTTAAAACATTCCTCATTAGATTTGTCCAAAGAAGAGTGTTTGGAGAGAGGCTTAGATTTTCTAGAAGGGTGGTAGGATTTGGATTTAGAATACCCATCAAACATGGCCATTTCATCAGATAATTTATCAGCTGAAGTTTCCTCACATTCATCCTTAGCATCACTAAGATATGCTTCTGAATGATCATTGGGATCTTCTTGACTATTATGGTCAGAGTCAGATGGGTAGGTGATTTTTGGAAAACACTTAGTCTTTTTGGAAGAGTCACTTAGGAGAGCAAGAGAAGAGTTCTTTGAAAACCTATGCAGTTTCGTCTGCTCATAGTTGAAAAGAGTTCCATAAAGAACAGTTAAGGGCATGAACTTAAGGTCCTTGGTAGTTTTGATGCAAGTACATATATTTTCCCAAAAATCTGGAAGACAATCCATGAACTTGCACAAGACTTCCTCATTATCATAGACTCTGCCCAACAACTTAAGATCATTTAAAAGAGAGTTGAAGCGATTATAGAAGCTAGGAAGAGGTTCTCCTTTTTCAAAAGCAAAGAGTTCATAATTTCTAACAAGAGCAATCTTTTTGCTCTTTTTAACTTCATTTGTACCTTCGTACAAAACACACAGAGTGGACCACATCTCTTTGGCAGTAGAGAGATTTTCCAGAGAGTGGTACACTTCATCAGGAAGAGAGAGAGCAATGATAGTTCTGACTTTATAATCAAGAGACACAAGTCGTTTTTCCTCATCAGTATATTTCTTAGGATTTTTAAGAATGTAACGACCAGTAGCAGCAGATTTTTCTTCATCAGACGAATCATCAGAATCATCTTTTTCCATGGTTTCTTTACCAGGCCTCTGCGTTTCATAGCGAGCCCAAACTCTGGCGATAAAGTGTTGGGAACTAAAGATATGCTAAGTATGGTTAGTACTGCCAAGACAATGTTACTACTGCCAGTTCTTCGTTACTACTGCTAGGCAAGGTTACTACTGCTAGACGAAGTTACTACTGCTAGACACGGTTAGTACTGCTAGACCAAATTACTACTGCTAGACATAGTTAGTGCTGCTGAGTTGAGTTACTACTGCTTGAAGACTGTGAAGGTTAATACTGCTGAAGGTCGTTAATGCTGCTGAGCCAAATCATTGTTAATACTGCTGACTTGATAAGTTTGGGATGCGATACTTTTGGAGACAAAGAAGGAATTGATCAAGATATGTTTAACGAAGATTCAGAAGATCAATTCACTTTTGATAGTTATCTTGTAATTACTTTTGTATATATAGTATTGATAGATAGCTATTAGAAGATATACGATAGAAGATAGATAATATACAGAATTCTATATTGATTCAAGAGTGAATTAACCTCAAGGTGTAAGAACCCTATTTCTAGAGAAGTAGAAATCGTCTTGTTGAGCCTGTTCAACAAGATTGAGGTTTGGTGTAAAGCTTGTGAGTAATACAGTTTGATATATACAGTGTGTTGAATTCTATTGATTGTTCTTTAATTATTTTAGAGTTCTATTCCGCAAGATTCTCTAAATTCTGTTTCTAAGAAGTTTAATTCTTGTTAAGAATCGATCCTGACAAGTGGTATCAGAGCATTGGTATCTTAGAAGCTATGGACAATTCAATGGATTCTCACAGTACTCTTGTTTCAAAGGTTCCCATGCTCAAACCCAATGAGTTTGACATGTGGAAACTGAGAATCAAGCAGTACATTCTTCTTACTGATTATGCAATATGGGACATCATAGAAAATGGCCCATGTAATGAAGGAAAGATTGGAGCAGATGGAAAGAGACCTCCTCCCAAGACAGATGCTGAAAAGAAAGTCAGACAAACAGAGATGAAGGCCTTAAGCACTCTGCTTTTGGCTATTCCTAATGAGTACCAACATCAATTCCAACACTGCACAGATGCACAGATGTTGTGGAATGCTCTGGAGAAAAGATTTACTGGCACAAAGAGCACAAAGAGAAATCAAAAGGCTATTCTCAGGCAACAATATGAGAACTTTATGTCTGCAAAGAATGAGTCTATGACTCAAACTTTTGACAGATTTAACAAGTTAATTGGAGAATTAGCAACTGTGGGTGTACACATGGATGCTGATGATGTCAATAGAAAGTTCCTTAGATCATTGGGAGAAGAATGGACCATGTACACAGTCTCATTCAGACAGAATGACCAATTGGAGGACAAAGAGCTAGATGACCTCTACAATGATCTGAGAGTATTTGAGGCTGAAGTTGAAGCCAAGAAAAGGCCATCTGGATTTGTTTATAATGCTGCTTTATTATCTTCATCCTCTGATAATGCTGCTAATCCTGATTCTGTTAATACTGCAGGTTCTGTTAATGCTGCTGGTGGAACTAATCAAGAGAAAACTACAGACTCTGTACTAGAAGCATTCTTCTCTAGTCATGTTCACTCTTCTCTAATCAATGATGATTTAGAGCAGATTAATGCTGATGATCTGGAAGAGATGGACATCAAATGGCAGATGGCTATGCTATCAATGAGGGTGAAGAAATTCATCAAAAGGACTGGGAGAAACAACTTTTCCCAAAGAAGAGAAGATGGTGCAGGCTTTGACAAGTCCAAGGTTGAGTGTTATAAGTGTCACAAGATGGGACACTTTGCCAGAGAATGCAGAAGTGGAGGATCAAATCAACAGGCTCCAAATGGAAACCAAAACAGAAGCTCCTCTCAAGCCCTTGTTTCTCAACAAGGAATGGGATTTGATTGGAGTGATCAAGCTGAGGAAGCCTGTCAGAATCAAGCTCTTATGGCAGAAGTATCTGATATTCCCACTGAGGTACAATCTAAACTCTGTTCTCAAGCTTGCATTGATGCTGTTAAAAGATATAGGGATCACAATCAGGGTATGTGTGATAACCTTAAGAGGCTAGAGAAAGATGTGAAAGATTATGTTAGGATTGTAGAAAGGTTTGAAGAACAAATTAGAGCTTTTCAAGCTAATGAACTTCAACACTCCTATGATACTAACTATTGGAAGTGGGAGAAGAATGAGTATGAGATTAAGCTGAAAGTGTCTGGGGAGGAGAATGAGAAGTTAAAAGAAGAGCTTAAAAAGGTTAAACTTGATGTTGAAAAGTTTACCTGTGCTTCTAAAACCATGGACACCATCATTAAAGCTCAAATCCATGACAAGATGAAAGTAGGGATAGGGTACAATACCACACCTCCACCCTACAATAACAACTACATACCTCCTAAGTCTGATTTGTTAGAGACCAAGGATAGAAAGGAACCTGAATTAAAGATTAATATAGATCCTTGTGAAAAAGAAATAGTTGTTGAGGATGAGACTGACAAAGTAGACTCTGATGAGGAATGTGAGAGTCCATGTGTCAAGAACATTGAGATCAAAAGGACTGAAGAGAAAAAGGGAGTTCATTACACACAGCCCAAAGTTGTGAACTCCAATATCTGTAAACAGTGTTCTTGCAGGAAATCTAAAGAGAACAAGACTCAAAAACATGATAATCAGAGGGGAAATCAAAGGAACTGGAATAACCAGTGGGCTATGAGACAAGGAGTTGATCTGAACAGAATTAACAGGCCAAAACCTTGTTTCATCTGTGGTAAGCTAAATCATTTAGACAAACACTGTTATTTCAATCCTGTTAACCAAAGGTTTAATACTCAAAGATCTTTTCAAAAACCTGGTGGTTACAGAAAGAATGGTGGCTATAAAAAGCTTGCAAAGAAAAATGTGGCAAAGAAACAAGATAAACCCAAAAGCCACATAAAGAAAACGACTGAAAAGGAATGTGGTACTATGTGGGTTCCAAAAGGCACTAAAAACAATACTGCTGCTAGCAGTGTTAGTACTGCTAACACTGTTAGTACTGCTTCAAAAGTTAGTGCTGCTAGCAGTATTAATACTGCTAGTAATCATTCCAAAGTTAGTACTGCTAATACTTTTAGTGCTTCTTCTTCAGATAATACTGCTGCTAGCAGTATTAACTCTGTTAATACTGCTTCTAGCAGTGTTAACTATGTTAATACCGCTACCTCTGTTAGTACTGCTGATACTGCTGCTAACAGTACTGCTGCTTCCAGTATTAGTACTGCTAGCACTGTTAGTACTTCTGAGGTTAATACTGCTTCTAGTGCTGCTACACCAATAATTTTGACAAAGTACTCCAGCACAGTAGTACCTAAATTTGAAAATCTCATCAAAACCAAGTGTAAGTACTTTGATGAGCAAGGGAGACCCAAGACCACTTCGGCTTGGGTTCCAAATAAAACTAACTGATTTATCTTGATGTGCAGGGCAACCAACAGCTCAAGGGGAAGAGCATTTGGCATGTTGATAGTGGTTGCTCCAGGCACATGACAGGTAACATGGCCTGCCTCAAAAATTTCAAAAAGATTGATGGAGGACATGTTGCATTTGGGGATAATCCTGCTGGTGGAAAGATAAGTGGTAAGGGTGATGTTTCAAAGGGTAAGATGACCTTTGAAGATGTGTACTATGTTGAACAATTGAGATACAACCTGTTAAGTGTATCACAGGGTTGTGACAAGAAGCATAGCATATTGTTTACTGATTCTGAATGTATTATCCTTGCTCCTGGATACAAAGTGGTTGATGAAAACATGATACTTCTGAGAACTCCTAGGAAGGATAATGTTTATTGTTTAGATTTGGAAAGTGTTTCATCTGATTCATCTCTAAATTGTTTAGTTTCAAAAGCTTCTTTAGATGAATCATCACTTTGGCACAGAAGGATGTGTCACATGAACTTTAAAACAATGAATAAACTTGTTAAGAATAACCTTGTAAGGGGTTTGCCATCCAAAGTCTATTCATGTGATGATCATTGTGTTGCTTGTCTCAAAGGCAAACAACACAAAACTTCTCATAAGACCAAAGAGATAAACACCATCTCAAATCCTCTTCAACTGTTACATATGGATCTGTTTGGTCCTACCAATGTGATGAGTATTGGCAAGAAATCATACTGCTTAGTTATTGTTGATGATTATTCTAGATTTACTTGGGTATATTTTCTGAGAACTAAAGATGAGACAAGTGGACTGATCAAATCTTTTATTCTCAAAATTGAAAACCAATCAAATCAAAGAGTGAAAGTCATTAGATCAGATAATGGAACTGAGTTTAAAAATTTTGATCTAAACACCTTTTGTGAAGAAAAAGGAATTGAGAGACAATACAGTGCTCCTAGGACTCCACAACAAAATGGTGTTGCTGAGAGAAGGAATAGGACACTGATTGAGGCTGCTAGATCTCTGTTAGCTGATTCAAAGTTACCAATTACTTTTTGGGCAGAAGCAGTTAATACTGCCTGCTATGTTCAAAACAGAGTTTTAGTTGTAAAGCCTAAAAACAAGACACCTTATGAGCTTTTCCATAAAAGGAAACCATATATTGGATTTTTCAAACCATTTGGATGTCCTTGTACTATTCTCAATACCAAATCTCACTTAGGCAAGTTTGATAGCAAAGCAGATGATGGTTTTCTTGTTGGGTATTCATCTCAAAGTAAGGCCTACAGAGTTTTTAATACCTCTTCTAGAATAATTGAAGAAAGTGATAATGTCAAATGCAATGAGAACACACCAAATCCTATTGGTTCAGGTCCTAATTGGCTATTTGACATTGATTCACTCACTAATTCTTTGGGTTTCAGTAGTGATGTATATGCAGGACAAAGGGATACACCATCATCAGAACACAGAATTCAATCTGTGATATTTCCACTCCCTTCCATTGATCCTGTTGAATTTTGTGAACACCAAGAGGAGACTGAACCTATTCAGAATGAAGAAGAGAGGAGAGCAGAGGAAAATCAGTCTTCAGGTCCAAATTCCAGAGAATCTGAGGTGACTGAAGAAGCAGAATCAAATCCAGAATTAAATGAATCAAATCTGGATGAGAACATTCAAGAGGAAGCTGGTCATCCAACAAGAACTCAGAAAAACCATCCTCCTGAGTTGGTGATTGGAGATATTGTATCTCCCATGATGACTAGAAAGCAAAGCAGACTCCAAGAATTGCAAGAGCAGCAAAATACAGTTAATACTGTTCTTACATGCTTTCTGTCCCAGATTGAGCCCAAAAAGGCTTATGATGCTATGAAAGACCCAAGCTGGATAGAGGCAATGCAAGAGGAGCTGCTACAGTTCAAATTACAGGATGTATGGGACTTGGTAGACCTTCCAAAAGGTCATAGAGCAATTGGCACCAAGTGGATTTTCAGGAACAAGAAGGATGACAGAGGGATTGTGATCAGAAACAAAGCTAGACTGGTTGCACAAGGGTACACTCAGGAAGAAGGAATAGATTATGAGGAAGTCTTTGCTCCTGTGGCAAGGATTGAAGCAATCAGGTTATTTCTAGCCTATGCCTCATACATGAAGTTCAAAGTGTACCAAATGGATGTCAAAAGTGCATTTCTGTATGGAAGTATTGAGGAAGAAGTATATGTCTGTCAACCCCCTGGATTTGAGAATCCATTGCACCCTGACAGAGTATACAAGCTGAAGAAGGCTCTTTATGGTTTGCATCAAGCTCCAAGAGCATGGTATGACACTCTGTCTACCTATCTCTTGAAAAATGACTTTGAAAGAGGAGTAATTGACAAAACCCTGTTTATCAAGAGGAGAAAGATAGGTACACTACTTGTTCAGATCTATGTGGATGACATCATCTTTGGATCCACCAATGATCAAATGTGTAAAGAGTTTGAAGAATTGATGCACAAAAGCTTCAAGATGAGTTCCATGGGAGAACTTACATTCTTTCTTGGGCTTCAGGTAAAACAGAGGAAAGATGGGATTTTTATTAGCCAATCCAAATATGTGAAAGACATCCTGGACAAGTTTGGTTTATCAGACTCAAAACCAGCAAGCACACCAATGGAAACACATAAACAGATCACTGCAGATCTTGAGGGGGAGGATGTGGATGTCCATCATTACAGATCAATGATTGGATCTCTCATGTATCTCACAGCCTCTAGACCTGACATTATGTTTTCAGTCTGTGTTTGTGCCAGATTTCAGGTTTCTCCTAAGCAATCACACCTTCATGCTGTCAAGAGAATATTCAGATACTTAAAAGGGCAACCTAGATTAGGTCTCTGGTATCCTCATGAATCCTCTTTTGACTTGCTTGCATATTCAGATAGTGATTTGGGTGGAGCCAACATGGATAGGAAGTCTACTTCAGGTGGATGTCAGTTTTTGGGTACAAGACTAGTATCTTGGCAGTGTAAGAAACAAACCACAGTGTCCTTATCTACCACAGAGGCTGAGTACATAGCTGCTGCAAGCTGCTGCTCTCAGGTTCTATGGATTCAAAATCAGATGTTGGACTATGGGGTAACATTTCTTCACACTCCAATCTTCATTGATAACAACAGTGCTATCAGCATTGTTAATAATCCAGTCAAACACTAAAAAACAAAGCATATAGAGATAAGGTATCATTTTATAAGAGATTGCAATGAAAAGAAATTAATTCAGGTTGCTAAAGTTCATACAAATGACCAGTTTGCTGATCTATTCACAAAAGCTTTTGATGTGGGTAGATTCACCTTTTTGGTAACAAGTGTGGGCATGATCAACCTAGAATAAATTTATGACTTTCTGTTTTTATACCTGTATTTCTTCATATATTTGGTGCTACTAACTTTCTTTCTCAGGATTCTCTGTTTCCCTCAGATTACCAAGTGCAAAAAAGTGTAAGTGTAGTTACTACTGCCTGTGCAGCGTTACTACTGCCAGTACAGAGTTACTACTGCCTGTGTTCTAGTAGTTAATACTGCTTGTACAGTTAATACTGCTCAGTAGTTAATACTGCTCAGTAGTTAATACTGCTTGTGTAGTTAATACTGCTTTGCAGTTAATACTGCTCAGTAGTTAATACTGCTAGTGCTCAGTTAATACTGCTCAGTAGTTAATACTGCTAGTGCTCAGTTAATACTGCTCAGTAGTTAATACTGCTAGTGCTCAGTTAATACTGCTCAATAGTTAATACTGCTAGTGCAGTTAATACTGCTAGGTAGTTAATACTGCTTGGTAGTTAATACTTCTCGGTAGTTAATACTGCTTGGTAGTTAATACTGCTCGGTAGTTAATACTGCTAGGTAGTTAATACTGCTTGGTAGTTAATACTGCTCGGTAGTTAATACTGCTAGGTAGTTAATACTGCTTGGTAGTTACTACTGCTGTGTAGTTAATACTGACTTGCAGTTAATACTGCTCAGTAGTTAATACTGCTTACGGTGTTAATACTGCTTTTGATAATCTAGGGCATATAAATACCCCTGTGTGCCCGCCAAAGTTCATAACGACTCTTCGCATTTACTTCTTCTCTCTCGTTCTAACCTAGTCTCCCCAGAATCTTTGTGTTTTCTTTCAAGAATCCTCAGGAATCATGGAGTTTGTGGATGAGCACAATGAAATAGCCATGCTTCAGAAGCCGAAACAAGCTGCGGGATTCCACGATATCGTCGATTTTCTTAAATCCTCGCACATCTCCTATGCCCTAACGGTGAGCCCAACCATCTATATCGAACATCAGACGCAATTTTGGGAGAATGCCACTGTTAGTTTCGAAGAAGGGCAGAAAACCATTCGAACAAGGGTTTGTGATAAACCCTTGAAAGTCACAGAGGAGGTTATTCGCATCTCTCTTCACTTGAATGATGCCTCAGGTATAACCTCTCTATCTTCTGATGACTTATATTCGACTTTACAAAGAATGGGGTATGAAGGTCCCATTGGTATTTTTAAATTCTACAAGTCAAAATTTTTTAACCAATGGAGATTTCTTGTTCATACCCTGATGCACTGTATTTCCAAGAAAACTACTGGATGGAGTGAGTTCAGCAGTCCCATTGCATATGCCTTGGTCTGCTTATCCACTGCCAGAAAGTACAATTTTTCAGCTATGATCTTTAATGATCTTGTATCAAACTTGGAATCCAAAAAGAGCTTTTACATGTATCCAAGGTTTGTGCAAGAAGTTATTAACAAGGAATTGATGGACTTGCCTCAGTTTGATGAGGTATATGTACCAAAATCCCCTAAAGGGAAGGTTTTTTCAAATATGAAAAGACTTCCTAGGGACTCGGAAGGAGTTGACACACCATTGTTCTCCACAATGATGGTTGTGTCCCACACAATTGAAGGTACGGCATCAGGGTCAAGGCCCTCATTAGACACACCCACTGATGACCAATCCCAACCTTCCATCTCAAAAGACATCCCTCAGTCCATTCTTGAACAACCCACTCCCACAATCACCAAAAGGTTTCAAAGAAGAAAGGTGCACAAGGTTCCTTCCCTTGCTGTACCTACTCAGAGCCCTAAGCCTTTAAGCCCTCAGTTGGAGCATTCTCCAATTGAGAATATCAACAGGGAAACCACAGGGGTGTCTCCCAACCCCAAGAAGGTGCTCTCTAAGGAGACGGATGAGCATATGGGTGCTAAGGCTACCACTACTTCTGCTAGCACAGAGAAGGACAGTGGTAACATAAATAAGACCTTCCCCATGGCAACTCTAAATGAGAAATCATTAGGAGGACCCAGGTGCCAAGAAACCAAGGGGGAAGGTAGTGCTTCTGCTAGGCAGAAGGCTTCTGCTAAACCTTCCAAGGATCCCTTAAAGAAAGTAAAAACTTCTAAAAAGGGTGAGGATAGATATAACTATGAGGAATTGATGGAAACCATAGGGAATGTCAACTTGGATGTTATGGCACAGAAGAAGGAGATTGAGCAACTGAAGACTGTGGTCACCTACCAACAGTCTCAAATTGAGAAGCTCAGAAAGATGGTCACCAAGCTGCTGCACAGAAAGAAAAAGGCAAGATTTGTGCTGAGAAGAAGAACTTCAACTGATGATGCTCCCAAAAAGGGGGAGTCAGAGTCAGAAGCAGAACTGAAAATGAAGGGTCCACAAATTGAGGGGGAGACAGTTCACATGGAGAATGAGATGGAAATGGATAATGCACAGTTTAAGGGGGAGTCCAGTGCACAGAATAAGGGGGAGACAGAAAAGGTGGAGGAGATGATTAAAGAAGCAGAAACTTCAAGAGCAGCAGAAACCACAGCAGCAGAAACTGTTAATACTGCTGAGTTTGAACAAGCAGCAGAAACAGTTAATGCTGCTGAAGGCCAAACAGAAAAAGCAGCAGAAACTGAGCAGGAAGCAGTAACTACAACTCAAGCTGAAATTGATGAAGAAATATACTGGATTGTGAAGAACAGTGTTGAAGCAGCATCATTACATGTTCTAAGAGAAGCAGTAACAGCCATAGCAGCAGAAATGGTTATTGCTGCTGAGAAACTTAAAACAGCTGAACCAACTCCTGCAGCTGTTAAAACTCTTAAAAGAACCAAGATGATGTCAAAGAAAAGACCAAGCACCAAGCCCATAACTTCACAAAAGAAAAATGAAAAGAAGCCAAGGGTAGAGCCAACTGCAGAAGAGGCCCAGGAGGAAACAGTGAAAGAAAAATTAACCTCAGAAGTTGCTGAAGAAGAAGTGGCAACTCCATCAGGGCAATCAAGCAATGTACAATCACAAACTGATGCCCAATGTGATTTGTACATTACTAGTGTTGACTCTAACCCAATTCCACTTCAGGCTGAACCAATATCATCTAAGGCTCCTGAAATCATCTTTTGGGACACTTTGAAAGATGGTAGAAAGGAGTTCATTAGGATAAAAAGAGCAGATGGAAAATTTGAAGTCTTTTCAACTTGGGGAAAAATTGTCAGAACTTGCTCAAGATCAGACTTAGAAGAGATGTTCAAAGTTGGGATGAGGATATATGAAAACATGCTGACTGAGCAAGGGATGTCAATCTCTAAAATGGTACTTGAATTCTTGTGCCAAATGTTCAAACCTGAAGCAGTTCAGCATAGGATAAACACACAGTTTCAAGCCATTACCAACTGGATGCTCTATGAAAACTGTGGAGTATATGTCATCTCACTTGACTCTGCAACTCAAGAATACTATCTGGTGGATGAAATATACAATCACAGCATGAAGAGGCTGCAAGGAATGTTACATACTAAGCTGACCTGCAACAAGGATTCAGCAATGGGTAGATTCTTGGTAAAAAGGATTCTCAATCAGAGTCTAGGTTTAAGTCCTAATCTGTGCGTATATGATGACTAAGTTTTGGAAGCATCATCTGAAGAACTTGACTTCTTTTCCTAAAAGTCAAGTTAGGGGGAGATTGTTGGGAACTGAAGATATGCTAAGTATGGTTAGTACTGCCAAGAAAATGTTACTACTGCCAGTTCTTCGTTACTACTGCTAGGCAAGGTTACTACTGCTAGACGAAGTTACTACTGCTAGACACGGTTAGTACTGCTAGACCAAATTACTACTGCTAGACATAGTTAGTGCTGCTGAGCTGAGTTACTACTGCTTGAAGACTGTGAAGGTTAATACTGCTGAAGGTCGTTAATGCTGCTGAGCCAAATCATTGTTAATACTGCTGACTTGATAAGTTTGGGATGCGATACTTTTGGAGACAAAGAAGGAATTGATCAAGATATGTTTAACGAAGATTCAGAAGATCAATTCACTTTTGATAGTTATCTTGTAATTACTTTTGTATATATAGTATTGATAGATAGCTATTAGAAGATATACGATAGAAGATAGATAATATACAGAATTCTATATTGATTCAAGAGTGAATTAACCTCAAGGTGTAAGAACCCTATTTCTAGAGAAGTAGAAATCGTCTTGTTGAGCCTGTTCAACAAGATTGAGGTTTGGTGTAAAGCTTGTGAGTAATACAGTTTGATATATACAGTGTGTTGAATTCTATTGATTGTTCTTTAATTATTTTAGAGTTCTATTCCGCAAGATTCTCTAAATTCTGTTTCTAAGAAGTTTAATTCTTGTTAAGAATCGATCCTGACATAAAGGGTCCCTCTTGGAGAATGGTTGGATATCTAGTATCCACTCCTTCCATGAACAGCATCATGCGGCTTTTCCACAAAGAGAAGTTGTTAGCATTGAACTTAGGAGGTTTTGAAATGGAGCCATTTTCAGAAAAGTTATTTTGAAAAGAGTTTTCAACAGTAGAAGAAGAGGCAGCCATCGCAGATCAAGTTTATGGAATTAAACTTTCTGCTCTGATACCACTTGTTAGTCCCAGATGGCTAACCAAGTATTGTAGAAGGGGGGGGGGGTTGAATACAATACTCAAAATTTTCACAATTTTAATTCTTTATATTGAAAATCTTTCAACAAGAATTACACATAGAAAACTTAAGACTGTTGCGGAAAAGAACAGATAAACTATTCTAACAATCTTACACAAAGTATACTAACAAAATAACTAAGAACACTTAGAACAAAGCTATAAAGTTTTAAGGCTTAAAGGAAGATTTCTTTCACTGAGAGAATTCTTAAAGCCCTGAGAATTGCATGAAGAGCACTTCTCCTTTTATAGTGCCAAGGAGTGCCCAAGCATTAAATGCTTGGGACACTTGTCATCTTCACATATGCTGATAATGTTGACTTCAGGAGAACTGTGAAGTCCTTGTCACTTTTCACTAGGTGCAGACAGAGTAGCTTGAGCAGATAAAAGGGACCTTAACTGAAAGTGGATAAAGAGACAAACTGTCACTTTTCTCTGCTGGAGGATATTGTCCCATAATAAATGATCTTCTGTCTTGAGCTTTTAGCACCGAAGTGGTTTCCACCGAGATTGAGAAATCTTCGGTGGAAAGAAGACTAGTCCACCGAAATTGCAAGCATGTTTCGGTGGTGAGAGGACCACCGAAATTGCAAGCATGTTTCGGTGGTGAGAGGACCACCGAAATTACAAGTATATTTCGGTGGTGAGAGGAGCACCGAAAGAGTCATCGGTGGTGGATGGGGCCACCGAATTTGTCCATGCACTTCGGTGGAAGAAGGCCACCGAAATTGTCCTATAAATTCGGTGGAGAGAAGGCCACCGAAATGTCAAGGAATTTCGGTGGTGATGACTTGTTTGAATGTTGCCGAGAGTCTTCTATTTTCCACAAGTAGAGAGTCTTCAAGCTTGGTTTCGGTTGATCTTCGACTTCACCGAACATTTGATATCTTGTACAAGTCATTCAAAGAACCATGCATCCAAAATTTCTCTAAGTATAAAATGTTTTTCAAAGTATAAAAGGAGATCATGAGGTCATCTTCAAATCTTGATGACCCAACATCTAGCGTTGTTAAAAAAAACATTGTTACAACTCTTAACCACTTGCATTAAGTTAATGAGTTTGTTAAAGGTTCTATTGCAGCTTATACTGTTTCATTAGTATGATTGGTGATATAGGAAAGATGAAAAGATGTTATGATTCGCATAATCTTTTGTGAGTTCCTTGCCACAAAGATTAAGATGCATTTTGAGACATGACATTTCTTTGTCAAAATCAGTTACCTTCTTGTAATCAAGTAAGTAGGTTTCTTTCCACTGTATGATTAGTTTGAGAAGTATATGGTACAGAATATTCCCGAATTTCCTTTTTGGGACTACCCACGGTTCTTGGGGGTTTCTAGTTATTTTCTCTGAAGGTTGTGACTGATGTATCGTCTCAAAAGTTTTAAAATATTTACTTGTATCTTAACATCTAGTGTTTTTTTCTTTAGGGTCAAAATGGTTCGATGACTTTTGCGTATTTTCTTGTGTTTTTTCGAACCTATCTTATGGTAATCAAGTACTTTTGATTCAAAGATGTCGTAGAAAATGGAGAACATATTATTTTCTAAAATAGTGAATTATGGTTTATCATTATTATATCATGCATGAAATTTCATTATCATAATAATATTGAATTTTTGTATGCTTACATTTTGTTGATAATACTTCATCATTATTTAAATTTGCGAATAGAAACCACTTAATCTAGTGGATTTTCATATAGTAGGGGAAATCACATGGATTTCTTAAGTCCCTACAAACCTTAGGGTTATTTACACCCATTTGACAAAATCCAAATCGATATCTTGCGATTTATTTAATTTGAAGATAACATTGTTAATTATATAGCTTTTGGCATGAGACCAAAATGAATATTAGTTTGGCTTATGAAGCCAATTTCAATGTTTCAATACCTTAATATTATTTTAAGAGATTTTGTCGTTAGACAATCAACATTAGTTTTGACATAAAGTCAAATTCAAACTCTTAACAACTTAATGGTATTTATGGATATTTTGGTAAAATACCAAATATTGGGAGGTTGGAAGTGTAACATCCAAAAGTTATTTATAAGATTGGGATTAATGAGTAAGAACTCATGATCAAGATAAACATTTGATCAATATTTAACATTTTCATGTCATTTTTGGAGCTTTTGGTAAAATACCAAAATATATGGGGGTTGGAAGTGTAACTTTCAAAAATTCATTTGAAAGTTAAAATTTATGAGTAGAAACTCATAATTAAGATAAACATTTTAAGAGTTTTTGCCAAAATGCAAAAATAATAGATTTACACTTAAAGATATATATGCAATTTTTGGGCATAAAACCAAAAGGTAGAGTGCTTGGAAATATAATTTCGATAAATAATTATAATATTTAGAACTATGGAATTAAGAGTAAGAACTTATAAAATAAACACTTGAATAAAATAATTAAATACTAAATGTAAATCAAATAAAAAATCAAAGAAAGCAAAACAACAATAAAAGTGTATTGGTAACTTATACCATAATAAGGCTAATAAATTATATTAGTGACGTAGGAAATAAAATAATATATAAGTTCAAATAAGTATTTAAACTACAAGATCCAACATATACCTATGATGTGTTTATTTTTCAAATCAGATTACAAAATAAAAAAAATGTTTTCTTCCAAAGGATATTTGTTAAAATAAAAATTCCATATCGTAATGAAATTAATTCTTTTTTTAAAATTCAAGATAAAGATAACACATATCTATACCTTTTTAGTCCAAGATATTTGTTCTATATTATAGAACCTTATGAAGTAAATATATTTTTTATAAAGTTAGATAAAAAGATCTATGAAAAAAACTGATAACAGAAAAGTTTAAACTCGGATCATAATATATATTCAATTATTTTATCATAGGTAGGCCTTTTTTTGGATCAAAATTAAATAGTTTTGGTGAAACTCATAATCATTTTAAATAACTAAATGTGATTCACTCGTAACCAAAAATAAATAATGATAGTATATCTTAAATCTTGAAAATCCATAACAAAAAAAACCATTAACACTAAATGGTATTAAAACAAAATTTTAATAGTTCAATACTTATGGTATAATTAGAAGTGAAAATCATATATTAATACATGCAATGATCAAAGAGCAAGATATAACTAAAGCATCACTTTAAGAGGATTTAATAAAAAACACGGCCTAAAAAAAACTAAACATACTGATTATTAAAGCATGAGAGATTCAAGGCAAAGACAATAAAAAATTCCTTTAGTAGATATGGGAGAAAACAAACCTGAGATAATGTATGCACATTGAATTCTTGAGAAAAAAATAACAATGTTTTTTTTTCTTTTTGAATATATAAACCAAGAGTCAAAGATAATAATAAAAAAAACAAACAAAGGAGGCCATTTTATTTTTGTTAATGATGCAGCAGGAAACGAAAAGCAAAACCAGAAAATCCTATTTTTCTTTTTCAATATATTTCTTCTGATCTAGCAAAGAGAATTTAAATATAAACAGGTTAACGAAAACACTTACTTGAATTTGTGCCAAAGGTGATAACGAGCGATGGATAACGGAGTAACTACGTAATTTTCCAACAAGTCGTTCAACAACGTCAGGTATCGGGAAAACCAACCGTTCAAGAAACGATTTGAGCTTTGCGTGCTGATAACGTGTTAAAGGAAAAACGAAACAGAACACAATAGAATGGAGAGAATGAATCGTAATTCTCATTAATCATAAGCCCTTTATATTTTTTTTTGAACGGCAATGCGGCATCGAACCCACGAACGACTACCACGAACACACGCACACACGCACGCACACCGTCCCGGCGGTATCGGGCATCCAAGGGCAGCCCACTAATCCGCCGCGTCCGCATCCCAGCTTACGCTTGGGCATATTCCCAACCACATTGGGCTGGGGCGATAGCCCAGTCTTCGACTGGACCACCTAAGGACGGCCCAACCAGAGGTTAGGCGGGTATCTCAGACATGCTTACCACGGGGTTCGAACCCTGGTAGTCAGGGATACCATCCACTGACCCCCCAAGGATGTTACCTTACCACTGGGCTACACATGCTTTGATAAGCCCTTTATATAGGGAGGAGTTTACAACGAAAAGGAAACATTAATTATGGTAATATCTAATACTAGGAAAATATTCTTTCAATCACTTCCTTTTGATGATGGCACATATCTTTCAACATAATACAAAAAAAAACTCAATTTTCATAACTCAGTATCCAAATTTACAAATGTTACATGATTTTCTTACGGACGTTAATTAACGAACAAGTAGGCCGTAACCAATCGAAATTTTGGCAAATTATGTCATTCGTGTTTAGAATTACTCGTTACATAACTTAAGCTATGTTTTTTTAAAGTTCGTCTATGCTTTGCCTAGACTACATCCTTAACGAGTACTGACGGACGTCTGAGACTAAACATGGAGACAAGATGTCAAACCCGAAGTAAATAAGATAATTCACCACATCCCCATAACTTAACCTATGTTTGTGGATCGATGCTTTGAAATTTTATTTTATATTATCTGATGTGAATACAATGTGCAATATGCTTTTTACAAGAAAAAGATTAACCTTAATCATGTTTATTTTCAAATGTTTTGGTTAAATGGAAGAATAATAATATCATATATCTCTTAAACCTCCCTTTTTGAGATATATATCTTCAGTTTTCCGTCTTTATATATATATATATATATATATATATATATATATATATATATATAGGGTCGGTTTATTTTGCAAACCAGTGCATTCCTACAAACTCTACAAACTAAAATCCACCAATCATATAATTTCTTTTTTTGTTTTACATTTTTTTATAGATTTAATCCGTGAAGGGTATTTTAGGTTTTTTTACATATTTTTTTAAATTATATTGTTTGTTTATTTTTTACGGTTCTAATCTTCATGAAACATGTATACACATCTTCATGAACATTTCCTCCCGGTGTTGTTTTCCGGTTGTCGGAATCTTCATGAAACTTACGGTCTTCATGAAACCAGATCCGAAAAAACCCATCTTCATGAAGACCGTATGGTATTCATGATTCCTCTTCACTAAAACCAGATCCGAAAAAACCCATCTTCATGAAGACCGTATGATATTCATGATTCCTCCCGACGTTGTTTTCGGTTGCCGGAATCTTCATGAAACCAGATATGAAGAAACTCATCTTCATGATGAAACCTACGGTCTTCATGATTCCTCCCGATGTCGTTTTCCGGTTGCCGAAATCTTGAAACCATAAGTCTCATGAAACCATTCATAAGAGATATCATTAAAACACAAATCACGAAAGAGGCTGTACAAACTCAACTCCATGAAACCTGCAGACTTCATGAATCAGATCTTTACTTCATGAATCAAATCTTTACTGCATGAAAACTACAGACTTCGAACCAAATCTCCATTAAAACCCATGAACCAAATCTCCATTAAAACCCATTTAACACTTGATTTCTTGAAACCCACGAACATAGAAAACAAAAATCATTAAACCCAAAAAGAAACCAAATCTGGAAAATGACTCCAGAATGAAGAAGAAAAAACCCAGATTAAACCCAAAAAACAAAACCTTGATTTCTTGGTGCCATCTCTCCCATGTATCGAACTCAAGAACATACCAAATCTAAAGACACTAAAAATAGATCTCTTTCTCTTTCATCAAACAGATCTCTTTCTTTTTCACCAAACCAGATCTGAAAAACAAGAATCTGCGATGACAGCAGATCTGAAGAAACCGTCAACCGAAATCTGCGATGATGACAGTGATTTTCATGCTTAGAAGAGGAGGAAATGGTGATCTGCATGCTTACGAGTGAAGGAAACGGTGGCCGTCAACCGGAATCGGCGCCGCCTCCATGTGAAGGTTTTCAGGGAAGAAGGAAACGATGGTCTTCATGCTTACGAGAGAAGAGAGAAAAAAAAGAAAATGGTGATCTTCATTATACCAAATATACCCTCGCGTGTATCTCACCTCTATAAAAATAGACTTATAATGTTCAATAAATTACATTGATGCCACCTCTTTTATCTTGACCGTAGATGAGATTAATTAATGGTATAGATTGGGTTTGTAGAGTTTCTAAGAATGCACTGGTTTGCAAAAGAAACCTCCCATATATATATATATATATATATATATATATATATATATATGTATATATATATATATATATATAGAGAGAGAGAGAGAGAGAGAAAGAGAGAGCGTGAGGGATGTTCAAGGGAAAACCTCAAAAAGACGGAAAACTGAAGAACACCCTAGGATCCCTTCATCTGGACGGTATGCACTTGTGCATACAGGTAAATAGTTGACTTTTTGGTTTTATGCACAAGTGCATTATGCATTTGTGCATATATGCACAAATGCATGTTACAAATAACTTGTATGCACAAGTGCATACCGCCCAGATGAAAGGCTCCTAGGGTGTTCTTCAGTTTTCCATTTTTTGAGATTTTCCCTAATTGAACCTGACCCTATATATATATAGGGATGAGATCGGGAGAGAACAAGGAAAAATGAAAGAACCGAAGAACTCATCCAAGCCATTAGATTAAGATGATCCAATGGTTATGAATTAAAAGGTAGTTATAACCAATTTTTTTAATAAAAAAGATATTTACCCTCTGTTTTTAAATTCAAAATTGGCGAAGTATGACAGAAATTAAAGCGAAACAAATTACACCAAAAAATTCATCATTTTATTATCTTTAATTTGACATCCATTTTGATATATTTTTTCATCCGTTTTTTCATGGTTCTTCGGTTATTTCTTTTTTCAAGATTCTCCCTTGATCCTTACCCTATATATATATATATATATATATATATATATATATATATATATATATATATATATATAAGTAAATATTCAATGAAACTTTTTAGATTGCAAATACATTCTCATCCGTAAAAATGCAAGATGATCTGGTACCATACAATTTTTGCATTTTTTTCTATATACATTTGTGTTTTGTTTACTTTTAAATTTGTTTGCCATACAACTCCAACTCTTACACTAGGCCACGTAGAAAACTAAGGGTGTCAATTTTGTACCGAAATAAACCAACCAATTCTTGTACCAACCGTACTAATTTAATTGGTACCAACCTAGTTGGTTGGTATACCGTACCAACTATATAAACTTGGTTGGTACGTGGTATTAGAAGTCGTGTATCACGGTAATACCGTACCGTACCGACTTATTTATTAATTAAGTAATAATACAACATATTTTGATTTATAAAGTTTTAAATTATCTTGTTTTACATTTTGTTAAATTGTAATACAAATTGATATATAGAACTTGATTGAATTAATTTGTTTATACTTAATAACTTTGATAACTCGCCTACACCTCCACTCTTCATGGTCCATTCTTGCTTCTTAATTATCGTTTATATTAGACTGTTAGTGAATGTTTGTGTTATATGAAGATCATTTGAATGTTTGTATAGGTAATGATAAATGGTACAACACATATCAACATGCTAATGCTCGACGTGTTTAGTGCATCTAGATTTGATAAAGATATCAATCTAATTAATTCATAATTCAATTTTTTAGATGTTGGTACAAAACCGTACCAACATGTACCAACCGAAAAAAGTTGGTACCAATTTAGTTGGTTGGTACATGGTATAAGATTTTGTATACCAATTGTAATTGGTTGGCACATGATATATGGAAAAAAATCATGGTACCGTATCATGTTCACCCCTATAGAAAACCCTCGGGTCAATCCATTATTTTTATCTAAAATGTGTTTATGTTTTGTGTGTACATGCCATGTGCGTTTATATATCAATCTTTTTAATCTAATTGGGTATTATAACTCTCTTTTTTTCTTTTTTTTTTGTTTGCTAGGCAACAAAGACTGAAAATTTGGACTTAATTATGACATCTAATGTATTACTATCATTTTATTAAGTAACATTAGATCAACTTTTCGAACACAAAGCTCTAACGCGGTGTTTGGAATCCACTGAAGGAAGTTGACTTTGAAGGAATTGAAACGAAATTTGATGGAATTTAAGCACGCATTTGTTTGGTAGGAATTGGATGGAAGTCAATTCTTTCACTTAAGGCAAAGAATGATGAATTCCTTAATTTGTAGAATTCAATGGAATTCAAACGATTTCATCATTTTGATTATGTGAACCAAATATAGGATTTGGAATTTGATCAAAGGAATTATCCGTTCCAATTCCTTCAAAATGCATGAACCAAAAACCCCCTAAGGTGGCGTTTGGTTCGCATAATGTTTTTGGATGGAATGAAATCTGTCAAAAAAATTGACTTGAAGGAATTGGAATGGAACGTTGCTAGGTTTGACCACCTGTTTGGTTTATAGACATTGGAATGGAATCTATTAGGGAATTGCGATATGTCTGTTTGGTCACATAATGTAGCTTTAAAATTCGGATGAAATATTGATAAATGACCAAAATGCCCTATTTGAAAATTTTTATTTTTAAAAAACTAAAAGTACTGTGAAAAATAAGAATAAATAAAATAATATTAAATAAAATATTAAATATTTCAAAAAAAATAAAATTAAAAAACTAAATTATACCTCAAAAATAAAAAATTAATTATATCAAATTAAAATTAAAAAAGTACTAAATTAAATTAAATTAAATTATAAATTTGGGTTAAAGGATATATTTGGAATTATGAAAATACAAGATTTCGTTCCATTAAAATCCTAAGGTTTTGTGATGGAATGTTAAATTTCTTTATCCATGGAATTTGTTGGAATTCAAATATTCCATCGATAAAAAAGATTGAACCAAACAAAGAAATGAAATCTGGTCAATGGAATTCAACATTCCAATTCAATCAGATTACATCACATTCTGCGAATCAAGCGTCACCTTAGGGTGTGGTTTGTAGGAATGAAATGAATTTGGGAGAATTTGGATTTCAAGGACATTCCAATCCTGTGTTTAGTTTGTAGGATTGTCCGGATTTGAAATCGTAGGATTTATTTGAAATCCCTCAAACATATAAT
This sequence comes from Saussurea involucrata, assembly GCA_033807775.1. Taxonomy (NCBI): domain Eukaryota; kingdom Viridiplantae; phylum Streptophyta; class Magnoliopsida; order Asterales; family Asteraceae; genus Saussurea; species Saussurea involucrata. The sequence continues at coordinate 43,331,590 of CM066325.1, read as the reverse complement.
TTTGAAATCCCAGGGCGATGGCTAGGATTCCAAGGGATTTTGTAGGATTTGTATATAATAATGTTTAAAAATGTGTTTAAACATTTGTTTTCTAATAACCAATTTAATAAAAGGTAACTTTAATCATTTTGATAATTTTTTAATGATTTTTTTCTTCATAAATAACGGAATTAAAATTCGTTCCACATCATACAAATCAAACAGACAAAATTATTCTAAATCCTCCTCAATCCAAATCTCACCAAATTCAAATCCCTACATATAATCCAAACCAATATATTTCATTCCTGCAAACCAAACCAAACCAAACCAAACGATAAATAGCTTCTTACGCAATCTGCAAAACACGTTGTTTTGAATTTTATTTTCAAATTGTAATATTACATTCTTAAAGAAGTGAGGGCCAGGTCGTTTAGGTCAATATATTTAAATGAGTTTTAAATTAAGAGAAAGAACTCAATTTAAATAGTAATAAAAATTAATACCGTACCGATACATGATAAAAAGGAATCATTTTAACATCAAACGACTTTCAAATACAAAATGTTTGCTCTTAAACTTTGAAACATTGGTACTATCACATTACAAAAGTTGTGGTATAATATCTCTTTTGTTAAATTAATAACCTTTGGGTTTGTGTGCGATGAAACTGACACATTGGACTTGACGAACGTTATCAAAGCCGATGATACGGATAAAGGCATTTGGGTACTCCTTCTTGCATTCGTTAAGCTCCTTCAACACCTGAGCCGAATCAGTGCACCCAAACATCGGCAACTTCCACATGGTCCAGTATCTTCCGTCATAGTATCCAGGTGACCGGTGGTTTTCACGGTACACGAACCCATGTTCCAACTCAAATTCCAAACACGGGACCCACTTGTTGCGAAGAAGGTAGTCGATCTCCTTGGCCAACGATGATTCCGGCAGCGGTGGAAGGTAAGAAAGTGTCTCATACTTTTTCAATCCAAGTGGCGGCCACACCTTCATGCATTGTACTCTTCCGCCGTTGCTGGGGAGGGAAGAGAAGTCGTTGGTGGACTTTTTGGTGGCCGGAAAAGCGGCATTGGACTTGAGGCCGGTGAATGGAGCCACCAAGGTGAATTGACCAGGGGCAGCAACGGTGGCGGTGGAGGCAGAGATGGAGGCCATATTGGTAATTTCACTTCACAATGAAGCTTTGTTTATTTGTAGTTGTAGTTGTGGGTTTTGGAGGTAAAAGTGTGAAGGTATATATATATTATATATATATAGGGTTGGTATCGGGTACAAACCAAATAGTTTGTACAAACCCGTACAAACTCAATCTACCTTCATGAATTTGAATTTTTTTTAATTTGGCTTCATGAATCTATATTTTGGCTTCATGAATATATAATTTGGCTCCATAACTTCTTTTTTTATATTTATAAGGGTATTTTAGGGCTCCACCGAAAAATATAGATTCATGAAGCCAAATTATATATTCATGAAGTCAAATTTTATATTCATGAAGCCAAAATATAGATTCATGAAGCCAATTAAAAAAATTGCAAATTCATAAAGGTAGATTGAGTTTGTACGGGTTTGTACAATCCATCTGGTTTGTATTTGATACCCGGCCTATATATATATATATATATATATATATATAGTGGTGGGAGGGAAGAAATGGAGAAAAGGCAATCTTGGTGTGATTGTGGTTGATGGTATAATAAGAGCCACATAGACAAAATGGGGGTATATCTGGATAGGTAAACCATGAACCAGAAGATTGAAATGGTAGGGGTGAGCCCATTAATTCTAGCCCATAAAACTCGATAAAACTTCCAAACTGTGGATTTGGATGATCAAATAGTTTGATTGCTAATAGTGTGTTAAACTGATGGAAGCTGTTTTTGGGAAATATACAATAGTCTTATGTTAGAAAGGGACAATAATAAGTTCAATTTTTTTAACCGAATTTGTAAGATTTCATATGATAAACGGTGATTCCATAAACACCGCATGTGCTAATGTAAGAATGGAAAAGTACGTTTTTTTGTCGTTGCAATCTTAACATAAATATTGTAGGTGTTTCACATCGGCTAGACTTGGATGACCATTTCTCATGTGTATATATGAGGAAACCTCATTTCTCTCTTAAGTGACTCTTTTAAAGAGTAATATGAGGTTCTACATATTCTCACAAAACTAATGGCCTGTTCTTATACGAATAATTAATATCGTGAGGTTTCCACATATTCCCATTACAGAAGTATTACTCAAATAATCACATCCCCCAAAAGTAGGTAAAATTTTGAATATTGGAAACCTTGTAGCTGAAAACAAACCAATACATCTTACAATTAATCCATCAACTATATATCAACTACAATTAGCCAACACTACTACTGCTTCATATATGATATATGTACTCACTCCATTCAAGACTACATCTATCTATACCAATTTCACTATTGGTTTCGCTACATAAACACCTCGACCCCTTTTTATCGATCTTTTTGAATATTGGTTGTTTTTCTATATATCGACGTCGACGTACTGGTGGTTTTTGTAGTCGGTCATAAGATGGCCTCCCTTTTGTTGTTACCATGGAAAAGTACTTGTCTATGAATATCGTCACATTTTTGCGACAATGTTAATGCTATCAACGGTTCTAAAATACATTCATTCTCCCTATTCTTCATGTCTTTCAACAAACCTTCTCCCGTCTCTATACCTGCAACAACCACTTACCATTTTTAGATTTTAAACGGACATTTAACCACCATCTTAATTATTCCTTTGTCCCAAGTCTACATTTTTATTTTAGTTTATCTCAAAACAAATGTCTACTTTCCAATTCTACCCTTAATTATGAAAACTATATAGTACTTACCTGCTAGGTAGCCACCATGGACATAACCACTAAACCTTTCGCTTGTATGCTCTCCTGTGAAATAAATCCGTCCCACAGAAGCCTACCAAATATCACAAAAACAAATATTTAATTTCATATGTACTTGGTGTGTCAATTTTGAAAGCTAACCGATGAACTATATATATGTGCTTACTTATTTATAAACCCAATATATCGTACAAATCAACAAACCACTTTCATGTGTTGTTTCACATATGAAACAATACATGTGAAAATGCAATTTTATACGGTATTGTTTCATATGTGAAATGCTCAAGACTGTTACGTGTGTGTAAAAGACAATCATGAATATTTCACATATGAAACAATATTGTATAAACGCTGCATTTTTACATGTGACATGAAAATTGGTTTGGAAGTTTGTACCGATATATACTATATATATATATATATATATATATATATATATATATATATAGAGAGAGAGAGAGAGAGAGAGAAGACATGCGAGAAGTTAAACATTATGCGAGAAGGCGAGAAGTGTTATATCATATATGATTACACGACATGTGCGTGTGTTTAATCATATATGATTAAATGTCTTATGTATTGCCAATGTAACATGTGTTTAATCATATATGATTAAACTTGTGTATCATATATGATATCACACTTCTTGCATTATCGCATAAGGTTTAGCTTCTCGTTTGTACCTGCCCCTATATATATATATATATATATATAGAGAGAGAGAGAGAGAGACAGATTCAAACGAGAATGGTAACTATTTAAGAAAACACGAAAACGGCAGCTCATGTGCAAAATCACATGCGATTTTACACTAACTGCAAAAAATTGGACGCGAGCGACTTTTGCCCCGACTTAAAGTCGCGGGGCAAGTCGCGTGATCCATAAATGATTTTGTATGTGAACCATGTATGATTTTGTACATTAGCGGCCGTTCTCGTGTTTTATTAAATAGTTAGCGTCCTCGTTTGAACTCACCTCTCTCTCTATATATATATATATATATAAATATATATAAACCAAAACGCACCAATATGCATGGTATTGCAGTTAGGAACACAATTACCTTGATGTTATCTACCAATTGAGGATTGGCATAGATGGGGTAGTTGCTGTAACTGCCACGCTGAAATCGATTGTTCCACCAGCGTGGCACAAGTATGTCTGTAGCTTCTGGAATATCAGGCCCAAACATGTTCCTAAGCACTTCCATTGCTTCTCTCATTGTTTCTTGGTCTGATTGAGATTCAACGCGTTTAGATTCTCCATTCGTCAAGGTTACAACAAGAATATTTGACCCTGGGTATGCATTCTCCATGTGCTGTGCACAAAAAACATCTTAATTACGACGATTTAGTTGATGAGTAATAAAGAAAGAACCAAAAGATTTAGACTGTATAAATAAATCATAAAACTAACATGTAGCTAAGTTAATCAATGCTATATATTTCATCAAATAACCTTTTGTAAGGCCGATTTTAATTTTAATAAACAAAAAATGGATCAAGTCCCATGGGAAACATACCCAGATAGCTAGCAAACGGTGACTATTAATTACATTGACATTAATCAAGGATATAGTAGTGTTGGTTTGTATGGGGTCTCATGTTATTCTTAGTATGTGGTGCCCGGTTGGTATTGGCTCTTTGACCATGGTCATGGGTGACGCAAAATAAGATGGTATAAGAAGGGGTTGTTTGGTTACCTCTTAATAGTTCCATTAAGAGGCAACATTTGAAACCCTAAGAGGTGAATCTTGGGTCTCCCTTAACCATTCAGCGCCCTAATTTCAATTTGAACAATTACCAAATAACCATATTTCATTTTGCACTATATCATAAGAGCCTTTTAATCATTCTGACCACTTAATCGTTCGGCCCCAAACCATTAAGTGGCATTCTGTCATATGTCATGGATTTAAGAGTTCTTGATAGATATATCGTTGGTCATAGAAAGCAAGATGCAACTAAATCAGCAGACAAGAAATATTACATATAGAACAGGAGCTCATGTTAGCCATCAAAAGCGAAATTAAAAGATCCCAACTTCTAAAAATATAACAAGAACAGTATGGCATGGATGCCTCATTTTGACACTCAAACATCAACATGCTAGTCACCTCTCTAAGAGGTTGTGATCCGTGCCCTCTCCATTGTATTCCTCTCAATAAATAGCTGATTACAAAAGATTACAAAGGAAACCTACCATATACAATTAAGGAAACAAATCAAATCAAACCTAAAATATATTATTTACATAATTACTATCACACCCCCGCAGTCGAAGCGGGACATGGACGAACGGTGAGACTGGATCGAAAATCGGTGAACAAGGTGGAAGGAAGGCCTTTTGTAAAGATGTCAGCATACTGCGAGGAGGAAGGAACATGAAGCACACGAACTTGTCCAATGGCAACCTTTTCTCGAACAAAATGGATATCCATCTCAACGTGCTTAGTGCGTTGGTGTTGAACGGGATTGCTGGAAAGATAAACAGCACTACCATTGTCACAATATACTAAGGTGGCCTTCCGGATTGGGCGATGGAGTTCAAGAAGCAAGTTCCGGAGCCAAGAAGTCTAGGCGACAGCATTTGCGACTCCACGATACTCTACTTCAGCACTAGATCGGGAGAGTGTAGGCTGCCTCTTGGAGGACCATGAAATTAAATTGTCCCCCAAAAAGACGCAATACCCGGATGTGGAGCGGCGGGTGTCTGGACAACCACCCCAGTCAGCATCGGAGTAGGCAATCAAACTTGAAGTAGAGCAAGAGGTAAGGTGAAGCCCGTGGTCTAGAGTGCCTCTAACATATCGAAGAATGCGTTTCATGGCGGCAAGATGCGGATTACGTGGCGCGTGCATGAACAAGCAAACTTGTTGGACGACGTAGCTGAGATCTGGACGAGTGAACGTCAAGTATTGTAGGGCACCTGCGAGGCTGCGATACAAAGTGGGATCAGATACCGGATCTCCAAAGTCGGCACTCAGTTTAGACTTGTTGTCGACAGGGGTGGCAATTGGTTTACAGTTACCCATTTTAGCGCGTTTGAGGATGTCTTCGGCATATTTCTTTTGGGAAAGAAACATGGATCCATTTCCTCGGTGAACAGAAATACCAAGAAAGTAGCTGAGGGTGCCCAAATCAGTCATTGCAAACTCGGTACTGAGAGTGGTGATGATATGACGAAGGAAGGAAGTAGAAGACGCTGTTAGAACAATGTCGTCCACATACAAAAGAAGATAAGCAATATCACCCCCACGCTGATATATAAATAGAGAGTTATCACACTTGCTACTCCGAAAACCCATCTGATGAATGTAGGTGGCAGACCGGTGATACCAGGCCCGAGGCGCCTGCTTAAGGCCATATAAAGACTTTCGAAGGAGGCAAACATGGGAGGGGGTTGAGGAGTCCACAAATCCCGGAGGTTGGTACATATAAACCGTTTCCTTCAAATCACCATGAAGGAATGCATTTTTAACATCAAGTTGATGTACCGCCCATGAGTGAGAGAGGGCAATACTGAGCACTGTACGGATGGTTGCTGGTTTGACAACCGGACTGAAGGTCTCATCACAATCCACCCCAATCTGTTGAGACTTGCCATTGACCACTAATCGAGCCTTGTGACGTTGCAAGTTACCGGCAGAATCAAATTTGTGCTTAAACAACCACATGCAACGAATGATATTAGTATTAGCAGGTCGAGGAACCAACTCCCAAGTACCATTTTTAATCAAAGCACTATATTCCTCTTGCATGGCGGCATTCCAGTTAGGGTCCGTGAGGGCAGCACGATGGGAACGGGGCAAGGGGGAAATAGTTGTAGTGTTTGGATTAAAGGTGGGTGTGGGCTTGTGGATACCGCTTTGGGCACGTGTGGTCATTGGGTGGGTCCGGGTGGGTTGGTGGGATGGGGAAAGGTGTGGGGCGGCAGAGGGCTCCGATGGCAGCACGGTGGTAGTTTCGGTGTGAGGCAACTGGTGAGGCTCAAGATGGGGCAGTTGGGGCTGCTGTTGGTAAGGTCTAGGACGACGAGTGTAGACAAGAGTGGGCTGTGAAGTGGGAGGAGGGGCTGTTTGGGAGAGTATTGGGGTATTTGTGGTGCTAGGTGAGTCATGAAATTGTTCAAGGATAAGTGGGGAGTGGTCACTAGTCGTGAGAAAGTCGTAAGATGTTGGGGGGGACACGTGAATGGAAGAGTGAGGAAAGACGTTCTCATCAAAGGTGACATGACGAGAGATTAAGCACTTTCGGGTGGTAAGATCGAAACAATAATAACCACGATGATTGGGTGGGTAACCAAGAAAAATGCATGGGACGAAGCGGGGAGAAAGTTTATGCTTAGCGGAGGCAGAGAGATTTGGAAAGCAAAGACACCCAAAGGTTCGCAGGTGGGTATATGAAGGGGCACGCAAATAAAGTGCATGAGTGGGAGTGGCAAGTCCCAATGTCTTAGTAGGAAGGATATTGTGAAGGTAGACAGCTATATGTAGAGAGGCGACCCAAAATGAGGGAGGAAGAGATGCATGAGTAAGAAGGGTGCGTGAGATGTCGTTAAGAGTGCGGATGATACGTTATGCTTTACCATTTTGGGAAGAGATCTTAGGACACGAGAATCGAAAAACCATGCCATGAGTTTGACAAAATGAGTGGAAAAGAGCATTGTCAAATTCACGACCCATATCACATTGAAAAGTTTTTCAAATTGAGTTTTAATTAGAGCACGGAATTGGAGAAATTTGTTGTAGACTTCAGACTTGTGTTTAAGAGGGTATACCCAAACAAAGTGAGTGAAATCATCTAAAAGCACAAGATAATAACGATAACCACTTGAACTTAACACGGGGGAGGTCCAAAGATCACTATGTATTATATCAAAAGGTGCAAAGGTACGAGACATAGATGGCGTAAAAGGTAAACGAACATGTTTAGCAATCTGACAAGAGGAACATAAACTATGAGAGCGTAGCTCCTTATTACAAGAAATTATGTTTTTACTACGAAGAAAACTAAAGACATGATCGCCGGGGTGACCTAGACGTTGATGCCATATTTTTGATGAAAGAGCCGCTAGAGACACCGGAGGAGAAGAGTCAGGCCGAGGGAGACTAGAGACAGGATAAAGGTTGCCCGAGCTATTACATCTCATGACCGTGCCCCCCGTTCGAAGATCCTTTACAGAAAAACCATAAGGATCAAACTCAACAGAAACATTGTTGTCTTTGGTAAATTGGCGAACAGAGACAAGGTTTTTAATTATGTGAGGTGTGTGAAGAACATTGGGGAGATGGAGGTTAGGGGAAAGGTAGGCTATGCCGGTACCCATAACAGGAATGCGTTTACCATTGCCAACATAAACAGAGTTAACAGCACTTGATTTAGAAATGGTATGAAGAGTACCTGTGTCTGAAGTCATGTGAGAAGTAGCCTCGGAATCCATGTACCAAGTGGGATCAGGCGCTTGGAGATTCATGGTGCTGAAGGCGGTTGGTAAGTCCGTGAACTGCTCGGATGGAGCATCATGAGTGAAGTAAGCTTGTTGTGGCCGAGGACCGAGCACTCCTGCCGTGGATGGACGGGTAGATGTGGTGGGATATGGGCATGGAGGCACAGGCCACGGTGCACTCCAGTAGTAAGGAGCGGGCCATGGAGAGGCGTTCCAGGGTTGTTGACGTGATGGCGGTGCTAAGGAACGGTTCCCAGAATTGCCACGATTGTTGTTCCTGTTCCGGGGATTGCGATTGCCGTTGCCACGGTTGCTACTGTTAGTGCCCCGGTTGTTATTGTTGTTGCTGGGAGTGGGGGCAGGGGAGGGTGGAGCAGCTACTAAGGCTACTGTATCCGTAGGTTCAGCACGGGCACGATGAGATTCCTCGGGAAGGAGCATACTACGGGATGTCTCAAAAGACGGGAGAGGGGAGGTGTTGCTGATTATGCTATCGATAGTATCCAACCCCAGGGTTAAGCCATTGATTAGTTGAAGGACTAATCGTTGATCGCTCACCGTATGATCGACATCCGAAAGTTGGTCAGACAACATCTTGAGTCGTTGACAGTATGGAGCAACCGAAGGGAAATCACGTAGATGTGTGTGATTGAATTGGTGTTCCAGATCTGCTGCATGGGCACTTTTGTTGTCATGGAAAAGGTTTTTGATGCGTAGCCAAGCATCTCGGGCAGTAGAATGTTGCTAACGGTCTGGGCGGGGTGAAGAGAAGAGGATGGTGGGGGCGTGTTAAGAGACTGATTAGTCATTGTTGACAATACGGAAGAACCCAAAGAAATGTTGGTACTGTTGAGCAAAGTACTGCACAAGGTACAACTGGAATTGCACCAGGTTCAATAATGCTTTTAAAACAGGGGTATAAAAGAGGGGATAAAGGGAAAAGGGTTAAAGGGAAAAGAGCGATGGAAGAAACAGGGGTATAAAAGAGTGAAGTGACACCTGATGAGGGTTCTTCCAGGGAAGAACGAGGCAGGGAGAGGAGCTCTCAATCACAAGGACAAGTAGGAGCCTAAAGCTCTGATACCATGTAAGAGGTTGTGATCCGTGCCCTCTCCATTGTATTCCTCTCAATAAATAGCTGATTACAAAAGATTACAAAGGAAACCTACCATATACAATTAAGGAAACAAATCAAATCAAACCTAAAATATATTATTTACATAATTACTATCAACCTCAATCCTAATTGTAGTTGAGATCAGATCATTTTTATGTGCAATTTCTTTTTGCAAACTTAGGTAGGCTTTCTTTAGGGTTTTTACATGGGCTATCTTTAATAAGTATATACATTCTTCTTTGCTTTAAGCAAAACAAACCATGTACTCTAAAGCCCCTTTTCAAGGTAGTTTCTTAAAATAACTGTATTTTACCCGGATGTCATTCAGTTGTTGATATATATATATATATATATAGAGAGAGAGAGAGAGAGGAGGATCAAACGAGAATACTAACTAAATAAAAGATTACGAGAATGGCTAAAATTTGCATGCCCTCATATCCAATGGACCTTGTGATCATACAAAATGTGTAGCAGGTTTGGATTACTTTCCATAAATGACTCTTGGAAGTTCAATGTTAATAGATAAAAAAATAGCAATCATCCACTTTATATGCATCATGAATTGTTTGATAGCAATATATTAAGGGGACAACAAGTAAATAAAAAAATTCCGATTCTAATAAAGGAAGGAACAGATATGAATAAGTCAAATAATAGTCATATATAAAAAAGAAGTGTGACAACCTTGACATAATCACTTTGCATAAGAATTTATCATGTGAATATAATACGCTTATAGTGCATCATGAAGTCATGATCTCCAATAAAGTTGGGTCACTTGGAACTTTAATGGTTAGTTGTTACCAACCCATGATCTAAGCACCTCTGTTGTACTAAAAATTCCTTTATATAAATTGAAAGCACTTATCAAAATAATAATAAATCAAACAAACAAACAAACAAACAAACCTGCCAAAATGTGTAGTAGCCTCTTCGTTCATGGGCATATATGAAGAATTCTTTTCCGGGACCACAAGGCCAAAACTTATATGGAAACTTCAAGAAGATTTTTGTGTACACCATAACATCACATTTCTCAATGGCCTCCATCTTCCACCTCTGTTGTCATATATAGTTATCAGTTTCATTAATTTTTAATGACCCATATTTAGTAAGGAAGCTTACATCACAAGAGACCCACAAACAAAAATAATTCTTTTGTACTCAACCTTAATTGGTCCCAAAGAAGCATTACAATTTTGAGAATCAAATTTTGCTTACTTTTAGAAAAATAAAGCATCAAGTCGGTTATACAATCCAATAAATCAATTGGTGCCATATAACAAACTACCAAACTTGGGGGCTGTTATATATCCTCTTATTCTTTCACTTCAATTCTTTTCCAGAATTAAAAACCCTTAAAAAGAGTTTGGAGGTTCCAACGTATATAGATGAGAAAATGGTCTAAGTCTACCCAATGTACACTTTGATTCTGATACCATGTAAGAATATGTACAACTCCGAGATTACTCTCCAAAAACCCAATATTGAAGAGAAAAGGTAGGTTCCAACTTCCAACATATATAAAGACGAAATGGTTCAAGTCTAGCTGACGGGTAATTCTTAATTCCCTTGTGATTCTCCTAGAAACAAAAATCAAAACAAAACATTCTCTAACTTTCATTTGCACATATATCGGCTACTTATGTTTAGAGAGTTGCTGTTTTTAAACCTTAGGGAGAAGAATGAAGATAACTCAATATTAAGTATTTTAAGATTCAAACTACTTGGAAAGTACACAACTGCCCTTCAAAGAATATATTTAATTGTGAAAAACCAATATAGAACTCTACTATATACTGTGGACAAGAAATATCGCTGTCCCTTGGATGGCATTGTAACTTTTGCCAAAACCAGTTGATTCATCCACAGCATTGAGAAAATACTGTGGAACATAGAAAATAGACCATGGTATCAGACCATCCTCGAATAAAAAATTGAATTCCAAATTTCCAATTCATACATGGTCCATGATACCAACCATTCAACCTGATGTATTATTTAAAATAAAAGCCAAATTAAAGGCATTGAACTAAACAAATAGGTACACATCAGGCCTTACGTGAACCATCTGGAAACTGACTTAGTTGGCACCCAGTTGGAATATGGCCATATCTTAGCAACGAAAGATCCAGCTCTTCAAGAAAAGGATTTTTAATAAAAACATGTAAATCTTTTGAAACTTTTTGCAAAATTATTCTAAATATTGCAAGAACCTAGCTAATAAGGACAACAACAAAATTGTGGCCTGCAGAATGTGATGAAGATTTGGAGCATACTAGCAAGGGCCAAGGGTGGTGGCCACAAGATTCACAGTAGGCCAAGTAGCTCCTCCATAGGCATGTGCATTGTGTAAGATCGAATCGTACACTACAGACATTAGTGCGGCTTAATTATAGTAACAACAGAATATTGCTTCAAGAGGGTATGGGCATATTCATGGATAAGCCGGATTCATGGCCATAGCTTATCCATATCATATTGAAAGTTTTGAGATGATAAAATCCAACAAATCGGGACTAATTGGAATCAAAATTCTTGACGGATTGAGTAACATACAAGGAACATTTCTAAAATAGCCCAGTAACACCATGAATCCAGTAAGCAGTAACATGTTGATGGGAATTAACAGCATTCCGTTTAAAATCACAAATTTTGGCAAATTGAATTGATATTATTCCCACCCAAAATGAAGGCAACCCTTTTTCTAGGTTGTCACCAATGACAAAATAAATACAATATTTCAGTCTTGGCTAAAGTTTCAATCCCAATTATATTTGTCAACTAATAACCATTATAAAGTATTAGTAATATTGATTTAAGTCTTTAAATTTCATTATTTTGTCGTTTTAAAGAAGTATTTTATAATATAAAATGGATTATATAAGAGCATCTCCAATCCTAATCCCTACATTTAAGTTAATGTGGAGAGTGAAATATATAGAAATTAGTGTAAGGAACAAAATAATGCATTGTAACTCCAAAAATACTCCTTGCATTAACAAATATACATTATTTTATAATATTTTAATAAAACAAAATAACAACTTGGCATGATGTACATATATATATATATATATATATATAATAAAATATAAAAATATTATAAAATCTTTGTCCAAAGGTCCTTACATTGAGGGACTGCATAAAGAAAATTAATGTACGTAGTAAGTCACTCGGAACACATTGGAGTGAAGTTTTCATATTTAGCTTCTTACAATAGCTAAAGAGTAAATTGAATATAAAGAGTGTTGAAGATGCTCTAATCGAATATAAATTGTAGATAACATGCACGTACAACCACATGGGTTGGCTGGTGACCAGGGATTAGAAAATAAATGTAAGGAGGCTAGCTGTTTCGGGTCAACCAAATAAATTATCATCAAACGAAAACATGATAAGCCAACCATATTACTTCCTTCGTCCCAAAATAAGTGTCCACATTTGACTTGACACATAATTTTAGACATGCATAATTATTACACATTTTTGTTACCAAATGACTTCTTTACCCTTATTTAATTTCTCTCTCTTTTCACAACTCTTATATATTTTTGCATTAATTAAGGATAAATATAGGAATTTAGTTATCTACTTTTTGAAAGTGGACACTTATTTTGGGACAAATATAAATAGAAATGTGGACACTTATTTTAGAACGGAGGGAGTATTAGATATGACACAACACAAATATCAATTTGGAATATAAACAAATAATAAATAGGAGGTGGAATTGGAAATAGAAAGGGGGAGGGAATATTCTTACAGGCAAGTGGGGGTTGAAAGAGATGAGGTGGCTTTGTAGGACGCCGATACTAACTGACAAAATTACGTAGTTGGCTTCGTAAACACAACCATCCTCCGTTCTCACTTTAGCGCCGTCTCTCGAGTGCTGTAATTCCCGAACAACCTGCATCCATCATGTTAACATGCATGCACGTAACAACAGGGAGGGCATCATAGATTCTGATACAAAGTCAAACAAGGCGATTGAACTCTGTGCCTAGCCAGAATAACTGGAGCGTAGCTACTATATTTAATTTCAGTACATACCAAGATGTATAGGGAAATGTGTAATCGATCAGATTTCTGCTTATTTTTATAACCATTATTATATATGCATAGAGCAATGGGAAAAGTTTTTCCAACAAGAGTTCCATATTTTATTTTAGGGAATTTAATTAAAATATCCAAAGTTTGATTTTAACTAATCGCGATGGATCCTGTGATCTAACAAAATTTTACAATTTTGGTCTTTTTTGCACGAATCTTTGCATGCTTTTACTGTTTTTTTCCACAATTATTGTACTTTTGAAGACCAATTTGTGGTTCAAATTTACTGGCATTTTGAGATTTCATCCATAAATATCAGTAAAATGCAATTCATAATTCACACCATTCTATGTGGATGCTTTTACTGCACTTAGGTCCCTGTCTTTGCTCTAACACAACTTAGGTCCATGTCTTTGCTCTAACACAACTTAGGTCCCTGTCAACGCTATCATATGATATGGTTCTATATAACCATTACTATTCTCTTCATTTAGACTACTACCATTACTATTCTCTCCATTTAGACTACTACCATTATGATCATCATCCCATGTTCTGTTTCAAGTACCTTTCAAAAGATAACTGGTCCTAATCAAGGGAAATCAATGTTCAGATCAATGTACATAAGTTATGTTTGATAAATTATAACGCACTAAACATACAATATTTATCGTCCCAATCAAGGGAAATCAACGTTCAGATCAACGGTATCATATGATATAGTTCCATGTGGTTCAAGCTCCGACGGGCCCGCGGTGTTACTTAGTTGACTGCTTGTGCGTCTACTCCTTGGCACGGTTGAAGGGGCGGGATTTGGGCACTCTCCACGAGTATGTCCTACGCATTGGCACCGAGTACATTTTCGCTGTATCGAACCTTCACCACGTGATGGACGCCGGTTGTTCTTTCTCGGTCTCCCGGCTCTGTTCTTATCGTTTAAAGGTTGATAGCATGGCGGAAGGGGGTCGGGTGGATACACCCATGCTTCAGGGGTCCAGCTGGATTTATTACCTTTGCGTATGTTCTTCGGTAAGTTTCGGACGTGAAGAAACTTACAGCCAAGTCGCTGCAATCTCTATGACCCATATATCTTGCCGCAGCGATGGCATGGCCGCACGGTAACCCAGATTTTTGCCATTGGAAACACGAACAAACATGGTCGGTCATATGGACAGTCGCGTGAAGATGGTTATCCCAAACCTCGTGCCTCCCATACCCGATTTCGCTTACCCTCCATGTCGACGCGTAACGCGCCCTGAGGAGAACTATCTCCTCCGTCGCTGGTGTGAGTCTATTTTGCAGCTCAACTCCTTTTCGGCGTCGAAGTTGGTACCACTCTTGCTGAAAGCTCCGAAAGTAGTCCATAAGAGTAACAATCGGACATCTACGCGCCAAACGGGAGAGTGCATTCACCGACTCTGCACTATTGGAGGTCAGAATGTCATACCGTTGTGCAGAAAAATGGGTCGCGGACCACCTCTCCGGTCCAACATCGTCCATGACTTTGGCTGCTTTCTTGGCACTAACTCGTAGAAGTTTCATGTATCGGTCAAACTCCCGAGCCGTATATGTTCTGCATGCCTGCTAGTAGACATCCTTGTAGGTGGTAATACGTTTGTCCTGTGTTTTGGCGTTCATCTCCAAATGTCGACAACATAAGGCGTGAGGGGCGTTTGGGTACATGACAGAGATTGCGGCGCTTATGGAAGGAGCCCTGTCGGACATAAACACCAACCCTTGCGGGTCTCCGATAGCTTGTCTCAACATGGATATAAACCAAGTCCACTCCTCCCCGGTTTCGGACTTGCCTACTCCGAAAGCTACTAGAACGATGGAGTTATCCCCGTCCATGGAAACCGCTAGGAACATCATACCCAAGTAAGGGCCCTTTAAATAGGCAGCAGCGTCTATTACCAGGACACGACACAGATTTGCCAGAAATGTGCGGATCTGCAAAAACGTAGGTGGTTTCCCTTTGTAAATGTTATAGTTTATAATGTGTAAACATATGACGTGTTAAAATACGTACCGCGGGTCCAAGGGCAACGAAGCACATCTCAAATCGTCCATGTGAATCGGTCCTTAATTGGGTGACAGTACCTGGATTCTGCAGCTGCAAATTATATAAATATGCTGGGAGTCGTTCATACGACTCCTCGAACGTGCCTCTCACCAATAGCAGTGCCCTGCATCGTGCACGCTAAGCTTGGTGGTAACCAATCGTGACATCGAACTGCTGGTGTACATCGTCCATGATGTCATTTGGACGCAATGACCTGCTAGCATCAAGAAATTTGCCTTTCAGTATCGCACCCAAAGTCCTTTTGGTGGCTTGTTTGTGGTTGGGATTCAGTTGCGTCCTCGTACAAGTGTGTACGTCGTCCAACTTTTTAATAAGTAACGCCCCTCCTTTCTCTCCCGCGGGCCTTGCGTACATCCTCCAATTACAGTTTTCTCTCGCACATTCAACTACGTATCTGCCTTTGTCGGATCTCGACGTGACACTTTCGAAACCCTCTTCCATGAACTTAAGTCCGACCTGACTTGCCAAGTGATCATTCGAATCAAATATCTGACCTACTTCTAACCTTAAACTGCGATTATAAGGTGAAGGTTCGTAGGTTTGTGTATGGGTATTCTGGTCTGGAAGAATAGGGGGCATATCAAAATAGTCATTTAACTGACTAAATGATTTATTACTAGGGGTATATTCTTCGTGATCATCACTATCGGTATCTGATCTGTCTATATCAGCATTACCCGTTTTGAAAACATAGGTTTCGTCATCAGCAACTCCAGCACATCGTCCTTCTTGTGGTTGTTGTTGTTGCGTCTCCGGAACATAGTCAGGAATACGTTAGTTAAGACCATATGCATGATCCAAATGAACTGTTGCCCCATTTGGAGGTCTTCGTCATCAGCGTCGTCATCACCTTCGTCGTCGCCGTCGTCGTCACCGTCGTTGTCACCTTCGTCATCATCTTCGTTGCACACCGAGGATTTGGCATACACATAAAGTAATGGAGGTCTTTCTGATTCGGCTGCGAAGTGCATAAAACCAGAGATATCCCCATCGTTGCATAACTCCACAAATGACCCATCACCATTCTTGAACACTAACTTGTAAACAACCGAAGGGTCGATTTCACATTTTTGCATGGCGTATGCAACAAACTTCTGATAAGCCAAGTTTACTGCCAATTTTACACCATGCTTAGATTTATAAAGAAAATTTCACTCATTGTTGTTTTGCACCCATTCACCGTCGTAACAGAAAAATAGCTTAGCTTTTGTAACAGATGAACTCATTTTTTCAGTAGTATCTCAAAAACAAAATACTGAAGCAAGAAAGCAAGAATGAAGGATGGAATTGGTGTGAATTATGGATTGCATTCTACTGATATTTATGGATGAAATCTCATTAAGGAACATGAATTGCAACCACAAATTGGTCTTCCCCAAATACAATGATTCAATATTGATGAAACAAGCCAGTGAATTTGAACCACAAATTGGTCTTCAAAAGTACAATAATTGTGGAAAAAACAGTAAAAACATGCAAAGATTTGTGCAAAAGGACCAAAATTGTAAAATTTTGTCAGGTCGCGGGACCCATCGCGGGGTCAGTCGCGGGGAGGGACCAAAAGTGTAGACACGGGGATAGTTGGGGGGGGGGGGGTGCCGCGGGATGTTTTGGCCAAAACCACGGGCCACGTGTGCCCTACCCGCGATCGTGGAATTTATGGGTATTTCGGCAAAATCGGGAGAGAAATGGGTATTTTGGTAAGTCAAAGTCAAACTTTGGATATTTTAATTAAATTCCCTTTATTTTATTATAAAGCAGATCTCCGCTTATCTCAAATATATAAAGATAACTGTACTGCGTTACAGTTATATGTGATATGGATATGTAATTTTAGGTGTATATGTGATATTTTTGACGGTTTTTATTTACAACCAAGTAATTTCTTCCCGCCTAACTGACAGTAATTGTATCATCTAATAATTTTGGTGTAATCGTGGTGTACTAACCTTGTTTAGTTTGAGACGATTGTCCAAGATTTTGCTGTCTGATGTAAATAAGAATTCCTCGGCTATTTTGTACAACAAGTACTCGTAACCTCTCTCATCCGCGACTAAAAATTCCCTCTCCCCAAAATCAACGTATGTTGATATTGGCTCAACTTCTGCAGAATAAAATTTTAACCAGTTTGTCATATATCTAATTATCAACGTCCATGCATCTTATTAATGTGTAAGATGCTTGTTTAGGTGTTTCATTGGGTTAGATGTATATTTTGAGTTGTAAACTTGAAGGGTTGGATATATATTTTAATTTATTAGAGCATTTCCAACAGCTTATCTAAAATAGAGAAAAATGCATTTTTGTTCTCTATATTGCTCCAACAGCTTATCTATATTGTTATCTAAAATAGAGAAAAGTAGAGAAAACTTCAAGTTTAGAGAATTCTCTAAAATTTGCTAGATAGAGAGAGAAATTACTTTTTTATTCATTCCCACCAATATGGTTGAGTTATTATTATTTTATATAAATTCTATTTAAAAAAATGATTGGGATGATAAATTTAACAATATTTTAATAATATAATAGATGTTTCAATCTCTAAAATAAAGAATCTGTTGAAGTTAAATGTAATTCTTTATAGAGATTTTGACTTTTAAGTCTCTATTTTATAAAATTATAGAAAAACTGTTAATAATTCAATCACTTCTAAAAAAATCAAAAGGCGTCAAAAAGTGTGTGCAAAAAAGCCAAATAGATGTTTTTTTATGAGATTAATTGGAGAGTTCTACTATCCTTATCTACCCATAAAGTGTTAGGATTTATTGAGCTGCTCATTTCATGCTTTAAAGATATAGTTTAAAATATTACTTTAGAGCATCTATAGTTTTATCACTTTAACATATCAGCGGGATTGATTGAGTTGCTCATTTCATGCATTAAAGATATAGTTTAAAACATTGCTTTAGAGCATCCATAGACCATAGTCTCATTACTTTAATACACCAGCCGCTATCAGTTTTCTCTTTTCTATTTAATTGATAAACCTTTCTTTTTCAATCATAAATCAATCTATAATTTAAACTACATTAACAAAAATTATAATAGTTAGAAAATACTTCTTATAATTAAAAATTCTAAAAATTATAATAGTTAAAAATTACTTATTACATAAATAAAAGCTAAATTAATATATAAAAAGTATAAAACTAAAATTCACTTATTATAACTAAAAGACGATTAATTAAAAACTAAAAAATGGTTAAAATAAAAGATTATGTGTCAAAAGTACTAATAATCAAACTAATTTATTTCACTAATTAATATATAAATTATAAACACTTTAATTTGAAATTATTATTTATTCTATTATTTTAATGCAAGTAGGGTCCAAGAAAAAAAGGTAGCAGCGGTTCCTCTGCATGAGCCTCTCCATCTCCAACTCCACGTGGAGAGGACCGCTCCTCCTCGATTGGTCTAAAAAACGTGAACCGGTCTATGGACCTTTCTATTTATCCCACTACAGAAGCTCTTAATAGTTATAAATAATTTAGAATATCAAGTGGGTTCAAATAAGAAAAAAAATTGAGAATGTATTAAGAAATGATTCATATGTGAATCATTTATAAAACTAACATGAGTGCAATAGTGCATGTACATATATTTATATGTGAATAATTAACTAAAAAAAATAGACAGGCGAACCATGAGGTTTATATATGCTAACCTTTTTATCATTCTTATTTAAACTTCTTCTTTAAAGTATTCTTTAATAGATAAAGATAAAAACATATTAATCAAATATTAAAGATATTGGGTAGATTCCCAACATAAACTTGATTCTCTTGCTAGCATAAAAATTAAGGACTGGAGCATAATTTAAGCGTCCTTTGCTTGGATCATGCTCTATCATATTGATTAAAGTAAGATTTTAAGTTTCTTCATGTGATAAAAATACAAAATGAGATTCATAAAACGTGGAAAATGAATGGAGTCTTGAACATTAAGATGGCGTTTGGTTCGCATAATGTTTTTAGATATGATCGAATCTGTCAAATAAATTTGATTTTGAAATTGAAATGAAATGTTGTCAGGTTTAACCACTTGTTTGGTTGACAGCCATTGAAATGAAATCTATTAAGAAATTGCAATACGTGTTTGGTTCACATAATGTAGCTTTGAAATTGGAATGAAATATTGAAAGATGACCAAAATGTCCTGTTTTGAAAATTTTAACTTTTATAAAACTAAAAATACTTTGAAAAAATAAAATAATAAAAATAAATAAATCAATAAACAAAATAAAATAATTAAATAAATGAATAAAAAAATATTAAATACTTCAAAAACAAATAATGTATACCTCAAAAAAAATATTATATTAAATAAAATAAAAAATAAAAGTGTTAAATTAATTATATTTGAGTTAAAGGTTATATTTGGGATTATGAAAATAGAAGATTTTTTATTCCATCAAAATCTCACAGGAATGTTAAAATCCTTTATCCATGAAATTTGTTGAAATTCAAAGATTCCATTCATCAAAAAACTGAACCAAGCAAGATAACGGTTAATGGATTTTAACATTCCAATTCTAATAGATTCCATGATATCCTGGTAACCAAGAGCCACCTAAGTTTCATTGGCATAATTTAGAAACGTAAAGAGAGAATGAAACTGACCAGCCATTTCGAAATCATGAAGAATAAAATCAATTGCCAGCTCAATAGGCGTCTCTGGTTTGCTGGAAAAAGGAACAAATATGAATCAGTAACCAAAATCGACACAAAAGGTAAAAAACTTATCTTAAAGAAAAGGAAGAACAAAAAAGAGATACGTGAAGGAGAAGAAGCCAAAAAGCAAAACACAGTCAAGTCAGTACGTGTGCGTGAAAGCGATTAGAGAGAGTTAGTTACGTGGAAAGTTGGGGAACATTGGGGACATCAGCAGTAACAAGGTTTTCCTGATCGCTACGTAGCTTTTGAATCGCCGATTCAACCGCTTTCTTATACGTGTCAGCGGCAACCCCACTCGGAAATATCTTCCCACTGCAACCACCGTAGATATATTGATACTAATATTACAATCACACTCGAATCAACAATCGTGGTCTATATATATATATATATATTACAATCACCCCCACGGCCATTAATTTCTAACAACCCTCCCACAAATTTGGCGCCAAAGTTATGAGAAAATACAAGTCACGCGTCATACGGATCTAACAACCTCGATAATATGATGAAAGTATATATGGCATTCTTCGTCATACATACGAATTTCGGTGAACAAAAAATGAATTGTTATTGATCTCAGTATAATTAACCAGAATTAGGACTAGAATAATGCCTTTTCAAAACATGTTTAATGAATTAATCAAAGGCATATATAGAGATATGATTTTGAATTCGATTACCTTCGATCATAGATATTGTAACGAGCATTGCTGTAATCGGAGAAGCAGGTACGAAGACCGGATTGAACAGCGAGCTCCCAAACAGGATTAGATTCTTTTCCACCGACACCGGCGATCCAACCGGCACCAAGCTCCACCGATAGGCTTCCGAAATCGTGCTTCTTGATTCTGCCTCCGATGCTATCCGAAGCTTCTAGAATCAAAATATCCTCCACTCCATTTTTTGCCAACACCTTCGCTGCCGATATGCCTATACTCGTGTATATATATACATATATTATCACATACACAGACAAATGTATACAAATCATGCAATAGACATATATTTATCTCACCTGAAATTCCTGCTCCGACGATGATAACCGAACAGCGATTTGGAGATTCCATGGAAACTCTGTATTTGCGTCTGTGTAAGAGAGAGAGAGAGAGAGAGAGAGAGAGAGATGAGGGAAGGAGGGGATAGAAAAGGAAATGTTGATGGGCTAAAAGGTCATTTGGGTATATGGACACGTCAGCTTCTAACAAATCCAACGGTCCAGATCTGTAATCCCTGTTCGTGCTACCTCAATGCGCGCAAAAACGTTCTACAGAATCCATCAAATAATAAAATCCAAAATCGTCCATATTAAAATTTAATAAAAAAGAACGTTAAAATATAAAATAAACAATCAAAAACATGTTCAATACTTATAAATCAGTTTTCTTTAAAAATTTTATTTCAAAAAATAGATAAAATGTTTAACTTAAATCTTTTAAATAGTAGAAAAATAAATAAATAAATATATATATAGAGAGAATGTTTCTTTTGCAAACCATCTAGTTCATACAAACTTTGCAAACCACTTTATAACTAATCATTTTAATATCGTTTTTCTTTTTTAATTATTAATTAAATGTTAACTTCAAGGGTTATTTGGTCATTTGGAAATTCGTTTATTTAATTATTTATCCTAATGATTATCTTATCATTCTTAACCCACGTGATTTTAGGGATTTGCATATCAACATGATTCTTCATGCTGATAACTGCATATCGTGCAGTAATTGAATATGCGAAATCGATTTTTTAAATTAATTAACATAATTCATCAAGTTTTTGGAAGAGAATAGTGCAAAGTGAGATTATATCCATGGATGATTCAGATGCTATGAACGAAGTTGCTGTTAATCATATCATGGGTGTGCAGTCGAAAGATGGGAATCTGGATGCTTGTGTAAATCAAATTCCAGGAAATTATATTTCTAAAGGAGACAATTTTCACGATCGGTCTAACGTCAATTGCATCGAGGAAGGTATTGTTTATGTTTGGAGTTTCATATGAAAATGATTTCTGTTTTTTTTTCGGTGATGAGATTATCACGTCTGTTTTTTATGAAACCTCATAACCACTTCGTTGTGTTTTTTTTTTCTAGAAAGAAACAAAAATTTTATTAAAACCTTGCATGAATTTGAGTTTATCATCTGAATTATAATTTCATTTATTGTTATCAATTACTGTAACGTCCCGAAAATTACAATAAATTTGATTTTTTTTAAATACCATTTTTATTAAATAAACCACGAGTATTTAAACCCAAGTAACATTTTATCCAAAATCCCGTTAAGTTAAACAACCAACTCTTTTAAACAGCGGAAAATAAAATAACTCTAACGTAGTGTCTCAAAATAAATAAATAGATAAAATCCTCCTCAACGCGCCAGTGTGTACCATCACGCCTTGCTGCCACTCGTACCTGAAACAGTGATTTATAGGGAAAGGGTAAGCACGAAGCTTAGTGAATTCAAACACTAACATAAGATAGCAATCATATAGACACTACCCCTATCCACAGATAGATACAAATAATCCACACATGCCAGTTTGAGAACATATCCTAAACAGGCAAACTCATGCAAGAACAACTGTGTACATAACCATCGGTCTCCCCGAATTCATACAATACCGTGTACGTATTCCTCGGTCTCCCCGAGCTTATACGACACCCGTGTACGTATCTCTCGGTCTCCCCGAGTTTTATACGACACCCAAGGTCCATACTAGACACTACTCAGCCTAGTACCACACACAACAAAATTAGCTAGCACACACGAGCTACAACAATGCACATATAACCCCTATCCTACGCAGTGAGAGAACTCACCTCGAAAAGCAAAGCAGATATCCACAGACAGCAATACGAGCCCGTCAACTCCAACTCACTCCTTTCCACCTAAAGAAGTGTTAACAAGTGTTAAAGTGCAGCCCCAATGTAATAACTAGGTATTTTATTTATTTATTTTATAAGTCTTTAATTTTAATAATTTTTGGAATTAGAAGTTAAGGGATAAGTTTTATTTTATTTGGAAGTTTAGGGGTATTTATTGCCAAGTGAGATAAGTTTAGGGTTTGTTTGGTCTTTTATCCAAGCCTCTTTAGCCAAAACCGACTTCCTATTTTAGTAAGGATAGGTGTCCATATTTCAAATAAGAGAAAATATCCTAAGTGTGTGTGTGTGTGTGTGTGTGTGTGTGTGTGTGTGTGTTTACCTTCGGCTAGGTGAAAAGAGAGAAAAAGAGAGTGAAATCGAAGAAGAAGAAGAAGAAAGAATCTGATCTCCATAGCTGGGATTTTAGTGTTTATGCAGTAAACTGTTCAGGTGATCAGCTGATTCCTTTCCCTTTTATATATTTAAGTTTTTATAAGTTTATATTTGGGTTTTAGTAATTTTAGAAAGGTATATGGGTCTTTGGTTATGTTTAGAATGTCAATAAGAGTCTAAAAATCATTTCTGGGTAAATATTGGACTGAAAGTCGTTTTTGCTGAGCTTATTAAAAAAGACGGTGAACAGTAATTTTTCAGGTTTTCGCAACAGTAGGTTGCGAGAAGTGAGGCTTTCGCAACAGTAGGTTGCGAAAAGTGAGGCTTTCGCAACAGTAGGTTGCGAGAAGTGAGGTTTTCGCAACAGTGGGTTGCGAAAAGTGAGGAATTCGCAAGCTGTGGGTTGCAAAAAGTGTTAAAATACAGATTTATTAATGAGGTGTATTCTTGTTAATTAACTATTTCAGATAGTAAAATTCAAAGATAAAAGTGGGACTTGTTGAAGAGATTTTTGGAGAACTTGGAAAAGCATTCAGGTGAGTTTTATTTTATAAACATTTTTCAACTGGAATACATATATATGTGACTTATATATATACATGAAATGGATATGTATGGGTTGAGAATGTGATACATAATGTGATTATGTGTTTTTATTGAAATGTTTATATGCATGATGGTATACTGTAATTATATGAGTATTCTGCGAGAATACGGGGCCGGGATCCGAGGTGCGGACCGGTGTGTTGTCGGGTTCCGGTAAGCGGACAGGCGTGTTTACTGTAGATGTTGTACAGCAGAGTGAATTGACTAGTTGGCTTGCAACCACTAGTTTGGCCAATTGTGGAGGAATAAGGGGGAATGAGTGGATACGAAACGCAAGTCTTGGTTGGTATTTAATTACGTGTAATATATGTGTGTTTGTATAAAAAGGTTTTATTTAATTGGATTCTTGGCAAGTTTCAACTGGCAGGGATTTTCTCACTGGACCATTAGGTCTAACCCTCATCATTTCTGTTTTAAAAATATGTATTCCAGGTTGAGGATCGTTCGTTAGCAAAGGGAAGAATTAATGTGTAAGGCGGGGTTAATAGCTGACAAGGATTAGGAACTGAATATGTGTTATGTTGTATCGTTTCGAGACTGCTGGGACCGTACGTGATTTGTTAGGTAATTTCTTTTTATGAATGTAACGATGTGATGCAATATATGTTATTTGAAACATGTTTGGGAAACCGGGTTGTTACAGATGGTATCAGAGCCCTAGTTTAAGGGATTTAGGTATTAGTATATGTACCTAGACTTAAACTGCATGTGAAGTAGGATGTCCCTATTATTTTAGACCCCTGGGATATTAAGTATAACAAGGTAGAAGGAACATCATGTAAGGTAAATTCGAGTTACACCTGGCCAGTGTAATTGTGAACTTACAGTTACATGATTGGACTGGAATACCTTATTATATGGGGTATGTGCCTATGTGTATATTAACCTTGTTGAAATCTACACAGTGGCAAGTCGGTCTCGACGTATGGATAGAGACGAAGACAGGTATATTTATATAAACTCTACACGTGCTAAAGTGCTATTTGACTTTGGTACAAACTGATTAATTGTGTTTTCAATCTTTTGTTGCTTATATGCGTTAGAAAAGAATTTGATAATTGTATTGGTAATATAGATAGGAGTGGAGTGCCTATTAAGTTATTTTTGAGAATGTTGTCGGAATTTGAGGTAGTAGTAAGTATAGGATGGTGTTGGAACTTGATTTTTGTTAAAATTGTCGATTAGGTAATGATAAGTGATCCTCGGTAATTCGGTATATATTGGAATAAGTAGTTATGATGAAAGAAGAGATTGTCGAGTGATTGATTTAAAGTTTCCGTTTGTTAACAAGTTTTATATTAAGGATATATGAATTAATTTCGATAAGGCTTAGTAAGAGTGTAGGTTTGGAAGCATTTGGTGTGAAAAGAGGTTGGTTCTAATTTAGTAAGAGTGTAACAAATATTTTGGATGATATCGAATTTAGTATGCTTATTCATTATGATATTGCTTGGGATAAATTTAAGTGAGAAATCAAGGATAATTGAACTAGAAAGTGAAGATTGTTTTTGGGAGTGATTAGTAAGGAAAAACTATTAGCGATCAAGGTGATAACCCGTTATCATATGTGTTTGGATTTGAAAGATTTATCAAGGTGGTAGTAAAATTTATTGTATGAGAACGAAAGTGGATGGTAGTTTAAATTGGAATGAATGATCTAACACTTGCAATTGTTTACAATTTTTCAAATTGAAGGTGCATGTTAGAATTTTGGAAAGTTATTTCGAAAGTGTAGAATGTGGCGTTATGTATAATTCAGTATTTCAAACGCTAGGTTATGCCTCCAAATGTTAAAGTTTATGTTATGAATAAAATTTTAAACGTGTTAAATGATTTGTGATATATAAAAATATATATGTATATATATATATAATTTTGTGCTGAAAGAGGCATGATGAGATACTTTGTGCTGAAAGAGGCACGGTGAAATATTGTACGTGGAAAGAGGCACGATGACATATTTTGTGCTGAAAGAGGCACGAGGTGAAATAAAGATGTACTGATTTTGTTATAAAGATGTTTTTATGGTTGTTATATTTTGGGGATGGGTGTATAGTGTAGATCCAATTTGTTTATTATCGTTTTGAAAGAATATGTTAACGATATTTGAAAAATGAAAAAGTGTGTGGTTGTTTCGGGCAATGGATGTGATTTCGGATTAACTTGGTTAAATTCCTGATATGAGGTGTGGTGAAATTATTGGTTAAGTATAGTAATTGTGGGAATTGGATGTGTGCGATTGGTTTGGAGGTGAAAGAAAGCTAGCTCATAGGATCGGTCTAGAGTAAGCACCTCCTAGTGAGCTATCCTTGGGGAAACGTATTTTATGTTGAGGAAAGAGTAGAAGAAAATAGCCGAATGTAATGATCGGGGTGAAGGACCATGGGATAGGACGTGGTAGTAGTATGAGAGTGATGTTGTGGCAAGTGTGGAAATCAATTGTAATCTAAGGTTCGGGTTCGGTGTAATTAATGCAAGAAAGTGTTGTCTGTCTTAGATATATTTTGGATTAGAGAAGTGACGGTAAAGTTGGGGATGACCTATGGAGAAAAGTTCAACTACGGGTTAAGGTGATACTCCAAGTTGATTTTGTAATCTATTGGGGAGTAGAATGTCGTTATTTTTTTGAGTGTTGGATTGTTGGGACATTTTAGAGACGGTGATCGAAGGCGCAGTGTGTACAGTCAGCCGAGGCCAAGGGAAAAGGTAGAGTACTTGGTGTAATTTATTGCTTTCTAGAACATAGGAGTATGTATGCTAGATTGCCTGGTGCTTATTACACTTTGCTGCATGACTATTACTTGCCAGTAGGAATTTATGCTAGTCCTGATAGGTTGTTAAGTGACTGCCTTATAAGTGGTATACAGTAGGAACTAAATAGCCTTAGAATATTTGATTTAGTTCTATTGCGCAGCTCTTGTTTGAGTCTAACCGTTGTGGGATAGAATCTTTATTTCGAATGTCTATCTGATTTCACACTGTATGCGACTGTGCATTTGCGAGGCGACTCGTCATGACTAGTGGAGATTCCGTCATAGCAAGGGTAGTAGGATGAGGTGAACCTGGAGTCTGGATTTGTGAATGATATTGGTCTGATTGATCTGGGATATTATACCTTGTTTGTATCACGCGGGTTTTCCTCTTGGAGTAAGAGTTGTTGTAGTTAGGAGGGTACTAAATTGTTGGTATGCGCCTTGGTATTGAAGGGTTACGCATAGTGAAAGTTCATTCAGCCTTTCCCGTGTCGATTCTGCGGAAGGGCTTAGCCGAAGCAAGTAAGGTTGTACCGTTAGAAAACACCGGATTGGATCAAAGGTGGAATGATGTGGGGGAAGCGTTGGCGATAGTGGGTCGCAAGGTTAGAAAACTAGGTTGCTGATAACCTGGACTTAACTGAAAGAGAATATGCGTACTATGATAATAAAGTATAAGAAATTGATGCTTGAGAGTTTGCTGGATATAGAAAAATGGTTCAATGGGTTGGATGTTTACCTAATACTTCCCATGGATTGGAGAATTTAAGTTGAAAAAGGGATTTATATTAAGTGTTATGATTAGTGGGAAGAAAGCAATGATCAATAAATATTTTGATGGTCGTGTGATGAACCTTCTTTATGGAGTTGTTTAAGATAAAGAGTTGTTTTAAACTTGGTGCTGGACTTTGCATGTTAAGTCGTTAATGAGTTATATGATGATTTGGTAATTATTTTAGTTGGGTAAGGTGAGACCGGTGTTGATAAATTTCAAATTGCGGAGTGGTTTAAGTGAAACAAATGTCTAAAGATTTGTGTTAGTATTTTTGTGCTAAGTTGGAGATGTAAGGAATTGATGTGATAGCGAGTTTGTGTCAGGATCGAATCTTAACAAGATAATTAATACTTAGAATTCAGAATTAAAGAATCTGCGGAATAGAACTTTAATTCTCACAATCAATGAACAGAATATCAGAAAACACACAATTTTTGTATTCACTGTTTCGACTCACAATATTACAACCAAACCTCAATCTTGATGAACAAACTCAATCAAGACGACTTCTACTTCTCTAGAAATAGGGTTCTTAAACCTTGAGGTTAATTCTCTCTAAAACACAATCGAATTCTTTTTCACACGTCTCTTCTAATAGCTATCTATTGAAGTCTATTTATACAAAAATAATTACAAGATAACTATCAAAAGTAACTTGATCTTCTAAATCTTCGTTAAACATATCTTGATCAATTCCTTCTTTGTCTCCAAAAGTATCGCATACCAAACTTAACGAACTCAGCAGTATTAACCTTCATTCTTCATGAGCAGTACTAACAATCTCCAGCAGTATTAAGTCACGAGCAGTACTAACAGATATTCGATATGCACCAGCAGTACTAACCTTGACTTGCAGTAGTAACTTTGTTCTGGCAGCACTAACATTGATCTGGCAGTAGTAATGTTGTTCTGGCAGTACTAACCATACTTAGCATATCTTCAGTTCCCAACAATCTCCCCCTAACTTGACTTTTCAGGATGAGAAGTTAAGTTCTTCAGATGATGCATCCAAAACCTAATCATCAACGCATAAATTTGGATCCAATCCCAGACTTTGATTGAGAATCCTTTTTACAAGGTATCTTGCCATCTTAGAGTCTTTGTCACTCACCAACTTAGCATGCAGCATTCCATTCAACTTTTTCATGCTGTGCTTGTATACAACATCCACCAAATAATATTCATGAAATGTATTGTCAAGAGAGATGACATACACTCCACAATTCTCAATGAGCATCCAGTTGGTAATGACTTGAAAATTCCTTGCCATCAAATACTGAACTGCTTCTGGTTTGAACATTAAGCACAAGTATTCAAGAACCATCTTGGTGATAGACATACCTTGCTCTGTCAGCATGTTTCCATATAGCCTCATTCCCACCTTGAACATCTCTTCCAAGTCAGATCTAGAGCATGTTCTGATAAGTTTTCCCCAAGTAGGACAAACTTCAAACTTTCCATCTGCCCTTTTGATTCTGATCAACTCCTTTCTTCCATCTTTCAATGTGTCCTAGAAGATGATCTCAGGAGGCATGGAAGACAATGGTGTAGTCTTGATTGGATTAGTATCAACCACAGTTATATACACATCACATTGAGCATTTGATTGTGATTGCTTGGTTGACCTGATGAAGTTGCCACTTCTTCTTCAGCAACTTTTGGATCAGATTTCTCTTTCACTCCTTCCTCCTGGGCTTCTTCTACAGTTGGATCCACCCTTGGCTTCTTTACATCTTTCTTCTTTGAAGCTGTGGACTTTGTTCGTTCCCTTTTGGTTGACACCATCTTTGTTCTTTTAAAAGTTTTAACAGCTTCAGGAGTGGTTTCAGCTGTTTCTTCTTTGTGGCTCTCAGCAGCACTAACAGTTTCTGCTGCCTTTTGTTTTTCAGCAGCATTATCTGTTTCTACTTCTTTTGCAACCTCAGCAGCAGTAACCGTTTCTGCTGCTGGTTCTGTTTCTGCTTCCTTTGTAAGATCAGCAGCAGTAGCGGTTTCTGCTGCTGTTTCTGTTTCTGCTTCCTTTGTAATATCAGCAGCAGTAACGGTTTCTGCTGCTGTTTCTGTTTCTGCTTCCTTTGTAATATCTGCAGCCTCCTCAGTCTCCCCCTCAACCTTATACTCATACTCCCCCTCAATGTTTGCATCCTCCATGTTTAGATCTGAGTCTGACTCCCCCTTTTTGGAAGCATCATTGGTAGGGTTTCTTCTCCTAAGGACAAACTGAGCTTTCTTCTTTCTGTGCATCAACTTAGTGATCATCTTCCTTTGCTTCTCAAGCTGTGAGTTTTGATAGAGGACCACTTTCTTGAGTTCATCAATTTCCTTTTTCTGATCCATGACCTCAATGTTGATATTTGCAATAGTTTCCATCAATTCCTCGTACGTATATCTATCCTCACCCTGTTTAGGAGTTTTTACCTCCCTTAAAGGATCATTGGAAGTTTTAGCAGGTGTCTCTTGCCTAGCAAAAGCACTACCTACCCCCTTGGTTTCTTGGCACCTGGGACCTCTGGATGATTTCTCACCCTGAGTTGCCGTGAGGAAGGTCTTAGTTATTTTACCACTGGCCTTCTCTTTGCTAGCAGAAGTAGTGGCAGCCTTGCGGCTCACATGCTCAACCTTCTCCTTAGTGAGCACCTTCTTGGGGTTGGGAGACACCCCTGTGGTTTCCCTTTCAATATTCTCCATTGGAGAATGCTCCAACAGAGGGCTTAAAGGCTTCGGGCTCTTAGGAGATACATCAAGGGAAGGAACCTTGTGTACCTTTCTTCTTTCAAACTTTTTGGTTATTGTGGGAGTGGGTCGTTCAAGAATGGACTGAGGGATGTCTTTTGTGATGGAAGGTTGGGATTGGTCATCAGTGGGTGTGTCTAATGAGGGCCTTGACCCTGATGCCATACCTTCAGGTGTGTGGGACACAACCATCATTGTAGAGAACAATGGTGTGTCAACTCCTTCCGAGTCCCTAGGAAGTCTTTTCATATTTGAAAAAACCTTCCCTTTAGGGGATTTTGGCACATATACCTCATCAAACTGAGGTAATTCCGTCAATTCCTTAGTTATCACTTCTTGAACAAACCTTGGATACATATAAAACCGCTTTTTGGATTCCAGGTTTGATACAAGATCATTGAAAAGCATTTGAGAAAAATTAAACTTCCTGTTAGTGGCTAAGCAGACTAGAGCATAAGCAATAGTACTGCTAAACTCACTCCATCTAGTAGTTTTCTTTGAAATACAATGCATTAGGGTATGAACAAAGAATCTCCATTGAGTAAAAAACTTTGACTTGTAGAATTTAAAAACTCCAATGGGACCTTCATACCCCATTCTTTGTAAAGTTGAGAAGAGTTCTTCATTGGGTATAGAAGATATACCTGAGGCATCATCTAGTCGAAGAGTGATGCGAATTAGTTCTTCTGAAACTTTCAAGGGTTTGTCACATACCCTTGTTTGAATGACTTTATGCCCATCTTCGGATTCTACGGTGGCATTGGCCCAGAATTGCGTCTGATGCTCGATGTATATTGTCGGATTCATCGTTAGGGCATACGAAATATGAGTGGACTTGAGAAAATCCACAATTTCATGAAATCCTTCGGCCTGCTTCGGCTTCTGAAGCATTGCAATCTCATTATGCTCGTTGACAAACTCCATAATCGTTGTGCTTCCTGAGGATTTGTATAGAAAACACAGAGATTCTAGGGAGAAGAGGTTAGAACGAGAGAGAGAAGAAGTTAATGCGAAGAGTCGTTATGAACTTTGGCGGGCAAACATGGGTATTTATAGCAGTATTTGCCCTAGATTTTCAAAAGCAGTATTAACGACATAAGCAGTATTAACTGTGCACTAGCAGTATTAACTACTGAGCAGTATTAACTGCAAAGCAGTATTAACTACAAAGCAGTATTATCTACAAAGCAGTATGTTGGTGCAAGTGTACCCAGCTTTAATATTGTGATATATTTTTGGTACACATAAAATCACATCTCCATATTTATTTTGATGATTACAAAACACACCGCATTCTTTGTTATCTAATATTTTATCCGAGTGTGCAGCATTTAAATAATCTCGATAATTTTATCTGAAGAAACCAAGACTGAAGACTTTCGTCGTTTTATTTTTATAATGATAATCACCCTAAAATAATATACCACTTGGATATTTCTAAAAACCCAATTTTAATTAATTAAGGTTTATTAAGAAGATCCAGCAGATTGGTTGCGTCTTGGAGAAGTTACCTATTTCTGACGCCGGCATACCGCGAAGGTTCAGGCGGTATACCGCGGCGGCCTGCTGTACTTCTCTGATTGATTGAAAGGCTTTTTGTCTGGGCGGTATACCGCGGTGTTTAGCCGGTATACCGCGGGTACAGTCTGCACGGTATACCGCGGTGTTTAGCCGGTATACCGCGGGTACCATTTCCGTTTGTTTTTTGCAGGGTTGACCTTCTCTCTGACAACTGACAATTACTTTTTCCTCTGCACGGTATACCGCGAGAGTTAGCCGGTATACCGCGAATGCCAAGGACCAGTTGCTCATCCAGTATAAATACATGCAACCCTCCAGCCTTCAATGCTACCAATTCACAATAACTCTCCCTGCATTTGATAAAGACTCTGCAGCATCCTCTCTTGATATTTAAACTGTTAAAATTATAAAACTCGTTTTTGAGTAAGAAATCTTGAGTTGATAGCAGATTAAAATCTCTCGATTAGTTGAATCAGCAACACAACTCAAGTGATCAAACTCTCTAAAAATATCCAAGTGATAAACCTTATTCAAGAGTGATTATTCATATTAAAATTATACCCTCTTATAAGTGTTTGAATAGAGTGAGTGATCCACATAAATCTCTCAAAGTAGAGTGATTCGCGTTTGTTGTACTAAGGTTTGTGTTCTACCGTAAAGAACACGTTTTCGTATTGGATCTCCGAGAAGTGTTATTTTCTCGAGGTGGACTAGCCAACTTTGTGTTTGGTGAACCACTTTAAAAATATCGTTGTCAAGTATTTTCTTTCCCTTATCTATTTACATTTCCGCTGTGCATTTAATTATATCTGTTTATATAATTATTGTATATATACTCTGCTTTATTTACTGTATTTATACTATCCTGTATTTATACATATCTGTTGTGTTTTCATATACTCTGTTGTATTTACATTATTAAGATTTTTTTTATAAAAGAATTTTTGAAAGTAAATTATTTAAATACAACCTTACCCCCCCCCTTAGGTTGTCCAACAATTGGTATCAGAGCAGGTCTTTCAAAAATATTCTGCATAAATTTCTTTTATTCTTTTAAATGGCTCAACAAACTAATTTTGTGTTTTCAAAACCCCCTTTGATAGATACTGAAAAGTTTGGCATTTGGGCCGAGCTATTTGAATGTCACGTGCGTGGCAAAAATCAAAAGATTTGGGATATTATAGAAAATGGGAATTTTAATCCTACTATTGTAAAAGATGATCTTATTATTGATAAACCTTTAAAAGAATGGACTCCCGCTGAAGAATCTCATGTCTGTTTAAACTTTGAAGCTAAGAATATATTATATGCTGCTTTAACTACTGATGAAATTGAAAGAGTGTATACATATAAAACTGCTAATCAAATCTGGGAAAGTTTAAACAACACTCATCGTGGAAACACACAAGTTAAAAGTTCTAAAATAAACATTTTAGTTCATGATTATGAATTATTTGAAATGTCAAAAGATGAGTCAATCGACTCAATGTTTAAACGTTTTAACCTCATTATGACTACTTTGAAAGGATTAGGTCGCACTTATCCTAATGAAGATTACGTAAGGAAAATCCTCCGAGCACTTCCTTCGGAGTGGATGGCAAAGATTACATCATTAGAAGACTCCCGTGATCTCTCCCTAATGAAGCTCGACGATCTCGTCGGCAATCTTAAAGTGCACGAAATTGCACTTAAAAGAAACAAAGATCGGGAGCAAGTCAAAAAGAAGTCGATCGCTCTTAATGTCTCAACTCCGAATGACAAAAAGAAAAAGGAGGAAGCCAGCACTTCAAAAGATCAATCTGATAAACTCAACGAAGTCGCTATGTTGGTAAGAAACTTCTCTAAATTTTTTACTAACAATAAATTTTCTAAAAATAGCAGATTTCAAAGAAACGGTAACTACCGTCGTGGCGGTGAAAACCGGAGTCGCAACTTCCATAAAAGAGAAGATAAAGTGAAGAAAAATGACGACTCAAGTGACGACGAAAAAGCCAAACCAAAGAGAGGTTATTGTTACTTATGTGGTGATAAAGACCACTATGCCAACGAATGTCCTAAAAAGAACAAATTTCAAAATAAAAAGGATAAAGCCTTCGTTGGAGGCTCGTGGAGTGGAAGCGAAGAAGAAGACGAATATCAAGCTATTTGTCTTATGGCCGAAAGCGACGACGAGGTAAAATCTTGTTACTCAGATTACGATAGTGATTATGATAGCGATAGTGAAAACAATCTTGAAGAATTATATGAATCATTTCACAAAATGGCTAATCTTGCTAATAATTATAAAGACGAAATTGCTATGTTAAAAGAAACTGTAAATGCATGTAAAAAGGAAATAAATAATGTTAAACAAAAATCTGAAAATGATTTAAATATAATTGCTAAATTAGAAACTAAATTAGGAGAAAAAGATTTTTGTAAATCTTGTGATGCTTTAAATAAAGAAATTGCATGCTTAAATAAAAAATCACATGAAAATATTATTTGTACAAAATGTGATATACTTGAGAATGAGATTACATGTTTAAAGGCTAAATGTGCTTCATATGAAAAAGATAACATGTTAGCTAAAGCCTTTGAAAGTAGTAATAAAAAAGTTCTTAACATGCTTAATATGCCTAACCGTATAAAATGTAGAAAAGGTATTGGTTCCGATACGTGCAAAGATAAATGTTCTTGTAAACCCATCAAAAGATTTTATGAATCACCTAAAGTTAATACAAGAAATCAATATGTGCAAAAACATCCGTATGTGCGTAAAATAAATAATGTAAATTATAATACGAGAAAACCGTATGCTCGCATGTACCATGATAAATATTCTAAACCTAATAATAATGCGAATATAAATACTTGTTTTTATGTGTATGATAAATATAATCGCAAAATTAAAATGGTAAATAAATGGATTCCAAAAGGAATGTTTAGTAATGATAATCCCGGTGGTATGCGTTTATGGCTTTAAATGTGTTACATATTATATATATAGTTTGAATATAATTTATTGTATATATATTATATATAAGTAATATAATAGTATATGTACTTTTATATTGTTTATATATATGTACTGTTTATATATATATATATATACCTACGCACTACATATTTATATACTTTGTGTGTTTAATATATTATATATATTTTGTTTGACTTGATATGTGTTATATATATATATTAATATTGTTTGATGTATTATATATATATATTAATATTGTGTAATGTATTATATATATATATTCTGTTTGACTTTATATATATATGCATGTTGGTTGACATTGAAACTAATTGTCAAGGACCCACGAGAAATGGGGACCATAAAAATTACATCTTCATCATTATAGATAAACCTTGATATGGACTGGATACTCGATAGTGGTTGCACACGTCACATGACCGGAAACATCAATCTCTTTTCATCATATAAGTCATGTGATGGTGGACAGGTAATTTTTTTTGAGGAAACTCCAAAGGAAATATAATTGGGAGAGGGTTTTATTTTGAAATTGGTTGTGTGTAAGATTGGTTAAAGGAAACCTTGAATTTCGTAAAAGCCGAATGCTGCCAGACACTTACTGTCGCGGTATACCGTGACCCTAAGGCGGTATACCGTTTTCTGTTCACCACCACCACGTGTCACTCTGTGATTATCCGACAGAAACTGTTCCAGCTGACCCCGGTATACCGCGTTCCCTAGGCGGTATGCCGCACCGCTGTTTCTACTCTATCACGCGTGTTTAAAGAAGTCAAGTCCCATCAACTCTTTTTCTGACTCGGTATACCACGGCCCCCTAGGCGGTATACCGCGCGCCTTCGACGGATTTAAATCCATAGCAGGTAAGGTTCTTTTCCTTTCTTTTTATCCTTGAGCACTATCTCTCTCTCTCCCTCCTCTTGCCGCCGACCGCCGCCTACGACGTCCGCCGTCAACAACCGAAGTTTTTTTTTTCGGCCACCGGAACTCCAACCTTTCAACAACAGTTTTTCTCTCCTTCCTTCAAATGGCTCCAAAAAGGGCTCGTACCTCTCGGGGAGCTTCTAGCTCTCAAAACCCATCTGACCCTCCTCAAAACCGTCGTGATTTTAGACGACATATTTTTGAATCCCGACCTTGTAACCCAGGTCGACCTGTCGATTTAGTGGGTCTAGAACATCTTGGTACCTTTGAAGCTTTCTCTTCTATTGACTGGGAACCTTTTCTTTCTTTTCAAGGAGATGTACCTTTTTCAAGTATGGTCGATTTTTATGCTGGGTATGACTTTAACGAGACCACCCATCGTGTCTCTCTTCAAATTTTCAACCACTCTTTTGACTGGAGTTTAGAAGATTTTTCTCGTGTACTGGGTCTAACCCATTCCAATATAAATGTGTTTTCAAATAATACTGCCTTTACTTCCCTGCTTACCCAGGTTCAAGAATCTCAGGAAACCATTCTCCAATCTATTTTAGCTCCTGCTTTTCGAAATAATTTTCCCTCAATTTTAACTGATCAACATCTTCCGGAAAATCTTCGTTTTTGGAATAAAATTATCCTTTTTAACGTTTTGGGACGCGCTGGAAATTTTGACAGATTGGGTGCACTTCAGTGCTATATCCTTTACTGTCTCCGGCATGGCATCCGTATTAATGCCACCTACATTATTGCTCACCGTATGGTGATTTCCGAGTCTGGTAACCAGTCTCTTCCGTTTGGTTACTTAATTCGAAACCTTTTTACAAACCTTCAAATTCCTATCATTGGTAGGATGTTAGCTCCTACTCCTTCTCTCAATGCACTGACTGTTAGTCGAATGAGTGCTCCACCGGGACGGGCTCTTCATCGCCCTCAAGTTCCGGCTCCCGAGGAAGACGATCCATACGCAATCCCGGCGGGTGCAATCTCAAATCGTCAAATATACTCCGCGATCATTGACTTGCGCCGGAGTTACGATGCCGATCAACGTGTGGTGCAAGACCGCTTGGAAGACATTGACGAGCAGTTGTGGACTTTATCTAATCAACTGAACGAAATTGAATTTATAGATAGCGATTAATTTTTATGTCTTCTTAAAACTTTATTTAATTAACATTATTATTGCTCTGTTCTAATGTTTATTCTCCTGCTCCGTTATTCTTATTGAATTTTTTTTAAGAGAGCTTTTTTTATCTAACCCTTGAGAAAATGCTAATTCTCAAATACTTCATATTTTAAGGGGGAGCATCTTTCAAGGGGGAGCATAGCGTCTTTCCTAACCCTTTTTGCTTCGACAAAAGGGGGAGAGAAACCGAGTATGCTCTCGTGTTTAGCGTTGTGTTTGTCATCATCAAAAAGGGGGAGATTGTTGGTGCAAGTGTACCCAGCTTTAATATTGTGATATATTTTTGGTACACATAAAATCACATCTCCATATTTATTTTGATGATTACAAAACACACCGCATTCTTTGTTATCTAATATTTTATCCGAGTGTGCAGCATTTAAATAATCTCGATAATTTTATCTGAAGAAACCAAGACTGAAGACTTTCGTCGTTTTATTTTTATAATGATAATCACCCTAAAATAATATACCACTTGGATATTTCTAAAAACCCAATTTTAATTAATTAAGGTTTATTAAGAAGATCCAGCAGATTGGTTGCGTCTTGGAGAAGTTACCTATTTCTGACGCCGGCATACCGCGAAGGTTCAGGCGGTATACCGCGGCGGCCTGCTGTACTTCTCTGATTGATTGAAAGGCTTTTTGTCTGGGCGGTATACCGCGGTGTTTAGCCGGTATACCGCGGGTACAGTCTGCACGGTATACCGCGGTGTTTAGCCGGTATACCGCGGGTACCATTTCCGTTTGTTTTTTGCAGGGTTGACCTTCTCTCTGACAACTGACAATTACTTTTTCCTCTGCACGGTATACCGCGAGAGTTAGCCGGTATACCGCGAATGCCAAGGACCAGTTGCTCATCCAGTATAAATACATGCAACCCTCCAGCCTTCAATGCTACCAATTCACAATAACTCTCCCTGCATTTGATAAAGACTCTGCATCATCCTCTCTTGATATTTAAACTGTTAAAATTATAAAACTCGTTTTTGAGTAAGAAATCTTGAGTTGATAGCAGATTAAAATCTCTCGATTAGTTGAATCAGCAACACAACTCAAGTGATCAAACTCTCTAAAAATATCCAAGTGATAAACCTTATTCAAGAGTGATTATTCATATTAAAATTATACCCTCTTGTAAGTGTTTGAATAGAGTGAGTGATCCACATAAATCTCTCAAAGTAGAGTGATTCGCGTTTGTTGTACTAAGGTTTGTGTTCTACCGTAAAGAACACGTTTTCGTATTGGATCTCCGAGAAGTGTTATTTTCTCGAGGTGGACTAGCCAACTTTGTGTTTGGTGAACCACTTTAAAAATATCGTTGTCAAGTATTTTCTTTCCCTTATCTATTTACATTTCCGCTGTGCATTTAATTATATCTGTTTATATAATTATTGTATATATACTCTGCTTTATTTACTGTATTTATACTATCCTGTATTTATACATATCTGTTGTGTTTTCATATACTCTGTTGTATTTACATTATTAAGATTTTTTTTATAAAAGAATTTTTGAAAGTAAATTATTTAAATACAACCTTACCCCCCCCCCCCCCCCCTTAGGTTGTCCAACACAGTATTAACTGCAAAGCAGTATTAACTACAAAGCAGTATTAACCACACCTGCAGTATTAACTACAAAGCAGTATTAACTACAAGGGCAGTATTAACTACTTAGCAGTATTAACTACTGAGCAGTATTAACTGCAAAGCAATATTAATTACTAGAACACTGGCAGTAGTAACTCTGCACAGGCAGTAGTAACTACACTTACACTTTTCTGCACTTGGTAATCTGAGGGAAACAGAGGATTCTGAGAAAGAGAGTTAGTAGCACCAAATATATGAAGAAATACAGGTATAAAAACAGAAAGTCATGAATTTATTCTAGGTTGATCATGCCCACACTTGTTACCAAAAAGGTGAATCTACCCACATCAAAAGCTTTTGTGAATAGATCAGCAAACTGGTCATTTGTATGAACTTTAGCAACCTGAATTAATTTCTTTTCATTGCAATCTCTTATAAAGTGATACCTGATCTCTATATGCTTTGTTTTTGAGTGTTTGACTGGATTATTAACAATGCTAATAGCACTGTTGTTATCAATGAAGATTGGAGTGTGAAGAAATGTTACCCCATAGTCCAACATCTGATTCTGAATCCATAGAACCTGAGAGCAGCAGCTTGCAGCAGCTATGTACTCAGCCTCTGTGGTAGATAAGGACACTGTGGTTTGTTTCTTACACTGCCAAGATACTAGTCTTGTACCCAAAAACTGACATCCACCCGAAGTAGATTTCCTATCCATGTTAGCTCCACCCAAGTCACTATCTGAGTATGCAAGCAAGTCAAAAGATGATTCATAAGGATACCAGAGACCTAGTCTAGGTTGCCCTCTTAGGTATCTGAAAATTCTCTTGACTGCATGAAGATGAGATTGCTTTGGTGTAACTTGAAATCTGGCACAAACACAAACTGAAAACATAATATCTGGTCTAGAGGCTGTGAGATACATGAGAGATCCAATCATTGATCTGTAATGATGGACATCCACATCCTCCCCCTCAAGATCAGCAGTGAGCTGTTTGTGTGTCTCCATAGGTGTGCTTGCTGGCTTTGAGTCTGATAAACCAAACTTGTCCAGGATGTCTTTCACATACTTGGATTGGCTAATAAAAATCCCATCTTTCCTTTGTTTTACCTGAAGCCCAAGAAAGAAAGTAAGTTCTCCCATGGAACTCATCTTGAAGCTTTTGTGCATTAACTCCTCAAACTCTTTACACATTTGATCATTGGTGGATCCAAAGATGATGTCATCCACATAGATCTGAACAAGTAATGTGTCTTTCTTTCTCCTCTTGATAAACAGGGTCTTGTCAATTACTCCTCTTTCAAAGTCATTTTTCAAGAGATAGGTAGACAGGGTGTCATACCATGCTCTTAGGGCTTGATGCAAACCATAAAGAGCCTTCTTCAACTTGTATACTCTGTCAGGGTGCAATGGGTTCTCAAATCCAGGGGGTTGACAGACATATACTTCTTCCTCAATACTGCCATACAGAAATGCACTTTTGACATCCATTTGGTACACTTTGAACTTCATGTATGAGGCATAGGCTAGAAATAACCTGATTGCTTAAATCCTTGCCACAGGAGCAAAGACTTCCTCATAATCTATTCCTTCTTCCTGAGTGTACCCTTGTGCAACCAGTCTAGCTTTGTTTCTGATCACAATCCCCCTGTCATCCTTCTTGTTCCTGAAAATCCACTTGGTGCCAATTGCTCTATGACCTTTTGGAAGGTCTACCAAGTCCCAAACATCCTGTAATTTGAACTGTAGCAGCTCCTCTTGCATTGCCTCTATCCAGCTTGGGTCTTTCATAGCATCATAAGCCTTTTTGGGCTCAATCTGGGATAGAAAGCAAGTAAGAACAGTATTAACTGTATTTTGCTGCTCTTGCAACTCTTGGAGTCTGCTTTGCTTTCTAGTCATCATGGGAGATGCAATATCTCCAATCACCAACTCAGGAGGATGATTTTTCTGAGTTCTTGTTGGATGACCAGCTTCCTCTTGTATGTTCTCATCCAGATTTGACTCATTTAATTCTGGATTTGTTTCTGCTTCTTCAGTCACCTCAGATTCTCTGGAATTTGGACCTGAAGACTGATTTTCCTCTGCTCTCCTCTCTTCTTCATTCAGAATAGGTTCAGCCTCCTCTTGTTGTTCACAGAATTCAACAGGATCAATAGAAGGGAGTGGAAAT
Organism: Saussurea involucrata; assembly: GCA_033807775.1. NCBI lineage: Eukaryota > Viridiplantae > Streptophyta > Magnoliopsida > Asterales > Asteraceae > Saussurea > Saussurea involucrata. The sequence continues at coordinate 43,290,841 of CM066325.1, read as the reverse complement.
ATCACAGATTGAATTCTGTGTTCTGATGTTGGTGTATCCCTTTGTCCTGCATATACATCACTACTGAAACCCAAAGAATTAGTGAGTGAATCAATGTCAAATAGCCAATTAGGACCTGAACCAATAGGATTTGGTGTGTTCTCATTGCATTTGACATTGTCACTTTCTTCAATTATTCTAGAAGAGGTATTAAAAACTCTGTAGGCCTTACTCTGAGATGAATACCCAACAAGAAAACCATCATCTGCTTTGCTATCAAACTTACCTAAGTGAGATTTGGTATTGAGAATAGTACAAGGACATCCAAATGGTTTGAAAAATCCAATATATGGTTTCTTTTTATGGAAAAGCTCATAAGGTGTCTTGTTTTTAGGCTTTACAACTAAAACTCTGTTTTGAACATAGCAGGCAGTATTAACTGCTTCTGCCCAAAAAGTAATTGGTAACTTTGAATCAGCTAACAGAGATCTAGCAGCCTCAATCAGTGTCCTATTCCTTCTCTCAGCAACACCATTTTGTTGTGGAGTCCTAGGAGCACTGTATTGTCTCTCAATTCCTTTTTCTTCACAAAAGGTGTTTAGATCAAAATTTTTAAACTCAGTTCCATTATCTGATCTAATGACTTTCACTCTTTGATTTGATTGGTTTTCAATTTTGAGAATAAAAGATTTGATCAGTCCACTTGTCTCATCTTTAGTTCTCAGAAAATATACCCAAGTAAATCTAGAATAATCATCAACAATAACTAAGCAGTATGATTTCTTGCCAATACTTATCACATTAGTAGGACCAAACAGATCCATATGTAACAGTTGAAGAGGATTTGAGATAGTGTTTATCTCTTTGGTCATATGTAACAGTTGAAGTTTTGCTCTGATACCACTTGTCAGGATCGAATCTTAACAAGATAATTAATACTTAGAATTCAGAATTAAAGAATCTGCGGAATAGAACTTTAATTCTCACAATCAATGAACAGAATATCAGAAAACACACAATTTTTGTATTCACTGTTTCGACTCACAATATTACAACCAAACCTCAATCTTGATGAACAAACTCAATCAAGACGACTTCTACTTCTCTAGAAATAGGGTTCTTAAACCTTGAGGTTAATTCTCTCTAAAACACAATCGAATTCTTTTTCACACGTCTCTTCTAATAGCTATCTATTGAAGTCTATTTATACAAAAATAATGACAAGATAACTATCAAAAGTAACTTGATCTTCTAAATCTTCGTTAAACATATCTTGATCAATTCCTTCTTTGTCTCCAAAAGTATCGCATACCAAACTTAACGAACTCAGCAGTATTAACCTTCATTCTTCATGAGCAGTACTAACAATCTCCAGCAGTATTAAGTCACGAGCAGTACTAACAGATATTCAATATGCACCAGCAGTACTAACCTTGACTTGCAGTAGTAACTTTGTTCTGGCAGCACTAACATTGATCTGGCAGTAGTAATGTTGTTCTGGCAGTACTAACCATACTTAGCATATCTTCAGTTCCCAACAATTTGTTATTTTATTAAGGAATGAATTGGTATTGATATTTGGATGGAAGTCGGTATGAGTTATGGTGGTGAGGTTATTGAGATAATTGAAATGTTTGAAATTGTGTTTTGCTGATATTCGAGAAATTAAGTTGCTATTTAGACTTTGTTTTAATTTGATGGATGAATTGGTGTCAAGTGCAATTAAGTATGGTTGTGTGATTATAGTAATTATGCTATGCTTTCATGGGAAATGGAAATGGTAGGATGAAGTTTACGGGTTTGATAAAATTAAGAAATTTTTCCGTGATATAAAGTGATTCGTGTTGAGTATATTCTATTCCATGAAAGAGTATAAGAAATAGGTAGTATTTACTAAGCAAATTTCATATTAAAAGTATATGTTTACGTTTTAGAGTTAGTATTGTAAAAGTGTAGAACACGACGTTTGTAGTAAAAGGCCGGTGAGGTTAAAAATAGTATTAGCGTGGTAAATGTCCCGAGTAAGCATATAATGTTCTGTTATTTGGATTAGATTCATATGAGTATAAGTTATTTCTTTCTAAGAGATAAGTGAATTTTCGAGTTAATTTGAACCTTCGTAGGATTTGATTATTGAGTGTGTATCGTTGTTTTAGAGGGGCGGATTTCTTGTGAGAAATTAAAACTCTTGATGTTTTGGGTTGAAATATTGAAGTGGGAACAAATGGTAAACTAGAAGCAGTAAAGCGGTGGGTCTAGTAAAAAGTCATTTGAGGGTTCCGTAAACACTTTGATGTGTTCATAGAATTTAATATCTTTTCAACAGTAGTTACCCTAGTTCGTTGCTTGAGTGAATTCCGGGACGGAATTCTTTTAAGGGGGAGATGTTGTAATAACTAGGTATTTTATTTATTTATTTTATAAGTCTTTAATTTTAATAATTTTTGGAATTAGAAGTTAAGGGATAAGTTTTATTTTATTTGGAGGTTTAGGGGTATTTATTGCCAAGTGAGATAAGTTTAGGGTTTGTTTGGTCTTTTATCCAAACCTCTTTAGCCAAAACCGACTTCCTATTTTAGTAAGGATAGGTGTCCATATTTCAAATAAGAGAAAATATCCTAAGTATGTGTGTGTGTGTGTGTTTACCTTCGGCTAGGTGAAAAGAGAGAAAAAGAGAGTGAAATCGAAGAAGAAGAAGAAGAAAGAATCTGATCTCCGGGATTTTAGTGTTTATGCAGTAAACTGTTCAGGTGATCATCTGATTCCTTTCCCTTTTATATATTTAAGTTTTTAGAAGTTTATATTTGGGTTTTAGTAAATTTAGAAAGGTATATGGGTCTTTGGTTATGTTTAGAATGTCAATAAGAGTCTAAAAATCATTTCTGGGTAAATATTGGACTGAAAGTCGTTTTTGCTGAGCTTATTAAAAAAGACGGTGAACAGTATTTTTTCAGGTTTTCGCAACAGTAGGTTGCGAGAAGTGAGGTTTTCGCAACAGTAGGTTGCGAGAAGTGAGGGTTTCGCAACAGTAGGTTGCGAGAAGTGAGGGTTTCGCAACAGTAGGTTGCGAGAAGTGAGGTTTTCGCAACAGTGGGTTGCGAGTTCTTTGGTTTTCGCAACAGTGGGTTGCGAAAAGTGAGGAATTCACAAGCTGTGGGTTGCGAAAAGTGTTAAAATACAGATTTATTAATGAGGTGTATTCTTGTTAATTAACTATTTCAGATAGTAAATTTCAAAGATAAAGGTGTGACTTGTTGAAGAGATTTTTGGAGAACTTGGAAAAGCATTCAGGTGAGTTTTATTTTAAAAACATTTTTCAACTGGAATACATATATATGTGACTTATATATATACATGAAATGGATATGTATGGGTTGAGAATGTGATACATAATGTGATTATGTGTTTTTATTGAAATGTTTATATGCATGATGGTATACTGTAATTATATGAGTATTCTGCGAGAATACGGGGTCGGGATCCGAGGTGCGGACCGGTGTGTTGCCGGGTTCCGGTAAGCGGACATGCGTGTTTACTGTAGATGTTGTACAGCAGAGTGAATTGACTAGTTGGCTTGCAACCACTAGTTTGGCCAATTGTGGAGGAATAAGGGGGAATGAGTGGATACGAAACGCAAGTCTTGGTTGGTATTTAATTATGTGTAATATATGTGTGTTTGTATAAAAAGGTTTTATTTAATTGGATTCTTGGCAAGTTTCAACTGGCAGGGATTTTCTCACTGGACCATTAGGTCTAACCCTCATCATTTCTGTTTTAAAAATATGTATTCCAGGTTGAGGATCGTTCGTTAGCAAAGGGAAGAATTAATGTGTAAGGCGGGGTTAATAGCTGACAAGGATTAGGAACTGAATATGTGTTATGTTGTATCGTTTCGAGACTGCTGGGACCGTATGTGATTTGTTTGGTAATTTCTTTTTTATGAATGTAACGATGTGATGCAATATATGTTATTTGAAACATGTTTGGAAAACCGGGTTGTTACACCCAACCCGAATTTACAACTGCAAGTCTAAACGTACATTTTCCGGTTTTTTTTGTCCAATACTACAGGTCTGTTCGTGACCTGTTTAGCCCCCCTTAAACCCCTCAAAACAGAATTATAATTCAATAATTAGAAATTTCTATGTCTTAGGTTTCCAGGGACATATCGCACGTGTTCATACGAGGTTTCTACTATTTTCTATGAATTTAACAAAACAGGCTATCCGAACAGCGAATTTCGGACCAGTCTGCACTAAATGCCAATTTGGCCCTAGCTAGAGGCCTCGTTAATTTTTCCTCAAAACATACGAAACATACTAGACCCAATTTGTGAGATTTGGGCACTGATTTCACCTCAATCCGATTTTCCTAAATGTTTCTACGGATTTTACAAAACAGGGACAGAACGGGCGTTTTCCACATAAAATCATAACATTGATATCGGTTTAACGTTTACGCATTAGGTTTACGAATTAGGGTTTTAGGTTACTAAGGCTGGACTAAACCACGCACCACCCACTGCCACCTCTGGCAGTGGTGGTCGGCGGCGGCAGCCACCGCCGACGGTGGTGGTGATCCGGTAAAAGCAACCTACGAGGCCACGGGACACTCCAACCAAATGATTCGGGCCGCACCCACACCCATGTTCGACCTAACAGCCTCTAGTCAAGCACGATACAACCACCGACTGGTGGTGCATGGCGGCGGCATTGCGATGGCAGCCACCACCGGTGGTGGTGGTGGTTTGAAGGAAAACTCCGACGAGGCTAAAGGGATGGCTCCGTTAACGCTACATGGACCGCACACACTCATATACGACATAACCACAGCCGTAACCCACCATCACAGCCACCGCAAAGGTGGTTCACGGGGCAACACACCGCCGGCAGCCATGGCTGCGGCGGCGGTGATGGTTTTGTGGTGTTTCGATGACGGCGAAAGAAAGAAAAACAAGAAGAGAAGAGGCCTTACCTCTCGACGATGGCGACGCAGCAGCAACCACAGGGGACTCCGACTCCTTCCACGTCCCTTCGTCGACACTCTCTCTCTCTCGCTCTCTCGCCGGCAAACGATCACAGCGGCGCCGGCGGTGGTTTTGGGTGGATTAGCAGCGGCAGCAAGGAGGGAGGGGAAGGAAACGAGATTAGGGTTTCGATGGTTTGTCTTGCGTGGGACGAAAATAAACGATAAGGGAAGGGGGGGGGGGGTCGGTTCCTTATGGGCCGATCCCCATGCAACACTTTTACAACAAATACAAGTTTGGTCCCTGGTTTTTCCAAAACATTGCAAGAATTAAACAAGGTTTTGCCCACAAGCCGTTACACAATATTTTAACATGTTAGGTCTTCCCCGTCAAACTCCGTTAATAAATTTCGTTAAGAGAAAAAATGTTAAAACAATAATTAATTAAAGAAATATCCATACCGGGGCACGGGCTTTACAACTCTCCCCCGCTTGAATTAGACTTCGTCCTCGAAGTCTACGCCCGCAAACAGCTCCGGATAGTTCTCCCGTATCTCAACCTCGAGTTCCCAAGTCCACTCGGAACCCTTTCGGTGCTGCCACTGGACTTTCACCAAACCAATTACCTTGTTACGCGAGGTCCTCGTCTTCCTGTCAACAATGGCGATCGGCTTCTCTACGTAATTAAGCCGCTCGTCGATCTGAATATCCTCGAGAGGAATCATCGCGGACTCATCCACCACACACTTTCGCAACTGAGACACGTGGAAAGTGTTGTGGATCAAACTCAGCTCGTTCGGCAACTCTAAGCGATAAGCTACCTTTCCCACTCGAGCGATGACCTTGTAAGGTCCAATGTAACGGGGTCCTAACTTTCCTCGTTTACGAAACCGAATCACCCCTTTCCAGGGTGAAACCTTCAACAAAACATAATCTCCCACCTGAAACTCCAAATCTGATCGTCTCTTGTCGGCGTAACTCTTCTGCCGACTCTGTGCAATAACCAGACGGTCCCGCACCATCTGTATTGTTGATCCAACCCCTCAGTGATTTGATAATGACCCTATCTTAAATACTTAGTGAAAATTGTAAGTAAACAATATGTATCAGAGTTTCACTATCGCTGATAAGTACTAAGATCTTACAGTACTGCTGATAGGAACTCTCGCACTTTTAGATTAAACATTCAGCGAACACTGTTCACCATATCGCTGAGTCTGTTCAGTCCTTATGGTGATCGCTGATAAGTTAGTTGTTTACTTATGATCCCTGAAGACAAGATTCACGTCAACAAAGGTTCTACGCTGAAGTCGAAGATCAAGCTCAAGAACCAGCGACAAGTCTCCTAATGAACTGATGCGGATCAGCGAAGACTCAGATTTGTCCACTCAACGTGAAGTATCAAGTACAAGACTTCAGCTATCGCTGAACTTTATCATCTGCTGAATAGTAAATGATAATCGCTGAATCAACGAAAGCTGATCATGAAGTCCTCCGTACAAAGTACTTTTGTCTTAACCTCCCTTGCACGCCACCGTACGAAATGTCAGAAAAGAACCTCCGAAAATCTGAAATCGTACAAACACTCTGATACTACACTATTCATTCATGCGGCTACTAAGGTTGTCAACAAAGGTCAATGACATGCAACCAATCCGCTGATGACACGTGTAAAGTGTATACTGAATTGCATTAAATGCATGCAGTATATAAAGAGATGAACTCACTTCATTTGAAGCAACTTGCTAACTCTGGACAAGTTCAAATCTCTCAAGATAGGATTTTATTAGTAATCTCCTTATCTTTCTTAGTGCAAGAAAACCTTAGTGTTCCAACTTGTTTAGATTTAGGTTTATCCTTAATCTTGTTTCCGCAACAAGCTGTAAATTGTTAATGATTTATCAATAAACAATTTAGAAAAGTAAAATAGTGTGTTTGTATTCAACCCCCCCCTTCTACAAACTTGTTTAAGCCTTTCGGGACCAACAAGTGGTATCAGAGCAGATTTGTTTAATCTCATAAACAAGATCTAATCTAAGATATTTCTCTTCCTTGCTATTATCTGAAAATGGCCAACTCAAACACAAACACTCACTATATCGACAATGGTTCTCTTGCAAAACCCCCTAGATTTTCCAGAGACAACTTCAACTTATGGAAAAATAGGATGACACTCTTCTTAGAAGGTGTAGACCCTACTATACCTTACTATCTTGAAAACGGTCCACACATCCCTGTAACGATTGATCCTGCCGTTCCAGCCACTGCAACTAGAGCTGCTATTCCAGAAAGGCTGATTCCAAAGGAAATCCATCATTGGACCGATGAAGACAAGAAGAAAGTGGCTATAGATACAAAAGCCAGATCCATACTATCCATGGCCCTTCCTGACGAAGTCTACCATTCCGTCATGAACCTGAAATCCTCAAAAGCCATGTGGGACACAATATGTGTTCAGTATGAAGGAACGTCTGAAGTCCAGGATTCAAGAAAGATCAACCTGGTAAGACAATACGAAAGTTTCATCTCTGGTAAGAATGAAACTCTCTCTGAAGTACATCAACGTTTTAATTGCTTAATTATAGATCTTAAAACGGTTGGTAAGGAATATTCTAACTTTGAAGTTCTGACAAAGTTTTTAGAATGTTTACCTGAAAGCTGGGACGATTATTCCATGTGTCTCAAGCTGTCAAAAGATCTAAGATCAATGACACTTGCTACCTTATATGGCACATTGCTGAATCATGAGCAATCTAGCCATCTTAAGAAGAATCTTGTAAAAGATTCCAAAAGCACCCCTGTTGCTTTAATCTCAGAGGAACCTTCTACTCAGCGACCCGTGGTCACTATCACTGAGTTAGAAAGTAACTCTGAAAGATCATCAGATTCTGATTCTTCAGATGATGAATCCTTGGCTCTCCTAACTAAAAAGTTCAGGAGATTCGCCAAGAAGAAAATGTTTAGAAAGAACAAAACTCTTTCTATAGCTGACAAGCCTAAGTCATCAGCTTTTGTTGACAAGGCTACTGCTACTTGTTTTAACTGCGAAAAGACAGGTCATTTCGCTAACGAGTGCAGGTCAAAGAAAATCATGAGACCTTCAGCCTTTAAAAAGAAATCCTTTGTTCCAAGGAATAAAGACGACAAATACTTAAAGCTGAAGGAGAAGTATGCAAAGCTGAAAAGCTTTAAGAAGAAGGGAAAAGGCCTAATGGCTGACTATGATTGGGCTGCTTCTGATGAAGAAGCCTCATCATCTGATTCTGAAGATGATGAAGCAAATCAATGTCTCATGGCCAAGATTGAAGAAGAGGAAGAAAGTTCAAACATTCCCTCCACTTCAACATCTGCCATTCAGGTATCACCCTCCTTCTTTACCAATATTGTAAATATTGATGAAGCTGATAGTCTCCGTAAAATCGAACTACTGACTAGAAGTTTATACGAAGCCATGAACGGCAAAGCTGTGGTTGAAAACCAAAATCTTGATCTCGCTGAAAAGCTTAAAAATTGCCACCTTCAAATAGAAAAGCTTTCTAAATTTGAAGAAGATTTTAAAGATCAAGTCCATTTAAATCAGCTAGTCAAAATTGAACGAGCGGAAGCTATCGCTGCATTAAAAGCTGAACAAGCTACTGTTGAAGGATGGTGTAATTCTTCAACAAAGATCACTGAGATAATTAAGGCTCAGATTCCTCTGAGTGATAAACGTGGTCTGGATTATAAATATGATACTCCAATACCAACCACTGAACGTTCAATGCTTAAATTTGGAACGTTCGTATCCTCAGTAGCTGACACTTCTTCATCTCAGTACTCCTCGTCGATTACACCAATCCCTGAGGAAACTCCTACCTCCTCAAAAGGTAAGGAGAAAATGGTTTATTCAAAACCTACCTCTGTCTCTAAAGATAAAGGTAAATGAATTGTAATTTATCAAAATCCTCAGAAGGGTACTTTAGTACCTAAGCTGAATGCTTCCAAAGCCTTAGTGATTCATTCATCTGGTTCTAGAAATCAGACCTCTGGATCAGTTCAGCGACCTACTCCAAGACTCAGAGTAGATATCCTTGGTAAGAAATCTGAAGAACTGAATGTTCGTCCTATTTCAAAAACCAATAGTGTACTTGGTGCTGGCACTTCTAATTCCAAATTAAAAGCTCAGCACACAAGTGGTCCTAGAACTAATTTTAGTTATAGGAAATGTTATCACTGTGGACTTACCGATCATATTGCAATTAAGTGTCCCACAGCCACCAAAGCTGATAAGATAGCTAAGGTGAAGATAGCACCAAAGAAGACCAAACCAGTTGCAAGTCAGGTCAAGGTGACTCCTACCGCTGAGGTCAAGAAATTGACCAAAGTGAAGAAAGACAAAACTGAATCTTCAAATGCTGCGAAGACTGCTGAACCCATTCCAACCACTTCCACTGACAAACGCGTATACATGGTGAAGTGGGTACCCAAGCAAAACTAATCTTCCTTTGTATTGCAGGTTAAGAAGGGTATCTGGTATCTCGATAGCGGATGCTCTAGACACATGACTGGAAAGAAAAGCCTGCTCGCTGAATACAAGGAAGAGAAGGGTCCCTCTGTGACTTTCGGTGGAAATGGAAAAGGACACACCCGAGGGTATGGTGTACTTTCAAATGGTACAACATCCTTCAGAAGAGTCGCATATGTTGAAGGGCTGAAGCATAATCTTCTGAGCATCAGTCAGCTTTGCGACATGGATAACAAAGTGATTTTCACCAAGGAATCCTGCTTTGTCTCTGACAAAAAGGAGAAGATAGCTCTCAGCGGTTATCGTTTGGAAAATGTTTACGTTATAAACATGGACTCAACAACCACTGAGAACTCCTGTTTCTTCTCAAAGGCATCTTCTGATGTCAACTGGCTATGGCACAAGAGGCTTTCACATCTCAACTTCAAGACACTGAATACTCTTTCATCCAAAGAGTTAGTCACTGGTCTACCTCAACATTCATACGCCAAAGAATCCTTATGTTCAGCGTGTGAAAAAGGGAAGCAGACCAAGGCAAGCTTTAAGTCCAAGCAAGTTTCCTCAGTGTCATCTCCTCTTCAACTACTCCATATGGATTTGTTTGGCCCCGTTAACAAACAATCCATCGCTGGAAAGAAATATACGCTGGTCATAGTTGATGAATTCTCTCGTTTTACATGGGTAATGTTTCTCCGTTCTAAGAGTGACACCCCTGAAGAACTCATCACCTTTGTTCGGAAGATGGAAACTCTGAACAATATGACTGTTCGCTCAATAAGGAGTGATCATGGAACTGAATTCAAAAACAGTTCTCTTGATTCCTTCCTTGAGAGCAAGGGTATTTCTCACAACTTTTCGTCAGTGAGAACACCACAACAAAACGGAGTCGCTGAAAGAAGAAATAGAACAATTATTGAAGCTGCACGTTCAATGCTCAGCGATTCTCACCTGCCTACTCAGTTTTGGGCAGAAGCTGTCAACACGGCTTGTTTTACGCAAAACAGGTCGCTGATAGTCAAAAGATTCAAAAAGACAGCCTATGAACTTTTTCATGGGAGAAAGCCTTCAATCAGCTTTCTTCACATCTTTCGTTGTCAGTGTTTCATACTGAACAACAGAGATGCCCTAGGAAAGTTTGATCCTAAGGCTGATGATGGAATCTTTCTTGGATACTCCTCAGTTTCCAAAGCCTTCAGAGTCTTCAACCGAAGAAGACAAACTGTAGAAGAAACTATTCACGTCACATTTGACGAATCCCGTTCAGCGAACTCTAAACCGAACGCTGATACAGAAGAACTGAATCAATGGATGTTTTCTCATCTTTGTGATTCAGAAGATGTTCCCACTACTCATACTCATACAACTGAAAATGATGGTCCTACTATCATTCCCAATATGCAGAATAGTGAAGCTGAAACATCTTGGGTCTCAACTGTTCCTATAAATACTATACCCGCAGTTGATCCAAATGTCTCAGAAATTCCATCTATTTCTCAGCAATCAGTGAATGAAGTGACAAATGCAAGCATTCCTCTCTTAGCTGATTATCCAGAAGTAGCTGAAGCCTCATCTTCAGTTTCTCCAGTTCAGACTGAGTCAGCGACGCATGCTCCGGCTCAGCGATGGACTGTAAATCACCCAATCGATCAAATTCTTAGTGATCCCAACGCTGGTATTCAGACTCGTAGAAGTGCAGGTAATATTTGTTTATTTGTTAACTTTATTTCTCTAACTGAACCAAAGAAAATAGATGATGCCCTCAAAGATCCAAACTGGGTCAGCGCTATGCAAGAAGAGCTGACTGAATTCGAAAGAAACAAAGTTTGGAAACTTGTTCGGAGACCAACTGACAAAACAGTGATAGGCACTAAGTGGGTCTATCGAAACAAGTTGGACGAACATGGTACTGTAACTCGCAACAAAGCTCGTCTTGTTGCTCAGGGATACAGACAAGAGGAAGGTATAGATTATGACGAAACCTTTGCTCCCGTAGCAAGACTTGAATCTATTCGTCTTTTCTTAGCATATGCTGTACACAAAAACTTCACTGTACATCAAATGGATGTTAAGTCAGCGTTTCTAAATGGAAAGCTGAATGAAGAAGTTTATGTGGAACAACCTCCAGGATTCTCAGATCCTAAGCGTCCAGGTTATGTTTATAAGCTGGATAAGGCACTTTATGGCTTGAAGCAAGCTCCTCGTGCATGGTATGACACTCTTTCTACTTATCTCCACCTTGAAAAATTTGAGAGAGGTAAGATTGACAAAACTTTGTTTTTTAGAAAAATAAAAGGTCATATCATTTTAGTTCAAATATATGTTGATGACATTATATTTGGTTCTACTAACCCTGAGCTTTGTACTCGTTTCGCTGATAGAATGAAAGATGAGTATAAAATGAGTATGATGGGTGAACTAACATATTTCCTTGGTCTTCAGATTAAGCAAACTGAAAAAGGAACTTTTATAAATCAGGGAAAGTATGTTAAAGATATGCTGAAAAAATTCGACTTAACTAAAAGTTCAGCTATGAAAACCCCTATGGCACCACCGCTGATACTTGATAAGGACACAAAGGGTGTTCCTGTCAATGTCACGCTGTACCGTGGGATGATCGGCTCATTACTGTATCTTACAGCTAGCCGACCCGATATTATGTTTGCAACATGTCTGTGCGCACGATATCAAGCTGAACCTAAGATATCTCATATGAAAGCTGTAAAGCGAATCTTTCGATATCTTAAGGGTACAGCGAATCTAGGTCTTTGGTATCCCAAAGATTCAGGATTCGATCTAACCGCCTATTCAGACAGTGATTTTGCAGGTTGCAAAATGGATAGGAAAAGCACCACAGGAGGATGTCAGCTCCTGGGTGGAAAGCTGGTAAGTTGGACAAGTAAGAAGCAAAACTCGGTGTCCACTTCCACAGCTGAAGCTGAGTATGTAGCCGCTGGAAGCTGCTGTTCTCAAGTCTTGTGGATAAGAAATCAACTACTAGACTATGATCTTCAGCTCTCCAAAATTCCAATCTATTGCGACAGCACAAGTGCCATCGCTATAGCAAACAATCCAGTGCTACACTCAAAGACAAAACACATAGAAATCATATATCATTTTATCAGAGATCATGTGATGAATGGTGATATAGAACTTCATTTTATCCCAACTGATTATCAGTTAGCTGATTTGTTTACCAAACCTCTTGATGAGACAAGATTCAACTTTCTCATCAGCGAGCTTGGAATGCTGAACTTTGAAGGATAAATCTTCAGCGGTTCACATTTAATCAGCGATACGTTTATACATTCTTGTATAGGCTCTGGATAAAATAACCTTGTACAATCCATTTCATCATCTTCTCTCTGAATAAATTGGGTTAAACTGATATCAAGGTATGTTTTCTCTGACAAAACGCATGAAAATGCAAGATTTCAAATTCTTTCATCGCTGAATAATATTTTGAAATTTCTTAAAACCCTCACTGATATTTCTATTCAGTGCTTCATATTTTCCAAAGAGTCCCTGAGTTTTTCTTTCAAAACCTCAGAGACAACGAAAGAATGTGAAAGGACAGTTGTGACGTCATTGCAACGGATAACACCAGGCACGCTCTTTTTCTGACACGCGTTTGCACGTTTCGTTGTCTATCCAATCAAATGCAAACACGTGTCCGTGTCATGATGAAAAACTTTCCCGCTCAAGTTTTTCTCTCTCTACTCTCTTCCTATATAAACACTCTCAAAGTTTATATTTGTCTTTTATGCGAGTCAATCTTTCTCCGCAAGAAAAGAACACTGTTGCATTTTGTGCTCTCAATCTTCAAGAACTGTTCATCATCTTCTTCATCAAACTCAAGGTTAATATGTTCTTATCTATTATCAAATGCAAATAACTTGTTTTCGATCTTATCATTGTTTTACACAAGATCAAACAAAAGAACTCAAAAATAAAATCATTTTCTTTCATGGTTTTATAAACACAACCATTTCATGGTTGTTCTTCAAGTTTTAAATCTAAAATCTTAAACTTGTTCTTCTTTCGTATCCATTTTTTTTAAACTGGAATACAAGGCTTATAGGTGTTATATTCGTTTTTTTTAAAACAAGAAAAACCCTAATCTTCATTAAGACTTTTTTGTCTGAATGAAATGGACAAAATTCGAAAAATCTTAATGGAAATTCTCTTTCCACATTAAGATATTTCTTATTTGTTAACATCTTTGGTTGAACTGATAATACAGTGAAATGGCAACTTCAAAGCTGAATGTTACCGCTGAGTCCATCTCCACTGATTCTGAGGAACTGGAAATCACCAAAGCTCCTCAGGTTAAGTTTGAGCTGGATCAACTAGACTGGACAAAGGCAAACAACCTTTCAGCGCTTCTCGAGTTTCCTCCTCGGAAGCAGGTATCCCATCTAGACGACGCTGTAAATTTTTTGAAGAATAGCCCCATCTACACAGCACTGACAATCACACCTCCTGCCAGTCAGCGTCTATTATCCCAATTCTGGTACTCTGCCAGACACACCAACCTACCCTCAGCCAAAGATCCATCTAAAACCATCAACTGCATACTCTGCGATACTGAGTATGGCACCATCAAGATAACCCCCGCAATAATCAGCAAAGCTCTGAAATTCCCTAACGCTACCTCAGAAAATCCTTTCATTCCATTTCCTGACCACAAGAAGCACGCCGACAGGGAAGAAATCATTGCTTTCCTTGATGCGATGGGTTACATCTGGGAGACTGGAAGAGACAAGCTACCTGAGAAGAAGCTGACGCTGATAAAGAAATCCAAGATGCCCAGCGAGATGAACTTCATCTTCGCTCACCTGATCAGCTGCATGACAGCGAAATCCGGATCTTCTGATCAAGCCGCTCAACCTCAGCAGGCCATGGGTTACGCACTGCTGAAAGGTCTCAACATTGACTGGGCCTCCATCATCTATGAAGACCTCATTCAACGTGTTGATTCTGCAGCTGACCGACCAGCATGGGTTCCTTACCCGCGATTCATCAGCGCCATCTTTCAATATGGCCTGAAGGACAGCTATCCTGAAGAGGGTGATCTGAAACTCTCTCAGATTGGCCCTAAAGTTCTCGACTTCAAGCCTGTCACCAACGAGGTACGTCTCTCTACCCTTCTCACTCTACTTAATTCTCCGCTTTCTGTGGCTCCTTCAGCGACTATACCCCTCGCTGATTCCCAGGCCACAAAATCCATTCCTTCTAAGAAAAGGAAACAATCTCTTACCCCTCTTGATTCCAAAAGGATCAAGAAAACCAAGGAGCAACCCCAGCAATTGCATGCTGAAGACTCCTCAGCTCATTCTGAAGAGCTGAAGGAAAGTTCCGTGGTACGCTCTACCACACCAATTCAAGCCATTCCTTCTAAACCTACTTCAGCGTCCTTAAACGCTGAGGTTAGAACTTTGGAATCTACCCAACCTTCGTCAGTCTCTCAAAAGACTGATGAAGTACTTCTCAGCGAATCCAACGCTGAACTTGAAACCCAACCCCAATTCTTATCCTTCGCTCCTCCCTCTACTTCTTTGGACACTCCTCCAGTCAAAACTGGAGATGCCATCATTCAAGAAGCCGTTGAAGCTTCTCAGCGAATGACGAAGAAAGGACCTGCAGAGATCTCCATCCCTCACGGAACTTTTGAGGGAGATATGGAACACTATGGAGGGACTCGAAACTTTGATGAGTTCGTCAACGCTTCTGCAGGTACAGATCCCACCTTAAACACTGTAACTAAACCTGAAACTTCTGAGCTTTCCTTTGTTCACAAGTACTTATATGTTACAGGTCCTTATTTGGGAGACATCAACCAGTCTCTGAAGTCTATGGAGATGAAACTTACGGATCTCACCACCGGTCTATCAAATAACTCTACAGCTGTAACAAACGCTGGAGAGAATCTGACGAAGCTGACTACTGTGGTGGACAAGAAGGCCTCCTCTGATGACATCAAAGACCTTGATAAAACTCTCGCCGACTTTGCCAAAGTGCTCTCCGACATCTACACTGACTACACCAACCTCAAATCATCAGTTTCCACCATTTCCAGCGAGGTTACAACGCTGAAGAAATCGGTTGGTACACTCGAAGGTGATATGTCAGTGGTCAAGACCGACTTGGGCTCAGTGAAGACCGATCTTAGTTCTGTCAAGACAATGATCGAGACGCTGGTGAACAAGGCAAATAATCCAGCTCCTGCTCCGGCCCGTGCACCTGTTTTGGACTCATTCACCGCAGAGGATCGCCAAGAGCTGAAGAAAATCACGCCTGCTATTTCTGGCCTAGAAGACAGAATAGCTAAGCTTGAAGGTTGTGTGAAAGTCTCTGGCCCAGAAGACAGAGACAACACCAATGCTGAATCTACCCATTCCTCCCCCGCCCATCATGAGAAAGAGGGGGAGAAGAGCGCTGAACAGGAGAAGAGCGCTGAAGATCAAAATAAGAGCGCTGAAGACCTTTCCCATGATGAATCTATCAGGGGAGAGGGTAATGAATATCGGATTACTGGACCTCAGGGAGATGAAAACCCTGAGGGAACCGAGAACCTCGCCTCTGTATCTGAGGGGGAGCAACTCGAAGAAGATGCTGAGGAATCCGAAGCAGAAGAAGACGAAGACTTCGACATCCCTGAAGCTGAACCATCCTCCTCTCCAAGGAACGATGATGATGATGATGATGAAGATGACGATGATTTCTTTGTTGTCAAACCTGCTCCTCGAACCAAAGCTCTTAAAGGTATTTCAATAAAAGAACCTTCAGGGGAGAAGACAAAGACAAAGCACTCAGCCTCTGGCGCTGAGAAAAGCAAAGACAAAGGCATCGCTGAAGATGATAATCTGGCGATCCTACTTGCAAAGCCGATTTGTCAGGTACACTAAACTTATTTTTCCTTCCCTGATCATCTCTGAAAAATCAGTTATCCATTCCACAAACACCATACACATCCACATTTTTTTCTATCTTTTCTACCCAAGTTCTTCTACCCAGTTCTTATTTGTAAGATCGCTGCGTTTCAGCTAGTCCTCTCCCCTGTTTGAGGATATCGCTGAAAGATCTTCTATTGCGACTTCACCAATAATTCCAGCTACCGCTGAAGACATAATCCCAGTCTTAGATTTAATCTCTGAGACTGATGAATCAGAAGAACAACCTCTCTCGCACAGAAACAGACCCTCCTCAGTTCCTCAAAAGAGGAGAGAAGAAATGATAAAGCGATTCGAGGATCAGCGAATCATCCTAAGGCGCGATCAACTACCTTCAGTTCCTCCTAAGTTCAGAATTTCAAAAGCTGAATACCAGGATCATCTCAGAGCTGAACGCCTCATCGCTGAAAGGAAGGAAGCTGAAGATAAAGACAGAGAATACGCCATCAAGCTCACTCAAGAATCTGTCAAAGACCCCAAGCTGAAGCGTATTCCCATTCAAATCCAACGAAAGCTTTGGGAACAAGCCCAGAAGATCGTGGAAAAGAAAGCTGAAGTTTCTCAGACCACCCTGATCTGGTGTAAAGAGAAAATCCACTTCAGATATCGTCCAGCGAAGATCAACAAAGTATTCATCTCTGGAAGAACCTCCATCGGAGTACCTATTGTTGACATCAAACTGTTCAGAGAAGATGACTCATCTGAAACCTTTCGTGCTGACACTGTAAAAAGGTATGGTCTCTCTGAATGGCTGGAGATGAGGTTAGCTATCCAACCATCAAAATCTAAGTACAAGGATCATTTCGAAAAGCTGATAAACAGACAGATCGATTTGATATCTTCTTGTGTGGATATTCCTCCTGTTCCTGATCTAAAGCCGAAAAGAAAAAAGGGCTCTCCAAGGAAGAAACGTCAAGATTCAAACTCAGGTCCTGTCATACGAAATGAAACTGGAATTGGTTTCTCTCGCGCTGAAGTACTTGGTCCTGATCCTGATCTATCTGCCCTTGACATCTCTTTGCCACCATGTGAACTTTTCGTCCCTGGTAAAGTCATCAGTAATCCTTATGGAATATTCTTTCTTGACTACGACGGACGTAAATGCTTTCAACGGATCGCTGAGCTTCCAATCACTCCAATCGAACAGCTCAAAGATCTCATCTACTGGTGCGACTTCAGAAAAGACATTCAGGCACGACACCTAAAACCCTTGATTTTTGAAGCTGCTCTGAAGCTAAAGAATAAAGGAGAAAAGGTTCCTGACTGGATGATTCCAACTGAAAAGACAACCCTTGATGAACTTCTCATTAAGGAAAAACCCTTTGAAGGCTGACAACAATCACCATTTTTTCTCTATTGTATCAGTCATCCTTCAGTACTTGTAATTTATTTCGCTTGTACTTGTAATCTTTCTTATTCATATTGTAACCTGATTCAAAGATTTAAAGAAAGATTTCCGCGAATGTACTTTACTCCATCAGTACTGAAAAGATCCCAGAAAACAGTAAAAGGGACAAATATTTTATGAGTTCTTTTTATCCTTATGTTTTCATTAAATAGCAATTTTCTCTGTTGCTATGTCATAATCAAATAGGGGGAGATTGTTGATCCAAACCCTCAGTGATTTGATAATGACCCTATCTTAAATACTTAGTGAAAATTGTAAGTAAACAATATGTATCAGAGTTTCACTATCGCTGATAAGTACTAAGATCTTACAGTACTGCTGATAGGAACTCTCGCACTTTTAGATTAAACATTCAGCGAACACTGTTCACCATATCGCTGAGTCTGTTCAGTCCTTATGGTGATCGCTGATAAGTTAGTTGTTTACTTATGATCCCTGAAGACAAGATTCACGTCAACAAAGGTTCTACGCTGAAGTCGAAGATCAAGCTCAAGAACCAGCGACAAGTCTCCTAATGAACTGATGCGGATCAGCGAAGACTCAGATTTGTCCACTCAACGTGAAGTATCAAGTACAAGACTTCAGCTATCGCTGAACTTTATCATCTGCTGAATAGTAAATGATAATCGCTGAATCAACGAAAGCTGATCATGAAGTCCTCCGTACAAAGTACTTTTGTCTTAACCTCCCTTGCACGCCACCGTACGAAATGTCAGAAAAGAACCTCCGAAAATCTGAAATCGTACAAACACTCTGATACTACACTGTTCATTCATGCGGCTACTAAGGTTGTCAACAAAGGTCAATGACATGCAACCAATCCGCTGATGACACGTGTAAAGTGTATACTGAATTGCATTAAATGCATGCAGTATATAAAGAGATGAACTCACTTCATTTGAAGCAACTTGCTAACTCTGGACAAGTTCAAATCTCTCAAGATAGGATTTTATTAGTAATCTCCTTATCTTTCTTAGTGCAAGAAAACCTTAGTGTTCCAACTTGTTTAGATTTAGGTTTATCCTTAATCTTGTTTCCGCAACAAGCTGTAAATTGTTAATGATTTATCAATAAACAATTTAGAAAAGTAAAATAGTGTGTTTGTATTCAACCCCCCCCCCTTCTACAAACTTGTTTAAGCCTTTCGGTACCAACATGTATCATCTCCGTCGTCTTCAACACAATATCGGTGCTTCCCAATACTCGCTGACCAACCTCGCCCCAGCAAATGGGTGTCCTGCACTTCCTACCATACAACATCTCGTACGGCGGCATGCCAATACTAGAATGAAAGCTGTTGTTGTAGGAAAACTCCGCCAACGGAAGGTACTGGTCCCAACTACCTCCAAAATCAATGGCATATGCCCGAAGCATATCCTCGAGTGTCTGAATAGTCCGCTCACTCTGCCCGTCGGTCTGTGGATGAAAAGTCGTGCTAAAATGTAACCGTGTACCCATCTCCACCTGAAACTTCTCCCAAAACCGGGAGGTAAAACGGGTGTCCCTGTCAGAGACAATCGAAACTGGCACCCCGTGCCTGGCTACAATCTCTCGCATGAAAATCTCTGCGAGCTTCTCCGCCGAGGAGCTCTCCCTGATGGCCAAAAAGTGAGCACTGTAGGTCAGACGATCGACGATCACCCAAATAGCATCATTCCCACGTGGAGTCCTTGGGAGTTTAGTAATGAGGTCCATCGTGATCTTCTCCCATTTCCACACCGGAATCTCTAAAGGCTGCAACTTCCCATGCGGCCGCTGGTGCTCAGCCTTGACTTTCCGACAAGTCAAGCATACCTCTACACACTTGGCGACATCCCGCTTCATGCCGGGCCACCAATAATTCTCTCGCAGGTCGCGGTACATCTTCGTGGCTCCAGGATGAATCGAAAACTTGGACTTATGCACCTCGTCCAACAATATTTACCTGTTCCCGCTAGTGAAGGGAACCCACACTCGACCATACCGGGTCAATAAACCTCGACTATCACGGGAAAAACCTGAAACTCTCTCGCGTTTGGCATTCTCGTCCAGAACTGCCACTTCCTGAGCGCTACCTATCGGCTCAAGGAGAGGTGCAACCACTGTTAACCGTTGACACAAACCCCGAAGTGGCTCACCAACCGGATGTCGACTAAGTGCGTCGGCAACCACATTCGCTTTACCCGGGTGGTAAAGTATCTCACAATCATAATCATTGACTACGTCAAGCCACCTCCTCTGACGCATATTGAGGTTTTGCTGGTCCATCAAGTATTTGAGGCTTTTATGGTCAGTGTATATCGTACACTTGACGCCATACAAGTAATGCTTCTAAATCTTGAGGGCAAACACCACTGCTCCCAACTCTAGGTCGTGAGTCGGGTAGTTCGCCTCATGAGGCTTCAACTGCCTCGAAGCGTAAGCTATGACCTTACTGCGCTGCATGAGCACGGCGCCCAAACCTTGGTGAGAAGCATCACAATACACCACCAGATCCTCCATACCCTCGGGTAAAGTCAACACTAGAGCCTCGCATAAACGCCTGCGCAGCTCCTCAAAAGCCCTTTGCTGCTCCTCACCCCAGCTGAAAGCCGCAGATTTCTTCGTCAATCGGGTCATAGGTAAGGCAATCTTGGAGAAATCCTGAATGAATCTCCGGTAATACCCTGCTAACCCAAGAAAATCCGTACTTCAGTGGGAGTCTTCGGCACCTCCCACCGCATCACTGCTGTAATCTTGACTGGATCGACCATAATACCCTTCTGGTTCACGACATGTCCTAAGAATTGGACCTCTCGTAACCAGAATTCGCACTTGGAGAACTTAGCGTAAAGCTTCTCCCGCCTCAAAACTTCCAAAACTTCTCGCAAATGCATCTCGTGCTCTTCCTTCGACTTCGAATATACGAGAATATCGTCGATGAACACAATCACCGATCTATCCAGCATCGGGCTACACACCCTGTTCATGATGTCCATGAATGCTGCTGGTGCATTGGTGAGCCCGAAAGGCATCACCACAAACTCGTAATGGCCATAACGTGTACGAAATGCCGTCTTCTCCGTATCCTCACTCCTTACCCGCATCTGATGATACCCCGATCTCAAATCAATCTTAGAGAACCACGAGGCTCCCTGAAGCTGGTCGAACAAGTCATCGATCCTTGGCAGAGGATAACGATTCTTCACCGTAAGCTTGTTCAACTCACGGTAATCTATACACATCCGTTGGGACATGTCCTTCTTTTTCACAAACAGAATCGGGGCTCCCCACGGTGAACAACTCGGCTTGATGAACTCCTTTTCGAGAAGTTCCTGCAACTGAGTGTACAACTCCTTCATTTCCGGTGGAGCCAGGCGATAAGGTGCCTTGGCCACCGGAGCCGCACCCGGAATTAGGTCAATGCGGAACTCCACCTGTCGCTCGGGAGGTATCCCCAGTAAATCATCGGGAAACACATCAGCAAACTCCCGTACAACTGGCACATCCTCCGCAGTCTTCTTCTCTTCGTCGCCGCGCGTGTCTATCACATACGCTAAAAATCCTTGACCACTGTGCTGCAAGTATCTCCGAGCCCTCGCAGTCGAACATATTGCTGAGGTCCGCCTGGGCGAGTCTCCCTGAACTAGCAGTTCTCCCCCGCTTGGGGTTCGAACTCGTACTTGTTTGCGACGACAAACAATCTCCGCATCGAAAGCATCCATCCAATCCATGCCCACAATCACGCACAACTCTCGCATAGCGATCGGAATCAAATTAATCGGGAATCTCACACCAGAGATCTCCAAAGTGCACCCCCGATACACGTCAGTAACCATCAAGGTCCTGTTATCAGCAAACTCAACCACGAGTGGACAGCCTAACCGTCCTACACCCCGGCCCAAACGCTCACTAAAAGTGCGAGACACGAAAGAATGAGTAGCCCCGCTATCAAACATCACTACTGCAGGCACCGAGTTAACTAAGAACGTACCTGGTCACACAGTTTAAGCAAAATGCAATTACATACAATAATCAATAATTACAAGAATCAAGTGATGAAATATACCTGTCACCACTTTAGGCGTAGCATGTGCCTCGTCCACCTTCAGCTGATGAACTCTACCTCGGGCCGCCTCGGTTCCAGCTTGACCCACTCGACCATCAGTAATACGCAAGGGGACAGCCGCAGGAGCTCTTTGTGCCCCACCCCCATCAGCAGCCCTCGGATTCGGACAGTTGGCCTTCACGTGGCCCGTCTGCTTGCAGTTGAAGCAGGCCATCAGTGGTACTCTGCAATCACGACCGTAGTGTCCCACTTGGCCGCACTTGAAACATTTATCCTCTCTCCTTCCGCTACTATCCCTGGGTTTGAACCCACCGTTCCTTTGACTCGAGCGCGAGTCCGAAAACCTCGTCTTCTTCGGAACCGCCGTTATCGGTGCCACGGTCTGCACCGCCTTCCTCTTTTTGGCCTGCGTCTCCAGCTCAAGTTCCCGTCTCCGGGCAGCCTTCATCATGGCAGCAAGAGTAGCATACTGCGCAGTACTCACGAACTCCCTGATCTCGGTACGTAACATGTCCTTGTACCGCGTCATCTTCATTTCCTCAGAAGCAGCATACTGAGGACAGAACAGTGCCATCTCCGTGAACTTTCGGTTCATCTCCTTTACTGTCTCCGTGGTCTGAGTGAGCTCCAAAAATTCTTTGGCAATCCTCTCCATCTCTACTGGAGGCACATACTCCGCTCGAAAACGCACGACAAACTCCTCCCAGGTCAAAGTAGTGCGCTCAGCCAGCGTCAAGGCAGTAGCACACTAGTCTTTCGCTCCGTCTCGTACTAGGTTCACCGCGAAGCGAATCTTCAGGTTATCTGGACAGCCGCTAGTAAGGAATGCACACTCCATATCAGAGATCCAACGCATACTGACGATCGGGCTCGAGTCTCCCTTGAACTCAGGAGGAGAACAAGCAGAGAGATCCCGATACTGAAACTCTCGTGCTCGGGGCTGCCCACCGGCAGGGGGTGGAATCGCCGCGATGCGCTCTTTCATCATCACTACTACCTCGTTACGAATGGCGGTCATAATCTCGGGGATCGCCTCCCCAATAGCATGAGTCACCTCAGCCGCAATCATCTCACGAATCTGCTCGACAGTAACCCAGTACCAGCATCTGATTCAGCATTGTTGTTCCTCCTTGTGATGGCCATTCTGGGTAATTAATACAACGAGCTATTAGAACACACTAAATCCTGCTAACTACGCTCACGCTCAACTCCTCGGATTCTCCGTGACTTTCCCCGACTCGAGCACGGATCATGTGCTTCAGATAGTAGGAGCTCTACTACTACCTTCCACAGCTATCCTTACTCGTTTCGAGTCCCATCCCAAAGTGCCCAAGTAGTTCCTTGCCGACAGTTTAACCCATATGCCCGTACAAGCATATGTCAACACTCTTCCTAGTTCACTAGGAAATTCACCCCATCCCACTACCCTTGCTATGACGAAATCTCCACTAGTCATGACGAGTCGCCTCGCGAATGCACAGTTGCATACAGTGTGAAATCAGATAGACATTCGAATAAAAGATTCTATCCTACAACGGTTGGACTCAAACAAGAGCTGCGCAATAGAACTAAATCCAACATTCTAAGGCTATTTGGTTCCTACTGCATACAACTTATAAGGCATTCACTTAACAACCTATCAAGACTAGCATAAATTTCTACTAGCAAGCAACAACATGCAGTACAGTGTAATCAGCACCAGGAAATCTAGCATACATACTCCTATGTTCTAGAAAGCAATAAATTACACTAAGTACTCTACCTTTTCCCTTGGCATCGGCTGACTGTACACACTGCGCCTTCGGTCACCATTTCTCAAACGTACTTTCCCTTTCATTTATTTTCTCAAAAAATTTTGAAAGGAAAGAAAATCTCGAGCCGCAAACTTGAGTCCAAACACACCGAAATGTATTTGATTCGCTCAAGCTGTGCTCTGATACCAACTTGTAACGTCCCGAAAATTACAATAAACTTGAACTTTTTTTAAAATACCATTTTTATTAAATAAACCACAAGTATTTAAACCCAAGTAACATTTTATCCAAAACCCCGTTAAGTTAAACAACCAACTCTTTTAAACAGCGGAAAATAAAATAACTCTAACGTAGTGTCTCAAAATAAATAAATAGATAAAAGCCTCCTCAACGCGCCAGTGTGTACCGTCACGCCTTGCTGCCACCCGTACCTGAAACAGTGATTTATAGGGAAAGGGTAAGCACGAAGCTTAGTGAATTCAAACACCAACATAAGATAGCAATCATATAGACACTACCCCTATCCACAGATAGATACAAATAATCCACACATGCCAGTTTGAGAACATATCCTAAACAGGCAAACTCATGCAAGAACAACTGTGTACATAACCATCGGTCTCCCCAAATTCATACAATACCGTGTACGTATTCCTCGGTCTCCCCGAGCTTATACGACACCCGTGTACGTATCTCTCGGTCTCCCCGAGTTTTATACGACACCCAAGGTCCATACTAGACACTACTCAGCCTAGTACCACACAGAACAAAATTAGCTAGCACACACGAGCTACAGCAATGCACATATAACCCCTATCCTACGCAATGAGAGAACTCACCTCGAAAAGCAAAGCAGATATCCACAGACAGCAATACGAGCCCGTCAACTCCAACTCACTCCTTTCCACCTAAAGAAGTGTTAACAAGTGTTAAAGTGCAGCCCCAACCCGAATTTACAACTGCAAGTCTAAACGTACATTTTCCGGTTTTTTTTGTCCAACACTACAGGTCTGTTCGTGACCTGTTTAGCCCCCCTTAAACCCCTCAAACCAGAATTATAATTCCATAATTAGAAATTTCTATGTCTTAGGTTTCCAGGAACATATCGCACGCGTTCATACGAGATTCCTACTATTTTCTATGAATTTAACAAAACAGGCTACCCGAACAGCGAATTTCGGACCAGTCTGCACTAAATGCCAATTTGGCCCTAGCTAGAGGCCTCGTTAATTTTTCCGCAAAACATACGAAACATACGAAACATACTAGACCCAATTTTTGAGATTTGGGCACTGATTTCACCTCAATCCGATTTTGCTAGATTTTTCTACGGATTTTACAAAACAGGGACAAAACGGGCGTTTTCCACATAAAATCATAACATTGATATCGGTTTAACGTTTACGCATTAGGTTTACAAATTAGGGTTTTAGGTTACTAAGGCTGGACTAAACCACGCACCACCCACTTCCACCTCTGGCAGTGGTGGTCGGCGGCGGCAGCCATCGCCGGCGGTGGTGATCCGGTAAAAGCAACCTACGAGGCCACGGGACACTCCAACCAAACGATTCGGGCCGCACCCACACCCATGTTCGACCTAACAGCCTCTAGTCAAGCACGATACAACCACCGAATGGTGGTGCACGGCGGCGGCGTTGCGATGGCAGCCACCACCGGCGGTGGTGGTGGTTTGAAGGAAAACTCCGGCGAGGCTAAAGGGATGGCTCCGTTAACGCTACATGGACCGCACACACTCATATACGACATAACCACAGCCGTAATCCGCCATCATAGCCACCGCAAAGGTGGTTCATGGGACAACACACCGCCGGCAGCCATGGTTTTGTGGTGTTTCGATGACGGCGAAAGAAAGAAAAACAAGAAGAGAAGAGGCCTTACCTCTCGAAGATGGCGACGCAGCAGCAACCACAGGGGACTCCGACTCCTTCCACGTCCCTTCGTCGGCACTCTCTCTCTCTCTCTCACCGGCAAACGATCACAGCGGCGCCGACAGTGGTTTTGGGTGGATTATCAGCAGCAGCAAGGAGGGAGGGGAAGGAAACGAGATTAGGGTTTCGATGGTTTGTCTTGCGTGGGACGAAAATTAACGAGAAGGGAAGGGGGGGGGGGTCGGTTCCTTATGGGCCGATCCCCATGCAACACTTTTACAACAAATACAAGTTTGGTCCCTGGTTTTTCCAAAACATTGCAAGAATTAAACAAGGTTTTGCCCACAAGCCGTTACACAATATTTTAACATGTTAGGTCTTCCCCGTCAAATTCCGTTAATAAAATTCGTTAAGAGAAAAATGTTAAAACAATAATTAATTAAAGAAATATCCATACCGGGGCACGGGCTTTACAACTCTCCCCCGCTTGAATTAGACTTCGTCCTCGAAGTCTACACCCGCAAACAGCTCCGGATTGTTCTCCCGCATCTCAACCTCGAGTTCCCATCAAACCCTTATTCAACAACCTAAATTGAATCCAGATTTAAAAACCAACTCAAACCTAAGATTTAAAAAACCTAAAATAATATCAGATCTCTTTTTTAACATGAAATCAATATCACTAAGAAAACTAAACTATTTAGTATTAAAAGAAGCAAGTGCTTTAGAAAAACAAAAAACCCAGCTACAAGAGAGAGATAGAGATCGGCAGAAAAGAGAGAGAAGAAAAAGAGAGAGAGATCTGAGATATGAGAGGAGATAGAGCTCGAGATCTTCAAGCGTGTTGAAGACCACCACCACCACCAGATCTGAGAAAGAGAGAGAAGAAAGAGAGAGAGAGAGAGACCTGAGATATGAGAGGAGATAGAGCTCGAGATCTTCAAGCGTGTTGAAGACCACCACCACCACCAGATCTGAGAGAGAGAGAGAGAGATGTAGATATGAGAGAAGGATCGTCCTTGTGCTTCTCGGGAGAAGAGATAAAGATCGAGAGAAGAGAGAGAGGGAGAGAGAAGATCTGGAGAAGAGAGAGAGAGAGAGACGAAATCACCGGAGAACACGTAGTCGTCGTAGAACACGAAGTCACCGGAGAAGACGAAGTCGCCGTATGTTGATTTTGCATCAGTTCTCAATTGGGTTTTGTTTATTTTTGTAGTTATTATAGAAAGTTAACTTAGTTTGGGTTGTTAAATTTGTAATTTCAACATGGGTTCTTGAATTTGTTTGAACTCTTTATAAAAGATCATCTGGGTTTTTTGAACTCTTTCATATGGGTTCTTATGAACTCTTTCATTTGGGTTCTTAAATTTGTAATTTCATCTGGGTTTTTTGAACTCTTTATAAAAATTCATCTTTATTTCTTATTTTTTAGGGTTTTAGTATAGTTGCATCAATCTTGATCTGGGTTTTTGTATGATTGTTGTTATTAGGGGTTTAATCCACTTCGATTCAAAGTTTGATTTTGTTGGTGTTCTTCATGATCTTGTTGGAGAAGATGAATATTCAAGTAAAAGAATTATAATTGATTAAAAAATGTTAAAAGAAATAAAAATATATAAAAATACCATTTTACCCTCGAGCTTAACAGAGGAAATAGACGGCTGTCAGCTCGAGGGACCAATTTCGTAACAAACTGCATACCTGAGGGACCAAAACCGTAATTTTTGAAGTTAAAGGACCAGTTTGGTAATTTTTGACATACCTTAGGGACCAAAACAGTAATTTACTCTTCTTTTTATAATGTCGTCAAGTTTGATTTATTTTAAAGATTTTTACAACCTCATCTACTACAGGTGCACCTACTGAATAATTTTTCTAATATTGTTCTGATCAGTGTCTAGTTTGTCTACAATAAAAAATCCTAGCTTTGATGGAACCCCTTCTATAGCCATTTCTAGCACTGATCCCAAACCCATATCAGTAACTAGTGTCTTTTGGTTACAGCTCAATGAAACAATTGTGTCATGCAAAGCCCTCGGTGAAGTCCGTGTCCATAGTACATCATAGCTCCGCCGTACACCATCAGGGGAATCGTTTGCCATATTCCTGCTTGTGTTCTTTACCTTATTTTGTTGCCCGACCTGTTTTGCTTTTGATTTCAGTCTGCTTCTTCTTCTTGAGCTTTCACCTTTGGTTGTAACAACTGGGTTATCTTTCAATGGTGTCAGACGTATGTTGCACCTTTTCAGTTTCAATATTTGTCATTCTTGATGAGCTTCCAGTCTCAAATATTTGATCTGTAACATATTCAAAAGTTTAACATCAAATTCATTATTATTTCAATTGTAATTTATATCTGTTTTTTCCCTATACAATGTACCTTTTTGTTGTTTGTCTAGATGCTCACTTTCATTCATTGTCAAATCTTCCATCATGGACTCGACACCTGCATCAACGCAAACATTTTGTTTGTACAATAAAATGTATAATTTACAACAAGTATGTTTTGTTGCTTACCAGAGACTTTGTTGTTGCTTGGATCATCAATTCTGTCTGTTAAGAAAAATTAAATTGTACATTTTTATTTTATGCTAATATTAGAATACTAAATAAGTCAATTATATAATTGATGTAGTACCTTTTCGTTTTTTAGAACGACGAATGTTGATGACTTCATCCTCGTCAGTGTCCATCACAGTGTTTGTTATGCTATCTGCACAAGAAATGGACGATGACTAAATTATTCATGAATGGAGATTTTGTCCGATATTGTATTAATAATTCAGTAATCAGCGTCTTATTCACGAATAAAGCAACAAATTTTTTATTAACAACTATATCACAAACACACAAACCATTTTAAATTCATCCTATTCATGATTGTTGCCTCTCCGTTGCTTTTATACAGATAAGTGATCAATTATCGTTTCATCAATCAAGAATCGAACCTTAAAACCATAATTTATTCATGATTGGGGATTTTGTAAATTACTTTATGTCAGGATCGAATCTTAACAAGATAATTAACACTTAGAATTCAGAATTAAAGAATCTGCGGAAAAGAACTTTAATTCTCACAATCAAGAACAATGTAACAGAAAATTCACCACTTTGTATATTCACTAAATCGACTCACAATATTAACAACCAAACCTCAATCTTGTTGAACAGGCTCAACAAGACGACTTCTACTTCTCTAGAAATAGGGTTCTTACACCTTGAGGTTAATTCTCTCTGAAAACGATATCGAATTCTTTTTCACACGTATATCATCTGTTTTTTTTAATAGCTATCTATCAATACTATTTATACAAAAATAATTACAAGATAACTATCAAAAAGTAACTTGATCTTCTAAATCTTCGTTAAACATATATTGATCAATTCCTTCTTTGTCTCCAAAAGTATCGCATACCAATCTTAACAAACTCAGCAGTATTAACCTTCATTCTTCATGAGCAGTACTAACAATCTCCAGCAGTATTAACTTTGTACCAGCAGTAGTAACCTTGACTTGCAGTAGTAACTTTGACAAGCAGCACTAACCTCACATAAGCAGCATTAATAATGTTCCAGCAGTATTAATATACCAGCAGTATTAACTTTGTTCAGGCAGCATTAACCATGTACCAGCAGTAGTAACTTTGTTCTGGCAGCACTAACATTGAACTAGCAGTACTAACCTTGAACTGGCAGTAGTAATGTTGTTCTGGCAGTACTAACCATACTTAGCATATCTTCAGTTCCCAACAATCTCCCCCTAACTTAACTTTTCAGGATGAGAAGTTAAGTTCTTCAGATGATGCTTCCAAAACCTAGTCATCTACGCATAGATTTGGATCCAATCCCAGACTTTGATTGAGGATCCTTTTTACAAGGTATCTTGCCATTTTAGAGTCTTTATCACTCACCAACTTAGCATGCAGCATTCCATTCAACTTTTTCATGCTGTGCTTGTATACAACATCCACCAAATAATATTCATGAAATGTATTGTCAAGAGAGATGACATACACTCCACAATTCTCAATGAGCATCCAGTTGGTGATGATTTGAAAGTTCCTTGCCATCAAATGTTGAACTGCTTCTGGTTTGAACATTAAGCACAAGTATTCAAGAACCATCTTTGTGATAGACATACCTTGCTCTGTCAGTATGTTTCCATATAGCCTCATTCCAACTTTGAACATTTCTTCCAGGTCAGATCTAGAGCATGTTCTGATAAGTTTTCCCCAAGTAGGACAAACTTCAAACTTTCCATCTGCCCTTTTGATTCTGATGAACTCCTTTCTTCCATCTTTCAATGTGTCCCAGAAGATGATCTCAGGAGGCATGGAAGACAATGGTGTAGTCTTGATTGGATTAGTATCAACCACAGTAATATACAAATCACATTGAGCATTTGATTGTGATTGTACATTGCTTGGTTGACCTGATGAAGTTGCCACTTCTTCTTCAGCAACTTTTGGATTAGATTTCTCTTTAACTGCTTCCTCCTGTGCTTCTTCTACAGTTGGATCCACCCTTGGCTTCTTTATATCTTTCTTCTTTGAGGCTATTGACTTTGTTCTTGGCCTCTTTGTTCTTTTGAAAGATTTAACAGCTTCAGGAGTGGTTTCAGCTGTTTCTTCTTTGTGGCTCTTAGCAACACTAACAGTTTCTGCTGCCTTTTGTTTTTCAGCAGCAGTAACCATTTCTACTGCTATAGCTGTTACTGCTTCTTTTATGACTTTTAATACTGCTGCTTCGACACTGTCCTTCACAATCCCATATAACTCTTCATCAATCTCTGCTTTAGTTACTGTAGGAACAGATTCTGCTTTCTTCTCACTTTTAGCTTCTTTGGCAACTTCAGCAGCAGTAACCGTTTCTGCTGCTGGTTCTGTTTCTGCTTCCTTTGTAAGATCAGCAGCAGTAACGGTTTCTGCTGCTGTTTCTGTTTCTGCTTCCTTTGTAATATCAGCAGCCTCCTCAGTCTCCCCCTCAACCTTATGCTCATACTCCCCCTCAATGTGTGCATCCTCCATGTTTAGATCTGAGTCTGACTCCCCCTTTTTGGAAGCATCATTGGTAGGGTTTCTTCTCCTAAGGACAAATTGAGCTCTCTTCTTTCTGTGCATCAACTTAGTGATCATCTTCCTTTGCTTCTCAAGCTGTGAGTTTTGAAAGAGGACCACTTTCTTGAGTTCATCAATCTCCTTTTTCTGATCCATGACCTCAATGTTGATATTTGCAATAGTTTCCATCAATTCCTCGTACGTATATCTATCCTCACCTTGTTCAGGAGTTTTTACCTCCCTTAAAGGATCATTGGAAGTTTTAGCAGGTGTCTCTTGCCTAGCAAAAGCACTACCTACCCCCTTGGTTTCTTGGCACCTGGGACCTCTGGATGATTTCTCACCCTGAGTTGCCGTGAGGAAGGGCTTAGTTATTTTACCACTGGCCTTCTCTTTGCTAGCAGAAGTAGTGGCAGCCTTGCGACTCACATGCTCAACCTTCTCCTTAGTGAGCACCTTCTTGGGGTTGGGAGACACCCCTGTGGTTTCCCTTTCGATATTCTCCATTGGAGAATGCTCCAACAGAGGGCTTAAAGGCTTCGGGCTCTTAGGAGATACATCAAGGGAAGGAAACTTGTGTACCTTTCTTTTTTCAAACCTTTTGGTTATTGTGGGAGTGGGTCGTTCAAGAATGGACTGAGGGATGTCTTTTGTGATAGAAGGTTGGGATTGGTCATCAGTGGGTGTGTCTAATGAGGGCCTTGACCCTGATGCCATACCTTCAAATGTGTGGGACACAACCATCATTGTATAGAACAATGGTGTGTCAACTCCTTCCGAGTCCCTAGGAAGTCTTTTCATATTTGAAAAAACCTTCCCTTTAGGGGATTTTGGCACATACACCTCATCAAATTGAGGCATATCCGTCAATTCCTTGGTAATTACTTCCTGAACAAACCTTGGATACATATAGAAACGCTTTTTGGATTCCAGGTTTGCCACAAGATCATTGAAAATCATTTGAGAAAAATTAAACTTCCTGTTAGTGGCTAAGCAGACTAGAGCATAAGCAATAGTACTGCTGAACTCACTCCATCCAGTAGTTTTCTTTGAAATACAATGCATTAGGGTATGAACAAAGAATCTCCATTGAGTAAAAAACTTTGACTTGTAGAATTTAAAAACTCCAATGGGACCTTCATACCCCATTCTTTGTAAAGTTGAGTATAGTTCTTCATTGGAAATAGAAGTTATACCTGAGGCATCATCCAATCGAAGAGTGATGCGAAGAAGTTCTTCTGAAACTTTCAAGGGTTTGTCACATACCCTTGTTTGGATGACTTTCTGCCCATCTTCGGATTCCACGGTGGCATTGGCCCAGAATTGCGTCTGATGCTCGATGTAGATAGTCGGATTCACCGTTAGGGCATAAGAAATATGAGTGGATTTGAGAAAATCCACAATTTCATGAAATCCTTCGGCCTGCTTCGGCTTCTGAAGCATTGCAATCTTATTATGCTCGTCGACAAACTCCATAATCGTTGTGCTTCCTGAGGATTTGTAAAGAAAACACAGAGATTCTAGGGAGAAGGGGTTAGAACGAGAGAGAGAAGAAGTTAATGCGAAGAGTCGTTATGAACTTTGGCGGGCAAACAGGGGTATTTATAGCAGTATTTGCCCTAGATTTTCAAAAGCAGTATTAACGACATAAGCAGTATTAACCACGAAGCAGTATTAACTACTTAAGCAGTATTAACTGTGCACTAGCAGTATTAACTACTGAGCAGTATTAACCACGAAGCAGTATTAACTACTTAAGCAGTATTAACTGTGCACTAGCAGTATTAACTACTGAGCAGTATTAACTGCAGAGCAGTATTAACTGTGCACTAGCAGTATTATCTGCAAAGCAGTATTAACTACTGAGCAGTATTAACTACTGAGCAGTATTAACTGCAAAGCAGTATTAACTGCAAAGCAGTATTAACTACTGAGCAGTATTAACTACTCATTGGCAGTATTAACTGTGCACTAGCAGTAGTAACTCTGCACTAGCAGTAGTAACTCTGCACTGGCAGTAGTAACTCTGCACTAGCAGTAGTAACTCTGCACTGGCAGTAGTAACTCTGCACTAGCAGTAGTAACTCTGCACTAGCAGTAGTAACTCTACACTAGCAGTAGTAACTCTGCACTGGCAGCAGTAACTCTACTTGCACTTTGCAGCACTAGTCAAATCCTCAAATGTCATCTTACCTTCTGACACATCACCTTTACCACTTCTCTTACCTCCTGCAGGATTATTTCCAAAAGTAACATGTCCTCCATCAATTCTTTTGAAATTCTTGAGGCAGGCCATGTTACCTGTCATGTGCCTGGAGCAACCACTATCAACATGCCAGATGCTCTTTCCCTTGAGCTGTTGGTTGCCCTGCACATCTGATAAATCAATTAGTTTTATTGGGAACCCAAGCCGAAGTGGTCTTGGGTCTCCCTTGCTCATCAAAGTACTTGCACTTGGTTTTGATGAGATTTTCAACCTTAGGTACTGCAGTACTGGAGTACTTTGTCAATATGAATGGTTTAGCAGCACTAGAAGCAGTATTAACCTTAGAAGTACTAACAGTGCTAGCAGTACTAACACTGGGAGCAGCAGTATCGTTAGCAGCACTATCAGTACTAGCAGCAGTATCAGCAGTACTAACAGAGTTAGCAGTATTAACAGAGTTAACACTGCTAGAAGCAGTATTAACAAAGTTAACACTGCTAGCAGCAGTATTATCTGAATAGGAAGTACTAATAGTGTTAGCAGCACTAATACTGCTAACAACACTAACTTTTGAAGAATTACTAGCAGTATTAACACTGCTAGCAGCACTAACTCTTGAAGAAGTACTAACAGTGTTAGCAGTACTAACACTGCTAGCAGCAGTATTATGTTTAGTGCCTTTTGTAACCCACATTGTAACACATTCCTTTTCAGGCTTTTTCTTCATGTGGCTTTTGGATTTAGCTTGTTTCTTAGCCACATGGTTCCTTGCAGGCTTCCTATAACCATTGGATTTATAAAAAGGTCTTTGAAAATTCATCCTTTGGTTAATAGAATTGAAATAACAGTGTTTGGCAAGATGATTCAATCTGCCACAGATGAAACAAGGTTTTGGTCTGTTAATCCTTTGCAGATCAACTCCTTGCTTTTGTGCCCACTGGTTATTCCAATTTCTTTGATTTCCCCTCTTTTTATCATGTCTTTGGGGTTTATTCTCTTGAGATTTCTTGCAATAACAATGTTCACAAGTTTTAGAGTTCACAACAGTGGTCTGTGTATAATGAACTCCCTTTCCCTTGTCAGTCCTTTTCATCTCATTGTTCTTAACACATGGACTTTCACATTCCTCATCAGATCCTACTTTGTCAGTCTCATCCTCAACAACTACTTTATCTAATGGATCTACTTCAGTGGCTCCTTTAGGTAAGTCCTTCCTATCCTTGGTTTCTAATAGGTCTGACTTAGGAGGGATGTAGTTGTTGTTATAGGGTGGGGGTGTGGCATTGTACCCTATTCCTGGTTTCAACTTACTATGGATTTGAGAGTTGATTATGTTGTCCATGACTTTGGAGGCACAAGTAAACTTTTCTACATCAAGTTTAACTTTCTCAAGCTCTCCTTTTAGTTTCTCACACTCTTCCCTAGACTCTTTCAGTTGGAACTCCAGACCACCCTTTTCCCACTTCCAGTAGTTTGTATCATATGAGTGTTGAAGTTCATTGGCTTGAAAAGCCTTAATTTGTTCTTCAAACCTCTCAACAATCAATACATAATCTCTGATGTCCTTTTCTAATCTCTTAAGGTCATCACACATTCCCTGATTGTGATCTCTATACCTTTTAACAGTGTCTATACAAGATTGAGAACAGAGATTAGATTTTACCTCCGTAGGAATATCTGAGACTTCTGCCATGAGTGCATGATTCTGTATTGCCTCTTCTGCTTGATCACTCCAATCAAAAGTACTGTTTGATTCAATAGAATTTTCCATAATGATTGTAGAATTCTAAGAAACACTTGCTCTGATACCACTTGTCAGGATCGAATCTTAACAAGATAATTAACACTTAGAATTCAAAATTAAAGAATCTGCGGAAAAGAACTTTAATTCTCACAATCAAGAACAATGTAACAGAAAATTCACCACTTTGTATATTCACTAAATCGACTCACAATATTAACAACCAAACCTCAATCTTGTTGAACAGGCTCAACAAGACGACTTCTACTTCTCTAGAAATAGGGTTCTTACACCTTGAGGTTAATTCTCTCTGAAAACGATATCGAATTCTTTTTCACACGTATATCATCTGTTTTTTTTTAATAGCTATCTATCAATACTATTTATACAAAAATAATTACAAGATAACTATCAAAAAGTAACTTGATCTTCTAAATCTTCGTTAAACATATATTGATCAATTCCTTCTTTGTCTCCAAAAGTATCGCATACCAATCTTAACAAACTCAGCAGTATTAACCTTCATTCTTCATGAGCAGTACTAACAATCTCCAGCAGTATTAACTTTGTACCAGCAGTAGTAACCTTGACTTGCAGTAGTAACTTTGACAAACAGCACTAACCTCACATAAGCAGCATTAATAATGTTCCAGCAGTATTAATATACCAGCAGTATTAACTTTGTTCAGGCAGCATTAACCATGTACCAGCAGTAGTAACTTTGTTCTGGCAGCACTAACATTGAACTAGCAGTACTAACCTTGAACTGGCAGTAGTAATGTTGTTCTGGCAGTACTAACCATACTTAGCATATCTTCAGTTCCCAACACTTTATTCATGATTACATAATCAGTTTATTAATCATGAATAAAGCATCACCCTTTTTATTAACGACTAAATCAGAAACTCCCAAACTATTTTAAATTCATCCTATTCGCGTTTGAGTTTAGCCATTGATTTTATACAGATAAGTAAATCAGTTATCGTTTTAGAAATCAACAATCGAACCTTATAACCATAATTTATTCATGAATGGGGATTTTATAGATTATTTTATTCATGATTCCATAATCAGTTTATTAATCATGAATAAAGCATCACCCTTTTTATTAAGGACTAAATAAGAAACTCCCAAACTATTCATGATTCCATACAAATTCATGAATCTTTGGCCTTATAAAGCAATAAAAAAAGGTTTACTGTTTACTAGTCCTTATGGGTTTACTTTCAGAAATCCATCCACAGCTAGATTTCTCATATCCAAAGGCTGGGCATTTGGTTCTTTTAAGCCATCATCTTCTACAAGAAAATTGAGTAACCCCTGCAACTAAGGTGACGAATTTTAAAGTAGTACGTGTTGCAAATTGATGGCAAAGTGAACAATATTCGATACTACGAATGAGATACTTGAGTTAGATCCGGTGAACATCTAAGTAGCCTAATTTTCATGTTACCAAGTGGACTGGTTTCTACATCCAATAAATTGCAACGTTTTGGCTACAAAAAGTTAGGGATTACTTTAAATTTGAAAGTACAAGTTGGGCATACGAAAGTGTTGAACATCAGTAGGATAGGGGCAAATACTTGAGATGACGTAAGGCCATGCTTCTTGAATTGCTAATAATATGGGTGGGTAATTTCCCTGCCAATCAAAAGATTCTGTTGCATGCCATCATCTGTTAGTGAGTGGATAGCAAATAGCCATGAGTGAGTAGGTATTGAGTTCTCACATAACTCAAAGGAGGTAAGGGTAAAATCTTTGTACATATGTATACTAAAACACTTGTATAGTAGAGTAAAGTAGAGTGAGGTCATATTCAATCAGATGGGTCTGTCATTTGATGAATGTGGTAGTTTATTAATCATGAATAAAGCCTTATAACCATAAAATTAATCACTTACCGTTTCAGTAATCAAGAATCAAGCCTTATACCCATAAATTATTCATGATTACTTAATCAGTTATGTACTTAATCATGAATGTAGTTTGTCAATATCAACACATTTATGCATTATTTCAGGATTCAATCTTGAACCCTAATTTTAATTTTCAACACACCCAAAATTTGATATCTTAAACAACTGAATGTAGTATCCTTAACAGAATACTGTATCATATCTTATTGGAACTATACTCAATGTTTAGAACAACTGAGAAAAAGTAGGGTCGAACAAAAAATAACAAACCAATGGTACCTTTGTTCGACGGGTTAGAAAACCATCATCGTCTGTTCTGAGGGTTTCTTCAAACGAAAATCATGTTTGGGGCTCTCCTCCAAGTCGATTATCACGGGATTCTCTGCTGTGTTCTTGAACTTTGAAAGAGATTTCAACATGATTCTTTGACTGGGTCGCCTTACTGCAATAAAAAAACCCCTAAAATTATGAATCTGTAATGTATCAATTATCAAGTAAAGATGCAGAATATTCAAACCTCTATTTGGATGAATATACCCGGCCATTTTTGGAACGTCTCTGTTGTATATCGCTGGTTTGAAATTTGGAAAACCATATCAGAGATTTCGGCGGTGAATTCGGAAAGGTGAATCCCTGAAATTTTGCTTCTGATTCTCGAAGATGAAAGCCTTAATCATTTTGACCGAAATACCCTCAAGCGCCTTATTATTTTGTTAAAATAATTCAGGATTGTGTAGTAATTACATGAAATGCCACCGCCTTGTTTACAGCCATTGATCAATGATTTGGACGGTATAGATTGGTTTGTAAAGTTTCTATGAATTGAGTGGTTTGCAAAATAAACCAACCCTAATATATATATATATATATATAGGGTCCGTTTCCGTTACAAACCAAATAGATTGTGCAAACCCTGCAAACCAATCTTAGTCGTTCATCAACTCTAATCAATATTTGTGTTAGTCCCAGATGGCTTAACACGTATTGTAGAAGGGGGGTTGAATACAATACTAAAATTTTTTCACAATATTAATTCTTTTATTGAAAATCTTTCAACAAGAATTACACAAAGAAACCTTTTCCAAATCCTAGACCGAATTTATCATTACCACTGATTTGGCCTTGAAAGATTTGTTCAAGGTTTTTGGAAGAATTTTACCATTTTCTAACAACCTCTTGTTCCCTTTTTAGTTTCTTAAAAAGGTGATTTTTCTCTTTTGAAATCACGTGATTTATGGTTTTCACATTTTCAAGCTCAGCTTTGATTTCCTCAAACTTTTCAAGTTTAGCCATGCAGACTTCAAGTTTAGAGGTGAGAGTTTTAACTTGAATGGATTTTCTTTTCTTGCTTTCCTTGACAGCATAAAAATCTTTAGTTAATGATTCGTAGGCATCAATCTTTTCACTATCAGTCATATCATTAAAAGGATGTACCTGAGCATAATCTGTCGAGCACCCAGTTGCCACAAGAGCCATTGGAGAGGTAGCTTTTTCAGAATCTTCCATCTCTTCAGAAATGGCCATGAAGCACATATTGTGAGAATCACTGTCAGAAGTGTCTTCTTCATCCCAGTCATGAGTTTCTGCCATTAGACCTTTTCCTTTTCTTTCAAGACCCTCACTCCTTTCTTTCTCTTTCTTGTACTTGGCTTTATACTTCTCAGCACACTCCTGATGGTCTAAGGAAGAGGATTGGGAATCCTTTTTGGAAAAGGTTGATTTGAAAGGATTATTTCTGGGTTTCTCATTCTTTGAAGAATATTTGTCAGAGGATGGGTTCCTAGACTTAGTAACACGCTTGCTCCTACACTCAGATGCAAAGTGTCCGTTCTTGCCACAGTTATAACACTCTTCATTTGACTTATCAGATGAAGTCTTGGAAGATGAAGATTTTCTAAAATTTCTGGATTTGTTGAAAGGACGAAACTTGTTCTTAGAACCAACCATCATTTCCATTTCATCTGACAACTGTTCAACCATAATATCCTCACCTTCATCATCAGCATCACTAAGATATGCCTCCGTTTGGTGGGTAGAGTTATTTTGGCTGTCATTGTCAGAGTCTGATGAAGGATAGGTGATTCTAGGAACATTTTGAGATTTCTTGGAACTTTCACTAACAAGAGCTATAGAAGAGCTCTTTATCTCTTTGATGAAAGATTTCCTTTGTAACTTGATTTGCTCAAAATTGAAGAGAGTTCCATACAGGACAGTTAAGGGCATGAACTCAAGGTCCTTGGTAGTTTTAATGCAAGTACATATATTCTCCCAAAATTCTGGAAGACAATCCATGAACTTACATAAGACTTCCTCATTATCATAGACTCTGCCCAATAACTTCAGATCATTTAAAAGAGAGTTGAAACGATTATAGTAGCTAGGAAGAGATTCTCCTTTTTCAAAAGCAAAGAGTTCATACTTTCTAATAAGACCAATCTTTTTACATTTCTTTACTTCCACTGTACCTTCGTACAGTACACACAGTGTGGTCCACATCTCTTTAGCACTTTCAAAGTTAACCAGAGAGTGATAGACCTCATCAGGAAGTGAGAGTGCAATAATTGCTCTTAGCTTAGAGTCAAGAGAAACCAATCGTTTTTCCTCATCAGTATATTTCTTAGGATTTTTTAGGATGTAACGACCAGTAGCACTGGATTTTTCTTCATCAAAATCACTAGAGATTTCTTTTTCCATGGTTTCTTTACCAGGCCTCTGCGTTTCATAGCGAGCCCAAACTCTGGGGATGATAGGTCCCTCTTTGAGAATGGTTGGATATCTAGTATCCACTCCTTCCATGAATAGCATCATGTGGCTTTTCCACAAAGAAAAGTTGTTAGCATTAAACTTAGGCGGTTTTGTTATGGAGCCATTCTCAGAAAAATTGTTTTGAAAAGAGTTTTCAATGGTTGAAGAAGAAGAGGCAGCCATCGCAGATCAAGTTTATGGAATTAAACTTTCTGCTCTGATACCACTTGTTAGTCCCAGATGGCTTAACAAGTATTGTAGAAGGGGGGGTTGAATACAATACTCAAAAAATTTCACAATTTTAATTCTTTTATTGAAATCTTTCAACAAGAATTACACAAAGAAACTTAAAGACTGTTGCGGAAAAGAACAGATAAACTATTCTAACAATCTTTCACAAAGTATACTAAAGAAAACAACCAAGAACACTGAGAACAAAGCTATTAAGTTATCAAGCAATATGGAGATTTCTTGCACTTAGAGAATTCCAGAAAGCGTAGTTTGCATGGGAATATCTTCTTCCTTTTATAGTGGCAACGAGTGTACAAGCATTGAATGCTTGGGACACTTGTCATCATCATATTTTCTGAGGATGTTGACTCCTGAAAGGCTGAGATGTCCTTATCACCTTTTACTAGGTATTGGAAATAGAACCCATGCAGAAGAAAGGGACTTTAACTGATAATGGATAAAACGACAAACAGTCACTTTTATCTGTCAAAGGATATTGTCCCATAATAAATGATCTTCTTGATGTGTATTCTAAGACAGTCACACCGATGAAGTTTCACCGATACAATTGACTTTGGAACTTGAAACAATCTGCAGAGAGAAACTCATTTATTTGATAACACATAGATCCCACCGATTTTAGCACCCTTATCGGTGGGATGATGCTGACCGACAAAGGATATGTCGGTGGAGGGATGGTCCACCGATTTGTGAGAACAAGATCGGTGATGGGTTGTCCACCGATTTGTGAGAACAAATTCGGTGAAGGGTTGTCCACCGATTTGTACGAACAAATTCGGTGGAGGGTTGTCCACCGATTTGTAAGAACAAATTCGGTGGATGATGACTTGGTTAAATGTAGAGAAGAGTCTT
Source organism: Saussurea involucrata (assembly GCA_033807775.1). Taxonomy (NCBI): domain Eukaryota; kingdom Viridiplantae; phylum Streptophyta; class Magnoliopsida; order Asterales; family Asteraceae; genus Saussurea; species Saussurea involucrata. Next base: position 43,250,595 of record CM066325.1, on the reverse strand, counting down.
CTATTTTCCACAAGTAGAATGTCTTCAAGCTTGGTTCCGGTTGATCTTCGACTTCACCGAACATTTGATATCTTGTACAAGTCATCTTTAAAAGAACCATGCTAAAATATTCTAAGTAAGATATAAGGGAGAACATTGGTGAGTCAATTTCAAATCTAGGTGACCCAACAATCTCCCCCTATTTGAATTTGAGTTCTTCCCTTTGAATATTTTAAGAGTATAGAAAAGTAAAATGCAATTTGACCCTTTTTACTCTTTTTGGGTTCTTTTCACATAGACCATTCTTTTTGTTCTTTTGATCTATTTTTCTTTTGTATGAGTATGTATACTATATACTGTATTTACAAGTAAATGAAAGTAAAGCTATTTACCAAAAAAAATTCAAATAGAAAGGTACATGTATTTAGATAAGTTTTCTCATACATTCGTTAAGAAGAAACAAAATCTTTTACAAGTACCATTTAGAGAGAGAACCTATTTCTTGGAAGTTTGTCGTTGCTTGATTTCGTCCAACAAATTTCGGTAGAAAGGTTGAGCTTCGGGGATGTTGGGAAAGAGATTGGAGATGCCTTGAAGAAACACGGTATCGGCGATGGGAATTTGTGCAAATCTGAAGAAGGCACGATGACCCAAACCATCATTGAAGAACAGTCCAGGTATCGGTGAGAGGGTCAAAGTTGTGGTAGGATAAGGCACCGATGTGGGGAGGGACAAATTTAGGTTGCTTACATTTGGAATCTTACCTTCAATTGCCATTTCTTTGAACACCTTGTCGGTAGGATTCTTGACTTTGGGAAGACGGATTTCTTCTTTCATCGATTGAAGTTTCGCCCTTTCATCGGAGGAAAGGATGATGTTGTGTTTTCTTTTAATCTCCTTCATCTTTTCCATCAGTCCTTCAATGCATTTGATAAAAGTGTCTTTCTTTGGGTTTGCACTTCTGACCAAGTTTTGAGAGATCTCATACCATTCGGGAAAACCGTAATGTTGGAGGTTAACATCTTTCACACTTTTCATTGATCCGTCTTCTCTATCGATGATCATCCTGATGTCCTTTGGGTTGGCTCTGGAGGTAGCAATTTTGACATTTGTGATCGGGGATTTGAACATTCGGTGGTACATGGTCTTTTTGTACCAACTTATTTCTTCATTCTTTTCTTTTTCAATGGCACTCAGCACCGATTTTTGGGTTAAGAGGGGATCGGTAGACTTTGCTTTGATGGCCTCTTCTTGTGCAGCTTTAAAAGATAGAGCCCTAGAGTCATCTAAATCCTTTTGAGCAAGTCTAGCTTCCTCAATCTCCTGAGGAGTCAGACCGAGGTTGGTTTCCTGAGATTGTAGAGAAGGAGGCTTTAACTTCAAAGTTTGGGCATCAGCAGGTCGATTCCCATATTTTGTCAATTCCTTCTTTTTCTTTTCTTCTTCGGCCAACTGTTCAGCAGTGAGGGTTTTCTTGCCTTTGTCTTTGGGGGTTTTAGAAACTTGCTCCCCCTCAGACGTTGCCTTACTTTTCACCCCTGATGGAGACTTGGTCGGTGTGGAGATTTGATCGGTGGTACCTGCAATTTTCGGTGAGGGCATAAGTGGTGCTTCGGTGGCCTGAGGTGATGATTCGGTGGAGGATGAAGATGTTTCGGTGGTAGGTGAGGTTTCGGTGGAGGGTGAAGATTTGTCGGTGGTAGGTGAAGGCTTGTTGATGATAAATCTCTTAATTGAAGGCATTTTTGGATGACTAAGAGTCTTCTCCCCCTCAGCAGTAGCCGGAACCTTAAAACCTAACTGTACAAAAACACTATCAAACTTGGTGTGAAGATGAGCCAAGCTTTGATTGGTGTCACCGGAGATCATAGAAAAATCACCCAAGTCCATTTTCCATTGAGCTTTCTCCAGCATGTTGTCAGCTTTGGTGTGAAGAGAGCTAAGAGAATCGGCGATGCTTTTGTCAAGATCCTGATGAGTTTTGGCCTCTTGAATAAGTCTCTGAAGTTCAGTATCCTTGACTATATATGAAGCCTTGAAAACATCAAATGAAGCTGCAATGTTGGAGTGGGAAGTGTTCAAAGTATCCACTTTGTTGGCTAATAAGGCCAAGTTGTCAGACAGAGACCGAAGAGTTTCACGAAGAGCATCGGTAGGGGGAGGATTGTGAGCTCGCAGATGGGGTTCTGTTGGTGCCAAACGGGAATGAGGTAGTATGCGATCCTCAATAAAGTGAGAGGAAGTTGATTGAGCCCAGGAAGGTTCGGGGTAAAGGAACCGATGTCGGGGAGAGGGTGGCTTCGGTGTAGGGGAGAGTGGTCGGTGAATCGGAGAGTGTTCGATGAATCGGAGAGAGAGGATCGGTGGAGATTCCTTCGGTGGGTTTAATCTGCGTTGAGGGAGGCTCGGTGTAAATTTCGTCGGTGGACGGGATGGTTCGGGGAGAACCAGTGTCCTCCAAAAGAAATTCAAAGAAGTCATTCGGGGGGGGGGGGGGATTTGGGGGGGAACTCATATCGAGTTGTGCTTCATCATCGATCATAAACTGACCGGGTGAAAGGCCGTGCAGTGACAAGTCAACTCCTTCGAGGGGAGAGTCCCCGAAGTCATCTCTACCACCCGAAGAGGTGAGGGAAGAAGCATATGGGTTCTCCATTTCTACAACTGTAGTCTTTTGAGAAACTGCAGAGGAGTCGGTGGGGATAATGACGGATTCCCTTGGCCCGGAGGGGTGAAGTTCAACAACTGGCGATTTTCGAGAATCGACAGTTGGATTAGTCGGTTGGGCCGATGGTGTCCGAGACCTCTTTGAAAGAGATCTCGAAGGGGAAGTTGAGTGCCTCCGTTTATGAGATGGGGATTGAACCGGGGAAGTCTCCGAGGGATCTCTCGGTGGCATAGTTCGAGAAGCGGGTGCGGAGGTGTCGGGGGCCGTACGTTGTTTCTTTTTCGCGCCGCCCGACTTTACTCGAGAAAGGGAAGAGGGGCCCACTACAACTTGGGGTGCCTCGGGAACTTCCGGGTGTTGAAACCCGGGAGCTTCCGCATCACCCCAGTGAAGATCGCGAGATAAAGCAGAAAGAAATCATACCTTGGCGTAAGGGGAGATCAGTAGCGAGATGGCCAATATTGAGCGTCTTTTGGCCAACAAAAGGTGATGACCAATCGTAGATGAAGCGAGGAGGTTTAGACTGACGATCCGCATCCAATGCCGCACCGAGTTTGTGTTGAAGGATCATGGAGATGAAACGAGGATATGCGACATAACACTTTTTCGGGTGTTTGATTACTTCAGTCAGCTCAGTAAAGAAATACTGAGCAAAGTCCACCTTTCTTTGAAAAATCAGTGCATGAGAAAGCTTTGTAATATAAGATGGGGATTGGTCTTGACCACTTGTCCTTCTAGAGAGACAATGGATCACATGAGCAAAGAAGAAGTTCCAAACCCCACCCATATGTTTGCGAAGAAGGGTACCTGGTCCTTTAGAAGACTTGGAAGCTTTATCCTCATAATGTTGGACATAGCCAATAGTGCTGATGACTTGCTCAAGAAAGTTGTTGACATGCATGTCAACATATTCTGAAAAGGCTTCGATCCGGAGAGCACGACGAACATCATCCACGTCAAAGTAACATCGTGATCACCCTCTTCGTCAGAATAGATAGAGGCATGAATTGCTTCATTTGAAATATCATACACACAAGACAGCCAAAATTTGTCAATGAGCATTTTGCTAATCTTTGGGTTGCAGGAGAAGGCATGGAGAAGAGGTGAGCGGGTTAAGAATTTGATAATGGTGTTGAACTTGGGATGAGCGGGATCGGATTCGAACCTTGCTACATGGTTGCAAGGGTTGAAGATGAGGTCTTCAAAGCACGTAGGTATCTTGGTGGGTGCCATTGAGAGAATGGGAATGATAGGAAGTAAGAAAGTGGAGGAGGAGTTGCAGGTTTCGAAGTGAGAAAATGAAGAAGGAGGGCGAGGGGTCGTATATCTAGGAGGAAGGTGAAGGGTTTAGAAGTATTTAAAAACAAACGAGGAGGGAACGGTTAAAAAAAATTAAATAAAGTAAGCAAGTTGGAAAAGGTAATGATGAGGGTTTCGGGGTATGTGGTTAAAATGGTTTTACATGGAAAATGAACGGTCAAAGTCACTGACAACTAGGGTCATAGGGGTTATGAGAGCATGGGGAAGCGTATGGGATAAGGTAGGGATTCGGTGGGTAGATCTTACCGATGGGAATGAAGAGACGTCGGTAGGATGAAGTTACCGATGATGAGATTCGGTGGGCAGATCTTACCGACGGGGACATGATATCGGTGGGAAGATGAAGAGAGATTGGTGGAAGAATCACTCGGTGGTCATTTCGGTGGAACATAACTTCACCGATAAAGCGACGTCGGTAGAGGATATCGGTGATAGGTGAGAAAGTTACATCGGTGATCGGTGATCGGTGATTGGTGATCGGTGTATATATCGGTGGTGAAAATGGTGTGCATTCGGTGTAGAAAGAGGAAAGAAGAGAGTGTCCACCGATGAGATTTCGGTGGAAGAAGACAGAGAGAGTATCCACCGATGTGAGATCGGTGGAAAGTGAAGACACACAGTTATTGAAAATTACACATGCCAAGTTTACTTATTAGGAAGTTGAACCTGGTTTCATCTAGGGGTTTGGTGAACAGATCAGCAAGCTGTAGATCGGTGGGAATGAAATGTAGCTCAATGTCACCTTTGGAAATGTGGTCCCTGATGAAATGATAACCGATATCTATGTGCTTTGATCTGGAATGAAGAACTAGGTTGTTTGCAATAGCTATTGCACTTGAGTTATCACACAGAATTGGGATTTTGGAGTAGATTTGAGCATAGTCCCTGAGTTGATTTCTCATCCACAGGATCTGAGCACAACAGCTTCCAGCAGCTACATATTCAGCCTCAGCAGTAGAGGTTGACACAGAGTTTTGTTTCTTGCTGGACCAACTTACCAATTTGCCACCAAGAAGCTGGCAACTTCCTGTAGTACTTTTTCTATCAATCTGGGAACCTGCATAATCTGAATCTGAATACCCAATTAGTTCGAAACCTGAGTCTTTGGGATACCAAAGACCCAAGTGCAAGGTACCCTTGAGATACCGAAAAATCCGTTTTACAGCCTTTAAATGTGATTCTTTTGGATTGGCTTGATAACGGGCACATAGATAAGTAGCAAACATAATATCCGGTCTGCTAGTAGTTAAGTACAGAAGAGAACCAATCATGCCTCGATAAAGGTTAACATCCACAGATTCACCGTTAAGATCAGCATTGAGTTTCAAAGGTGGTGCCATGGGAGTTTTCATAGGAGAACTATCTAAAAAATTAAATTTCTTCAGAAGATCACGAATATATTTACTTTGGTTTATAAAAATCCCTTCTGAAGATTGTTTGACCTGAAGGCCTAAAAAGAATGTAAGCTCTCCCATCATGCTCATCTCATATTCACTCATCATGAGAGAAGCAAACTCATCACATAGTGACTCATCAGTGGCACCAAAGATGACGTCATCAACATAGATTTGGACAAGAATAAGGTTACCTGAGGTCTCTTTGATGAAGAGAGTATTGTCAATTTTACCTCTGGAATATCCATGCTTTAGAAGGAAATTGGCAAGTGTGTCATACCAAGCACGTGGAGCTTGCTTGAGACCATAAAGGGCCTTGTCAAGTCTGTACACATAGTCTGGATGAGCTGGATCTTCAAAGCCAGGAGGTTGTTTCACATAGACTTCCTCTGCAAGTTCCCCATTGAGGAATGCACTTTTGACATCCATTTGAAAGACTCTGGAATTTCGGTAGGCAGCATGAGCCAGAAAGATTCTTATTGCTTCAAGTCTTGCAACAGGGGCAAAAGTTTCATCATAATCAATGCATTCTTCCTGTCGGTATCCTTGAGCAACCAGTCTGGCTTTATTTCTGATAACTGTACCATCTTCATCCATTTTATTTCTGAAGATCTATTTGGTTCCAATGATTGTTTTCTGTCGGGGTCTGGGAACCAATCTCCAAACTTTGTTTCTATTAAATTGAGAGAGCTCTTCTTGCATGGCAGTGATCCAACAGGGATCTGCAAGAGCTTCATCAATCTTCTTGGGTTCAACAAGAGAGAGAAAATTCACATAGAGACAAATATTCCCAATTCCTCTACGTGTTTGGACACCTGCTTGTTGATCACCGATGATTTGATCTATGGGGTGATCTTTGGTCCATTTGGTTGCAGGAGGTAAAGGCGGTGGAATATTTTGTGTTAGAGGTGAAGATGGAGTGGGATCAGAGGTTCGGTGGCAGGCAAAATTTTCGGTGGAAGAAATTGGATCGGTGGAAGGCTGTTCGTCGGTGGAGGGTTGCACATCGGTGGGACAAAGTACATCGGTGGAAACATGGTCAGTTTCGGTGGGAATTATAGAGGGTGACCCGACTTGGTTATTTGAAGGAGATGGATTGGAGTGTGTGAAAGATGTATCGGTGGAGTTTGATAAAGGAGCATCACCGATGCATGAAGAGATCCATCTGTGTAATTCATCATCATCATTTGACAGAGATGATGATCTAAGATCATCAAATTTGACATGAATAGACTCATCAATGCATTTTCTCCTGAGGTTGAACACACGATATGCTTTGGAGGATAGAGAGTATCCAACAAATATTCCTTCATCAGCTTTGGGATCAAACTTCCCAAGATTGTCACGGTCATTTAGAATAAAGCACACACAGCCAAAAACATGCAGAAAACCAATGTTTGGTTTTCTGCCATGGAAAACTTCATAAGGGGTTTTATCATGTCTTTTGGATATTACTGACCTATTTTGGGTAAAGCAAGCAGTATTAACAGCTTCAGCCCAAAAATAGGTGGGTAGGTTGGATTCACTTAGCATGGATCTTGCAGCCTCACATAGGGTTCTGTTTTTCCTTTCCACCACTCCATTTTGCTGAGGAGTACGGACTGCAGAGAAGTTTTGAGAAATTCCTTTCTCAGTGAATAAGTCTTCAAGAGCACTGTTTCTGAATTCAGTGCGGTTATCACTTCTTAACGAACAAGTTGACCATTAAGAACTTCATTTTTCTTGACAAAATTGATGATTTCTTCAGTTGCATCACTTTTATACCTGAGAAAAGACACCCAAGTATATCTAGTAAATTCATCAACAATTACAAGAATGTACCTTTTGCCTCCTAGACTTGGAGTGCTGACTGGTCCACATAGGTCCATGTGCAGCATCTGGAGAGGAAGAGTGATGGAAGAGCATTGCTTGGTCTTGAAGGAAGTTTTGGTGAGCTTCCCTTTTTCACATGCATCACACAGCTTCTCTTTGACAAAGTTCAACTTTGGCATACCAGTCACCAGCTCTTTGTTGGAGATTTTATGAAGAGTTTTGAAATTTAGATGAGAGAGACGCTTATGCCACAACCAGTTCCTTTTGGATGTGTCGTCTGACACAAAGCAGACATTGGATGAATTGTTATTTAGTCCCATATCAATGATATAGACATTTTCCATCCTTTTTCCAGATAACACCACATTGAAGTTCTTGTCCACCACAGTACAGACACAAAGTTCAAAGATAACTTTATATCCAAGATCACACAGTTGGCTAATGCAGAGAAGATTATGCATGAGGCCGTCAACAAAGGCCAATTTATTGAAGGTAACAGATCCATTAGTGAGAGTTCCATATCCTTTGGTATAGCCTTTAGAGTTGTCACCAAAAGTTACAGATGGACCTTTTCCAGGCACATAGTTGATGAGGAGAGATTCGTTTCCCGTCATGTGGCGTGAGCACCCACTATCCAGATACCATATTTGATGGTGCTCAAAAGCCTGCATGCAAAAACAGATTAGTTCTTTGGTACCCATTTGGTGATGGGTCCTTTAGGGTTAGAAGAGGAAAGGTCCTTAGATTTGGTTCTATCTATTCTTTCCTTGGGACAATCCTTAGCCATGTGAAAAGTGTCACCACAGTTATAGCATTTTCTATAGATAAAAATCTTTTTATAATTGTGACCACTTTCCTTGAATTTACTTTTCCCATTAATCTTTATTATCTTGGCAGAAGAGGATGAGGCAAAAGGTTTGGGTCCAAGGATTCCTTTGTCAGAGTTATAAGAAGATGATTCCTTGAGATTTGACTTTTTCAAAAGCACCGATCTGGGAATGGGAAGAACAGATGAGTTGCCAGAAAATATATTTGGAGTATTACTTTTGGGATGGAGATCAACAACATATTTCCTTTTGTCGGAAGATGAGAATCTGTTTGATGAAGGTTGATGTTCTCTCTTAGGGATCTTTGAGGGTTTATGATCAGAAGAGGGGTATTCATCTATGTGAATAGATTTCAACAGCTCATGAAGAGGTATGGGAAGATCATCGGTGGATAAATCGGTGGGATTTGAGGGTTGCTCATCGGTGGAGAAATCGGTGGGATTTGCTCTTTGAAAAGGTTTAGCTTTTGAGGAGTTAGAGGAAGAGACTTCATCCATGACTGAATCTTTTAAAAAATCATGGATGGGTTTTGAAACATCATTGGAATCTTGCTTCTCAATGTTTTGAAATGAAGAAGATTCTTTTGCCTTTATAAACATTCCATACTTTAAGGCTTCACCCAGATCTAAAGAGTTTAAGGAAATGGAGTTACAAGAACTTGACTCTGAGGCATCATCCCATGCATTAGAGGAAGGGATGAGTGCAAGAGAAGAGTTATCAGCAACAGTTTTTCCAAATCCTAGACCGAATTTATCATTACCACTGATTTGGCCTTGAAAGATTTGTTCAAGGTTTTTGGAAGAATTTGACCATTTTCTAACAACCTCTTGTTCCCTTTTTAGTTTCTTAAAAAGGTGATTTTTCTCTTTTGAAATCACGTGATTTATGGTTTTCACATTTTCAAGCTCAGCTTTGATTTCCTCAAACTTTTCAAGTTTAGCCATGCAGACTTCAAGTTTAGAGGTGAGAGTTTTAACTTGAATGGATTTTCTTTTCTTGCTTTCCTTGACAGCATAAAAATCTTTAGTTAATGATTCGTAGGCATCAATCTTTTCACCATCAGTCATATCATTAAAAGGATGTACCTGAGCATAATCTGTCGAGCACCCAGTTGCCACAAGAGCCATTGGAGAGGTAGCTTTTTCAGAATCTTCCATCTCTTCAGAAATGGCCATGAAGCACATATTGTGAGAATCACTGTCAGAAGTGTCTTCTTCATCCCAGTCATGAGTTTCTGCCATTAGACCTTTTCCTTTTCTTTCAAGACCCTCACTCCTTTCTTTCTCTTTCTTGTACTTGGCTTTATACTTCTCAGCACACTCCTGATGGTCTAAGGAAGAGGATTGGGAATCCTTTTTGGAAAAGGTTGATTTGAAAGGATTATTTCTGGGTTTCTCATTCTTTGAAGAATATTTGTCAGAGGATGGGTTCCTAGACTTAGTAACACGCTTGCTCCTACACTCAGATGCAAAGTGTCCTTTCTTGCCACAGTTATAACACTCTTCATTTGACTTATCAGATGAAGTCTTGGAAGATGAAGATTTTCTAAAATTTCTGGATTTGTTGAAAGGACGAAACTTGTTCTTAGAACCAGCCATCATTGCCATTTCATCTAACAACTGTTCAACCATAATATCCTCACCTTCATCATCAGCATCACTAAGATATGCCTCCGTTTGGTGGGTAGAGTTATTTTGGCTGTCATTGTCAGAGTCTGATGAAGGATAGGTGATTCTAGGAACATTTTGAGATTTCTTGGAACTTTCACTAACAAGTGCTATAGAAGAGCTCTTTATCTCTTTGATGAAAGATTTCCTTTGTAACTTGATTTGCTCAAAAATGAAGAGAGTTCCATACAGGACAGTTAAGGGCATGAACTCAAGGTCCTTGGTAGTTTTAATGCAAGTACATATATTCTCCCAAAATTCTGGAAGACAATCCATGAACTTACATAAGACTTCCTCATTATCATAGACTCTGCCCAATAACTTCAGATCATTTAAAAGAGAGTTGAAACGATTATAGTAGCTAGGAAGAGATTCTCCTTTTTCAAAAGCAAAGAGTTCATACTTTCTAATAAGACCAATCTTTTTACATTTCTTTACTTCCACTGTACCTTCGTACAGTACACACAGTGTGGTCCACATCTCTTTAGCACTTTCAAAGTTAACCAGAGAGTGATAGACCTCATCAGGAAGTGAGAGTGCAATAATTGCTCTTAGCTTAGAGTCAAGAGAAACCAATCGTTTTTCCTCATCAGTATATTTCTTAGGATTTTTGAGGATGTAACGACCAGTAGCACTGGATTTTTCTTCATCAAAATCACTAGAGATTTCTTTTTCCATGGTTTCTTTACCAGGCCTCTGCGTTTCATAGCGAGCCCAAACTCTGGGGATGATAGGTCCCTCTTTGAGAATGGTTGGATATCTAGTATCCACTCCTTCCATGAATAGCATCATGCGGCTTTTCCACAAAGAAAAGTTGTTAGCATTAAACTTAGGCGGTTTTGTTATGGAGCCATTCTCAGAAAAATTGTTTTGAAAAGAGTTTTCAATGGTTGAAGAAGAAGAGGCAGCCATCGCAGATCAAGTTTATGGAATTAAACTTTCTGCTCTTATACCACTTGTTAGTCCCAGATGGCTTAACAAGTATTGTAGAAGGGGGGGTTGAATACAATACTCAAAAAATTTCACAATTTTAATTCTTTTATTGAAAATCTTTCAACAAGAATTACACAAAGAAACTTAAAGACTGTTGCGGAAAAGAACAGATAAACTATTCTAACAATCTTTCACAAAGTATACTAAAGAAAACAACCAAGAACACTGAGAACAAAGCTATTAAGTTATCAAGCAATATGGAGATTTCTTGCACTTAGAGAATTCCAGAAAGCGTAGTTTGCATGGGAATATCTTCTTCCTTTTATAGTGGCAACGAGTGTACAAGCATTGAATGCTTGGGACACTTGTCATCATCATATTTTCTGAGGATGTTGACTCCTGAAAAGCTGAGATGTCCTTATCACCTTTTACTAGGTATTGGAAATAGAACCCATGCAGAAGAAAGGGACTTTAACTGATAATGGATAAAACGACAAACAGTCACTTTTATCTGTCAAAGGATATTGTCCCATAATAAATGATATTCTTGATGTGTATTCTAAGATAGTCACATCGATGAAGTTTCACCGATACAATTGACTTTGGAACTTGAAACAATCTGCAGAGAGAAACTCATTTATTTGATAACACATAGATCCCACCGATTTTAGCACCCTTATCGGTGGGATGATGCTGACCGACAAAGGATATGTCGGTGGAGGGATGGTCCACCGATTTGTGAGAACAAGATCGGTGATGGGTTGTCCACCGATTTGTGAGAACAAATTCGGTGAAGGGTTGTCCACCGATTTGTACGAACAAATTCGGTGGAGGGTTGTCCACCGATTTGTAAGAACAAATTCGGTGGATGATGACTTGGTTAAATGTAGAGAAGAGTCTTCTATTTTCCACAAGTAGAATGTCTTCAAGCTTGGTTCCGGTTGATCTTCGACTTCACCGAACAGTTGATATCTTGTACAAGTCATCTTTAAAAGAATCATGCTAAAATATTCTAAGTAAAATATAAGGGAGAACATTGGTGAGTCAATTTCAAATCTAGGTGACCCAACAATTTGATTTTATTATGTTTCATAATCTAAAGTCATGATCATAATTAATGAACGTTATCATCTTCCATATATATCACAATCATTATTAATGAATCATAATAATTACCATAAATATATATGTTGTTTCCTAATATAGTGGTTTGCAGGGTTTGTACAATATATTTGGTTTGTAAATGAAACGCACCCTATATATATATATATATCTTTTTAAATCCAATTTGAAGTCTATGCACACAAAAAATATAATTTAACATCTTGAAGATCACAAAACTGCTTCAAAATTAATCAAATTAGTTTTAGGTGTAAATTTACAAAACATAAAGCTTCATATGTGAAGCTTCATAGAATCATGTCCTTTCAAATGAGGGACCCCTATCTGTAATAACCCATCTTCGGGACAATTGAATCGTCGTCACTCTTTCATCTTCTTGGTTTCATATAAAGTATAATCCAACATTTTTTACCCTTTCTTTCATGTGTATTCCGAAGCCATCCGAATTGTTGTATATACCAGTCTCCCTCAATCGATGAGGGTACCCTCATATCATCCTTTAGTCTGGCCGAGAAGGAAGAAAGCCCGTGGAACTGGACTGTGACTCTTCTATATGCTTAAAGCATGCATTTCAAAAGGTCAGTCTATCTGGGTGATGAATGCAAATTGCTTATGTAAGAACTAGTAGATATTAAGAAATGAATCGTAATATCAATTGTTTTCACTCTACTCAATGATTTCGGTAATTAGATCAAATATCGCCAACATCAATTGTCTATGAGTGTAAGTTTGTCGATGAAAGTCCATAATTTAATAGTGTCTTACCCGTTCCTATTGACAACAACATGAGTGTAAGCGATAGTCATAGCAACTATCATCAATTCTCTTTGCATTAGTGGTTTCAAATGAAAAAATTATATCTTATAATTTTTTGACACATTTTTCTTTATGTTGTTAACTATCAAATTAATATACTTATATAGTGTTTTATCTTACGTCGTTGTTGGTTTTTGTTTCTTTGGTATATTGTGTTGGTGTTTGGTTCAATATATGTGTATCAGTTTTTGTTCGCTTTTATTTGTTTATGCAAAGGGTGGCAAAAATTGACCTGACTTGTCAACTCAACCCAAAATTAGCATGTTGGATTTAGATTTTCAACTCATTTAAGTAAATGGGTCAACCACCTAACCCATTTATTTAAGGGAAATTAATTAAAATACCCTAAGTCAAACCATCTTTTACTGAAATACCCAAAATCTCTCCCACTTTGCAAAAATACCCCAAAAATCCGCGATGGGAGCCCGCGATCGCGGGCCAGGGACCTTTTCTGACACTTTTTTAAACTTGCAGGGACCATTTTTGAAAAATGGAATCCCGCGATCGCGGGCTCATCCCGCGATGGGGTTATTTTTGTGACTTTTCAATTGCAAGGGACCATTTTTGAAAAATTCCAGGGACCATTTATGAAAATTTTGATATTTTGGCACTGTTCACCCCATTTCGTCCATTTTTACGAATTTAAAATGAAATGTTACACTTTCAACCCCTATACTTATTTACTAAATTTACTTTATACCTTTTACTTTCATTATTTTAATTTTACATTTAACACATATAATTGTTTATTAACTAAAATACGTTAAAAAATACGTTTTAATTTTAACAAATTACACCATTATAATCGTTTCTTCGATATGTTCGAAATGAGGCCAATCTTGAATTTTTTTGGATTTATATATTTTAATATATATCATATACAGTTATACACTACATAAAAAAATATTTTTTATATTTAAAATTCATACTCTTATAGTTAATTATTTAATTTATGGTACATCTCTTATTTTTTTTTCAATTTTGTTTTACACTCCTATCGCATTAACATAATAATCATATATTAACTAATTCATTAAATCGTTTTAAATTATTATTATTTGAATGTGTTTATAGATTTCGTCTGAAAAAGTTGCCTGCATGATTCCACTGAAAAAGTAACTGCAATATTCGTCTGCTCTTGAATAAAGGTCTTTCATTAGGCAGAAAATTAGTCTTTAAGTAGTCAAACATAGCTAATTAATGAGAATTTAGATCAGGTTTATATGGTACTATCAAATGCAAGTTTCTATAATATAGATATTGTTCTACATTACATGATACCAATTTTTGCATCATATGAATCACTTCCAGACAACAAGAACCAATACCCCAATAATCAAGAAATAAATGCTTGTTCATCCAATAATCTCTGTATTAGGATTATCGCAAGTTTCATAAACCTACTTACTAGGTGTTGGAAATATGGGTTTTACTAAACTTTGGACGCATTTAAATTTATATATATGTGTTATATATAACTAACTTTTAGTAGGTTTATGTTCTTCTATATGAGATCTTCGAAATGATATATAATGCGTCCAAAATAGAGTATGTGTGAAAGAGATATTGATACTCAAAGTTGAGTAAATGGATGAAATTAGCAAAAACCAAATGAAGTAAACAGTAAGTCAATCACAATACTTTAACAAAATAAGTTAATACTAAAAATAACAATTATTTAATGTTACATAAACAACCTAACTTTGATTTATTTGACAATGGGCATAAATGGACTCCGCCATATGTATGCGAAATGCCTTGGCCTCGGCCTCGGTCTGGTCAGGGTGTACAAATACCACATTGTTATTTATCAAGATGCTGGCATTACGACATACCCAGACACCGCAATCCGCATTCATCCCGGCCTGCTGGGGTGTATTCTTGGCGAACTTATGGCGAAAGAGCTCTGACCTATCGCGACGCCTCGTGTCCTTGACCCGACAAAAGAAGTCAAATAGCACATCTTTAAACCTTCTCATCTGGTCTTCCAATTGGTCTCTGAAGAGATTGGCACTATCGCTGTCATATATGGTCATGGTCATAGCGTCAAGCTCAAACACTCCAAGCAGCCAATGTTTGGGATGAATGCATATTGGGATGTACACCTGAAATATTACAATATTAGACAACTTAGTTAGCAACAAAACAACTTAAATAAAATAAGAGTAAAACGATTTACATACCACATCGAGGAGAGCCCAAGAAACCCCTTCCACGCCGTTGCATGAGTTGGCCACGGAGGCGGGACCTTGATGGGGGAGCACCAGGTAGGCAAAGAAAATACTATACATTATGGTCCACCTGGTGTCTGTTCCACGATGTCTTTGCAACAGCGAGACCCAACAATCGATGTGCTATACATAAAAAATAGATGGTTAGACATGTAATATAAACATATTTGATTATATGACTATAGTTAAACTTCATAATAACCACATCCTGTAACTCAGACTCCAAAGGGTCATCCGCCAGCAATACTTGGAAAAAGCGGGGGGTGATTTCCAGGCTCAAGTAAGGGACGAATATCATGGGGGAGAGGTGACCAGTCCGACACATCCTCAATATTTCCGATGCCGGTTGAGGCTCCGGTGAAGGGACCTTTCCCTTTTTCTTTCCTCCCTTCTTTCCCCCGCTTTCTTTGCTTGTTTTTTAGCGGCCGGTGGTGTCGTAGATCCTTGTTGGCCAAACAGGTGACGAAACCATTGTGAAATTGATCGCGGCCGCTTTTGAGGGAGCGGGGTCACCTGTGGTGGTGGATCTACAACATCCATCGAGTCATCGTCAGGCTCCGAGAAGTGCTCCGAGAAGTGATCCTGGATAATAGGAGACCCCGTCTGAAAATTACGTTACTCAATGTTTTAAGTACAATTTAGGAAATGTTCACAATTAAACCAAAACTACCAAAATAACTTACAGTATGCACTTCCGGCCTGTAATAGTCATCGGCCGAACCGCCAAAGATGTTTGTGATTGCTGTGGTGGCGAACGACGGCATGTGCTGTGCCCCCGACATCCCGGCCTGCGTGACATTGATCATTAAAATAGTTACAAAATTAGGATTATCGATATATAACTATAATGGTTACTCAGTGTCACTAACACTCTCCGGGATAGTCGAATATGATGTGGTGGCGAACGGCGGCGGCATCTGCGAGGTGTATGCCCCCGACATCCCGGCCTGCGTGACATTGATCATTAAAATAGTTACAAAATTAGGAACACACATATAACTATAATGGTTACTCAGTGTCACTAACACTCTCCGGGATAGTCGAATATGATGTGGTGGCGAACGGCGGCGGCATCTGCGAGGTGTCTGCCCCCGACATCCCGGCCTGCGTGACATTGATCATTATAAGAGTTACAAACTTAGGAACAAACATATAACTATAATGGTTACTCAATGTCACTTACATTTTCAGGGAATGACGGATGGGATGTGGTGGCAAACGTCGCATGTGCCCCCTGTCCGAACGGAGCGGGGATCGGTGTCGTACTCGACAGCTAAAACAAATTTATAACGTAATATTAATATACAAACTAAATAAACGTGGCCAACAAATTAAGTTAAACACTAACATTGACAGCGCTAAACTGTCTGTAGACTTCCTCCAGATAGTGTACACGTGTCTCTAGCGGCCCGTGGACGTAGTCCCACAGGATTTCATGTGAGCCACTCTGTGGCTCGTAGGAAGGGGCTGCCTGATATGGATTGTAGGAGGAGGAAGGGGGCGCCTGGTAGGAGGAGGAACGGGGCGCCTGGTAGGAGGAGGAACGGGCCGGCTGGTAGGAGGAGGAAGGGGGCGGCTGGTATCCACCGGAAGGGGGCATGTCGTCGTCTTCCTCATCTTCGGAAGTAGGGGGACGTCGAGCCCTTTCCGCCTCTGCGTCAATAAAGGCCACGCTGTCTCTGTACCAATCTGTGCCCATCTCGTCGACAGTAGGCACAAGGCGATCGGCGGGCAAGAGTGGCTGCTAAATATATGATAAAACATAAAAGAAATTAATAAGCGGGACTAACGTATGCAAATTGTAAACATAGTAAAAGAACTTACATTTCTAGACGCTTTGAAGAACTCAATCCAAAGCGACCTACTTATGGTAACACGCTTGTCCCAACGGGTTCCCCTAAGTACTCGATCGTCGCGCTTGACGAAATATCGGATTGATGCAGGAAACACCTCCAAGATCCATATCTGGAATTAGACAAGAAGAGCAAGTACGTAAAAATAAAAGCCAAACAGTTTGTATGTATTATTAACAATTGTTATACTACGTATCTAACCTTGAAGGCGTATGTAAAACCACAAAGATTCATCTTTGCATGTCGATCGGCGCGTCTGCCTATGGCTCGGTGCAGATTAGAGTAGCAATGTGTCCAGATATGGCTACCCCACGGGTAGCTGTTAAACAGCTCAAGGTCCTCGACGGCCCTAAGGACCGTCGATGAAGCATGCTGGCTATACTCACGGCCCAGGAAGCCCATATCCACGATCACCACCAAGCATACACGGACAGCATCGTCGTCGGTTAGGGCACTAAGGCCCTCTTTCATCTTTTCCCGGGCTGCCTTCAGCTTCAAACGAGATGCTGAAATGCCGAAAACCCTAGGAACGAAGGAGCAGTCTTCTAAGGGAGGAAGGGGGGAGCCTCTCCAAAACGTAGTCCTGTAATTAGACAGAACTCCCGACGCCCAAAATGCAGATGAGAGCCGAAGAAATCAAAATGCATCTCCTCCGGCTCAGCGTTGGCGTCCTCGACCTCCAACTGTAGAAACATGTGTACTAGCGTAGGGTCGCCACCAGAGTAAGACACATCCATCCATGGCCCGAACGGTGTCCCTCTATAGATGGTCTCAAGGGTATCTGCGCGATCACCTAATCCCCTAAACAGCGCTCCTAATTCCTCGATGTATGAAACTTTGCACCTTACCGTCAAGTCGATGTTAAAGAAATCCTTCTACATAGTCATTCACAGATGTTATAGTTAGTGTTATATATAGATGCTGCAGTTTATTTTATTTTATATAGATGTTGCAGTTTATTTTATTTCAACTTATAATAGTGTTATATATAGATAAAGTGCGGTTTATTTTATTTCAACGTATCATATTGTTATATATAGATAAAGTGTGGTGGTATTTTATTTCAACGTATAATAGTGTTATATATAGATAAAGTGTGGTGGTATTTTATTTCAACGTATAATAGTGTTATATATAGATAAAGTGCGGTTTATTTTATTTCAACGTATCATATTGTTATATATAGATAAAGTGCGGTGGTATTTTATTTCAACGTATAATAGTGTTATATATAGATAAAGTGCGGTTTATTTTATTTCAACGTATCATATTGTTATATATAGATAAAGTGCGGTTTATTTTATTTCAACGTATAATAGTGTTATATATAGATAAAGTGCGGTTGTATTTTATTTCAACGTATAATAGTGTTATACATAGATAAAGTGCGGTTGTATTTTATTTCAACGTATAATAGTGTTATATATAGATAAAGTGCGGTTGTATTTTATTTCAACGTATAATAGTGTTATATAAAGATAAAGTGCGGTTGTATTTTATTTCAACGTATAATAGTGTTATACATAGATAAAATGCGGTTGTATTTTATTTCAACGTATAATAGTGTTATATATAGATAAAGTGCGGTTTATTTTATTTCAATGTATCATATTGTTATATATAGATAAAGTGCGGTGGTATTTTATTTCAACTTATCATATTGTTATATATAGATAAAGTGCGGTGGTATTTTATTTCAACGTATAATAGTGTTATATATAGATAAAGTGCGGTTTATTTTATTTCAACGTATCATATTGTTATATATAGATAAAGTGCGATTTATTTTATTTCAACGTATAATAGTGTTATATATAGATAAAGTGCGGTTGTATTTTATTTCAACGTATAATAGTGTTATACATAGATAAAGTGCGGTTGTATTTTATTTCAACGTATAATAGTGTTATATATAGATAAAGTGCGGTTGTATTTTATTTCAACGTATAATAGTGTTATATAAAGATAAAGTGCGGTTGTATTTTATTTCAACGTATAATAGTGTTATACATAGATAAAGTGCGGTTGTATTTTATTTCAACGTATAATAGTGTTATATATAGATAAAGTGCGGTTTATTTTATTTCAACGTATAATAGTGTTATATATAGATAAAGTGCGGTTTATTTTATTTCAACGTATAATAGTGTTATATAAAGATAAAGTGCGGTTGTATTTTATTTCAACGTATAATAGTGTTATACATAGATAAAGTGCGGTTTATTTTATTTCAACGTATAATAGTGTTATATATAGATAAAGTGCGGTTTATTTTATTTCAAGGTATAATAGTGTTATATATAGATAAAGTGCGGTTTATTTTATTTCAACGTATAATAGTGTTATATATAGATAAAGTGCGGTTTATTTTATTTCAACGTATAATAGTGTTATATATAGATAAAGTTCGGTTTATTTTATTTCAACGTATCATATTGTTATATAGAGATAAAGTGCGGTTTAGGGACCCTAGTTGTCATTCTTAAAAGTTTAGGACCTAATTGGCATTCTTAAAAGTTTAGGGACCTAAGTTGTCATTCTTAAAACCGTAGGGACCTAAGTTGTCATTCTTAACATTTTTTTATAAAAAACACATATTTAACAATTTTTTTATAAAATGTGTTTTTTTATAAAAAATTGTTAAGAGTGTGTTTTTATAAAAAAATTGGTAAAAATGTGTTTTTTTATAAAAAATTGTTAAGAGTGTGTTTTTATAAAAAAATTGTTATAGTTTTATGGTTTTATGTTTGAATGTGATATTTGTATGTTATAATGTGTATGTTGTTATAGTGTGTTTTTTCATATAAAAATTGTTAAAAATGTGTTTTTTTTTATAAAAACACACCCTTAACAATTTTTTATAAAAACACACTCTTAACAATTTTTTTATAAAAAAAAACCTGTTTTTATAAAAAATTGTTAAGGGTGTGTTTTTATAAAAAAATTGTTAAGAGTGTGTTTTTATAAAAAAAACATTGTTAACAATTTTTTTTTTATAAAAACACACTCTTAACAATTTTTTTATAAAAAAACACTCTTAACAATTTTTATATGAAAAAACACACTATAACAACATACACATTATAACATACAAATATCACATTCAAACATAAAACCATAAAACTATAACAATTTTTTTATAAAAACACACTCTTAACAATTTTTTATAAAAAAACACATTTTTAACATTTTTTTATAAAAACTGTTTTTATAAAAAAAATTAAACATTTTTTTATAAAAAAACACATTATAAAAACCATAAAACTATAACATTTTTTTATAAAAACACACTATTAAACATTTTTTATAAAAAAACTGTTTTTATAAAAAATTGTTAAGGGTGTGTTTTTATAAAAAAATTGTTAAGAGTGTGTTTTTATAAAAAAACACATTGTTAACAATTTTTTTATAAAAACACACTCTTAACAATTTTTTTTATAAAAAAACACTCTTAACAATTTTTATATGAAAAAACACACTATAACAACATACACATTATAACATACAAATATCACATTCAAATATAAAACCATACATATCATGTTAAACATAGAACATATTCAAACATAAGTTATAAACACTATAACAACCTACAAATCATATATCTTAACTTAAAATAACATACAAAAAATAACAAATAACATAAGAAAAACATACCAAAGAGGTAATACGAGACATCTTCACAAAACCCGAACGCGTATTCCACACGACAAAATTGAGATAGTGGGAGAAAATTGAGAGAGTTTGATTAAAAATTGAGAGAGTGATTAAAAAAATTGAGAGTGGCCGTGTCTTGGTCCCCCCCCCCCCTTATATAGTGCGGCCGAAGAAACAATTAGGGTTTAGGGTTCGTCAAAGGGATTTTAGGGTTAACCCTGTGCCGACACGTGGCACAGGAGCCCGCGATCGCGGGAGGTCAAAGAAAGTCAATCGCGGGCAGGGACCAAAAATGCACACGTGGGCATTCTTGAGGGGGGAAAGCTGTACCGCGGGTATTCTTGAGGGACCAACGCGGGCAAAGTGGGCAAACTTTGGTGACACGTGTAGCCCGCGATCGCGGGGGTCAATGAGTCAAACGCGGGCAGGGACCAAAACTGCACACGCGGGCATTCTTGAGGGGGAAAGCTGGACCGCGGGCATTCTTGAGGGACCAATGCGGGCAAAGTGGGTAAACATTGGTGACACGTGGCCTGGAGCCCGCGATCGCGGGCTCCATCGCGGATTTTTAGGGCATTTTTGCAAAATGGGAGAGATTTTGGGTATTTCAGTAAAAGATGGTCAAACTTAGGGTATTTTAATTAATTTCCCTTTATTTAAATAGGTTGGATTAGGTAAAATTTTCTGACATGTTTACAATATGTTTTCAACTCATTTAAAATATTATATTATTTTATTTACCTTTAATTAATTATTTATTTAAAATACTATATAATTTTATTCTGTTGTTGATTAATTTTTTTGTATATTTCGTATTATCGAATAAAACCGTGTGTTTGCTATAACTAAACTAATTAATTTATTTATTTCTATAGCACAAATGGAATCGCATCTTGAGGCACTATGTGGAGCAATCATGACAGAGAAGATAGAGGATCAAGAGGAAAGTAAACACCAAGAGTGAAATTGGAGTTGGTGAAAGTGGAAGTCGAGTTACTTAGAAATTAATGGTTTCTAATGATATTTGAACAATTTATTTGCACTTGTGTTTTATTCAAACTTTGAACAATTTATTTGCATTTATCATAAAATTAAATAGTCTAATCTTTTTTATTTTGTTTAAAATTTTCAAATTAAATGGGTCAACACAGGTTTAACTCATTTAGTTAACAGATGGGGTTGAGAAAATCATAAACATGTCAAAATGTTGTCAACCCATTTAGGTAACAGGTTGGGTTGGGTTGCAAAATCTCAGCCCATTTAATTAAACATGTTGGGTTGGATTGAGATTTTCAGCCTGTTTAATTAATGGGTTGAACCTGAACCCAGCCCAACCCAGCCCAACCTGACTCATTGTCACCTCTACGGCAAAAGGTTTTGGTTGACTAGTGATTTCAGTTGGGTGATAGCTTTAAGTTTTGGTGCCACCATAGGACTATAATGGTCCTCATCAGAAATTGCTTTCCGCAAGAATGTTGTTTCTTGTCGGCAAAAGCTGTAATAACCAAGATCAAATTAGTAAAGACTAAAGTTTTGTGAGAAATTTGTAAAGTCGAAAGTTCAGGGGCTAATTTTGTAAGTTTTGGGGTAGGTATAAAAAGCCCCAAATAGAGCTCAAAACCCTAGAAGACTATTTTACTCTTATTGGCGGCTTGAAGGGAGAGCAGGAAAGAAGAAACCGATTTTCAATTTGCAAATTGAAAGAGGAAGTAGCATTGGAGTTCAATTCCTACATTGATTCCATCAGGTAATCCCAAACTCGATTTCTTGTTATATGTTCAGCTAGATTGTTGGTGGATTGTGGAGTTTTGATGTAAAAGTAGAGGATGATGTCTAAGAAGAGGATTAGACATCATCTTTGTGTTTTGATAGCTAAGGGGTTTGATAAGAATTGAAATAAGCAAGTTATGATTATATTATCAGCTCAAAATCGCTGGGTTAAGAGCTTGTCAGCAGTGTTTCGATCCCAAAAATGGCATCCAGCCGTCGTCCGGTAAGCCTGGGCATGTTACCGGGTAAGTTCCCGGATAGCAGAAGTTTTCGGGTAAGGTAGTTCCCGGGTAGCTATCCGGTCATGGTGTTGTCCGGGTAGTGCAGTTGTCCGGTAAGTTGGTGCATCCGGTAAGATGGGGATCCGGTGAGTTGAGTACCCGATAAGTGGTATCCGGTAAGTTATGTTGACCGGTAAGTAGAATTATCCGGTAAGTTGAGTTACCCGGTAAGTTGTGTATCCGGTAAGTCAAGTTGTCCAGTAAGTTAGTGTCCGGAAAGTTGGTATTAGGGTCTGAGCAATTTATGTTTCATCCATTTCTCAGGCAACCCGATTGTAAGTCGGAAGCAAAGTAAAGAAAGATGTTAAAAGCACCAGGTGAGTTTTTCTAACTAAAATACGTGATTTTTATACGTGTTTTCTAAAGAATGTGAATGAGTAGCAATGCCATGTTATTTTACATGATTTTACTTGTTTGAAAGTTATGTGAGATGTATGCATACATTGTGGTAGACGTAAATTGGCTAAGTCGGGGGGAGGTTCCACCAGTGCTCACGTCGGGGGGAGGTTCCGTTTATGCCATGGGAGGTGTGACCCAGTAAGGCAGCGTGAGACTGACGCGTTGTCACTCTTGAGTGACTTCAGGGTGCCATTTACGGGAGCGGATTTATCCATGAAAGTTTTATGAAAAGTTATGAGAAAGGTTTATGTAAGTTATGTGAAAGTTTTATGCAGATATATTTGAGAGTTATAAATTGTTTTTAAATGATTTTGAGAACTGTCAGGAGGGAACTCACTAGACCTTATGGTCTAACCCTCACATTTTCCAAACTAAACATTTTCAGGTAAGCAGATAGTAGGAGGCTCAGGTAAGTGAGCAAGAGCAGGATAGAGTACAGATGCAGATAGAGACAGTGCATGTGACACTAATAGAAACTAGTATGTTCCCAGTTGTGTATAGGTTGTTTCCGCCAACCTAATTTCGAGACAGATGTAATGAAAATGTTGGGACCCAGTTTTGGTAATGCTTTATTATATGTTTTGTATGCTTATTTTAGACTGGGTTGTTACAATTGGTATTATATCCATAGTTTAAGGGATTTAGGTGACCAGACGGGCCTAAACTTAAACTTTGGGAGTAGAAATCACAACTGAGAATCAGGAAATGCGTTAGGAGGGCACTATTGTAGAAAATGGGACTAATAAGGTACTGAGGACAGTCATGTAAGGTATGTTTGGATTACACCTGGCCAGTGTAATTGCGAGCTTACAGGTACATGTATGTGCTTAATCTGCCTTATTATTCCGAAGTTGTAGTCTTAAGCTAGCTTATATGTCGTATTCCAGTAACCTAGAATGTCAGTAAGATCCCTGAGAGGTAGATTGAGACCCCTTGTTGGGGAAGTATCGTAAAAGATCATTTATGATGTGATGTATGTATACATCGTAGAGAAGAAATGTTGTTTGGAATGTTATGAGTCGTCTAGAGGTAGATCTTCGTGGGTTCGAAGAGGATGAGTGATTGCTTTTGAGTAAGACTCCCGGTTCTGGTGAGTCCCAGTTGTAGAAATCATGAGGTAGATCAGTTGGGATGGTAAGAAGGACAATGTCGAGATCTTGAAAGTGTCAATTCAAGAGCGAGTGGAGGATTAGAGTCCTAACTCTTTAGTCGAGCTTTTCCGTGTCAGATTGAAAACGTGTTGAAGTAGAAGGTGAGATAATTGATCAAGACGAAAAAAGGTATGACATGGTTGAGTAAGTGGGCCGCGGAACGTATGTACATCAAGTTGTTGCAAGGCCGAGAGGGCGACCACTGGTCGAGAGCGGAGTGTCAATGATAAGTTGCTGAAAGGTTTTTGTTAAACAGTACTACCACATGATATAGGCAACGGAAGCATATTTAGAATTGAATCATCCATGGCAATACAAACAAACAACTTATAAAGATGCATACGTTCTAGATGATTAACTACAATAGAAAGAATCAAGAACACTTACTTGTTTCTTGTGATTGTCGAAAACACAAAGATGAATTAACCTTGTTCTTGCTTCTTGGATGTCAATGATCAATAGTGTGAATCCCTCTAGTGGCTCACACTTAAGAACATCAAACCAACAATCAAGATTGAAGCTTTAAACCCTAAACCCTTATTTAGGGTTTACGATTTTGGGAGGGAGGAGAGGGGAGGTTACGGCCTCAATAGAGAGAGAGAGAGATTGATCAAAAACTCATTAGGGTTTGATCCCTAGTAGTTTATTTATAATCCCCTTATTTACACCTAGCCCCGTTGAAACGATAAGCTTGTTAAAAAACTCTTTTAACCAATTATCATTTAGTCCCTATAATTAATCCAATTAATTATATTGTAGCTTATAATTAATTTATCATCAAATGACAAATTAATAAACTAACTACTTTAACTCCCTTTCATTCTTCTGATTGTTATTTGGGTCTTAAGGACCCTGCTATTATTAGAAATATTACCAATAGTTAATGACTCTGGACACTATGTCCAACAGTCTCCCACCTGGACAAGTTATTAACTCTATTTGGTTTAACGCTTTCAAATAATCAGCAGAGAGCAAGCCATCCAATGCAGCTGCCGAACTCTGATAAAAGATTCGGTCCTAAGATAAGTGATTTAATGTTCCTTTGTTCTACAAGATATCATATGAACCTGAGACATGGATAAATGTCTATCTCATGGATCAAGATTATGTTTCCCGATTTCCGATATGTGTTGAATTCATCAGACTACTCAATTGAACACATCAATTCTAGTCAGGGTTTGGCCAAACACTTAGTATCAACACAAAATCATCGAGGGGCCCATGGATATCGCTTCTCCTGTTTAGGCAGAAGGAACAAATAAACTTCGACTACACAGTTCATTTCTATTCATCATATTATACATGGACATACCCTGTATAACTGCCAGTCACGGTCAGCGTTGGAGCACACCAAAACATAACAGAATCCTAGAGCAAGACTCTATGTATCGCTGTTTGAAGAACATAAAATATTATCATCTCAAAATTACTCTGACTTAATCCATGAAGTAAACTTTTGAGTGCGGGTCGTTCCAATACCCAAATCACCATTAGGTACTCATGAGTGTTAGTTGCACTCTCTATGCTTTCGACACTTCATGACAGTCTTGAATCACTACTTACTTCCAGGAGTATGACTGACTGTGGAGGTTTGAGTAAATTAATACTCAGGAAGTTGGTTCTAAACATGCAAAACGAAACAATAATAAATTAAATGTAAATGGACGCAATCCAGCATATATTATAATCTCCATATAATAATCTCCAAATCAAATACAATTTATTACGTTTTCAATATATCAAACTAACGACTAAAACATTCAAGGTATATTGATAATTCTAACACTTATGGCTTCAGTCCGTGTCCTGTTTGGAACTTTTCCAAGTCACGGCCCCACCATTCAACAAGAACACCCATCCTGACTGCGAGCGGGAATCATCCCGATCTGTCTGGAAACTCGCATCAGTATAACCTGTTACTCGAAATTCATCTTTTCCATCATAGACTAAGAACACATCTTTAGTCCTCCGAAGATACTTAAGAATGTTCTTTACAGCCGTCCAATGACTTTCGCCTGGGTTCCCTTGATATCTACTCACCATGCTAAAGCAAATGAGACATCAGGTCTAGTACATGTCATGGCATACATGATCGATCCTATAGCAGATGCATATGGAATTCGACTCATTCTGTCCAGTTCTTTACTAGTGCTGGGACATTAATCTTTACTCAATCTTATGCCATGTTGCATGGGCAAGTACCATTTCTTGGATTCACTCATATTGAATTTCTTCAATATCTTATCCAAGTATGTACTTTGGCTAAGTCCAATTAAACGCTTGGTTCTATCTCGATAAATTCTTATTCCAAGTATGTATGCTGCATTTCCCAAATCTTTCATAGCGAAACATTTTCTAAGCCAGACCTTTACATCTTGCAACATCGGAATATTGTTTCCTATGAGTAGTATGTCATCAACATACAAGAATAGAAATACAACATTACTCCCACTAGCCTTAACATATACGCAGCACTCATCTTCGCTTCGAGAAAATCCAAACTCCTTGACCTTTTCATGAAAACAAAGATTCCAGCTACGAGACGCTTGTTTAAGTCCATAAATGGATCTTTCAAGCTTACACACTTTATCTGGATACTCGGTATGTCCAAAACCTTCAGGTTGTGCCATATACACATCCTCATCAAGTTTCCCATTGAGGAAAGCGGTTTTTACATCCATTTGCCATACTTCATAGTCATGAAATGCAGCTATGGCAAGCAATATCCTGATAGACTTAATCTTTGCCACTGGTGAGAAGGTTTCATCATAATCAATTCCTTGAGTTTGAGTGTAACCTTTTGCAACCAGTCTAGCCTTGAATGTGTGCACATTCCCATCCATGTCGGTCTTCTTTTTGAATATCCACTTACACCCAACTGTCTTGCGACCTGGTGTGATCAACCAATTTCCAAACTTGGTTATCGTACATAGATTGAATCTCGCTTTCCATGGCCTCTTTCCATTTGGCAGCCTCAGGGCCTGCCATCGCTTCCTTGTAGTTGGATGGTTCATCCGCACTATCAAATGTTTTATCATTGACTAGTGTGTCTCCTTCCTTTGTAATATGAAAACCATAATAAAACTCAGGAGGTTGACTAACTCTACTAGTTCTGCGAAGAGGTGGTGGAGGTATGTTAGTTTCCTCAACAGGTGGTTCAACCTCATGTTGAGGGCTAGTGTCAACTATAGGTTCATCATTGGTTGTTTCTTGAATTTCTTCAAGATCAATGCTGCTCCCACTATCCCTTTTGGAAATGAGCTCCCTTTCTTGGAAGACTCCCCTTCTAGCTACAAACACTTTGTTCTCCAAAGGTTTGTAAAATATATATCCAAAGGATTTGTAGGGATAACCAATGAACCGACACTTCTCTGCTCTAGGTTCTAGCTTGTCGTTAGTTTCGCGCCGAACGAAGACTTCACAACCCCAGACCTTTATATGTGCTAACGAGGGACGAGTCCCAGTCCACATTTCAGAGGGTGTCTTTGCAACCTTCTTAGTTGGAACGAGGTTTAAGATATGAGCTGCAGTTTCTAAGGCATAGCCCCAGAACGATATTGGAAGTGTAGCACGACTCATCATGGACCGAACCATATCAAGTAGCGTTTGATTTCTTCTCTCAGCAACACCATTGAGTTGTGGTGTTCTGGGAGGAGATAATTGCGAAACTATTCCACAATCCCTTAGATAGTCGTAGAATTCATGACTCAAGTATTCTCCACCCCTGTCGGATCGGAGCATCTTGATCTTCTTGCCCAGTTGGTTTTCTACTTCGTTTTTGAATCCCTTGAACACTTCAAAGGTGTCCGATTTGTTTTTCATCAGATAGATAAATCCATATCTACTGAAATCGTCAGTAAAGGTAACAAAGTATCTTTCACCGTTTCTCGTGGCAGATCTGAATGGTCCACATACATCTGTGTGGATTAAGTCCAACAGATCCTTACCCCTTTCCATTTTTCCTTTGAAAGGTGCTTTCGTCATCTTGCCAAGTAAACAAGACTCGCATTCTTCATCAGACTTTAAGTCAAATGGTTCCAAGACCCCGTCCGATTGGAGCTTGGCGATGCATTTCTTGTTTATGTGGCCAAGACGATGATGTCATAACGATGATTTATCCAATTCACTATTGGAGGAACCAACATTTAGAGTTAAGTTATTATTATTTCTACCAACACAAATCACGCTTTCATACACACCATTACAAGGAGAGGCTTTAAAATAAAAACAACCATGTTTATAAACCAAAATGCAACCATCATTATTATCAAATTGAAATTCAAAACCATCCTTGTACAATGCATGAAAAGAAATAATGTTTCGAGCCATTTCTGGCGAGTAGCAACAATCTAATAACTTTATTGAAAAACCACTACTAAGCACGAGCTCAAAATCTCCAATCTTGGTAACAGCGGCAGTCATCCTGTTTCCCATGATCAGATTCAGCTCACCATGCTTCAACGTCCTACTTCCCTTTAGTCCCTGAAAATTAGAGCAAATGTGAGTACCACATCCCGTATCAAGGACCCAAGAGTTGGAAATCGAAGTACTATGGAATTCAATTGTAAAAATACCTGAGGTGCCACACCCTTTGACCTTGTTCATTTTCAAGTCCTCCAGATATTTTGGGCAGCTTCTCTTCCAATGGCCCTTTCCTGGACAGTAAAAGCATATGGCCTCTTTAGGGTCACTTATGGGTGGTATGTCAGAAGAATCAGATTTTCTCTTAAGGCCTTGGTTGCGTGGAACAACTTTAGCCTTTCCCTTCCATTTGGGATGAGAAACTTTCTTCTTCTTATAGCCACCTTCCCTAATGGCCAGGACGGGAGCAGTTGAGTGAGCACTTTGGGTCTTACCCATACTTGCTTCAGCAGATCTCAACATGCCATGGAGCTCCATCAAGGTCTTGTCCATATTGTTCATATTGAAGTTCACTATGAACTGTTTATATGCCCCACTAAGAGAGTTTAGTACCATGTCAATGGCAAGCTCTCTTGGGAAATCGACACCTAGATTGCCTAACCTGTCAATGTACGCTTTCATCTTTTGCACATGCGCACATACAGGGGAACCGTCCTGTTGCTTACATTCCATAAGCGATTTTACGACTTGGAACCTTTCTTGCCTCGCTTGCTCCTGAAACATTTCACGAATCTGCTCATTTAGTTCAAACGCCCCCATGTTCTCGAAACTCTTTTGAAGTTCCGGGGACATGGACGCCAACATGAGACACGCGACTTTTGTGGATTCCGCGAATTGCTTATTGTATTCAGTTACTGCTTCAGGGCTTGCATCATCATTAAGTATAGGAAGATCCTCGTCGAGCAAATACTCTTTGTCTTCGTACCTCAAGGAAATTATCAAGGCACGAATCCAATCCAAGTAGTTTGGCCCAGTTAGTTTATCTTTACTTAGGATAGAGAGTAACGTAAGGTTGGATGTTGAGTGAGAAGGAGGAGGATTATTTTCAGCCATCTGTAGATATAGATTTTTCGTTAGTTTGATATTTAACCCTTAAAATAATTTTCCAAAAATATTTAACAAGGCTAGGATCCATATTTTATCTTATGATGTGAAAAGGGATGCCGTAATCACATCACAAGGTTATTTTAGGTAAACAAATGCTATTTGTTAATTTCATTCACTATGAAACTCATAGGTCTTTTTAGATTCATTGACTTATGTCAATGGCATGTTAATCTCGATTATGCTTATCTTCCTTTTGTGACTGGGATGCCGAGGATCACAAACAAGATAGTAAATCGACCATGGAAAAACACATGGACCCCTCGGCTCAAGTATGCTTGAGAATCACGAGCGCCACATCATTTTCAACTATAGTTTCACATTAACGTGCCGACAAACCACACACACTCCGTTAACAAACTATAAGATTATGTGTGTTCTTCATCATGGGTAGCATACGACTTTCACATTTCTTAGTATATCTAAAACGGGATTTTCGTTTTATACTTCATAGTTAATACTTTTAACTTGTCACATTGACCTATCAAACATTTTCGGTAATTCCACTAGTCCACACAAGAGGTGGTGAGTTTGGTAACGCATGACGTTTTAAAAACCCTTGACTCATTCGGTAACCATATTATAGGTAACCTCCTTAAACCCCCTTAGAGTGTTTATAGTGAGTACGCCTAGTCTCGGTTTGACTATCAATGTATTATTTAATCATATATATATAATTGAGGTCTAATATATATATAAAATTGAATGGAATTTTAAACAATTTAAAATTATGATTATCCAATTAATTCTAATTAACCATGTGAGCACATATTTAACAATTAATATAATTGTTTCCATATTTGATTCCAATTAAACATGTGAGGACACATGCTAATAATTAATGTGAATATTTGACATATAAATTATATTCACTATATAAATAATGTCAATGTTTATCTTACAATATTTATTCAAACTTGAATATATTTGCTTATTGTAAGAAGGTATTTAAGATTATCTTATTCAATTCAAGATTATCCATTCGATATTTGCCATAGCTTATTATTGATGTGTTTTCTTAGGCAAGTTAGAAAACTAGCCATACATAATTAGGATTATCTATTCAATTTAAGATTATCCATTCAATATTTTCCAAAGCTTATTATTGATGTGTTTTTCCTTAGGCAAGTTAGGAAACTAGCCATACATAATTATGGTATGCAAAAATAAAACGACTACTATGCCATACACAGTTATGGTATAACATGCATAAAAAGACGACTACTACCCTATACCCTTTAGGGATACCAATAAAACTTTAATCGCTAAAAATAGAAACTTTTTCATGCAAGCAAGAATTTTTTTTTCAGTTTCCAAAATTATAGCATTTGAGGTTATGACCATGAAACCCTAACTTAGGGATTAAGCAATTCAATGGCCACAAACTTACTGCACTATGTCGAAAATAAAACTGGGGCCTTCTGGACCTCAAACGATTAATCCAACCGTCCAGAAGGTAAAACAGAATGTCGTGAAACTACTGTCCAAAAAACGCGACGATCCGACGGTCCAAACCTCCAGAGAATAGATAAAACGGCTCGTTGCGTTTTCCAGAAAATTCAATACGAATTTTATGCTATTGAGCTAAAATCTAAGAACTTTGGCTCTGATACCACTGAAAGGATTTTGTTAAACCGTACTACCACATGATATAGGCAACGGAAGCATATTTAGAATTGAATCATCCATAGAAATACAAACAAACAACTTATAAAGATGCATACGTTCTAGATGATTAACTACAATAGAAAGAATCAAGAACGCTTACTTGTTTCTTGTGATTGTCGAAAACACAAAGATGAATTAACCTTGTTCTTGCTTCTTGGATGTCAAGGATCAATAGTGTGAATCCCTCTAGTGGCTCACACTTAAGAACACCAAACCAACAATCAAGATTGAAGCTTTAAACCCTAAACCCTTATTTAGGGTTTACGATTTTGGGAGGGAGGAGAGGGGAGGTTACGGCCTCAATAGAGAGAGAGAGAGAGAGATTGATCAAAAACTCATTAGGGTTTGATCCCTAGTAGTTTATTTATAATCCCCTTATTTACACCTAGCCCCGTTGAAACGATAAGCTTGTTAAAAAACTCTTTTAACCAATTATCATTTAGTCCCTATAATTAATCCAATTAATTATATTGTAGCTTATAATTAATTTATCATCAAATGACAAATTAATAAGCTAACTACTTTAACTCCCTTTCATTCTTCTGATTGTTATTTGGGTCTTAAGGGCAACCCAAAAGGACCCTGCTATTATTAGAAATATTACCAATAGTTAATGACTCTGGACACTATGTCCAACAGTTGCGTGAGTACAACGGTTGACCATTGTTGAGTGAGTAGCCTTCAATTGCAAGTAGAGTTTCATGCATTGAGTTCTTATATGTGTACATGAGATTTTTCGTAAGTAAAGTAAATGTGTAAATATCAATTTTGATCGAAAATGAGTCAGCGTGTGCAAGCGTATGTTTAAAGAAAAATGCAATTCCATTTACGTCGCACAATGAAGTCTTGAGGTTTACAAAATTGCAAAATATTTCACTCTTTTCATGGTAAGTTATATTGTAGTAAAAAGTCAAGAAAGCGTTTGAATGCAAAACTTTTATAACCAAAAAGAGTATCGACATGTTGATGTCATGTAATTGAGTGTGAGGACCGACTGGTTTACTTCATGTCGGCAATTTCTTTCAGGATTTTATCGTATAGACAGATTTTCATTCAATATATTACCGCTGTAACAACATTTTTTTGATTGAGTAAGATCAAGTTTTTCTGAAAGATTGCGTGCGAACGATTCTCGAGATCGTTGTGCAGGGCATTAGAGTTATGAGAGTGCTGGGGACATGTGTACCCAGGTTGTTTCCAAGTGTTGTTTCTTTAAAATGATAATAAGTGCGAAATGATTTATTTATCGCGTTATCATGCATGAAGGCTATGAACTCACTAGTTCGTAGATTATTACATTTTAAGATAAGGAAGGACTCCGAGAGTAGAGAGGTGTCGGACAATCAGCGGAGAATGTTGTAAATTTAGTATTTGTGTTCAAGAAGAGAGGTGAACAGTGGAAGGGTCAGAAGTGGACTTTAGTGTCGGTTGTATGAGGGTCTGTACCCTTGTTCGGTGACTGGGAATACAGTTGCCAAAGGACGGTTGTGTCCGGAGGAAGGACTAGAAGTCATCAAGTTGTTGATATTAGCAGCTCGTTATGAGTAGTGTGGTGAAGTAGGAATGAAATATCCTCGACGTCGAATAAGAGTTTTAAGGTGATCTTGTAATATTGACGTTGCACGAGTAAGTTTGAGAGGAGGACGACGGGATGTGAAATTGATTATGATATATCGGAAGGATTGGGTTCAGTAAGGGACCCTTGTTGAAGAATAGGTTAAGGAAGTAGCAACAAGTCGACTATTGACGTTGAAGTCGGTAGCTGTGTAAGGTGTATGAGGCCGAAGTCTTGAATCAGAAGGCTGAAAGTTGAAGGACCACCTTGTAGGGGTGTTAAGATAGTGAAAGACTGTTGTTTTAGATAAGCGTTTTACTTACGAGGTGGATGGTTCGTAAAGGATGAAGTATTTAGCACGAACGAAGTGAGTGTATGGATTATGACGATCTGTGAGGGAATGTGCCATGTCTATGTAATGGTTTGGAACCACAAAGAGCTAGCAAGAAACGAGTATGTTTGAGTTAATTAGAAACTCGTGAGTCGTGGTTCAACTAGAGTTGGGGAGAGACAAAGTAGCGAGATAGACTCGGTTATTTATGCGGGAGAACATGAAGGTAAGTTTGAGTTGTGTACGAATGACCATGAGAGACCTGGTCTGCAGTGAGATGTTATGGGTGGAGGATGTACGGCTGAGTAGTGGCATCAATTGCCAAGATATATGTGCCAGCCAGTGTGTGATGTGATGTTAGAAATAGGAAGCATCATATGGAAGCTTTTTCGGGGGTTTCGGATGAGGTGTACAATTTGTTAATCAAGTTGTTGGAGCACATAGTTTGTAAGTTGGCGTTGTGATTTGGCTTTTGTCAGAATAGAATGTTGGAGCGGAAGTGGGTGATTACCCAAATGAGAAACCAAGTGTTTTTGGTTGTGTGAGTTGCTAAGTAAGTATGTTGTTGGAACATTTGGAAGTTTAAAGGAGGCGATGGATGGATTAGTCAAAAATGTGGTGTAGTAGATGCGAAATATTTAAAGAATGTGAATCGTTTCTTCTGTGTGAACGAATTATCTGAGAAGGTAATAGTTGGAGATCAAAGAACGTGTAGTGACTTCGAACACTGGTGTCGTTTCAAGATGACTTGGTTGAATGCCTTAAGTTAGAATTTTGGTGCAACTATTTGGTTATGTATAGTATTGAGAAAGTGTCAGCAGTATGTGGAAAGGTCGGGAGAGAGAGGCAAGTAATGTTTGGTGGGCGGTGCTCCACGCTAATGTGGGAGGGTAAAGATCGTATGTCGGAATAAATGAGAAGGTTGGAAGTAGTAAGTTTGACAGTAACACCGAGAGGTGGAGTAGTGCGTGTAGATTGCCATCGGTAAGTGTGCGAACTCCTGGAAAGAGTATTGAGGAAGGGGATTTGTGTATGTTTTGTGCAGGAAAGAAGTGGATAAGGCAGTGGAATGATTTGAGTTAGTGTAGTTGTGAGAAATGTTCCAACAAATTGGTCGGTCAGTGATAAGTTATTGGGAATGGTTTTGTGTGAGCATGATTACTCCTCCTTGTTGAGTGAGGGTAACCGAATATGTGTCGCATAGGACTAAACGCTTGTGGCAAGCAGTGGTAAAATGATGAGTTTTCAGGATAAGTTCAATTCGGATAGGTGAACACTTCAATGAGGAATCATGGAAGTTTCCTGCTTTTAGTCACATATAAGTGCAGAGTGATAAAGGGGTGAGAACGTATGATTCAGTTGTCGAGCTGTAGCCGAGGTGATTCGGGAAGGGAGTATAATCGGCTTAGTCGTATGCCGATTGGAAGAAGTAATCTAGAAAATTTATGTACCCCGAGGAGGGAACTCCTAGGTGTGAGTTTGCCGGGATGTATAAGGTTGGCTTTGCGCCAAGTTGTCAGTGAGTGAAATTTTTTCTGGTTAAAGATCCTCGTTGTTGTGGCAGGGAAATTCCGCAAAGTTCTTTCTCTTAAGGAAGTAAAGATGTATGGGAGACTTTAATTAGATGTGTTTAAAACTGTGAGTTCCAGTATGTGGACGGAAGCGAGCAAATTGAGGTGCGACTGGCCTTGGATTATCAGGTAGTTTTAAGCGTGTATAGTGATCGAAGAGGGTACAAGTAATTAGTGCAACATGGCACGATATAGCAAAGTGGTGACTCGCCGAGGGCGGTTTCCATCCGAACGGTTTGGGATAATTGAGTGGAACTAAGTTGGTTAAACTGAAAAACATAAGACATCTGGATCCCGAGTTTGAGAAAGGAGCAGCTTGATGTGGAAGACGACCCGTAGTGAAGTGGACTGCATTTTTGGAACCATCGAAGTTATGGAAGTTGTATACATAGTATACGATCTTGTGGTGCCAGATGAGATTTTGGAAGAATTCTTGGTGTGATGCGCGTCTCCATTATGGAGAGCAGAGGTTGGAAATTGAGATGCTGGCGACCATGCATGAAATACAGACGATAAGAAGTTGGCTTTCGACACTATTGTGCGAGTTGGGGCTGTAGCCTACAAGTTAGACTTGCCGGAGGAACTAAAGGGAGTTCGTCCAACGGTTCATGTCTCGAACTTAAAGAAGATTTTGACAGAAACAGTTGTGGCTGTTCCTTTGGAGGATATCAGCGTGGTTGAAAAGTTGACTTACGTAGAAGAACCGATAGAAATCGTGAGCAGTAAGGTTTGCAAAACGAGGAACGAAGAGGTCCGACTAGTAAAAGTCCAGTGGAGGTATCATAAAGAACGAGAGGCAACTTGAGAGGTGGAAGCGGATATGAGGTCCAAGTACCCAAATCTTTTCAACAATGGAATTCCGAGGACGGAATTCTTTTGAGGGGGGGAGTGTTGTAATAACCAAGATCAAATTAGTAAAGACTAAAGTTTTGTGAGAAATTTGTAAAGTCGAAAGTCCAGGGGTAGGTATAAAAAGCCCCAAATAGGGCTCAAAACCCTAGAAGACTATTTTACTCTTGTTGGCGGCTTGAAGGGAGAGCAGGAAAGAAGAAACCGATTTTCAATTTGCAAATTGAAAGAGGAAGTAATATTGGAGTTCAATTCCTACATTGATTCCATCAGGTAATCCCAAACTCGATTTCTTGTTATATGTTCAGCTAGATTGTTGGTGGATTGTGGAGTTTTGATGTAAAAGTAGAGGATGATGTCTAAGAAGAGGATTAGACATCATATTTGTGTTTTGATAGCTAAGGGGTTTGATAAGAATTGAAATAAGCAAGTTATGATTATATTATCAGCTTAAAATCGCTGGATTAAGAGCTTGTCAGCACTGTTTCGATCCCAAAAATGGCATCCAGCCGTCGTCCGGTAAGCCTGGGCATGTTACCGGGTAAGTGCCCGGATAGCAGAAGTTTCCGGGTAAGGTAGTTCATGGGTAGCTATCCGATCATGGTGTTGTCCGGGTAGTGCAGTTGTCCGGTAAGTTGGTGCATCCGGTAAGATGGGGATCCGGTGAGTTGAGTACCCGGTAAGTGGTGTTCGGTAAGTTATGTTGACCGGTAAGTAGAATTATCCGGTAAGTTGAGTTACCCTGTAAGTTGTGTATCCGGTAAGTCAAGTTGTCCAGTAAGTTAGTGTCCGGAAAGTTGGTATTAGGGTCTGAGCAGTTTATGTTTCATCCATTTCTCAGGTAACCCGATTGTAAGTCGGAAGCAAAGTAAAGAAAGATGTTAAAAGCACCAGGTGAGTTTTTCTAACTAAAATACGTGATTTTTATACGTGTTTTCTAAAGAATGTGAATGAGTAGAAATGCCATGTTATTTTACATGATTTTACTTGTTTGAAAGTTATGTGAGATGTATGCATACATTGTGGTAGACGTAAATTGGCTAAGTCGGGAGGAGGTTCCGCCAGTGCTCACGTCGGGGGGAGGTTTCGTTTATGCCATGGGAGGTGTGACCCAGTAAGGCAGTGTGAGACTGACTCGTTGTCACTCTTGAGTGACTTCCGGTTGCCATTTACGGGAGCGGATTTATCCGTTAAAGTTTTATGAAAAGTTATGAGAAAGTTTTATGTAAGTTATGTGAAAGTTTTATGCAGATATATTTGAAAGTTATAAATTGTTGTTAAATGATTTTGAGAACTGTCAGGAGGGAACTCACTAGACCTCATGGTCTAACCCTCGCATTTTCCAAACTAAACATTTTCAGGTAAGCAGATAGTAGGAGGCTCAGGTAAGTGAGCAAGAGCAGGATAGAGTACAGATGCAGATAGAGACAGTGCATGTGACATTAATAGAAACTAGTATGTTCCCAGTTGTGTATAGGTTGTTTCCGCCAACCTAATTTCGAGACAGATGTAATGAAAATTTTGGGACCCAATTTTGGTAATGCTTTATTATATGTTTTGTATGCTTATTTTAGACTGGGTTGTTACACAAGCGTATTGTTTGGGCAATATTGCGTTCATCGTTGGGTTTGTCTCATACATGTGATGCTTGCGATCCCTGTCTATAGTCGCATCGAGTTCGAGGTGAAATCCAAGATCTAACTACGGTTTTGGATTAATGTATTGGGGTTTCAGTTATCCATGTGTTCGCAATGCCAATTTAGTCTTGTGAGCGAGATTTAAGAACTTTGGATCTTAGGTGTGTTTCATCATGTGTTATATTTTTACATGCATTGCATGCAATGTTTCATTTGAAATGCTTTGTTCAATGTTATGGTAATTGATTTGAAACATGCGAAATGATTTGTTTTATGTTTGAAAGTGCACAAGTAATATGTGGGTAAGGTGAGGTGGGACTGAAGCCCACTATGGAGCTATAATTGTCTTCATGGGAAATTGCCTAGCTTGTGACAAAGAACAAGGGTATTGGTTAGGTATAATGCGTTATTTGACACGTTTGTCACATGGGTGTAATGTTTCCGATCATTGTACGTAGTTACCACGAGATTAAGATATTTTGATAAACATGCATGCATATTTGCAAATATGTTACATTCTTGATGATTGATTTTAGAATTATTTTTGAATATGGGTCGTTACATATGAGATAAAGCTAACGAAATGGATGAGCAAGATAATAGATCAGAACATATTCAAAAAATTTATGACTACAGAGAATCGAGTCAGGTTAACCCGCCAACATTTTACTAATTTAGCTCATGTTATAGGGAACCATAATTAAACTAGCTTATTGAAAAAAATTCTCGTTTGGTTAACCATAAGCTATCTTATCTACCAACTTTTTTCAAAATGATACTCCATTTTTTTTCCCAAATATGCCCTCTTATATTTTCTAATTAATTTTTCAATATTGATTTTATGTTATCACTTATCATATAATGTATTTGTTAGGTTTTATTAAACATGACTACTTTATTATCAATCAACTATAGGTTATCCTCCAACAACTACCGTGCTAGCTAACATTGGGGTTAGCTCAACTGACAATAAGCTTTGGGTTTTTAGGGATCCACATCATCGA
The DNA here is from genome assembly GCA_033807775.1 of Saussurea involucrata. Classification (NCBI taxonomy): domain Eukaryota; kingdom Viridiplantae; phylum Streptophyta; class Magnoliopsida; order Asterales; family Asteraceae; genus Saussurea; species Saussurea involucrata. The sequence continues at coordinate 43,212,574 of CM066325.1, read as the reverse complement.
TTCGAGTCATGTAAGTCAACTAGGGATTTTTCTGACTGTTCTTTATAGCCCCTGAAATTAGTCGAGGTGTTCACAAACTCACCCTTACCATAAAAAAAAGCTTTAGATGGTTTTGAAGTGCGAAAAAGATAAATTTCTTCTAGACGGTTAAAATTTGTTAACTCATATAACTTTTATTAAAATATTTTTTACACTTTATGTAACTACAATGTTTTTATTTAACTTTCATTAATAGTATTAAATGGTCAAAGTCCTAGAAGGTTCTATGTTCATTTGGTGGTCAACTTCAACTTACCTTTAGTAGCTTATAGCTAGTATTTCTTTAAAAGCAAAAACTAAAATAAATAAAAATATTTATAAATCTTATATTTATATTATTATAATAATATCGATTATTTCAATTGATTTTCATATTTTGATGATTTATATGGGTCAAACTGAAGTAGAAATATGCGGCAGATGTTAATACAATGAGAAAAATATTAATTTTTTTTTAAAGAAAACCATTAAAAAGATAAATAGCATAGTAAAACAACTTGCTTTGGTCTGATTCTATTAGTTTAGATCAAGCAATGGGTTGTTTTGGTTTACTTTAACTTGTTGGCATCATTTTGTCTTACGTACTTAAAATCTACATTTTTTTTGTTAACTGTCGATGTTTGGACCAACTTACACGTATCTCAACTAATTTCAGGGGTCCTAGAGAACAAACATTAAAATCTCAGTAGCTTTGCAAGACTTATCGGTGACCTCTGAAGAGAATCCTCAATGACCCAATTAGCCTTATTGTTAGTTGAGCTAACCCCACAAGGTTAGCAATTTGGTATGTCATATATGATATCTTAGGCATTTAGACTAAAATTCTTTACATAAATCATAAATTCGAACTAAAGGATGGTAGTATCGTACCAAGTATAAATTTGGTTGGTATGGTTGGTACAAGGCTGGTAGTGTCGTGGTACCGAGTTATTTATTTAATTTTATTCTTGGTTGTGACTTTGACTATTTTGGTATAATTGTTCTAAGTATTTGTTATAAAATGTCATTTCAACAATTTCACACCAAGTTTGAACAACTAATATGGAATCTTGATATTTGAACATTTAATATTATGACTTGAAGTTGGTATAAAACCAATATCAATATGTATCAAACGAAAAAGTTGATACGGAGTAAAGTTGGTTAATACACAATATAATTATGTGTACTAATTATAATTAGTTGGTATATAATAGAAAGGGAAATAAATTGATATTGTAACATATTCATGACCCCTAGAAACAATTACGACTCCTAAAGATACCACCATTTTCGTTGTTAGAAAACTAAGAGCTTATAATATTATATGAATATCTAAATTTGAGTTTGAATGTTTAACAATGGTGGAACATAAAAGTTCTAATCGTAAATTATTGAAATAAGATATGAATTTTGTTTTATATTTTGTAAATGAAAATATTTTTATTTTATTTTTCCAACTTGGTTGATGGTTTGAAGCTTAACTAAATTTCTTAGACGTGCAATGAGAGCATCTCCAACAAATTTTCGAAAATTTCTTCAAAATAGATTACCAAAAGTCAAGATCTCAAAAAAAAAAAATTACACTCATCTCTATCAGATTTTCCATTTTGAAGAAAAAAATATTGATTATTAAAACATTTCATTTATCTATTAAAATATTATTTCTCTCTCTAAATATTTATTTTCAAAGTTTCCTATTGGTGCTCTCATTTAGTAATAATTTTTTGGGTTATTTTCATATTTGAAGAAAAATTATTTCTCTCTTCTATTCTCTTCAGTTTAAAAATAGTTTTGGGGAAGCTGTTGAATTAAAACTGTAGTGCAAAATCTTGATATTCTCATTTTTCTCCATTTTAAAAAGGTTGTTGATGATGCTCTGATATAATTAAGTTTAAAAGCACATAAAGAAAGTGAATTATAGTTTGGGGATGGTTTGAACTTTGAAGTGTAAAACAAGCAGTCAAATATGATTCCGCCCTTCAAAATTGATTCTATTCATATATAACAACCCATCATTGCATTTTGCTTCTTTCCTCCTCTAATCTTAGTGGTGCTCAACTTCCAACTTGTATTCAAACTTTCAACTTTGATTTCACGTCTTCTATGTTTCAAAATTCTATCATTTCTTTCACATGTTTTGATCCCATTCACATCTCTCTCTATCTCTCATATATATATATATATATATATATATATATATATATATATATATATATATATATATATATATATATATATATATATATATATATATATATATAGAGAGAGAGAGAGAGAGAGAGAGAGAGAGGTTCAAGGGAAAAACCTCAAATAATTGAAAAACCAAGGAACACCTTTATAGACATAGAATAAGATAAATCAAGGGTTAATATTTCAATGACAATTTTATAAATAAATCAAAGTTAAAGGGTATATGAATATATTACTTAAGTTGCAATGTGGTAAAATTGGCAAAAAAAAAAAATTAAAGTCTCAGATTTAAGAAACCCTACCCTCTCTTCTCTCTTCTATCTTCTTTGCCGCCTCACACCTCAAACCCTACCCTCTCTTCTCTCTTCTCTGCCGCCGCCACCACCTCCGACCACCACCACCTTCATTTCTCTCTCTTCTCCGTCTCTTCTCTTCTCCATTCCAAACACCCCTGAATCAACCACTCAATTCCTTCTTCTCTCCATCATTTCACATTGTTTTTATCGCTCTTTTGGAATAATCATTCACGTGAAGGAATAATGGAATCAATGAAGTTGAAGTTCTTCGCCGTCGTCGTTGTCATGTTTATGGCCGTATCAGCTGTTACTGCACAAATGGCTCCAACACCTGCCCCAACCTCCGACGTCGTCGCATTCCTCCCTACAGCCGCCATTGCCTCCATTATTGCTCTATCCTTCGGCTTCCTCTTCTAAATTGATTCAGAGATCTGTTTTGTTTGAAGTCATGGTACTGGTACGTAGCTTTTCTTCGTTCTCCGATTGTTGAGATCTTTGAAGGAGAAAAACGGTTCTACATCGTTTGTTTAAACATATTTATTGGTTCTTTTGTGATTAAATTGTTTTCATTTGTGCTAGATCGGAGTGCTCAGGAAGCGGCGATGAGGAGCAACGGTTTGACGAAGCTGTTGTTGGTGATGCAGAGCAAGTGCATAATATGCACAAGTGCATATATATATGCATTTGTGCATATTTACAATTTTTCGCCGGCTAAACCGGTGGTTGCGGTGGTTGAAGTGTAGACGCTCGTACAGCTAAACCGGTGGTTGCGGTGGTTGAATCGCCGGCGGCCGTGGAGACATCGGCGGTAATATGCACAAGTGCATATATATGCATTTGTGCATATCTACAGGTTTTCACCAGAATCTGCAAGTTTACGCCGAAATCTGTAAGTTTTCGCCGGAGAACCGTCAACTCGCCGGAATCTGCAAGTTTTCGCCGGAAACTGTGATCTCCATAATTATAGGGAAACGATTTGTGCCTTTGTTGTATTTTCCATATCTGATATAGTGCTCAAATTATCTTAATACCATTTTCATTAATTATAATTAGTTTAATTACTGATTTTTAATATCCTTTGGATTATGTTGAATCAACGTTTATAAGGGCGTTCTTTAGTTTTCTAATTATTTGAGGTTTTCCCTTGAACCTAACCCTATATATATATATATATATATATATATATATATATATATATATATAATGGGAGAGGATCTTTGTTGAATTGGAAAATAATGATAGTCTTGTTGATATGTTACAAGAAATTGAAATATATGATTTAGAACAAAAAAGTTTGTGATTTCATTAAGAATTCTAATTGGATTATAACTTTGAATAAATACTTTTATATGATGCATACTATCAAAATTTTGCAAAATAAGGCAACCATTATTAAATACAATGACACGAAGCATGATCAAAAGATACCTTCTTTGATTAAATGATCAATTGTACAGTTGTCTTCTCTACAAGCTTTGCAAACATCAGGAGAAATGAAAAGCTGGAAGTCTAGAGTTTTTGAACATCTAGAAGTTGAAAATCTAAGTGAAGATTTCTTAGACATAACATTCTGAGAATAATGATTATAGAGTAAGAGAGGAAAGAAAAACTGATGCCTCTTTAACTCCGCTAATGTCTTCTTATATAGGCTCTTGAGGTTCTTGAATAATTGGGGTGTAACCGGCATTTGTCTGTCTTCTGTCTTGAATAATTGAGAGTGACTGGCAACTGGCTGTCTTTGCATTATTGAGATGCATTATTGAAAATGCATACTCATCTTCATTATCATTTTCTTTGGCCGACATTCCTTTTGGAGTATCTTTTGACTTTTTGGCCGACAATCTTTTTGAAACAAGAGCACCTTTTGACTTTTGTGCCATCAACCCTTTTGTTTTTTCTTCAAACCTGTAAACGTTAGTAATAAATCATATTTGATCACTTTTTGATAAGTACAAAGTCGAAAATACCAAGAGGTGTATTTTCTACATATGAATAATAACACCTTTTGAATAATCAAAGAAATTGTCTACAAAGACAATTCACCAAACTCACACAATTAAAACATTAATCATAAAGATTTATGTCAGAATAGGGGTCTTGAGCATCTTGAATTATTTCTGTGTCTTGAGTCATACCGAAATTGCTTGGGGAACTTCATTTGATTTCTCTGATTAGCTTCTTGAGTTCTTCTTTAGAATTTGCAGCAAGAAATTGTTTTAATTCCTCATCTTCATCTTTTTCTTCTTTTTGAATAACCTTGGAGTCTTCTTCTTGAATATTCTTGGAGGTAGAGACATCATAGTTTGTGGAATAAAAATCTGAAACACCTTGAATCGTCATTTTCTGGATTTGATTTGAAGGGAGGTTATCCCACCATTTAACTCGAACCATTAACAAACTTGGAGAAATGCCAATTGCAGATGTAACACTAAAAGTCCAGGGAATAATCCATGGAATTTTGAATAGGATGGTGAATTGGAGGAGATGTTCAAACTCAGGAATGTCTTGATAAAAGATTTCTTTGAATTTTTGGAAACCTTTTAAAACAGGATCTGGTAGAGTATCTGGAATGTTTTCGAAGAATTTGAACCATCGTACGAACCATCTTGGGTATGAGCACTTGAAATTTTTGTCGAAGAATATGAACCACGAGTGAGAGTAGTTTTTGAGATAGAAAAGATTGTACCATGCATCTTAGTAATCATAATAATTGTAACAAGGGTGTTTTGGATAGTTTGAGAGAGTTTTTTCTGCGTAAGGACAGGCTTTCCATTCCTGGATAGAGAGGATATGAAAGATATGGACTTTGCTGAAAGCTATAATGGATCTATTAGAAGGATTAAAATTATGAGTAACTTTGATGGAATCTGTATCTTCTAAGATTGCTTGATAATAGTCTCTTGATTTTAGATTGCTTCCTATGAACATGGTGTTTTTGGGAAAAAGAAAATCTATAAGAGAATGAAATCCTTGGTTGTGGATTTGTACCTCGTATTCTTCAAGGATCTTGACAATCTGTTGATTAGGGTTCGGGATGTAAGAACTACTAGAAGATTTGGTAGTTTTAGGATTTTGAGGGGTGATTGTTTGAGTATTGGACAATATAATAGGTTTTTTGTGAGTAAAGCTTGGAGAAATGGTAATTGGCTTTTGGACTAAAGATGAATATGAAGGCTGAGTTTTGGTAGGGGTAATTGGAGAAAATCTATTTTGGGTAGGGAAAATAGATGATGAGGGAGTAGGAGTAGTGTTTGCCTTAAAGGGAGAAAGCTGCCCTTTTTTCTCAGAATCTTGCATTCTTTGAACAATGATCTTTTTATCTTCTATTTGATTCATTTCCCCTGTAAAAATTCTCTCGATATTTTTGCCTTTAATAAATTCGATTTGGAAGTCAAAATTACTTAACAATGCTTGGCATCTTGCAAAAATTTGTTTTGAAATAACATTTTTTATATCATTTTCTAAAATGGGTTTTGCAGATTGACAGTCTATACATAATAAAAAAGGTTTCATATATAGGTCTTCTTCAAATTTTTTGATACACAAAACTATGCTTAAAATTTCTTTTTTAACAGTTGAATAATTTTTTTGAGTATCATACCAAGCACCTGAAAAGAATCTTAGTAGTTCTTCATTAGAATCTTTGTTAATTTTTTGTTTTAATATTCCTCCAAATCCTAAATCACTAGCATTGGTTTCAACAATGATACTAGCATTTGGCTGTGGTATGCTGAGACAAGGCAAATATTTAACCTTTTCTTTAATGTGTTTGATAACATTTGTATGTTCTTGAGTCCATGGTGGTGGATTCTTTTTTAGTCTTTGATATAAGGGTTTTCATATAACACCTAAATCTTTAAAAAAGTCGTGAACATAATTTAAACATCCTAAAAACCTTTGAAGTTTTATTTCATCTGGAAATTTATTAGCAAATTCTAAGCTTCTCTGTATTGGTTTAATGGTTCCTTGAACAATATCATGTCCTAAGAATCTAATATTAGTTTGAAATAGACTCATTTTTGTGGAAGAAATGACTAGTCCGTTGTTATGAACTAGATCATAAAATACGTTCAGATGTTTAAAATGTTGTTCTAAGGATGTTGAAAAGATTAAAACGTCATCAATATAGACGATAGCAAAATTGCATATAGGGATAATGATATCATTCATGATATTTTGAAACTCTGAAGGAGCCGTCTTTAAGACCAAAGGGCATGACGTTCCATTCATAATGACCAAAAGGAACATTAAAGCCTGTTTTGTATTTGTCTTGTTCATGAATTTGTATTTGCCAAAATCCTGACTTCATATCAAATTTTGAAAATATTTTTGCATCGTAAAGTCTTTTTAATAAATCTCTTTTATTGGGTATTGGATATCGAATCCATTCTAAAACTTTATTTAAAGGTTTGTAATTAATAACAAGTCTTGGAGAACCTCTTTCTAATTCAGCTGCGTTCATGACATAAAAGGCTGAACAAGACCAAGGTGATTTTGACGGTCTTATGAGTTTTTTGTCTAATAAATCTTGAATTTCTTTCTTACAGTGATCTTGCAATTCATTTGACATGTGAATAGCTTTCGATTTTGAAGGAATATCTTTTTCATTAAAATCTTTTATATAGGGTAATTTAAAAGTATGTTGTTTTCTTTTCCAAAAGGCATTAGGGAAAGTGGAACAAACATTATTTTCAAATCTTTCCTTTAATTTTTTAACCCTATTTTGAATATTTTGATCTTGGAGATTATCAAGAATTCTTTTATTACTAATTTCATTAATTAAATATTTTGCTTGATTAACTTTGTTGATTAGAGTATTTAGTTCTGTATGAATAATTGGATCAGTAAATTTAAATATTATTTCTTTATTTAAAACTTTTGTACAAATACCCTCTTCATTTACCGTAATTGGGTAAAGTTGGGAAATAAAGGGGATCCTAAAATCAAAGTAGAGGTTAAGTTTTTAACAAGAACTAAAGATGTTTTGTAACAATAGTCATCTTTACAAATATGAACATCGGAAACTTTGTACGTAATGTTAAGTTTTCCTCCACTAGCGGTTGATAATCGATTTGAAGTTTTTTCATAATAAATTGTGGGGATGATCCCTTCTTGGATGCAACTCATGTCAGCACCTCTATCAATAAGGGCGATGACGGTTACTTTGAAATTATTTTTTATACAAAGATTAATACTTGTATGCCATCTTTGATATGAAATGTTTTTAGGAATTTTAATTTTATTGATATTTGACTCTTTATTTGAGATGACTGTGACTTTTGGGATTTCGTTTGGAATATCGGTTTTATCCTTTTCGATTTTTTAGAGGCGTTCTTTGATAATTCGAATTTCTGTTTTAACTAAATTTAATTCTTCTTGAAGTTCTTGATTAGATGTAGGTTTGATTGGTTGAGAAAATCTATTAAAAACCTCTTGAAGATTAAAAGGTTCTTTGGTTTTTGAAGTACTTGCTTCAATCTTAGGATTGTAATTAAGAAATGTTTTTGTAGTTTCTTCTTTAATGGTTTGATCTGGGATTTTGTCAAGGAGTTCTAAGATTTCTCTATCTTCTTTTGTTATGACATTTATTTTATTACAAGTGCAGTTTCCTAAACATTCACATGTTTCGGAGTCTGAACTAGTAGTTGAACAATCTTCTAAAACATTTAAGTCATTATTATTATAATCTGACATTCTGGACTCATAATCTGAGCTTGAATAATCATAACTGAGGATTAATTTGTTTATTTGGGTTTTTAGTTGATCAGAGATTTGTAATTCATTGATTTTTTTCTTAACATAGAAATTATTTGCCATGTGACCAATTTTACCACATTTATAACATATAATTATATCTCTTGATTCTGTTTGTTTATGAGGTTTTTTGTTAAATTTTTTATAAGGTTTTTCTTATGATAATTATCAGTTCTATCGTATTTGTTGGTTTCATCATATTTTGTCTTAAATCTTTTGCCAGAATATCTCTTTGAATATTTTTTAGATTTGGATGATGTAGGAGTAGTTATGCTTTCATAACCATATTGTTGACAGAAATTACCAAGTTCTTCTTTACTATTAATTTTGTCTTTCTTTATTTTTGCTTTAAGCTTTAAATCTGAACAAATAACTAATCCTTCACGGTTAATGTAACCGGATATTTGTCCATAGGTTAATTCTTGGTAGGGAACTTGATTATTATATTCTTCTCTTAATTTTTCTCTTATTCTTTCAGCAAAAAGTTTTGGTAAACCTGCCATGAATCTTTCTTTCCAAAACGCTTCTCTGCAGTCTGGTCTTATCATTAATTTTGATAAAAACATGTCTTTGTACCATCTGTAATCTTGTAGTTTTCTACAAGTGAGATTTAAGAGTATTTCCGAACTCTTTTCTTGGAATAGGGACGTATCTCCTATATAGTTTTTTACAATGCTAAAGATAAGAGTAGTGATTATGTCAAATTCTTGAGATTGAACTTGTTGATTATTTTCAGTTTTGATTATAGTTTTCTTTGCATTGAGGATTATATGTTTGTCTTCTGCAGTTACATACATATCCCACCAGTTTCTTAAAATTCCTGTGAAACCGGAAATGATCATGCCTGCAATTAGTTTTTCAGTATTGCCTTTAGTAAGATAGGCATTTGAAGCCATATTCATTTCTTGAATTATAATAAGAATTTGGTGTTCGGATAGTCCATCAATGTTCCATTCATAAAACTGAGGAGCCATCTTACGCACTCCTTTCCCCCAAATATCCTTTTTCTTCAAATTGAACATCAGGGAAAGTTTGTCTATGATAATAATTTCTTGTTTGGGGGCGACTAGTACTAGGGGAATTGCCTTTAAAAGTTAATATATTGGCAAACTGTTCATAAATTTGAGATATGTCTTTTGATTCTGAATCTGAGTCTGATTCTTGATTTAACACATTTACATTTAAATTGATTAATTTTTGTTCTAATTCAGTAACTAATTTCTTATTATAACCTAAATTGGCATTTGAATCAATTTGGTGTGGTATAAAAATTGGATTTTTATTATTTTCTTTATCTTTTCCTTTAGAAGAAGGAATCTCAATTCCTTTATTATTATTACTTTGATTGTTTTCTAATCTATCAAGGTGTTGGCTGATAGTATTAAGAATTTCATTCGAATAATTGTTTTGATAAATAATAGTTTTAAGAGTTTCTTCCTTATCGTCCTTTTTAATGGCTAAAGGTGTACCTATATATTTGTTATTTATTAAAATTGAATCTTTTGGAGGATGTATTGTAGTTATAGTTTCATAACTTATTATTTTATAATATTGAGTTATTTTTGGGGTATCATAGATATTAATAAACGGGTTTGGAATATTTTGTTTTTTACAATACATTTCATACCAATTAAAAAAAGTTATGTGAACATCGTTTTCTATGATATATTTTCTCCATAAGAGTTGCTGTTTAAATTCTTTCCTTGAGTCATTAACAGATGAATAATAAAATTCTCTTTTTTCTTTATTATAATCATAGTCAAATTCTTCTTTGAGGTATTTCATATTAATACCTGAATCACTCATATTTGGTCTTTATATTGATTAATTTCAGTTTGAATTTATGAAGGAGTAGGTTCGTAAGCATAATTTTTATAATCTCCGATCTGTCTCTTCAAGGTTATCAACAGGATCAATAAGTAGAGCAAAAACCCATTCTATTCAAAAATCTCAATCATTAAAATATAAAAATGTAGATTTTAATAAAGCAATTCCTCAAACCTTTTATCAAGAAGGATCTGAGATCCTCTCCCATTGGTATCAGAGCTAGAAACAGTGGAAATTTGTAGATGAATACTAAACTTTGTATTATATTTCAAGGTATATTTAAAGATAGTTTTAAATTTAAGAAAATATATTATTTTAATACGAACTGGATGTCAGTGTTGGTCAACCTTTTTGTGTCGGTGTTGGTCAGCCCAGTCGGTTGGATTAGCGTAAGTGGCGCAGGAGGTAAGCCGCCCAGCCGTACCACGACTATTCATGGGTGGTCCCTCCGAAGGTGGTCCCTCCGAAGGTGGTCCCTCTGATTATTCAAGAAGTATTTAAAAGAAAGTATTATTCTTCAATTTTAAAACAACCCTTTAAATAAATTTTGTTAAATAAATAAAGTTATAAATTTATTCGCCAAGAGACATTCTTCTGAAAATGATAACATAGAAGAAAGTTATCTTAATATGAACTCTTCAGAAATTCATATTTCAAATATTGAGCAAAGCCTAACAAATTGGACAATTCCTAAACAAGATGTTAAAACAGTCTATAAAATAGGACATTTTGATTACTTTCAGGGATATTCAATCAAAACTATAGAACAAACTGTATCAATTAATAGAGATTATAATAATCTTACCCTCTTATCCAAATCATCCATAATACAACATAGACAAAAATACAAATTTCTACACGTTGGATTAGTTCAAGTTGCTATCAAACCTTTGTTTAGATTAGGAATAGATGCCCCAATTTTATTAATACTAAGAGATGCTAGGCACACTAATTTCCAAAATTCCATCCTTGCTATGGCAGAAACTAATGTCTCAAATGGTTCGATTTACTTTAACTGTTATCCCAACTTTTCAGTAGGATTATTTGATCCAAATATTCTAGATACTTTAGTTCTCACTATCAAAACAAAAAATTTAGAATTCCAAGAAAACACTAAAGCTGTAGCTGTAATCTACAGAGTTTGTTATAAAACTATGACTTCAACAATCGAACCAAAAACTAAGATATCAAGCCCCAGAGATGAAACATTAATATTTGAAGCCAATCCTCAACACACTAAAATTCAAATACCTAAACGACTTAAATGAAATGAAATTCCTCAATCTTGTAATTGGAATCTTCAAGATATTGGTATCCCAAAACCCATAGATAATTCTAATCACATATCCAATATTATTGAACATGAAGATAGATATGTTGATATTATTTTTAGTAATTTTGATAATCTCTGATCTGCCTCTTCAAGGTTATCAACATGATCAATAAGTAGAACAAAAACCCCTTCTATTCAAAAATCTCAATCATTAAAATTTAAAAATGTAGATTTTAATAAAGCAATTCCTTAAACCTTTTATCAAGAAGGATATGAAGATTCTCAAAGTTATGCTTACGAACCTACTCCTTCAGAAATTCAAACTGAAATTAATCAATATAAAGACCAAATATGAGTGATTCAGGTATTAATATGAAATACCGCAAAGAAGAATTTGACTATGATTATAATAAAGAAAAAAGAGAATTTTATTATTCATCTGTTAATGACTCAAGGAAAGAATTTAAACATCAACTCTTATGGAGAAAATATATCATAGAAAACGATGTTCACATAACTTTTTTTAATTGGTATGAAATGTATTGTAAAGAACAAAATAGTCCAAACCCGTTTATTAATATCTATGATACCACAAAAATAACTCAAGATTATAAAATAATAAGAAGTGATGAAACTATAACTACAATACATACTCCAAAAGATTCAATTTTAATAAATAACAAATATATAGGTACACCTTAAGCCATTAAAAAGGACGATAATGAAGAAACTCTTAAAACTATTATTTATCAAAACAATTATTCGAATGAAATTCTTAATACTATGAGCCAACAACTTGATAGATTAGAAAACAATCAATGTAATAATAATAAAGGAATTGAGATTCCTTCTTCTAAGGCAAAAGATAAAGAAAATAATAAAAATTCAATTTTTATACCACACCAAATTGATTCAAATGTCAATTTAGGTTATAATAAGAAATTAGTTACTGAATTAGAACAAAAATTAATCAATTTAAATGTAAATGTGTTAAATCAAGAATCAGACTCAGATTTAGAATCAAAAGACATATCTCAAATTTATGAACAGTTTGCCGATAAATTAACTTTTAAAGGCAATTCCCCTAGTACTAGTCGCCCCCAAACAAGAAATTATTATCATAGACCAACTTTCCCTGATGTTCAATTTGAAGAAAAAGGATATTTGGGGAAAAGGAGTGCGTATGATGGCTCCTCAGTTTATGAATGGAACATTGATGGACTATCCGAACACCAAATTCTTAATATAATTCAAGAAATGAATATGGCTTCAAATGCCTATCTTACTAAAGGCAATACTGAAAAACAAATTGCAGGCATGATCATTTTCGGTTTCACAGGAATTTTAAGAAACTGGTGGGATATGTATGTAACTGCAGAAAACAAACATATAATCCTCAATGCAAAGAAAACTATAATCAAAACTGAAAATAATCAACAAGTTCAATCTCAAGAAGATGACATAATCACTACTCTTATATTTAGCATTGTAAAAAACTATATAGGAGATCCGTCCCTATTCCAAGAAAAGAGTTCAGAAATACTCTTAAATCTCACTTGTAGAAAACTACAAGATTACAGATGGTACAAAGACATGTTTTTATCAAAAGTAATGATAAGACCAGACTGTAGATAAGCGTTTTGGAAAGAAAGATTCATTGCAGGTTTACCAAAACTTTTTGCTGAAAGAATAAGAGAAAAATTAAGAGAAGAATATAATAATCAAGTTCCCTACCAAGAATTAACTTATGGACAAATATCCGGTTACATTAACCGTGAAGGATTAGCTATTTGTTCAGATTTAAAGCTTAAAGCAAAAATAAAGAAAGACAAAATTAATAATAAAGAAGAACTTGGTAATTTCTGTCAACAATATGGTTATGAAAACATAACTACTCCTACATCATCCAAATCTAAAAAATATCCAAAGAGATATTCTGGCAAAAGATTTAAGACAAAATATGATAAAACTAACAAATACGATAGAACTGATAATTATCATAAGAAAAAACCTTATAAAAAATTTAACAAAAAAACCCATAAACAAACAGAATCAAGAGATATAATTATTTGTTATAAATGTGGTAAAACTGGTCACATGGCAAAGAATTGCTATGTTAAGAAAAAAATCAACGAATTACAAATCTCTGATCAACTAAAAACCCAAATAAGTAAATTAATCCTCAATGATGATTATTCAAGCTCAGATTATGAGTCCATCATGTCAGATTATAATAATAATGACTTAAATGTTTTAGAAGATTGTTCAACTACTAGTTCAGACTCCGAAACATGTGAATGTTTAGGAAACTGCACTTGTAATAAATAAATGTCATAACAAAAGAAGATAGAGAAATCTTAGAACTCCTTGACAAAATCCCAGATCAAACCATTAAAGAAGAAACTACAAAAAAATTTCTTAATTACAATCCTAAGATTTAAGCAAGTACTTCAAAAACCAAAGAACCTTTTAATCTTCAAGAGGTATTTAATAGATTTTCTCAACCAATCAAACCTACATCTACTCAAGAACTTCAAGAAGAATTAAATTTAGTTAAAACAGAAATTCGAATTATCAAAAAACGCCTCTAAAAAATCGAAAAGGATAAAACCGATATTCCAAACGAAATCCCAAAAGTCACAGTCATCTCAAATAAAGAGTCAAATATTAATAAAATTAAAAATCCTAAAAACATTTCATATCAAAGATGGCATACAAGTATTAATCTTTGTATAAAAAATAATTTCAAAGTAACCGTCATCGCCCTTATTGATAGTGGTGCTGACATGAGTTGCATCCAAGAAGGGATCATCCCCACAATTTATTATGAAAAAACTTCAAATCGATTATCAACCGCTAGTGGAGGAAAACTTAACATTACGTACAAAGTTTCCGATGTTCATATTTGTAAAGATGACTATTGTTACAAAACATCTCTAGTCCTTGTTAAAAACTTAACCTCTACTTTGATTTTAGGATTTGGAGGAATATTAAAACAAAAAATTAACAAAGATTCTAATGAAGAACTAGTAAGATTCTTTTCAGGTGCTTGGAATGATACTCAAAAAAATTATTCAACTGTTAAAAAAGAAATTTTAAGCATAGTTTTGTGTATCAAATTTTTTGAAGATGACCTATATATCAAACCTTTTTTATTACGTATAGACTGTCAATCTGCAAAACCCATTTTAGAAAATGATATAAAAAATGTTATTTCCAATTTCCTAAACCCAAAACCCAAAACCCAAAACCCTAAATCCTAAACCCTAAACCCTTGATACCAATGGGAGAGGATCTTTTTTGAATTGGAAAATAATAGTCTTGTTGATATGTTACAAGAAATTGAAATATATGATTTAGAACAAAAAAGTTTGTGATTTCATTAAGAATTCTAATTGGATTATAACTTTGAATAAATACTTTTATATGATGTATACTGTAACGACCGGGTTTTCTTTTTTAAGTATGGGAGTCTAGTGGCCAATTTGTAAGAAATGGAAGTTTTAAGTGAAGGACCTATTTGTAATTTAAGGAAGTATTATAAGGCACAAATCCCTAGGGCAGCGTCCATTCTTTTGTGAGGAAAACAAAATCAGTATTTTGGTTCCTGTGGTTCGACGGCGAAAGAAGAGAAAGAGAGAAGGAGGCAAGTTGAGGAATACGTATTTAAGAAGAAGAATCTTGAAGGTAATCATCCCATTTATCTTCTTCAGTTCATTGCAAGTTCTTATTCTCTTGGGTCTAGGAGGTAGGGACGAAATCTGCTGAGTTTGCTTGGTTTTCACCTGAAAACCCTTCTCTTGAATGTTTTGGATTCTTGGTTTTGATGAGTCGATTTGAGGGATTAAAAGAGGATTAAAATGAATGTTTAGAATGGATGGATGAACCCTAGGTTGTCTAATCAAATTAATGGCAGAAAATGGGTACGCTTCTAATTGAGGTTTCAAATCATTGTTTTAAGAGTAAGATGGAAGGAATTAAGGGGAGTTTAACATTAGTTCTTTTGGGGTAATTGTTTGTTAAAGAAATAGTTTAGCAATTGAACCGGAGTATTCTGCCCCCGTTCTAAGACCTGCGTGTGAACAGTGAGAAAGAAACCAGGTCAGCGCAAAGTCCAGTATTGCGCCATAGGCGCTGGCGCAAAGTCCAGTTTGCGCCATAGGTGCTGGCGCAAACCTTGGTTGTTCTAGTAATGGGCCGATCTGATGGTTGGTCCGATTGGTTGATTTCTTGGGCTTAGGCTGTTTTGGGTTAAAGACTTAAGGCCTAGTATGAAGAGAGTGATCCTAATTAATTATTTTAAGTTAGGGTTAAGAGGAGAACGTAGACTCAGATGTTGAGTTAATCTAATTAATTTATAAATTAATTATTAGGTGATCGGTTGGTGCAAGACTCGAGGTTAGAGAAGAATTTGCAATCAGGTTAGTTCCCTAAACCCTATTACGACGCAAATCTTAAATGCTTTTAACTGATTATGGTTCTTTACGAGCATGAAATGTTATGAACTGATTGCATGATTTTCACGAACGTATCTGTTTATTTAAATGAAATGTTTGGCATGAGGAAATGAAAGACATGGCGTATATTTATTTTAACTTACATGTTTTCATGAACGTACTTGTATGCTATGTGGAGTCGGTCTGCACTGTGGGGTCAGAGAGAGGTCCTCGGGATCTGAGGATCCCTTGGATATGTATGACAGGCCGGTAGGTTAGAATTTGTTTCCCTCCTATCCGGTAGAGGGGAGTCCGAGTGGGCTCCAAGGAGGGCGAGAAGGGAACCTAATGGACCCTGATCGTGGAACGTTTATGTGATCCACACACAGTGCAGTACCATGAATGATGATGCATTATAGTTTATTGATAAAGGTTTGCCAACTGTTTCACATGTTGTTTTCGGAGGGAATTCACTAGACCTTTTGGTCTAACCCTCGCTTTCAAAACTAAACCATTTTCAGGTAAGCGCACAATCGGTTCTTCTAGTAAGAACTAGGAAAGACGACAAGAAGGACTTGGAGATTAGAGCAACTCCAGATTTTGTTTTTGATGCCTATAGTTAGTACTCGGCTGTGGATCTAGAGACTTCCGCTGTCATTTTGTTTAGCTTATGTTTTTGTTGATGTAAAGACAAGTTTAATTATGTAATATGAACGCTTATTTCTAGATGAATGCATGTTAAGTTTTTGGGACGTTACAAATGGTATCAGAGCCTTAGTTTAAGGGATTTAGGTGACCAATAGGGCCTAAACTTAAAATGTAAGATGAGGAACACAGCCGAGACATAGGATTACCTCTAGGAACGATCACTATAAATGCGCTAGGAAATAAGGTGCGAAGGACAAACGTGTAAGGTAAGTTTGGGATTACACCTGGCCAGTGTAATTACGAACTCACAGGTACGCGTGCGTGCTTAAACTTACCTTATATAGAGAAATTGTTGTGTCATATCTAGCAAAGGTTAATTGTTGTTTTCTTTCAGCGTTAGTGAAATGGCTGGGAGAACTTTGAGGAGTAGGTCGGCACCTGCTGTGCCAAGGAATCAAGATGAAGAGGTACTAGAGAATGGACCGGTGGAACCGGCGAAGGCAACTGTTACCCGTGGAAGGGGAAGAGGTAGGGGTCGTGGATGGGGTTGGGGAAGAACACCTCGCCGGGCCGCCACCCAAGTGGCCGGGGATGGGGGAAACCCGAACCTGAGAACGACTCCTGCAACTAGAAGAACGAGGAGTGTGGAAGCCCCCGTTCATCAAGAAGGCTCTCTTCAGGAGAGTTTAGCTTTTGCAAGGAGGGTAACTCAGCCAAGGGGACGGGGTCGAGGCCGCGGATCTACTTTTTTCACTCGAGAGAACCTAGCTGCTGAATTGGGTAAGATTCAAGAGACCTTGCAGGCGCTCCTCACTAAGCAGAATGAGTTAGCTTCGGGAAGCAAAGAAGCAAGTGAGAACCGAGAAAGCGTGGAACTGTCTAGTCCACTAGTGACCGGTACTGGGAGTCACTTGAATTCAAACCCTCAAGTGATGAATGAGTTAGCAGCTAAGGGATGCGGTTTCAAGGTCTTTGCCTCATGCAAGGCCCCTACTTTTAAGGGCGAATATGACCCTCTCTTGGCGATGAAATGGGTGAAGGAAATGGAACTGGTCTTCGATACATGCAAGTGTGCTGATGGGGATAGAGTAATGTTTGCTTTGTCTATGTTGAAATCTGATGCAGTTTACTGGTGGGAGGTCGAGACTAGGTGAAAGGGTTCGGCAATGGCTAAGGGAATGTTGTGGGAAGCGTTTGTAGACAGGTTCAAACTCAGTTCTGCCCGCTCGCAGCAGTAAAAAGATTGGAAGAAGAGTTCTTGGGGTTGGATCAGGGAGGTATGACAGTACGAGAGTATACTACAAAGTTCATTAAGAAGTCTCGCTTTGCAGATTTATATGTGCCAACAGAAGAGCATCGGGTAGAACGATTCATCCATGGGTTGAAGAGCAGTATTCGGGAATTGGTTCTGACTAGAAACCCCACTACTTTTCAGGCGGCCATCAATACGGCCGAGCTGATTGAGAAAGAAAAGAACCGTCAGACGACTGAGAAGGGCGGGGAGAAGCGCAAATGGGATGGTCCGGGTAACGACTCAAGAAGAGGGAAAAGGTTCCGACCAAGCAACCGTGTTAGCAAGGATGCCGCTGGGCAAACGTGTTCGAAGTGTAACAAGGTGCACCGGGGAGAATGCATGGCAGGTTCAAACTCATGCTACCAGTGTGGCTTGCCCGGTCATATGGCAAAGGACTGTCCCAAGGGAGGATTATGTCACCAGTGTGGAGCTAAGGGTCACGTGCGGTATGATTGCCCGCAATTGAAAAAGGGTGGAACGACTCAGTACGGGGAACGCCAGGGAGGAAAGGACGACGACAAGGGTACAGGACCGACGCGTCTGAAGGGACATGCATTCTGCATGACTACGGAAGAGGCGGAGGAAGTTCCGGATGTTGTGGCAGGTACGTTTCCAGTGAACTCTCTATGTGCCAAGGTGTTGTAACATCCCAAAATCCACAATAGAACAAACATAGCATTTAAACCTAAGGAGGACACTGTTATAGAGATAGGACTAATAGGGTACTGAGGACTGTCATGTAAGGTAAGTTTGAGATTTCACCTGGCCAGTGTAATTGCAAACTTACAGGTACATGTATGTGCTTAACCTACCTTATTAACATACCTAGTGTTTATGTCGTGTTCCAGTACGTTAGAATGTCAACGAGATTCCTGAGGGGTAGACTGAGACCCCTTGTTGGGGAAGTTTCTTGGGAGGTCACTTATGAGGTAATGAATGTATGCATCGTAGAGAAGGAATGTCGTAAAGAACGTTACGAGTCGTCTAGAGGTAGCTCTTCGTGGTTTCGGGGAAGATGAATGTTTGAGTTTGAGTAGGGCTCCTGTGTCGGGAGAGTCCTAGTTCTAGAAATCATGGCATAGATCAGTCAGGATGGTAAGGAAAGATTGTGTCGAAATCTTGAAAGTGTCAATGGATCTCTGACTTCTTAATCGAGCTTTTCGGTGGCAGGGTTAATGAAATAAGATGCCTATAGTGAAATGAAACCATGTAGAAGTGGGAAGTGAGATAGTTGTTCAAAACGAAATAATATGAAAGGGTTGAGTAAGTGATATGAGGAAAGCGTGTTCAGTAAGTTGTTGTATGACCGAGAGGGCGACCATTGGTCGTAGGTAAAGTGTCAAGAGTAAGCTGTGTGAGTAAAGCGGGTGACCCTGTTTGAGTGAGTAGCCTTCAATTGCAAGTAGAGTCTCATGCATGGTGTCCATTTTTGTAACATGAAATTTTCACGATTAAGTTAAAGGTGTAAATATAAATTTTGATCAAAAATGAGTCAGCATGTGCAAAAGTATGTTTAAAGAAAAGGTGATTTCGCTCATATTGCACAAAGGAATTTCGAGTTTAACGATTTGCAAAGTATTTCATTTCTTGATAAGTTGAACTTTTGCAAAAGGTCAGGAAAATGGTTACCTGCATTCTTTTATAACCAAAATGCTTCTTGACCTGTTGATATCATACAAATGAGTGTGAGAACCGACTAGTTTAATTTGTGTCGGTAATTCTTTCAAAATTGTGTCATATGAGAAGATTTTCATGTAATATATCACTGGCATACTAACATCGTTCGACTGGAGTAAGATTAAGGTTCACGGAAGATGGTTGCACGCGATTCTCGAATCGTTGTGTAGGGCATTGAAGTTATAAGAGTGATGGGGTCAGGTGTACCCAAAATGTTCTCAAGTGTTGTTTATTTAAAATGATAAAATGTACGAAATGATTTATCTATTGCGTAGTCATGCATGAAGACTATGAACTCAGTAGGTCGTAGGATGTTGCATGTTAAGCTAAGGAAGAACTTCAAGAATGGAGAAGTGTCGGACAAATCAGGAAAGAATGTTGTAGCCTTAGTATTTGTGTTCAAGAGGAAAGGTGAACAGTGGAGATAATTACAGTGTCGGTTGTATGAGGGTTTGCACCCTTGTTCGGTAACTGGAAGTACGGTTGTCAAGGGACGGTTGTGTCCGGAGGAAGGACTCGAAGCCTTCAAGGTGATGGTTTTTGCAACTCGTTATGAGTAGTGTGGTGAGGAAGAATGAAATGTTTATGGTGTGGGAGTATGAGTTTCGAGGTGAGCTTGTAATGTTGATGTTACATGAGTAGGTTTCGAAAAGAGGGAGGCAGATCATGAAGTTGACTATGATATGTTGGAAGGATTAGGTTCCGTAAGGAACCCCTGTTATAGAATAAGTTAAGAAGGTAGTTACAGGTTGTCAGTTGATGTAGAAGTCGACGATTGTGTAAGATGGTCGAGGCCGAAGACTTGAACTATGAGGTTGAAAGTTGATAGAACACCTTGTAGGGGTGCTAAGAGGATGAGAAGTTATTGTTTTGATGAAGCGTTCTATTTACGAAGTATGGAGGGTTCGTAGAATGATGAGGTATGTAGCAAGAGCGAAGCAAGTGTGTAGATTCTATCGTCCAGTGAGGGACTGTGTCCAGCTTATGTAAGGTCTCGGATCGTAAAGAGCGAGCAAGAATGATTACATTTGAGCTAATTGGGAACTAGGGAGTTATAGTTCAGCTAGAGTGAGAAAGGACAAAGTAGCGAGATAGACTCGATCGTGTATGCGAGAAAATGTGAAGGAAAGTTCTAATTGTGTGAATGATCATGATAGATCTGGTCTGCAGTGTGACGTTATGGGCAAAGAGTATGCGGAGGTGTAATGACAGTAATTGTCAAGTTAAATGTGCCAGCTAGTGTCGTAGGGATGTGATGATTAGAGAGAGAAAGCATCAGATGGAAGCCTTTTTGGGGGTTCGGATAAGGTGTGCGATTTGTTAACCAGAATGTTGGAGCACGTAGGGTGTAAGTGGACGTCGTGGGATGACTATGTTCGGGATAGAATGACGGAGTGGTGGTGGGTGGTTACCCAAAGGAGAAGCGAAGTGCTTTTGGTTGTAAGAGTCGCTAAGTAAGCATATTTTGGGATTCTTGGAAGTTTAAAGAAGATGATGGGTGTGCTAGTCAAATTGTTGTGGAATAGAGGTGAAATCCTTAAGGAGTGTGAACTATTGCTTATGTGTGGAAGAATTGTCTGAAAAGGTAAAAGTTGGAGATTAAAGAATGTGTAGTGACGTCGAACACTGGTGTCGTTTCAAGACGACTTGGTGGAATGCCTTAAGTTAGGATCTTGGTGCAACTGTTTGGTTATGTAAGTAATGAGGAAGTGATATCAGCATGTGGAAAGGTCGGGAGAGAGGGG
Source organism: Saussurea involucrata (assembly GCA_033807775.1). Lineage (NCBI taxonomy): Eukaryota > Viridiplantae > Streptophyta > Magnoliopsida > Asterales > Asteraceae > Saussurea > Saussurea involucrata. The sequence goes on along the minus strand of CM066325.1, from coordinate 43,191,413 downwards.
CAAGTAAGGCTTGGTGGGCAGTGCTCCACGCTAAAGTGAGTAGGTGAAGATGGTATGTTGGAATAAGTGAGTGAATTGGAAGTAGTAAGCTTGACAGTAATGCCGAAAGGTGCAGTGTTGTGTAGACTGTCATTGGTAAGTGTGCGAACCGTTGGAAAGAGTATTGAGGAAGGGAATCATGTTTGATTTTTGTTCAGGAAAGGAATGGATAAGACAACTGAATGAGTTAAGTTAGTGACTTCGTGAGGAAGGTATAAACGATTTGGTCGTGCAGTGATTAAGTTAGTAAGGATAGTATGGTATGACCATGGTTACTCCCCCCAATTAAGTGGGGATAGCCGGAGTTATGTTTTTACGACTGAACGAACGTGGCAATCAGCGAGGAATGGGTGTGTTTCAGGATAAGTTAATTCGAGTAGGTGAACACTTCAACGAGGGGTTGGAGATTCCTATCCTTAGTTACGTATAAGTATGGAGGGGTGAAGTAGAAAGGATGTGATAAATGGTTGTCGATCTGGGGTCGAGGTGGTCCGAGAAAGAGAAATGTCATTCTACTTAGACGATTGTTGGATTGAGAGGATTGGTCTAGGATTGCTTGTATTGCGACGAAGGAACTATGTGTTGTGAGTTGTCGGGACGGACGGGTTTGGCCTTGTGCCAAGCTGTCAAGTGTGTGTTTGTATTTTGGTAAGTGAATCCTATGTTGTGACGGGGATTTAGCCAAGTCCTCCTTAAAGGAAGTATAGATACTTGAGAGGCCTTGTTTAATCTTCTATTGTCAAGATCGATCGAATAGGGTAAGTAGCCTGCGAGTTAGAGCACCGTAAGAACTGAAGAGAGTGCACCCAATGTTCTTGCTTCGAACTTAATGAGGTGGTTGACTGAGTCAGAGGTGGTTTTTACCTTGGGGAAGTGTCAGTTCTGGTGTGGGCAAGATACCCGCATCTTTTCCCAATAAGGAATTCCGGGGACGGAATTCTTTTAAGGGGGGAGTGTTGTAACAACCCGAAGTTCTAAGAATGTATTGAAAGTTTGGTGGCCGAAGTCTAAAGAATGAAAGTTAAGTTAAGGGGCCTTTTTGGCAATAGTTGGGAAGTATTTAAAGCTCCATTTCCCTAGGGTTTTCATTTTAGAAATCAGTGTTTTGGTCCTTGTGTGTGTTTGGTGGCTAAGAAGAGAAAGGAAGAAGAAAGCTAAAGTGGGAAACTCTTGTCTAAGGAAGGAATTGCCAAGGTAATCATCTAAGACATCTTATTCTGTTGATTTCAAGTTTCTTATCCTCTGTTGTCTAGGATTTGGGGCTGGAATCAGTAGGGTTTAATGGGTGTTTTCATGGTTTCCGGGTAAGTAGTCTCCGGATAAGTGCTAGTGTCCGGGTATTAGTGTCCGGAAAGTAGTTGGTCCGGTAAGTAGATTGTCCGGAAAGTGCTGTGTCCGGATTGGTGTCCGGAAAGCTGTAGTGTCCGAAAAGCTGTTGTGTCCGGAAAGTGGTTTATCCGGAAAGGACTATCCGGACAGTAGGGTTGGAATGTTTTAACTGATTTCGAATCTAATGCCTTAGGTGTTCGATTGGATTAGCTTGGAGGTAGTTAAGGAGTGCATTCAGCGTTATCAAGGTGAGTTTTTCTAACTAAAATACGTGATCTTACGTGTTTTCCAAAGAAAGTGATTATGTGGAAATGCCGGTTATTTTACATGACTTTTACGTAAATGAAAGCTTAATATTTTACTGATCAGGGTATGTTTATGAGCATGATTTATTACAAGCTTTTACGAACGTTATTCCTATGAAAAGTATGTTCTACTGAAAAGATTGTTCATCAAGATGAAACGAATTGTAAAGTGTATTATAAATCTCATGTTTTATGACTATGATGGTTTATGTGAATGCTATGTGGAGTCGGTCTGCACTGTGGGATCAGAGATAGATCCTCGGGTTCTGATGATCCCTTGGATATGTATGACAGACTGGTAGGTTGGAATCCGTTTCCTCCTATCCGGTAGAGGGGAGTCCGTGTGGGCTCCGGAAAGGGGAGTATGCGTAGGCTCCGGGAAGGGGAGTCTGCGTAGGCTCTGGAAGAGGCGAGAAGGGAACCTACTGGGACCCCGATCGCTGAATGTTTATGTGATCCATTACACAGTGCAGTACCATGAATGATGTTTATGTGAAGAATGTGAATTGTTTTATAAATGATTTTTATAATGTTGATGTACACTGTTTATGGAGGGAGCTCACTAGACCTTATGGTCTAACCCTCGCTTTTCAAAACTAAAACCTTTTCAGGTAAGCAAATAGTAGAAGGCTCAGGTAAGTGAGCAAGAGCAAGATAGGGAACAGATGCAGCTAGAGACAGTGCATGTACCACTCGTAGCAGTTAGATTATTCTCCGTTGTGTATAGGTTGTTTCCGCCAACCTAAGTGTAGATGGATGTAATGAGAAATTTTGGGACCTAGATAAGAGTTTGATAAGTTATTTGGGATTCTCAGCCTGTTAGAGAGTCTTATGTGTTCTATTTGGTAAAGTGGTATATGTATTTGACTTGTACAGATACTGTGAAATTGAAGTGAAGCTGAATTGTTTTGAGAAAAGCTTGGAGAACGTTTTGATAAGACAAACAGGTGAGTTTTACTTGAAAATGTTTTTAAACTGGAATACATATATGTGTGTATAGAATATGAGATAAATGATGTGTTTATATGCTTATGTTGGAAATATAATATGTGAAGATTGTATTATATTTGCATAAGTATTATACGAGAGTATATCGGCCGGGATTAGGACCGATGATGTTGGCCGTAGTAGTTGTATGGTGGTGTTGGCCGTAGTAGTTGTACGGTGGTGTTGGCCGTAGAAGTTGTACGGTGGAGATAATTTATTAGTTGGCTTGCAACCAACTAATATGGCCATGGGAACGAGAAAGGAAAGTACATGAAGAGTGAGTTCAAATTGATAATTGTGATTGTGTTATGTGAATGTAATTTATGTAAATGAAGTTTATATAAATGATTTCAAATTGACAGTGATTTTTTCACTTAGACCACTAGGTCTAACCCTCATTTTGTTTTAAAATATGTATTCCAGGTCATGGAGCAAGTAAGGATCAATGATAAGATAATCTGTGATTAGCTTTTTGGGAGGAGTTGTGTTATGAAGATCATGAAGTGTTTTTGTACTTGTGACTTTGTTATTAGTCATAATGTAAATTATTTAGTCGAAAAAGTTTGTACTGAATTACTTATTACGTTTAGCAAGACTATGGGACCGAATATGAAATATGATGTATCTTTTGATGAAATTATGTTATGAAATGTATGTTAATTGTATATATGGATTATGGGTTGTTACAGATGGTATCAGAGCCATAGTTTAAGGGATTTAGGTATTAGTATCTGTACCTAGACTTAAACTGCATGCGAAGTAGGATGTCCCTATTATTGTAGAACCTTGGGATGTTAAATATAAAAAGGTAGAAGGAACATCATGTAAGGTAATTTCAGATTACACCTGGCCAGTGTAATTAGGATTTTACAGGTACATGATTGAACTGCAATACCTTATTATATGGGGTACGTGCCTATGTGTATAATAACATTGTTTGAATCTACAGAATGGCCAGTGGTACTAGACAAACAAATCGAGGAGGAAGAAGCAACTCTAATAGAACAAATCCCCCGGTCGGAACTAGGGGAAGAGGGGGAGAAAGAGGCAGGGTCAGGACTGGAGGCAGAGTACAGGGGCGAGGCACAGAGTTTGTTACAAGAGACGACTTGGCTGCTGAGATGGGAAGATTACAAGCCAATATTCAAGCCATGTTTAACCAGACGCATAATACTGAAACGGAAAGACTAGATCCTAACTTGGAAGACGAGATGCCTATCACACCTACTGTCGTATCAGTACCAAGAAGGTGTGACTATAAGATGTTTTTAAGCTGTAAACCACCAACTTATGGAGGGGATAGAGATCCAGTGAAGGCGATGCGGTGGCTGAAGGAGATTGAAGTTGTATTTAAAACCAACAAATGTGCGGAAGAGGATAAGGTGTTATACGGAACTGCAATGTTGAAGGCAGATGCTTTATATTGGTGGGAGGCCCTTATTGACTCTAAGGGATCTGATGTATACTCAACATTTACTTGGGGCAAATTCTCAAGGTCATTCAAAGAACAGTTTTGTCCTCAAGCAACAGTCAGACAATTAGAGGAGGAATTCCTGAGCCTACAACAAGGGAATTTATCAGTCAGAGACTATACTGCCCGTTTTCTAGAGAAGTCGCGTTTTAGAGAGTATTATGTTGCCACAGAGAAAATGAAGATGGAAAGGTTCATATTTGGATTGAATTCGGAAATTCGAAAGTTAGCGACTGCAGCAAGACCTGATACCTTCTCAGCCGCAGTAAATGCCGCGGAAAATGTGGAGCGGGATAATAAGAGGGATGCCGGTGATAAGAGTATGGGAAAGAGGAAATGGGAAGGACCTTAGTATGATCCGAAAAAGTCCAGGTTTCAAAGATTCGATAATCGGCCGCCTTTTCGACCAGCGGAAAGACCGTGTCCGAAGTGCCACCGTATCCATCAAGGAAGTTGCCAAGTTGATTCGCGGGTTTGTTATAGGTGTGGAAAGACCGGACATGTTTCTAAAGATTGTCGAGTAACGCGATTTTGCTTTTTATGTAATTCTCCGGATCACCTACAGTCGGATTATCCGAGGGGAAAGATACAGTAGGGGGGTACGTCAGGGAAACCAGCGGTTGGCAAACCAGTAGTACCAAGACTAGAGTCACCAAGAACGAGGGGTCGTACATTCCAGATGACAGCAAAAGAAGTGGAGGAAACTCCAGATGTGGTTACAGGTACATTTTTCATAAACTCTACACGTGCTAAAGTGTTATTTGACTCCGGTACAAACTGATCTTTTGTATCTCCTGCATTTGCTGCTTATCTGCGTTTGAAGCCTAAAGTTTTAGAACATGCCTTATTGGTAGATACTGCAAATGATAACCAAGTATCGGTTAAAGAAGTATTTGATAGTTGTGTAATAAATATAGAAGGGTGTGGAGTACCGATACAACTATTTCCTATAGCTTTGATTGAATTCGATGTGGTAGTGGGGATGGATTGGTTAGCTGAAAATCAGGCTAACATAGTATGTGATAAGAAAATAATTAATGTTGTATTACCTGAAAAGGGACCGGTAGTGATTTATGGCGATCGTAGAAATCATCAGTCTTGCCTTATATCTATGATAAAAGCCCGTAAGTGTGTTAATAAAGGTTGCCAGAGTTACTTAGCCTACGTGATAGATATTAAACCAGAAAAGAATAAGTTGGAAGATATTCCTATTGTTAGTGAATTTCCTGAAGTGTTCCCTGAAGACTTGAATAGTCTTCCGCCCGCTAGGCAAGTAGAGTTTGGTATAGATCTGATTCCTGGAGCCGCTCCTGTAGCCCGTGTGCCGTATCGACTGGCCCCTCCAGAGATGAAAGAGATGATGGCACAACTACAAGACCTATCCGACAAAGGCTTCATCAGACCTAGTTCTTCGCCGTGGGGAGCGCCAGTTTTGTTTGTGAAAAAGAAGGATGGTTTGATGAGAATGTGTATCGACTACCAGGAACTGAATAAGCGCACGATCAAGAACAAGTATCCGCTTCCCAGAATTGATGACCTCTTCGATCAATTGGTTGGAGCCTACTATTTCTCTAAGATTGATCTAATATCTGGTTATCATTAGTTGAAGGTTAAAGAAGAAGATGTTCTGAAGACTGCTTTTCGAACAAGGTATGGCCATTATGAATTCTTAGTAATGCCGTTCGGTTTGACGAATGCTCCAGCTGCCTTTATGGATTTAATGAATCGAGTATGTAAGCCGTATCTCGATAAATTTGTTATTGTATTTATCGATGATATACTTATCTATTCTCGGTCCAAAGAAGAGCACGCGCAACATCTTCGTTTGATTCTGGAGTTATTAAAGAAAGAAAAGTTGTATGCTAAATTTTCGAAATGTGAATTCTGGCTACGAGAAGTTCAGTTTCTGGGGCATGTAGTTTCCGAAAAAGGTATACAAGTTGATCCGATGAAAGTGGAAGCAGTTGAAAAGTGGGAACCGCCGAAGACAGCAACGGAAGTACGAAGTTTTCTGGGTTTAGCCGGTTACTATCGAAAGTTTATAAAAGACTTCTCTCGTATTGCCACGCCTTTGACTAAGCTGACTCGAAAGAATCTGAAGTTTGAATGGAAAGCAGAACATGATGGAGCATTCCGGGTAGTGAAAGAGAAACTCTGTAGCGCGCCGATTCTAGCATTACCTGAAGGTTCCGAGGACTTTGTGGTCTATAGTGATGCTTCTAAGTTGGGATTTGGTTGTGTATTAATGCAGCGTGGAAAGGTTAACCTGTGTCTACATTAGTGCCCTCTTAACGCATTTCCTGATTCTCAGTTGTGATTTTCTACTCCCAAGTTTAAGTTTAGGCCCGTCCGGTCACCTAAATCCCTTAAACTATGGCTCTGATACCATTTGTAACATCCCAAAATCCACAATAGAACAAACATAGCATTTAAACATAAGATTTACCAAACTAGGTCCCAAAATTTCTCATTACATCCATCTACACTTAGGTTGGCGGAAACAACCTATACACAACGGAGAATAATCTAACTGCTACGAGTGGTACATGCACTGTCTCTAGCTGCATCTGTTCCCTATCTTGCTCTTGCTCACTTACCTGAGCCTTCTACTATTTGCTTACCTAAAAATGTTTTAGTTTTGAAAAGCGAGGGTTAGACCATGAGGTCTAGTGAGCTCCCTCCATAAACAGTGTACATCAACATTATAAAAATCATTTATAAAACAATTCACATTCTTCACATAAACATCATTCATGGTACTGCACTGTGTAATGGATCACATAAACATTCCGCGATCGGGGTCCCAGTAGGTTCCCTTCTCGCCTCTTCCGGAGCCTACGCATACTCCCCTTCCCGGAGCCTACGCAGACTCCCCTTTCCGGAGCCCACACGGACTCCCCTCTACCGGATAGGAGGAAACGGATTCCAACCTACCAGTCTGTCATACATATCCAAGGGATCATCAGAACCCGAGGATCTATCTCTGATCCCAAAGTGCAGACCGACTCCACATAGCATTCGCATAAACCATCATAGTCATAAAACATGAGATTTATAATACACTTTACAATTCGTTTCATCTTGCTGAACAATCTTTTCAGTAGAACATACTTTTCATGGGAATAACGTTCGTAAAAGCTTGTAATAAATCATGCTCATAAACATACCCTGATCAGTAAAATATTAAGCTTTCATTTACGTAAAAGTCATGTAAAATAACCGGCATTTCCACATAATCACTTTCTTTGGAAAACACGTAAGATCACGTATTTTAGTTAGAAAAACTCACCTTGATAACGCTGAATGCACTCCTTAACTACCTCCAAGCTAATCCAATCGAACACCTAAGGCATTAGATTCGAAATCAGTTAAAACATTCCAACCCTACTGTCCAGATAGTCCTTTCCGGATACCCCACTTTCCGGACACAACAGCTTTCCGGACACTACAGCTTTCCGGACACCAATCCGGACACAACACTTTCCGGACAATCTACTTACCGGACCAACTACTTTCCGGACACTAATACCCGGACACTAGCACTTACCCGAAGACTACTTACCCGGAAACCATGAAAACACCCATTAAACCCTACTGATTCCAGCCCCAAATCCTAGACAACAGAGGATAAGAAACTTGAAATCAACAAAATAAGATGTCTTAGATGATTACCTTGGCAATTCCTTCCTTAGACAAGAGTTTCCCACTTTAGCTTTCTTCTTCCTTTCTCTTCTTAGCCACCAAACACACACAAGGACCAAAACACTGATTTCTAAAATGAAAACCCTAGGGAAATGGAGCTTTAAATACTTCCCAACAATTGCCAAAAAGGCCCCTTAACTTAACTTGCATTCTTTAGACTTCGGCCACCAAACTTTCAATACATTCTTAGAACTTCGGGTTGTTACAGGTGTTATTTGATTCGGGAGCAAATCGCTCCTTTGTATCGTGTACGTTTATGAAATGTTTGGGGGTGAGGCCTAGACGTTTGGAAAGGGCACTAGAGGTGGAAACCGCTAATGATTGTTTGGTGTACGTTAAGGAGGTGGTAGAAGGTTGTGTCATAGAGATAGAAGGGAAGTTAGTGCCTATGAAGTTATATCCCATGGCAATGGGAGAGTTTGATGTGGTGTTGGGTATGGACTGGTTAGCCGCGAATGATGCGAATATCGTTTGCAACAAAAAGCTAATCAGGATTCAGTCACCTGAGGGGGATCCCATGGTGATTTATGGGGACCGCCGTAATAGAAAGAATAGCCTTATCTCTATGATTAGGGCTACTAAGTGCTTGAGGAAAGGGTGCCAAGGATTCTTGGCGTACGTGTTGGATGCCAAGAAGGAGAAGCGTGGGGTGGGTGATGTGCGAGTAGTAAACGAGTACCCGGGAGTATTTCCGGATGACTTAACAAGTCTACCTCCGGATCGTCAGATCGAGTTCAGAATTGATCTGGTGCCTGGAGCTGCACCGATTGCCCGCGCGCCGTATAGACTAGCACCGTCCGAAATGAAGAAAATGATGACTCAACTGCATGAGTTGTTGGAAAAGGATTCGTCAGACCGAGTACGTCTCCATGGTGTTGATCCAAACCCTCACTGATTTGATAATGACCCTCTCTTAAAAACTTAGTGAAAATTGTAAGTAAACAATATGTATCAGAGTTTCACTATCGCTGATAAGTACTAAGATCTTACAGTACCGCTGATAGGAACTCTCGCTCTTTAAATTAAACATTCAGCGAACACTGTTCACCATAATGCTCTGAGCCTGTTCAGTCCTTATGGTGATCGCTGATAAGTTAGTTGTTTACTTATGATCCCTGAAGACAAGTTTCACGTCAACAAAGGTTCTACGCTGAAGTCGAAGATCAAGCTCAAGAACCAGCGAAAAGTCTACTAATGAACTGATGCGGATAAGCGAAGACTCAGATTTGTCCACTCAACGTGAAGTATCAAGTACAAGACATCAGCTATCGCTGAACTTTATTATCTGCTGAATAGTAAATGATAATCACTGAATCAACGAAAGCTGATCATGAAGTCCTCCGTACAAAGTACTTTTGTCTTAACCTCCCTTGCACGCCACCGTACGAAATGTCAGAAAAGAACCTCCGAATATCTGAAATCGTACAACCACTCTGATACTACACTGTTCATCTTTACGGCTACTAAGGTTGTCAACCAAGGTCAATGACATGCAACCAACCAGCTGATGACAAGTATAAAGTGTATACTGACTTGCATTAAATGTATGCAGTATATAAAGAGATGAACTCACTTCTTTTGAAGTAACTTGCTAACTCTGGACAAGTTCAAATCTCTCTCAAGATAGGATTTTATTAGTGCAAGAAATCTTAGTGTTCCAACTTGTTTAGATTTAGGTTTATCCTTAATCTTGTTTCCGCAACAAGCTGTGAATTGTTAATGATTTATCAATAAACAATTTAGAAAAGTAAAATAGTGTGTTTGTATTCAACCCCCCCTTCTACATACTTGTATAGGCCTTTCGGGACCAACAAGTGGTATCAGAGCAGATTTGTTTAATCTCATAAACAAGATCTAATCTAAGATATTTCTCTTCTTTGCTATTATCTGAAAATGGCCTCCCATACAAACACAAATTATATAGACAATGGTTCTCTTGCAAAACCCCCTAGATTTTCCAGAGACAACTTCAACTTGTGGAAAAATAGGATGACACTCTTCTTAGAAGGTGTAGACCCTACTATACCTTACTATCTTGAGAACGGCCCACACATCCCTGTAACAATTGATCCTTTAGTTCCAGCCACTGCAACTAGAGCTGCTATTCCAGAAAGGCTGATTCCTAAAGAAATCCATCAGTGGACCGACGAAGATAAGAAGAAAGTGGCTATAGATACAAAAGCCAGATCCATACTATCCATGGCCCTTCCTGACGAAGTCTACCATTCCGTCATGAACCTGAAATCATCAAAAGCCATGTGGGACACAATATGTGTTCAGTATGAAGGAACGTCTGAAGTCCAGGACTCAAGAAAGATCAACCTGGTAAGACAATATGAAAGCTTCATTTCTGGTAAGAATGAAACTCTCTCTGAAGTTCACCAACGTTTTAATTGCTTAATTATAGATCTGAAAACTGTTGGTAAGGAATATTCTAACTTTGAAGTACTGACAAAGTTTCTAGAATGTTTACCTGAAAGCTGGGACAATTATTCCATGTGTCTCAAGCTGTCAAAGGATCTAAGATCAATGACCCTTGCTACCTTATATGGCACATTGCTGAATCATGAGCAATCTAGCCATCTTAAGAAGAATCTTGTAAAAGATTCCAAAAGCACCCCTGTTTCTTTAATCTCAGAGGAACCTTCTACTCAGCGACCCTCGGTCACTATCACTGAGTTAGAAAGTAACTCTGAAAGGTCATCAGACTCTGATTCTTCAGATGATGTTGAATACTTGGCTCTCCTAACTAAAAAGTTCAGGAGATTCGCCAAGAATAAAATGTTTAGAAAGAACAAAACTCTTTCCATAGCTGACAAGCCTAAGTCATCAGCTTTTGTTGATAAGGCTACTGCTACTTGTTTCAACTGCGAAAAGACAGGTCATTTCGCTAACGAGTGCAGGTCAAAGAAAATCATGAGACCTTCAGCTTTTACAAAGAAATCCTTTGTTCCAAGGAATAAAGATGACAAATACTCAAAGCTGAAGGAGAAGTATGCAAAGCTGAAAAGCTTTAAAAAGAAAGGAAAAGGCCTGATGGCTGACTTTGATTGGGCTGCTTCTGATGAAGAAGCCTCATCATCTGATTCTGAAGATGATGAAGGAAATCAATGTCTCATGGCTAAGATTGAAGAAGAGGAAGAAAGTTCAGACATTCCCTCTACTTCAACATCTGCCATTCAGGTTAAGAAGGGTATCTGGTATCTCGATAGCGGATGCTCTAGACACATGACTGGAAAGAAAAGCCTGCTCGCGGAATACAAGGAAGAGAAGGGTCCCTCTGTCACTTTCGGTGGAAATGGAAAAGGACACACCCGAGGGTATGGTGTACTTTCAAATGGTACAACATCCTTCAGAAGAGTCGCATATGTTGAAGGGCTGAAGCATAATCTTCTGAGCATCAGTCAGCTTTGCGACATGGATAACAAAGTGATTTTCACTAAGGAATCCTGCTTTTTCTCTGACAAAAAGGAGAAGATAGCTCTCAGAGGTTATCGTTTGGAAAATGTTTACGTTATAAACATGGACTCAACGACCACTGAGAACTCCTGTTTCTTCTCAAAAGAATCTTCTGATGTTAACTGGCTATGGCACAAAAGGCTCTCACATCTCAACTTCAAGACGCTGAATACTCTTTCCTCCAAAGAGTTAGTCACTGGTCTACCTCAACATTCATACGCCAAAGAGTCTTTATGTTCAGCGTGTGAAAAAGGGAAGTAGACCAAGGCAAGCTTTAAGTCAAAGCAAGTTTCCTCAGTGTCATCTCCTCTACAACTACTCCATATGGATTTGTTTGGCCCTGTTAACAAACAATCCATCGCTGGAAAGAAATATACGCTGGTCATAGTTGATGAATTCTCTCGTTACACATGGGTAATGTTTCTGCGTTCTAAGAGTGACACCCCTGAAGAACTCATCACCTTTGTTCGGAAGATGGAAACTCTGAACAATATGACTGTTCGCTCAATAAGGAGTGATCATGGAACTGAATTCAAAAACAGTTCTCTTGATTCCTTCCTTGAGAGCAAGGGTATTTCTCACAACTTTTCGTCAGTGAGAACACCACAACAAAATGGAGTCGCTGAAAGAAGAAATAGAACAATTATTGAAGCTGCACGTTCAATGCTCAACGATTCTCACCTGCCTACTCAGTTTTGGGCAGAAGCTGTCAACACCGCTTGTTTTACGCAAAACAGGTCGCTGATAGTTAAAAGATTCAAAAAGACAGCCTATGAACTTTTTCATGGGAGAAAGCCTTCAATCGGCTTTCTTCACATCTTTGGATGTCATTGTTTCATACTGAACAACAGAGATGCCCTTGGAAAATTTGATCCTAAGGCTGATGATGGAATCTTTCTTGGATACTCCTCAGTTTCCAAATCCTTCAGAGTCTTCAACCGAAGAAGACAAACTGTAGAAGAAACTATTCACGTCACGTTTGACGAATCCCGTTCAGCGAACTCTAAACCGACCGCTGATACAGAAGAACTGAATCAATGGATGTTTTCTCATCTTGGTGATTCAGAAGATATTCCCACTCCTCATGCTCACACCGTAGAAAATGATGGTCCTACTATCATTCCAGATATGCAGAATAGTGAAGCTGAAACATTTTGGGTCTCAGCTATTCCTATAAATACTATACCTGCAGTTGATCCAAATGTCTCAGAAATTCCATCTATTTCTCAGCAATCAGTGAATGAAGTGACAAATGCAAACATTCCTCTCTTAGCTGATAATCCAGAAGTAGCTGAAGCCTCATCTTCAGTTTCTCCAGTTCAGACTGAGTCAGCGACGTATGCTCCGGCTCAGCGATGGACTGTAAATCACCCAATCGATCAAATTCTTGGTGATCCCAACGCTGGTATTATGACCCGTAGAAGTGCAGGTAATATTTGTTTATTTGTTAACTTTATTTCTCTAACTGAACCAAAGAAAATAGATGATGCCCTCAGAGATCCAAACTGGGTCAGCGCTATGCAAGAAGAGCTGACTGAATTCGAAAGAAACAAAGTTTGGAAACTTGTTCGTAGACCAACTGACAAAACGGTGATAGGCACTAAATGGGTCTATCAAAACAAGTTGGACGAACATGGTACTGTAACTCGCAACAAAGCTCGTCTTGTTGCTCAGGGATACAGACAAGAGGAAGGCATAGATTATGACGAAACTTTTGCTCCAGTAGCAAGACTTGAATCTATTCGTCTTTTCTTAGCATATGCTGTACACAAAAACTTCACTGTACATCAGATGGATGTTAAGTCAGCATTTCTGAATGGAAAGCTGAATGAAGAAGTGTATGTGGAACAACCTCCAGGATTCTCAGATCCTAAGCGTCCAGGTTATGTTTATAAACTGGACAAGGCACTTTATGGCTTAAAGCAAGCTCCTCGTGCATGGTATGATACTCTCTCTACTTATCTCCATATTGAAAAATTTGAGCGAGGTAAGATTGACAAAACTTTGTTTTTTAGAAAAGTGAAAGGTCATATCATTTTAGTTCAAATATATGTTGATGACATTATATTTGGTTCTACTAACCCTGAGCTTTGTACTCGTTTCGCTGATAGAATGAAAGATGAGTATAAAATGAGCATGATGGGTGAACTAACATATTTCCTTGGTCTTCAGATTAAGCAAACTGAAAAAGGAACTTTTATAAATCAGGGAAAGTATGTTAAAGATATGCTGAAGAAATTCGAATTAACTGAAAGTTCAGCTATGAAAACCCCTATGGCACCACCGCTGATACTTGATAAGGACACAAAGGGTGTTCCTGTCAATGTCACGCTGTACCGTGGGATGATCGGCTCACTATTGTATCTTACAGCTAGCCGACCCGATATTATGTTTGCAACATGTCTGTGCGCACGATATCAAGCTGAACCTAAGATATCCCATATGAAAGCTGTAAAGCGAATCTTTCGATATCTTAAGGGTACATCGAATCTAGGTCTTTGGTATCCCAAAGACTCAGGATTCGATCTAACCGCCTATTCAGACAGTGATTTTGCAGGTTGCAAAATGGATAGGAAAAGTACCACAGGAGGATGTCAGCTCCTAGGTGGAAAGCTGGTAAGTTGGACAAGTAAGAAGCAAAACTCAGTGTCCACTTCCACAGCTGAAGCTGAATATGTAGCCGCTGGAAGCTGTTGTTCTCAGGTCTTGTGGATGAGAAATCATCTACTAGACTATGATCTTCAGCTCTCCAAAATTCCCATCTATTGCGACAGCACAAGTGCCATCGCTATAGCAAACAATCCAGTGCTACACTCAAAGACAAAACACATAGAAATCAGATATCATTTTATCAGAGATCATGTGATGAATGGTGATATAGAACTTCATTTTATCCCAACTGATTATCAGTTAGCTGATTTGTTTACCAAACCTCTTGATGAGACAAGATTCAACTTTCTCATCAGCGAGCTTGGAATGCTGAACTTTGAAGGGTAAAATCTTCAGCGGTTCACATTCGATCAGCGATACGTTTATACTTTCATGTATAACCTTCGGGATAAAATCAACTTGTATAATCCATTTCATCATCTTCTCTCTGAATAAACTTGGTTAAACTGATATCCAGGTATGTTTTCTCTCTCTGACAATCGCATGTAAATGCAAGATTTCAAAATAAATTGCATCGCTGAATATCTCTTCCTTAACAGCGATATTTTGAAAGTTCCTTGAACCTTCACTGATATTCTCTATTCAGTGATTCATGTTTTTCAAAAGAGTCCCTGAGTTTTCAAAACCTCAGAGACATCCTAAAAGAATGTGAAAGGACAGTTGTGACGTCATTGCAACGGATTACACTCGGCACGATTTCTTTTTGACACACGTTTGCACGTTTTGTTCAAACTTCCAATCAAATGCAAACACGTGTCCGTGTCATGATGAAAACCTTTTCCCGCTCAAGGTTTTCTCTCTCTAAAAATCCCTATATAAACAACTCTTGGTTTATATTTGTCTTTTACGCGAACAATCTTTCTCCGCAAGAAAAGAATCCTCTGTTGCATTTGTGCTCTCAAAAACCTCAAGAACTGTTCATCATCTTCTTCATCAAAACTTCAAGGTTAATATGTTCTTATCTTTTATCAAATGCGTATAACTTGTTTTCGATCTTCTCTTTGTTTTAACAAGATCAAACAAAAGAACTTTGTAAAATAAAATCATTTCTTTCATGGTTTTATGAACACAACCATTTCATGGTTGTTCTTGAAGTTTTAAATCTAAATCTTAAACTTGTTCTTCATTCGTATCCATTTTTCTTTTAGAAACTGGAATACAAGACTTTATGGGTTTTACTTTTCTTTTAAAAATCAAGAAAAACCCTAATCTTCATTAAGACATTTTTTGTCTGAATGAAATGGACAAAATTCGAAAAATCTTAACGGAAATTTCTTTCCACATTAAGATAATTCTTATTTGTTAACATCTTTGGTTGAACTGAGAATACAGTAAAATGGCGACTTCAAAGCTGAATGTTACCGCTGAGTCCATCTCCACTGACTCTGAGGAAATGGACGTCTTCAAAGCCCCTCAGGTTAAGTTCGAGCTGGATCAACTCGATTGGACTAAGGCCAACAACCTCTCAGCTCTTCTCGAGTTTCCTCCTCGGAAGCAAGTATCACATCTGGACGATGCTGTGAGTTTTCTAAAGAACAGCCCCATCTACACAGCCCTGACCATAACACCTCCTGCCAGTCAGCGGCTCTTATCCGGGTTCTGGTACTCTGCCAGACACACTGAGCTACCCTCTGCCAAAGATCCATCCAAAACCATAGACTGCATACTCAGCGATACTGAGTATGGCACCATCAAGATCACACCCGCCATAATCCGCAACGCCCTGAACTTCCCAAATGCTACCAAAGAAAAACCCTTCATTCCATTCCCTGACCATAAAAAGCATGCTGACAGAGAAGCAATCATTGCTTTCCTTGACGCAATGGGTTATATCTGGGATATTGGAAGGGACAAGAAGCCTGAGAAGAAACTGACGCTGATAAAGAAATCCAAGATGCCCAACGAGATGAATTTCATCTTCGTTCACCTGATCAGCTGCATGACAGCAAAATCCGGATCTTCTGATCAAGCCGCCCAACCTCAGCAGCCCATGGGATACGCACTGCTGAAAGGTCTAAACATTGACTGGGCCTCCATTATTTATGATGATCTGATTCAACGTGTCGATTCTAACGCTGACAGACCAGCATGGGTTCCTTACCCACGATTCATCAGCGCCATCTTTCAATATGGCCTGAAGGACAGCTATCCTGAAGAGGGTGATCTGAAACTTTCTCAGATTGGCCCTAAGGTTCTCGACTTCAAGCCTGTCGCCAATGAGGTACGTCTCTCTACGCTTCTCACTCTTCTAAATTCTCCGCTTTCTGTGGCTCCTTCAGTGACAATACCCATCGCTGATACCCCGGCCACAAAATCCTCTCCTTCTAAGAAAAGGAAACCCTCACACACCCAACTTGATTCCAAAAGGATCAAGAAAACCAAGGAGCAACCCCAGCAATTCCATGCTGAAGACTCCTCAGCTCATTCTGAAGAGCTGAAGGAAAGTTCCGTGGTACGCTCTGCCACACCCGTGCAAGCCATCCCTCCAATCCAGACTTCGGCGTCTCTAAACGCTGAGGTTAGAAACTTGGAAACTACCCAACCTCCCTCAGTCTCTCAAAAGACTGATGAAGTGATTGTCAGCGATTCCAACGCTGAACTCAGAACCCGAACCCAAATCTTAACCTTCGCTTCTCCCTCCACTCACTTGGACACTCCTCCAGCGAACACTGGAGATGCCATCATTCCCGAAGCCACCGCTGACGCTTCTCAACAAATGATGAAGAAAGGACCTGCAGAGATCACCATTCCTCACCGTACTTTCGAAGAGGATATGGAACATTATTCAGGAACTTGCAACTTTGACGAGTTCATCAATCCTCCTGCAGGTACAAATCCCACCTTAAACACTGTAACTAAACCTGAAACTTCTGAGCTTTCCTTTGTTCACAAGTACTTATATGTTACAGGTCCTAATTTGGGAGACATCAACGCCTCTCTGAAGTCCGTGGAAACAAAGCTGACCAGTCTCACCACCACACTCTCCAACAACTCAACAGCTGTAACAAACGCTGGAGAGAATTTGACAAAGCTGACAACGGTGGTGGAGAAGAAAGATTCCACTGAAGACATCAAGAGTCTTGATAAGACGCTCAGCGATTTTGCCAAGGTGCTCTCTGACATCTACACTGACTACACAAGCCTCAAAACATCAGTTTCGACCATGTCCAGCGAAGTAACAACGCTGAAGACATCGATTGAAAAACTCGAGGGTGATATGTCAGAGGTCAAGACTGACTTAGGCTCTGTAAAGACCAACGTTGGTTCTATGAAGACGATGATCGAGACGCTGGTAAACAAGGCAAATAGTCCAGCTCCTGCTCCTGCCCCTGTCCCTATTTTGGAATCTTTCACAGAGGAGGATCGCACAGAGCTGAAGAAAATCACGCCTGCTATTTCTGGCCTAGAAGACAGAATAGCAAAGCTTGAAGGTTTTGTGTAAATCTTTGGCCCAGAAGACAGAGATAACACCAATGCTGAGTCTGCCCATTCCTCCCCCAGTCATCATGAGAAAGAGGGGGAGAAGAGCGCTGAACATACCGGAGAGAAGAGCGCTGAAAATCTTGAGAAAAGCGCTGAAGATCTGAACAAAAGCGCTGAAGACCTTTCCCATGATGAATCTATCAGGGGAGAGAGGAATGAAGATCTGACCGCTGGACCTCAGGGAGATGAAAACCCTGAGGGAACCGAGAAGCTCGCCTCTGTATCTGAGGGGGAGCAACTCGAAGAAGATGCTGAGGAATCCAAAGCAGAAGAAGAAGACATCTACATCCCTGAAGATGAACCATCCTCCTCTCCAAGGAAGGATGATGATGATGATGATGAAGATGACGATGATTTCTGTATCGTCAAACCTGCCCCAAGGATCAAAGCTCTTAAAGGATTTTCAATAAAAGAACCATCAGGGGAGAAGACAAAGACAAAGCCCTCAGCCTCTGGCGCTGAGAAAAGCAAAGACAAAGGCCTCGCTGAAGATGAAAATCTGGCGATCTTGTTTGAAAAGCCGGTTTGTCAGGTACACTAGAACTTTACTTTTTCTTTCCCTGAACTTCTCAATACACAATCAGCTCTCTACTCAACAACCTCTCTACACATCCACATTCTTTTTCTATCTTTTCTACCCAAGTTCTTCTACCCAGTTCTTATCTGTAAGATCGCTGCGTTTCAGCTAGTCCTCTCCCCTGTTTGAGGATGTCGCTGAAGGTTCTACTATTGCGACTTCACAAATAAAGCCAGCTGCTGCTGATGAAATAATCCCAGTCTTTGATTTGATCTCTGAGACTGATGAACCAGAAGAACAACCTCTCACACACAATAAGAGACCTTCCTCAGCTCCTCAAAGGCTGAGTGAAGAGGATCAAAAGAGAAGAGAAGAAATAATAAAGCGATTCGAGGATCAGCGAATCATTCTAAGGCCTGATCAACTGCCTTCAGTTCCTCCTAAGTTCAGAATTTCAAAAGCTGAATACCAGGAACACCTTAGAGCTGAACGCCTCATTGCTGAAAGGAAGGAAGATGAAGAGAAAGACAGATAATAGGCCATCAAGCTCACTCAAGAATCTGTCAAAGAGCCCAAGCTGAAGCGTGTTCCCATTCAAATCCAATGAAAGCTGTGGGAAGAAGCCCAGAAGATCGTGGAAAAGAAAACTGAAGTTTCTCAGACCACCCTGATCTGGTGTAAAGAGAAAATTCACTTCAGATATCGTCCAGCGAAGATCAACAAGGTATTCATCTCTGGAAGAACCTCTATCGGAGTACCTATTGTTGACATCAAACTGTTCAGAGAAGATGGCAAATCTGAAACCTTTCGCGCTGACACTGTAAAAAGGTATGGTCTCTCTGAATGGCTGGAGATGAGGTTAGCTATCCAATCATCACAATCTAAGTACAAGGATCATTTCGAAAAGCTGATAAACAGACAGATCGACTTGATATCTTCTTGTGTGGATATTCCTCCTGTTCCTGATCTAAAGCCGAAAAGAAAAAGGGGCTCTCCAAGGAAGAAACGTCAAGATTCAAACTCAGGACCTGTCATACGAAATGAAACTGGAATTGGTTTCTCTCGCGCTGAAGTGCTTGGTCCTGATCCTGATCTATCTGCCCTTGACATCTCTTTGCCACCATGTGAACTTTTCGTCCCTGGTAAAGTCACCAGTAATCCTTATGGAATATTCTTTCTTGACTATGATGGACGTAAATGCTTTCAACGGATCGCTGAGCTTCCAATCACTCCAATCGAACAGCTCAGAGATCTCATCTACTGGTGTGACTTCAGAAAGGACATTCAGGCACGACACCTAAAACCCTTGATTTTTCAAGAAGCGCTAAACAAAAGAAAACGAGGTGTAACGGTTCCTGACTGGATGATCCCCACTGAAAAGACGACCCTTGATGAACTTCTCATTAAGGAAGAACCTTTTGAAAACTGATATAATCTCCTTTTTCTCTATTGTATCAGTTATCCTTCTGTACTTGTAATTTATTTCGCTTGTACTTGTAATCTTTCTGTTCTTCATTGTAACCCGATTCAAAGATTTAAAGAAAGATTTCAGCGAATGTACTTTACTCCATCAGTACTGAAAAGATCCCAGAAAACAGTAAAAGGGACAAATATTTTATGAGTTCCTTTTATCCTTATGTTTTCATTAAATAGCAATTTTCTTTGTTGCTATGTCATAATCAAATAGGGGGAGATTGTTGATCCAAACCCTCAGTGATTTGATAATGACCCTCTCTTAAAAACTTAGTGAAAATTGTAAGTAAACAATATGTATCAGAGTTTCACTATCGCTGATAAGTACTAAGATCTTACAGTACCACTGATAGGAACTCTCGCTCTTTAAATTAAACATTCAGCGAACACTGTTCACCATAATGCTCTGAGCCTGTTCAGTCCTTATGGTGATCGCTGATAAGTTAGTTGTTTACTTATGATCCCTGAAGACAAGTTTCATGTCAACAAAGGTTCTACGCTGAAGTCGAAGATCAAGCTCAAGAACCAGCGACAAGTCTACTAATGAACTGATGCGGATCAGCGAAGACTCAGATTTGTCCACTCAACGTGAAGTATCAAGTACAAGACTTCAGCTATCGCTGAACTTTATCATCTGCTGAATAGTAAATGATAATCGCTGAATCAACGAAAGCTGATCATGAAGTCCTCCGTACAAAGTACTTTTGTCTTAACCTCCCTTGCACGCCACCGTACGAAATGTCAGAAAAGAACCTCCGAATATCTGAAATCGTACAACCACTCTGATACTACACTGTTCATCTTTACGGCTACTAAGGTTGTCAACCAAGGTCAATGACATGCAACCAACCAGCTGATGACACGTGTAAAGTGTATACTGACTTGCATTAAATGCATGCAGTATATAAAGAGATGAACTCACTTCTTTTGAAATAACTTGCTAACTCTGGACAAGTTCAAATCTCTCTCAAGATAGGATTTTATTAGTAATCTCCATATCTTTCTTAGTGCAAGAAATCTTAGTGTTCCAACTTGTTTAGATTTAGGTTTATCCTTAATCTTGTTTCCGCAACAAGCTGTAAATTGTTAATGATTTATCAATAAACAATTTAGAAAAGTAAAATAGTGTGTTTGTATTCAACCCCCCCTTCTACAAACTTGTATAGGCCTTTCGGGACCAACACATGGGGAGCGCCTGTGCTCTTCGTGAAGAAGAAGGACGATACTATGCGAATGTGCATAGATTACCGAGAACTCAACAAGGTCACGATGAAGAATAAGTATCCGATCCCGAGGATTGACGACCTGTTCGATCAGTTACAAGGAGCCAGTTATTTCTCCAAGATAGATTTGAGGTCAGGGTATCATCAACTCAAGGTGAGGGAGGAGGATGTGCCGAAGACGACATTCAGGACCAGGTATGGACACTACGAATTCTTGGTGATGTCGTTCGGGCTAACCAACGCCCCAGCAGCATTCATGGACCTAATGAATAGGGTATGCCAACCCTATTTAGACCAGTTCGTGATAGTGTTCATAGATGATATCCTGATATTTTCAAGATCGGAAGAAGAGCACGAAAGCCACCTTCGTACAATCCTCGAGTTATTGAAGCAAGAGAAGTTGTATGCGAAGTTTTCCAAGTGCGAGTTTTGGCTGAGGGAGGTGCAATTTCTCGGACACGTGGTGTCTGAGAAGGGAATGATGGTTGACCCGGCAAAGATTGAAGCCATTCGTGATTGGGAACAGCCTAGGAATCCATCAGAAGTTTGTAGTTTCCTCGGACTGGCGGGGTACTACCGGAAGTTCATCAAGGACTTCTTGCGTATTGCCACGCCACTGACTTCTTTGACCAAGAAGAATGTCAAATTCGCCTGGTTGGAGAAGCAAGAAGAAGCCTTTCAGAAACTAAAGGAGATGTTGAGCAGTGCTCCGGTGTTGTCGTTACCGGACGATCCTGATGACTTCGTGGTGTTCAGTGACGCGTCGAAGCTCGGCTTGGGATGCGTACTCATGCAACGAGGTAAAGTGATCGCTTATGCCTTGTAAAGCCCGTACCCCGGTATGTAATTTCTTTTATTAATTCTTTTCTTTTAAGTTGGATTTAATGTGGTTTCCATTAGCGGGGTTAGTCGAACCGGACCAAAAAGTTAAATGAGTCAACCTTTTTGGGTTTTTGCAAGGAAAGGAAAGTTGAGGGGCTAATTGGGGCATTTCACCAAAGTTTGGCAAGGGATCAGCCAAGAGACCCTCCCTTCCTCTTCCCCTTCGGTTTCATGCTAATAACTCCCCAAGAACCCTTTAGTCATTCCCCCCTCCCCCTTTTGGTGGTGTTCGGCCGAGAGAGAGGGAAACCGGAGAGAGAGAGAGGGAAATCGAGAGGGAAAGGGAGTGAGGTCGCCGGCGAGAGGAGAGAGAGGGAGAGTGTTCACCGGAGAGTGAGAGACGCCGGGAAGGAGAGGAACGCCGCTGCTTGCTACCGGAATCGAGAAGAAGGAGGAGTTGCAGCGAGGTAATCGTTCGTTTTCCTTTCCGTGTCTTTTCGTTTTGTTCGTCGCGAGAATACCGCCAGCCACCACCACCGCCGGAGGCGGCAGTGGGTGGTGCATGGTTTTGTTCAGCCCATGTTAACCCTAATTCAGTAAGTCATGTTTCTTCGTGGGTCTGTTTGGATTAAGATAACTTATTGGGTTCAAGTTCAAAAGTTATCATTTTATGTAAATCGTGCAGTTTCTGCCCTGTTTTGTATAAGCTATATCTTCTGTTAGGAATGTCGGATTGGGATGGAACTGGTGCCAAAAGTTCCCATTCTGAGTCTAGTAACTTTTATATGTTTTGTGGAAAAACCAGTTCGGGCCATAGCTAGTGTCAAATTGCCATTTTATACGGACAGGTCCTGTTTTAGCTGCTCTGAGAGGTGTTTTTGTAAAATTCATATAGAGTGCTAGGAATATCGTTAGGACGCGTGCGATACGTCCCTGGAACCGTAAGACATTGAACTTCCTGAATGTGGAATTAGATTTTTGGTTTGATCAGTTTAGCAGGGGTAAAATGGGTCCCGAACAGACCTGCGTTTTTAGTATAAAAGCTGGATTTTTAGTTTTGTTAAACTAGTAAAAGTGTCGTGAGTTGGGACCTTCCGTTGACGTTCTTAGTGCGTATTTAGGTTGGAAAAAGTGAGGAAGGTTGACGTACTGGTGTTGCGGCTCGGGAGCGCGTCACGTTGTTTTGAGGTGAGTTCTCTCACCGCGTAGTTAGGAATTTCATGCATATCGTTATTTTGTGTTACGTGTTATTATGTGTTATTACGTGTTTACGTGAATTAGTTGGGAAGTGATATCTAGTTGTGATCTGTTGAATGTGTATGTGAATTATGTATGCTTGTGTACACCTCAGTGGGACTGGGGGGCTCGGTGGGACCGAGGGCTCGGTGGGACTGAGCTTGTATCAATGTCTTTACTCGGTGGGACCGAGGGCTCGGTGGGACCGAGGGCTCGGTGGGACTGAGCTTGTATCAATGTCTTTACTCGGTGGGACCGAGGGCTCGATGGGACTGAGCTTGTATCGATATATTTTTGGTGTGCTCGGTGGGATCGAGGTTCGTATTTATACGCTAATTGTTATGTGGATTTATATCCGTGGTGATGGTGATGTTGCCTACTGGCGAGTAGGGGTGATATACGTGGGGTTGCTACCTGCGTGTGTGATAGGATTCACTAAGCGTTTAGCTTACCCTTTTCCCAATATGTTGTGATTTCAGGTGCGAGCGGCAGTCGGGCTTGACGGTACACACACTAGGCGCAGAGTGTCAAGAATTGTTTAAGTTTCATTTCCAAACCTTTGGATTTTATTTTATGAAATTTCCGCTGCATAAACTTTATTGACTGTTCGAGTTAACGACGTTAACTTCATTTGAGTTACGAATTATTAAATTGTGATTGTTTTATAATGAAATGCATGTTTTTAAAATTTAAAATTTCTTGTAATTTTTGGGACGTTACAACTTGGTATCAGAGCACAGCTTGAGTGAATCAAACACATCTCGGTGTGTTTGGTCTCAAGTTGCGGCTATGAAGTTTTTTAAACTCTCTTATTAAAATCTTTGAAAATAAATGAACGGAGAAAGCTCGTTTGGGAAACGGTGATCGTGGGCGCAGTGTGTACAGTCAGCCGACGCCAATTGGGAAGGTACAACACTTAGTGTATTTATTGCTTTCTAGGCATAGGGTATGCATGCTAGATTGCCGAGGTTGTTTACACTGTACTGTACGATGACTGCTTGCTAGTAGGAATCAATGCTAGTTATAGTAGGTTGTCAAGTGAAGGCCCTATAGGTTGCAAGCAGTAAGAATCATATAGCCTTAGAATATTTGATTTAGTTCTATTGCGCAGCCCTTGTTTGAGTCCAACCGTTCTAGGATAGAATCTTGTATTCGAATGTCTATTTGATTGACGCTGCGTGCGACTGGGTATTCGCGAGGCAACTCGTTATGGCTAACAGGGATTCCGTTGTAGCAAGAGTAGTGGGATGAGATGAAATTCCTAGTGAGCTGGGAATAGCGTTTACATATGAGTACGTATGCTAGATTGCTTTCTAAGAACATAGGAGTATGTATGCTAGATTGCTTACGTGGATTTTGTGGTACTGTATACTTGTTACTTGCTATTAGGAACTTATGCTAACTTTGATAGGTCGTTAAGCGAATGCACTATAGGTTGTATGCAGTAGGAACTGAATAGCCTTAGAATGTTGGATTTAGTTCTATTGCGCAGCTCTTGTTTGCGTCCAACCGTTGTAGGATAGAATCTTATATTCGAATGTCTATCTGGTTTCCACTTTATACGACTATGCGTTCACGAGGCGACTCGTCAGGGCTAGTGGGGGTTCCGTTCTAGCAAGGGTGGTGGGGTATTACGACTTTTCTAGGGAGCTAGGAAAAGTGTTTGCATATGCCGGAATGGGCATATGTGTTTGTTTGTGGTAAGCAACTACTTGGACGTCCCGGGACAGGACTCGAAACGAGTAAGGATAGGTGTGAAGGGTAGTAGCAGAGCTCTTACTATCTGAAGCACATGATCCGTGCTCGAGTCGGGGAAAGTCACGGAGAATCCGAAGAGTTGAGTGTGAGCGTAGTTAGCAGGTTTTAATGTGTGCTAGTAGCTCGTTAAGGAGGAACAACAATGTTGATCCAGATGCTGATGCTGGAATTATTGCTGATCAGATTCGTGAGATGTTTGCGGTCGAGGTGACGCATATTTTGAGGAGGCGATCCCCGAAATTATTACCGCCATTCGTGATGAGGTAATAGTGTCGATGGAGGAGCGCATCGCGGCGATTCCACCCCCTGCGGGTGGGTAGCCCCGAACAAGAGGGTCGGGATCGGTTATAGAGTGCACATTCCTTACCGGTGGTTGTCCTGCGAACTAGAAGGTTCGCTTCGCGGTGAATCTGTTACGAGACGGAGCGAAGGATTGGTGTGCTATTGCTTTGACGCTTAACGGGCGCACTACTTGACATGGGAAGAGTTCATCGTATGTTTCGTGTAGAGCATGTGCCTCTAGTGGAGATGGAGAGGAGTGCCAAAGAGTTCTTGGAGCTCTATCAGACTGCGGAGGCCATAAAGGAGGTGAACCAAAAGTTTACGGAAATGACATTATTCTATCCTTAGCATGCTGCTTTTGAGGACATGAAGAGGACACGGTGCAAGGATATGTTACGTACCAAGATCAGGGAGTTCGTGAGTACCGCGCAGTATGCTTCACTTGCTGTAGTGATGGAGGCGGCCTGAGGTAGAGTTCGTCAACTGGGAGTGGATGAGGCACAAGCTACGTATAAAGTGGTGACAGGTACGTTCTTGGTTAACTCGGTGCTTGCTGTGGTGACGATTGATAGCGGGGCTACTCATCCTTCCGTGTCTCACATAGTCAGTGAGTGGTTGGGGCCGAGTTGTAGGACGGTTAGGCTGTCCACTTATGGTTGCAGTTGCTGAAGACAGGACCTTGACGGTTACTGACGTGTACCGGGGGTGCACTTTGGAGATCGCTGGTGTGAGGTTCCCGATTGATTTGATTCCGATCGCTATGCGGGAGTTGTGCGTGACTGTGGGCATGGATTGGATGGATGCGTATGATGCGGAGATTGTTTGTGGTCGCAAACAAGTACGAGTTCGAACCCCAAGCGAGGGAGAAATGCTAGTTCAGGGCGGCTTGCCCAGGCGGACCTCATCGATATGTTCGGCTGCGAGGGCTCGGAGGTACTTGCAGCACAGTGGTCAGGGATTTTTGGCGTATGTGATCGACACGCGCGTCGACGGAGAGAAGAAGTCTGTGGAGGATGTGCCAGTTGTACGGGAGTTTGCTGACGTATTTTCCCGAGGAGTTACCGGGTATACCTCCCGAGCGACAGGTAGAGTTCCACGTTGATGTGTTTCCGGGTGCTGCTCCGGTGGCCAAGGCACCTTACCGCCTGACTCCACCGGAAATGAAGGGGTTGTACACTTCGTTGCAGGAACTTATCGAAAAGGAGTTCATCAAGCCGAGTTGTCCACTGTGGGGAGCCCCGATTCTGTTTGTGAAAAAGAAAGACGGGTCCCAACGGATGTGTATAGACTACCGTGAGTTGAATAAGCTTACGGTGAAGAATCGTTATCCTCCGCCAAGGATCGATGACTTGTTCGATCAGCTTCAGGGAGCCTCGTGGTTCTCTAAGGTTGATTTGAGATCGGGGTATCATCGGATGCGGGTGAGGAGAGAGGATACGGAGTAGACGGCCTTTCGTTCACGTTATGGCCATTTACAAGTTGGTGGTGATGCCTCTCGGGCTCACCAATGCACCCGCAGCGTTCATGGACCTCATGAACCGGGTATGTAGCCCTATGTGGGATCGATCGGTGATCGTGTTCATCGACGATATTCTTGTGTAATCGAAGTCGAAGGAAGAGCATGAGATGCATTTGCGAGAAGTTTTGGAAGTTTGAGGCGGGAGAAGCCGTATGCTAAGCTCTCCAAGTGTGAGTTCTGGTTACGAGAGGTCCACTTTCGAGGGCATGTCGTGAACCAGAATGGTATTATGGTGGATCCGGCCAAGATTACGACTGTGATGCGGTGGGAAGTGCCAAAGACTCTCACTGAAGTACGGAGTTTTCTTGGGTTAGCAGGGTACTTCCGGAGATCCATTCAGGATTTCTCCAAGATTGCTTTACCGATGACCCGATTGACGAATCTGCGGCTTTTAGTTGGGGTGAAGAGCAGCAGAGGGCTTTGAGGAGCTACGCAGGCGTTATGCGAGGCTCCGATGTTGACTTTGCCAGATGGTATGTAAGATTTGGTGGTGTTTGCTCTCAAGATTTGGAGGCACTATTTGTATGGCGTCAAGTGTATACACTAACCATAAAAGCCTCCAGTACTTGATGACCGGTAAAACCTCAACATGCGTCAGAGGAGGTGGCTTGACGTGGTCAAGGATTAGGATGGTGAGATACTTTACCACCCCGGTAAAGCGGATGTTGTTACGGACGCACTTAGTCGACATCTGGATGGTGAGCCACTGTGGGGCTTGTGTCAACGGTTAACAGTGGTTGCACCTCTTCTCGAGTCGATAGGTAGTGCTCAAGAGGTGGCAGTTTTGGAGGAAAATGCCAAACGCGAGAGAGTTTCGGGGGAAATTCCGAATTTTGTCCGTGATAGTCATGGGTCAATTGCTCGGTCTTAATGGTCGGTTGGGTATCTCGGGGTGGGACTCCGGTATTCATGTGTTATGACCTTGACTTTCCAGTAGGCACTAAGAGGATACAATCTTGGGCACTTACCTGAGAGGTAGCTCCGATGTGCCGGGACTTGAGACGTACCTGAGAGGTAGGCGTTGGGGTGTAACTAGGCTTCGTAGAGCGAGTGTGAAAGATACGTCAATAGTGGAAGGTTGGGTATCCCACGCGTGTGGGTACTGTAGGCCGAATAGTATCGGTTAGGGAATGATGCCCTTTGTAATAAAGAGGATAAATGCGTAGAATTTTTGAGGTAAATAGTATACTTAGGTGTCGACTTTTGGGCTTGAGGCCAAATGCCTTAGTGTAATTGGGGAATTGTAGCCGATTTTAAGGAAATTATGTTGATGGTAGTAGTAATCCTGAGATGTTTGCTTGTGGTGAATGGTTATGGTGGAATGACCTTCTTGGATGATTATAAGTTTACTGGTTTGATGACCCGGGTGAAATAAATTTTGGGAGTCTATTAGAACTCGTGGAAGTTAATCGGCAGTAATGGTAGGAATGATCGGATTCGAGTATCCGGTAGGGTATATTGGTGAGCACCTTCAGAATGGTTAGAGCTTGAAAGTTGAATCGGGATATGCGGAACATCTAAGGATGGTAGTCAACCGAAGTCGTTTGACTAGGAATGAATCCAGTTGTTGGAGTGTTCTTCCGATCATAATTTCGGTGTCCTTGAAGGAGTTTTGTTAGTAAGAAAAGTATTCGAGAACTATTCCGAGTTATTCGCCGGTCTAGACTTCGAGGACGAAGTCTAATCCAAGTGGGGGAGAGTTGTAAAGCCCGTACCCCGGTATGTAATTTCTTTTATTAATTCTTTTCTTTTAAGTTGGATTTAATGTGGTTTCCATTAGCGGGGTTAGTCGAACCGGACCAAAAAGTTAAATGAGTCAACCTTTTTGGGTTTTTGCAAGGAAAGGAAAGTTGAGGGGCTAATTGGGGCATTTCACCAAAGTTTGGCAAGGGATCAGCCAAGAGACCCTCCCTTCCTCTTCCCCTTCGGTTTCATGCTAGTAACTCCCCAAGAACCCTTTAGTCATCCCCCCCTCCCCCTTTTGGTGGTGTTCGGCCGAGAGAGAGGGAAACCGGAGAGAGAGAGAGGGAAATCGAGAGGGAAAGGGAGTGAGGTCGCCGGCGAGAGGAGAGAGAGGGAGAGTGTTCGCCGGAGAGTGAGAGACGCCGGGAAGGAGAGGAACGCCGCTGCTTGCTACCGGAATCGAGAAGAAGGAGGAGTTGCAGCGAGGTAATCGTTCGTTTTCCTTTCCGTGTCTTTTCGTTTTGTTCGTCGCGAGAATACCGCCAGCCACCACCACCGCCGGAGGCGGCAGTGGGTGGTGCATGGTTTTGTTCAGCCCATGTTAACCCTAATTCAGTAAGTCATGTTTCTTCGTGGGTCTGTTTGGATTAAGATAACTTATTGGGTTCAAGTTCAAAAGTTATCATTTTATGTAAATCGTGCAGTTTCTGCCCTGTTTTGTATAAGCTATATCTTCTGTTAGGAATGTCGGATTGGGATGGAACTGGTGCCAAAAGTTCCCATTCTGAGTCTAGTAACTTTTATATGTTTTGTGGAAAAACCAGTTCGGGCCATAGCTAGTGTCAAATTGCCATTTTATACGGACAGGTCCTGTTTTAGCTGCTCTGAGAGGTGTTTTTGTAAAATTCATATAGAGTGCTAGGAATATCGTTAGGACGCGTGCGATACGTCCCTGGAACCGTAAGACATTGAACTTCCTGAATGTGGAATTAGATTTTTGGTTTGATCAGTTTAGCAGGGGTAAAATGGGTCCCGAACAGACCTGCGTTTTTAGTATAAAAGCTGGATTTTTAGTTTTGTTAAACTAGTAAAAGTGTCGTGAGTTGGGACCTTCCGTTGACGTTCTTAGTGCGTATTTAGGTTGGAAAAAGTGAGGAAGGTTGACGTACTGGTGTTGCGGCTCGGGAGCGCGTCGCGTTGTTTTGAGGTGAGTTCTCTCACCGCGTAGTTAGGAATTTCATGCATATCGTTATTTTGTGTTACGTGTTATTATGTGTTATTACGTGTTTACGTGAATTAGTTGGGAAGTGATATCTAGTTGTGATCTGTTGAATGTGTATGTGAATTATGTATGCTTGTGTACACCTCAGTGGGACTGGGGGGCTCGGTGGGACCGAGGGCTCGGTGGGACTGAGCTTGTATCAATGTCTTTACTCGGTGGGACCGAGGGCTCGGTGGGACCGAGGGCTCGGTGGGACTGAGCTTGTATCAATGTCTTTACTCGGTGGGATCGAGGGCTCGGTGGGACTGAGCTTGTATCGATATATTTTTGGTGTGCTCGGTGGGACCGAGGTTCGTATTTATACGCTAATTGTTATGTGGATTTATATCCGTGGTGATGGTGATGTTGCCTACTGGCGAGTAGGGGCGATATACGTGGGGTTGCTACCTGCGTGTGTGATAGGATTCACTAAGCGTTTAGCTTACCCTTTTCCCAATATGTTGTGATTTCAGGTGCGAGCGGCAGTCGGGCTTGACGGTACACACACTAGGCGCGGAGTGTCAAGAATTGTTTAAGTTTCATTTCCAAACCTTTGGATTTTATTTTATGAAATTTCCGCTGCATAAACTTTATTGACTGTTCGAGTTAACGACGTTAACTTCATTTGAGTTACGAATTATTAAATTGTGATTGTTTTATAATGAAATGCATGTTTTTAAAATTTAAAATTTCTTGTAATTTTTGGGACGTTACATGCCTCCCGGCAGTTGAAGGATCACGAGGTCCGATATCCTACGCATTATTAAGAATTAGCGGCGGTAGTTTTTGCCCTGAAGATTTGGCGGCATTACCTGTACGGGACAAAGTGCCAGATCTTTACGGACCACAAGAGCTTATGTCATCTCTTTGACCAAAAGGAGTTGAATATGCGCCAAAGAAGATAGATCGAATTGTGACCGACTACGACTGTAAGATTGATTATCATCCAGGAAAGGCAAACGTAGTGGCGGACGCTTTGAGCCGTAAGGCACGAAGTAAAACCCCCAGTATTGTGGCCATGAGGGCTGAGGTGACAAATCTCAAGAAGGAAAGAATGGTAGGGAAAGCGTCCTCGTTAGTGGAAGATAGTCGAGGGGTGAAGTGTCTCTGTGGGAAGATCTGGGTTCCGAAACTCGGAGACCTTCGAAAGCTGATTTTGGAAGAAGCACATAAATCAAAGTACACGATTCACCCCGGAACTAACAAGATGTACGGAGATCTACGACGAGAATATTGTTGGCCGGGAATGAAAAAGGCCGTAGCTCATTTTGTAGAAACTTGTATAACGTGTTCATGAGTAAAGATTGAGCATCAACGACCATTCGGGAAGCTTCAGTCGTTAGAGATACCTATGTGGAAGTGGGATCAAATTACGATGGACTTCGTAACCCACTTGCCTAAGACCCCAAAGGGTTATGACGCCATATGGGTGATTGTGGTCCACCTCACAAAGTCGGCGCACTTCTTGCCTATTCGGGAGTCTTACTCGATGGAGCAGTTAGCCAAGTTGTATATTGATGAAATTGTAACCCGTCATGGAGTGCCATCGTCGATAGTATCTGATCGAGATAGCAGATTTACCTCCACGTTTTGGAGGAGTTTCCAAAGAGAAATGGGATCGCAGATCAAGATGAGTACCGCTTATCATCCTCAGACCGACGGTCAGAGTGAGAGAACGATCCAGACGTTAGAAGACATGTTAAGGGCATACGCTTTGGATTTCCAAGGCTCATGGGAGAAACATCTGCCATTGATCGAGTTTGCTTATAATAATAGCTATCACTCGAGCATCAAGGCAGCACCATTTGAAGCACTCTATGGAAGAAAATGCCGGACACCTTTGTGTTGGAACGAAGTAGGAGAAAGGCAGTTGGCCGGACCAGAAACTGTACAGTTGACTTCGGACAAGATTGTCCAAGTGCGAGAAAGATTGAAGGTCGCTCGCGACCGTCAGAAGAGTTATGCGGATGAAAGACGAAAGGATATAGAATTTCGGGTTAGGGATTTTGTTTTGTTAAAGGTATCCTCGTGGAAAGGAGTCGTACGGTTTGGGAAACGGGGGAAGCTAAGCCCACGTTACATCGGACCGTTTGAGATTACCGAACGAATTGGGGAAGTGGCATATAGGTTGGACCTACAGGAAGAATTGAGCAGTATTCATAATGCGTTTCATGTGTCTAATCTTAGGAAGTGTTTAGCCGACATGACCAAAGCGGTGCCGTTAAATGACATAAAAGTAGATGAGAAATTAAATTTTGTAGAAGAACCCGAAGCCATCACGGATGTTAAGGTGAGGAAGTCACGGAGCAAGGAGACCAAGCTAGTAAAGGTTCAATGGCGGCACCGTAAGGGTCCAGAGGCGACCTGGGAGTTGGAGTCGGAGATGAAAGCTAGATACCCGCATCTTTTCCAATAAGGAATTCCGGGGACGGAATTATTTTAAGGGGGGAGTGTTGTAACGACCGGGTTTTCTTTTTTAAGTATGGGAGTCTAGTGGCCAATTTGTAAGAAATGGAAGTTTTAAGTGAAGGACCTATTTGTAATTTAAGGAAGTATTATAAGGCACAAATCCCTAGGGCAGCCTCCTTTCTTTTGTGAGGAAAACAAAATCAGTATTTTGGTTCCTGTGGTTCGGCGGCGAAAGAAGAGAAAGAGAGAAGGAGGCAAGTTGAGGAATACGTATTTAAGAAGAAGAATCTTGAAGGTAATCATCCCATTTATCTTCTTCAGTTCATTGCAAGTTCTTATTCTCTTGGGTCTAGGAGGTAGGGACGAAATCTGCCGAGTTAGCTTGGTTTTCACCTAAAAACCCTTCTCTTGAATGTTTTGGATTCTTGGTTTTGATGAGTCGATTTGAGGGATTAAAAGAGGATTAAAATGAATGTTTAGAATGGATGGATGAACCCTAGGTTGTCTAATCAAGTTAATGGCAGAAAAATGGGTACGCTTCTAATTGAGGTTTCAAATCATTGTTTTAAGAGTAAGATGGAAGGAATTAAGGGGAGTTTAACATTAGTTCTTTTGGGGTAATTGTTTGTTAAAGAAATAGTTTAGCAATTGAACCGGAGTATTCTGCCCCTGTTCTAAGACCTGTGTGTGAACAGTGAGAAAGAAACCAGGTCGGCGCAAAGTCCAGTATTGCACCATAGGCGCTGGCGCAAAGTTCAGTTTGCGCCATAGGCGCTGGCGCAAAGTCCAGTTTGCGCCATAGGTGCTGGCGCAAATCCTTGGGTGGCGCAAACCTTGGTTGTTCCAGTAATGGGCCGATCTGATGGTTGGGCCGATTGGTTGATTTCTTGGGCTTAGGCTGTTTTGGGTTAAAGACTTAAGGCCTAGTATGAAGAGAGTGATCCTAATTAATTATTTTAAGTTAGGGTTAAGAGGATAACGTAGACTCAGATGTTGAGTTAATCTAATTAATTTATAAATTAATTATTAGGTGATCGGTTGGTGCAAGACTCGAGGCTAGAGAAGAATTTGCAATCAGGTGAGTTCCCTAAACCCTATTACGACGCAAATCTTAAATGCTTTTAACTGATTATGGTTCTTTACGAGCATGAAATGTTATGAATTGATTGCATGATTTTCACGAACGTATCTGTTTATTTAAAGGAAATGTTTGGCATGAGGAAATGAAAGACATGGCGTATGAATATTTTAACTTACATGTTTTCATGAACGTACTTGTATGCTATATGGAGTCGGTCTGCACTATGGGGTCAGAGAGAGGTCCTCGGGATCTGAGGATCCCTTGGATATGTATGACATGCCGGTAGGTTGGAATTTGTTTCCCTCCTATCTGGTAAAGGGGAGTCCGAGTGGGCTCCAAGGAGGGCGAGAAGGGAACCTAATGGGACCCTGATCGCGGAACGTTTTTGTGATCCACACACAGTGCAGTACCATGAATGATGATGCATTATAGTTTATTGATAAAGGTTTGCCAACTGTTTCACATGTTGTTTTCAGAGGGAATTCACTAGACCTTTTGGTCTAACCCTCGCTTTAAAAACTAAACCATTTTCAGGTAAGCGCACAATCGGTTCTTCTAGTAAGAACTAGGAAAGACGACAAGAAGGACTTGGAGATTAGAGCAACTCCAGACTTTGTTTTTGATGCCTATAGTTAGTACTCGGCTGTGGATCTAGAGACTTCCGCTGTCATTTTGTTTAGCTTATGTTTTTGTTGATGTAAAGACAAGTTAAATTATGTAATATGAACGCTTATTTCTAGATGAATGAATGTTAAGTTTTTGGGACGTTACATATACTATCAAAAGTTTGCAAAATAAGGTAACCATTATTAAATACAATAACACGAAGCATGATCAGAAAATACCTTCTTTGATTAAATGATCAATTGTACAGTTGTCTTCTCGACAAGCTTTGCAAACATCGGGAGAAATGAAAAGTTGGAAGTCTAGAGATTTTGAACATCTAGAAGTTGAAAATCTAAGCGAAGATTTCTTAGACATAACATTCTTAGAATAATGATTATAGAGTAAGAGAGGAAAGAAAAATGGATGCCTCTTTAACTCCGCTAATGTCTTCTTATATAGGCTCTTGAGGTTCTTGAATAATTGGGGTGTAACCGGCATTTGTCTGTCTTCTGTCTTGAATAATTGAGAGTGTCCGGCAACTGGCTGTCTTTGCATTATTGAGATGCATTATTGAAAATGCATACTCATCTTCATTATCATTTTCTTTGGCCGACATTCCTTTTGGAGTATCTTTTGACTTTTTGGCCGACAATCTTTTTGAAACAAGAGCACCTTTTGACTTTTGTGCCATCAACCCTTTTGTTTTTTCTTCAAACCTGTAAACGTTAGTAATAAATCATATTTGATCACTTTTTGATAAGTACAAAGTCGAAAATACCAAGAGGTGTATTTTCTACATATGAATAATAACACCTTTTGAATAATCAAAGAAATTGTCTACAAAGACAATTCATCAAACTCACACAATTAAAACTTTAATCATAAAGATTTATGTCAGAATAGGGGTCTTGAGCATCTTGAATTATTTATGTGTCTTGAGCATCGTAAAGTCTTTTTAATAAATCTCTTTTATTGGGTATTGGATATCGAATCCATTCTAAAACTTTATTTAAAGGATTGTAATTAATAACAAGTTTTGGAGAACCTCTTTCTAATTCAGCTGTGTTCATGACATAAAAGGCTGAACAAGACCAAGGTGATTTTGAAGGTCTTATGAGTTTTTTGTCTAATAAATCTTGAATTTCTTTCTTACAGTGATCTTGCAATTCATTTGACATGTGAATAGCTTTCGATTTTGAAGGAATATCTTTTTCATTAAAATCTTTTATATAGGGTAATTTAACAGTATGTTGTTTTCTTTTCCAAAAGGCATTAGGGAAAGTGGAACAAACATTATTTTCAAATCTTTCCTTTAATTTTTTAACCCTATTTTGAATATTTTGATCTTGGAGATTATTAAGAATTCTTTTATTACTATTTCATTAATTAAATATTTTGTTTGATTAACTTTGTTGTTTAGAGTATTTAGTTCTGTATGAAAAATTGGATCAGTAAATTTAAATATTATTTCTTTATTTAAAACTTTTGTACAAATACCCTCTTCATTTACCGTAATTGGGTAAAGTTGAGAAATAAAGGGGATCCTAAAATCAAAGTAGAGGTTAAGTTTTTAACAAGAACTAAAGATGTTTTGTAACAATAGTCATCTTTACAAATATGAACATCGGAAACTTTGTACGTAATGTTAAGTTTTCCTCCACTAGCGGTTGATAATCGATTTGAAGTTTTTTCATAATAAATTGTGGGGATGATCCCTTCTTGGATGCAACTGTAACATC
The DNA here is from genome assembly GCA_033807775.1 of Saussurea involucrata. Lineage (NCBI taxonomy): Eukaryota > Viridiplantae > Streptophyta > Magnoliopsida > Asterales > Asteraceae > Saussurea > Saussurea involucrata. Next base: position 43,156,359 of record CM066325.1, on the reverse strand, counting down.
CCAAAAATCCATAGGACAAACATAGCAATAAATCTTACTCTTTACAATAAAACTAGGTCCCAACATTACATTACATTAATCATAAACTAAGGTTGGCGGAAACAACCTATACACAACTGAGAATATTCTAGTTTCTACGGGTGGCACTTGCACTGCCTCTATGCTGCAACTATACTCTATATGGTTCTTGCTCACTTACTTGAGCTTCTTACTACGTGCATACCTGAAAATGGTTTAGTTTTTGAAAAGCGAGGGTTAGACCAAAAGGTCTATTGAATTCCCTCCATAAACATTTATCACAGTATAAAGATCATTTCATAAAGAAAATACTTTCACATCTTTCTCATAACATCACCCAAGGTTAAACACGGGGTTCAGGGAATTGCATAAGCTACTCCGATCGGGGCCTAACGGACACCCTCTCGTCTACGCCGGAATCCAAATGGACTCCCCGTTCCTTCATGTAGGAGAAAACGAATTCCAACCTACAAGCTAACCTCCATATGCCCAAGGGATCAGAGATCCTAAGGTACCCTGACCCCACCGTGCAACCGACTCCACATAGCATACACATACATTTGAAACCATATACATGAAAACTTTAAACATCTTTCATTTGTATGTAAACATGTAAATCATGAAAGCATGCATAACTTTTATAAATCAATTCATGCTCGATAAAGGAACCATATTCAGTAAAAATGGTACGTCATAAAAGGGTTGAGAGAATTCACCTTTGATTATCGTAGAACGCACTTCTTATATACCTCCCAGCTAAACCAGTCGAACACCTAAGGGCATTAGATTCGGATCAGATTAAACATCCACTTAACAAACTAAAAGTGACCGTTAACTCCATTTCTACCATAAATTCGATTAGACAACCCTAATGGTTCATTCACCAATCTAAACATCCACTTAATCCATCTTTTACTCCCTTAAATCGATCACCAAGCCAAAAACCCATAAAACCCATTTTAAAGGAAAGATGGTGAAAACTCAAAGAATCATCCAGATAAATCTTAGGAATCCATGCCAATAAGAAAGAAAAGTACTACAATGATCAGGAGAACGGATTCAGGATGTATTACCTTGCAGATTCTTCCTTGATTCCTCCTTTAGGTTTCTTCTTCCTTTCTCTTCTTAGCCACCAAACACACACAAGGACCAAAACACTGATTTCTAAAATGAAACCCTGGTGTAACAACCCGGACCAAAGTAGTAGGATTGTAAGCCTTTTTGTGTTGGTGCTTAACTTATGGAAGTTGAGGGGTCAATTTGCAATTATGTAAAGAAGTATATAAGGGCCCAAAACCCTAGGAGAATGTTCTTATTACTGATTTGGGGTGGGTGTCGGCTGAAGTTGAGAAAGAAAGAAGAGAAAAGGGGTTTTGAAGGTTTTGAGCTTTTGGAGAAGAAAGTCATCAACCTTGGAATTTGGAAGAAGGATCAGCAGTTGGAATTCGTTCTCGCAAGCAATCAATCAGGTAACACTCTCGTATCATCGTTCAATCCTTGATTGTGGGCAATTTAGTTATGTTTGGGTGTTTGGGATTTGTTTAAAAGTGGAGTTTGAAACTTAAATGAGAGAAATCGGGTCTTGTAGTGTGTTTCAGTTGCTAAGAACTCAGAAATTGTTAGGTTTATTGATCTTGTTGCTATTGTGGAGTTCGATCCTAAAACGGGCCCAGGTCATCGTCCGGAAACCTTCCTGGACGTCCGGAAACCTTCTTGGGCGTCCGGACTCCTTGTTTGGGAGAAGGTCCCCGGACGAAGGAGTTGTCCGGATAGGATGGATTTTCCGGGTAATAGTTATGTCCGGTAAAGTAATGTGTCCGGTAAGTTCGGTACCCGGAAAGGGGTATCGTCCGGAGAATAGTAGTTACCCGGATAAGGGTGTTGTCCGGACTAGGTTGTTGTCCGGTTAGTTGGGTGTCCGGACTCTTTAGCGTCCGGAAAAGTAGGGTTGTCCGGAAAACTGAGTTGTCCGGATACTTTTGCTGAGTTGTTGTTTTATGCCTGTTTATTCAGGGAAGTCGATTTGGAAGTTTGGAACTATTTAGGAACGAGAAGTAAGAGCCTCAGGTGAGTTTTCTAAACTAAAATGTGTGGTTTTTAAAGTGTTTTCAAAATGTGTTATGAATGTTGAGAATTGCCATGCTTTATTATTATGCTTTAATTGCATGAAAGTTGTTTAAAGTTTTATGTAGAATGTATGCATACATCAAGGAGACGTAAACTGGCAAAGACGGGAGACTAGTTCCGCCAGCTCTCGTGCGGGAAGGGAGGTCCCTATATGCCAGGAGCGAGGCTCCGCAAGGCAGCATGAGGCTGACTCGTTGTCACCTTCGGGTGGCTTCAGGGTGTCAGATTACGAGGAGGCGGACTTTAGTCCGTATATGATTTTGACGTGTTGAGTATGAACGTTTTATGCTGAAAAGATAAACTGTTTTAAATGCTTGATAACAGTTAGGAGGGACTCACTAGACCTCATGGTCTAACCCTCACATTTTCAAATTAAAACCTTTTCAGGTAAGCAGGTTTCCAGGAGCTCGGGCAAATAGGCTGAGCTTAGCGTGAAGAGTCAAGAAGTGTAGGGACACTCTAGCATTTAGTTTTTCTCAGTTGTGTAGGTTGTTTCCGCAAACCTATTTGAATATTTGTAACGAAACTTTGAGACCGTGATTTTAGGATGCTATGAAATTGATGTTTTGCATGATTATTTTGGTTGGGTCTTTATAATTGGTATCAGAGCCATAGTTTAAGGGATTTAGGTGACCGGACGGGCCTAAACTTAAACTTGGGAGTAGAAATCACAACTGAGAATCAGGAAATGCGTTAGGAGGGCACTATTGTAGATACAGGAAATGCGTTAGGAGGACACTATTACAGAGATAGGACTAATAGGGCACTGAGGACTGTCATGTAAGGTAAGTTTGAGATTACACCTGGCCAGTGTAATTGCGGACTTACAGGTACATGTATGTGCTTAACCTGCCTTATTATTCCGAAGTGGTAGTCAAAAGCTAGTGTTTATGTCGTGTTCCAGTACTTTAGAATGTCAACAAGATCCCTGAGGGGTAGACTGAGACCCCTTGTTGGGGAAGTTTCATGAGAAGTCATGGTGATGTGATGTACGTATACATCGTAGAGAAGAAATGTTGTATAGAGTATTACGAGTCGTCTAAAGGTAGCTTTTCGTGGATTCAGAGAGGAAGAATGCTTGAGTTTGAGTAAGACTCCTGTTTCGGGAGAGTCCCAATTCTAGAAATCATGGGATAGATCAGTCAGGATGGTAGGGAAAGACAGTGTCAAAACCTTGAATGTATCAATGGAGCCCTGGGTTCTCGGTCGAGCTTTCCATTTGCAGGATAAATGAAATAAGTGAAATGGAACCATGTAGAAGTGGAAGGTGAGATAGTTGATCAAAACGAAATAGTATGAAATGGTTGAGTAAGTGGACCGTTGAATGTATGTATAGCAAATCGTTGCAAGGCCGAGTGGGCGACCACTGGTCGAAGTAGAGTGTCAATGATAAGTTGCGTGAGTAAAACGATTGACCTTGTTTGAGTGAGTAGCCTTCAATTGCAAGTAGAGTTTCATGCATTGAGTTAGTATATGTGTACATGAGATTTTTCATAAGAAAAGTATAAACGTGTAAATATCAAATTTGATCGGATATGAGTCGGCGTGTGCAAGCGTACGTTTAAAAAAACTACAAATCCATTTACATCGTACAATGAAGTCTTGAGGTTTACGATTTGCAAAATATTTCACTCTTTTCATGATAAGCCAAGAAAACGTTTGAATGCACAACTTTTATAACCAAAATGAGTATTGACATGTCGAAGTTATATAAATGAGTGTGAGGACCGACTAGTTTACTTCGTGTCGGTAAATTTCTTTCAAAATTTTGTCGTATGGGAAGATTTTCACCCAATATTTATTTATGTGGTAACAACATATTTTTGGTTGAGTAAGATTAAGTGTTACGGAAAGATTGCATGCAAACGATCCTCAAGATCGTTGCGCAGGGCATTGGAGTTATGAGAATGTTGGGGTCGTGTGTACCCAAGTTGTTTTCAAGTGTTGTTTCTTTAAAATGATCAAAAGTGTGAAATGATTCATTTATCGCGTTGTCAGGCATGAAAGCTATGAACTCAATAGGTCGTGGAGTATTACATTTTAGGCTAAGGAAGAACTCCTAGAGTGGAGAGGTGTTGAACAAATCAGGGGAGAATGTTTGTAGCTTTGGTAATTGCGTTCTAGAGGAGAGGTGAGCAGTGGAAGAGTCGGAAGTGGACTTTAATGTCGGTTGTATGAGGGTTTGTACCCTCGTGTGGTGACTGGAAATACAGTTGCCGAGGGACGGTTGTGTTCAGAGGAAGGACTAGAAGTCATCAAGGTGTTGGTATTAGCAACTCGTTATGAGTAGTGTGGTGAAGTAGGAATGAAACATCCTCGACGCCGAATAAGAGTTTTAAAGTGATCTTGTAATATTGACGTTTCACGAGTGAGTTTGAAATGAGGACGACGAGGTATGAATTTGATTATGATATGTTAGAAGGATTAGGTTCAGTAAGGGACCCTTGTTGAAGAATAGTCTAAGGAAGTATCAACAGGTCAACTATTGACGTTAAAAGTCGGCAGTTGTGTAAGGTGTATGAGACCGAAGACTTGAATCAGAAGGTTGAAAGTTGAAGGACCACTTGTAGGGGTGTTAAGATAGTGAAAGACTGCTGTTTTAGATAAGCGTTTTACCTACGAGATGGATGGTTCGTAAAGAATGAAGTATTTAGCACAAACGAAGTGAGGGTATAGATTATGTCGATCGGTGAGAATGGTTTGGTATTGCAAAGAGCTAGCAAGAAGCGAGTATGTTCGAATTAATCAGAAACTCGGGTGTTGTGGTTCAACTAGAGCTGGGGAGAGACAATGTAGTGAGATAGACTCGGTTATTTATGCGTGAGGTCTTGAAGATAAGTTTGAGTTGTGTATGAATGGCCATGAGAGCTTTGGTCTGCAGTGTGATGTTATGAGTGAGGAATGTACAGTTATGTAGTGGAAATAATTGCCATGTTAAATGTGTCAGCTAGCGTCGTAGTGATGTGATGTTAGAGAAATAGGAAGCATCAGATAGAAGCCTTTTGGGGGTTTCGGATGAGGTGTTCGAGTGTTAACCAGGTTGCTGTAGCACGTAGGGTGTAAGTTGACGTGGTGATACGATTATGTTCAGGATAGCATCATGGAGTGGTGGTGGGTAGTTACCCAAAGGAGAAACCAAGTGTTTTTAGTTGTAAGAGTCGCTAAGTAAGTATATTTTGGAATCATTGGAAGTTTAAAGAAGATGATGGATGTATTAGTCAAAATGTGGTGGAATAGATGTGAAATCCTTAAAGAATGTGAGCTGTTGCTTATGTGTGAACGAATTGTCTGAGAAAGTAAAAGTTGGAGTTTAAAGAATGTATAGTGACGTCGAACTCTGGTGTTAGTTCGAGGCGATTTAGTCGAAAGCCTTAAGTTAGAATTTTAGTGCAACCGTTTGGTTATGTATAGTAATAAGACAGCATTTGCAGCTTGAGAATTGTCGGAAGAGAGGGGCGAGTAATGTTGGTGGGCAGTGCTCCACGCTAACGTGGAGAGGTGAAGACAGTATGCTGGAATAAGTAAGTAAATCGGAAGTAGTAAACTTGACAGTAATGCCGATAGGCGCAGTGTTGTGTAGTTTGTCCTTGATAAGTGCGCGAACTTTTGGAAAGAGTATTGAGGAAGGAAATTGTGTATGATTTTGTGCAGCAAAGAAGTGGATAAGACAACTGAATGAGTTAAGTTAGTGACTTTGTGAGAAACGTTCAAACGAACTGATCGTTCAGTGTAAGCTATTGAGAATAGTAGGGCGTGATCGTGGTTACCCCTCCTAGTTGAGTGAGAGTAACCGAAGTTATGTTATATGACTGGACGCTTGTGGCAAGCAGCGAGAAATTTATGAGCCTTCAGGATAAGTGCAATTCGGATAGGTGAGCACTCTAATAAGGAATTATAGAGGTTTCCTACTATTAGACACGTTAAGTATGAAATGATGAGAATGTACAAATTAGTTGTTGAGTTGTAGCCGATGTGAATCAAGAAGGGAGTATGATTACATGGACGAATGTCGGTTGGAAGAAGTAACCTAGAAATTTCAGGTATACCGAGGAGGGGACTCCTGGGGGTGAGCTTGTCAGGATAAACAAGGTTGGCCTTATGCCAAGTTGTCAGTGGGGGAGTTTTTCCTGGTGGAAGATTCTCGTTGTTGTGGCGGGAATTCCCGCCAAGTTCTTTCTCTTAAGGAAGTATAAATGTATGAGAGACCTTATTTAGACGTGATTAAAACCGTGAGTCCCGGTGTGTGGACGGAGGCGAGCAAATGGAGGCGCAGTTGGCCTTGGTTTTATCAGGTAGTTTTAAGCGAGTATAGTGATCGAAGAGGGTACAAGTAGGTAGTGCAAGATGGCACAATTTAGCAAGTGGTGTCTCGCCGAGGGCGACTTCAAAGTATGGGGTGTGGTTATGTTTCCCATCTGAACGGTCTGAGGCAACCGAGTAGAGCTGAGTGGTTACAAATGAAAAACATAAGGCTTTGAGCTTTGAAGTTTGAGACAGAGGTAAGGTAGACTAAGTCTGCGGATTTCGTCGAAGCATGAAAGTTGAATAGATAGTGCGCGATCTTGAGGTACTCGATGTGAATTTGAGAGAAATTCATAGTGTGATGCACGTCTCTTTTGTGGAGAGCCGATGTGAGAAGTGAGATGATGGCGACCTTGCAAGAGATGCAGGCGATAAGAAGTTGACCTTGTCATTAGTAAGCAAGTTAGAGCAGCAACATACAAGTTAGACTGGTCAGAAGAATTAAAGAGTGTTCATCCGACATGTCATGTCTCAGATTTAAAGAAGTGTTTGTCAGAGGTCGTTGTGGCTGTTCCTTTGAGGGGACATCAGTATAGATGAGAGGTTGACTTACGTAGAAGAACCGATAGAAATCGTGAGCGGTAAGGTTTGCTAAACGAGGAACATAGAAGTTTGACTAGTAAAAGTTCAGTGGAGATATCATAGGGGACGAGAGACAACGTGGGAAGTAGAATCAGATATGTTGTCCAGATACCACACCTTTTCGAAAACGGAATTCCGGGGACGGAATTCTTTTGAGGGGGAAGTGTTGTAACAACCCGGACCAAAATAGTAGGATTGTAAGCCTTTTTGTGTTGGTGCTTAACTAATGGAAGTTGAGTGGTCAATTTGCAATTATGTAAAGAAGTATATAAGGGCCCAAAACCCTAGGAGAATGTTCTTATTACTGATTTGGGGTGGGTGTCGGCTGAAGTTGAGAAAGAAAGAAGAGAAAAGGGGTTTTGAAGGTTTTGAGCTTTTGGAGAAGAAAGTCATCAACCTTGGAATTTGGAAGAAGGATCAGCAGTTGGAATTCGTTCTCGCAAGCAATCAATCAGGTAACACTTTCGTATCATCGTTCACTCCTTGATTATGGGCATATTAGTTATGTTTGGGTTTTGTTTAAAAGTGGAGTTTGAAACTTAAATGAGAGAAATCGGGTCTTGTAGTGTGTTTCAGTTGCTAAGAACTCAGAAATTGTTAGGTTTATTGATCTTGTTGCTATTGCTAATCTTTTCTTCGAGAAAACCGAACTAGTCTGTGGAGTTCGATCCCAAAACGGGCCCAGGTCGTCGTCCGGAAACCTTCCTGGATGACCGGAAACCTTCTTGGGCGTCCGGACTCCTTGTTTGGGAGAAGGTCCCCGGACGAGGGAGTTGTCCGGATAGGATGGATTTTCCGGGTAATAGTTATGTCCGGTAAAGTAATGTGTCCGGTAAGTTCGGTACCCGGAAAGGGGTATCGTCCGAAGAATAGTAGTTACCCGGATAAGGGTGTTGTCCGGACTAGGTTGTTGTCCGGTTAGTTGGGTGTCCGGACTCTTTAGCGTCCGGAAAAGTAGGGTTGTCCGGAAAACTGAGTTGTCCGGATACTTTTGTTGAGTTGTTGTTTTATGCCCGTTTATTCAGGGAAGTCGATTTGGAAGTTTGGAACTGTTTAGGAACGAGAAGTAAGAGCCTCAGGTGAGTTTTCTAAACTAAAATGTGTGGCTTTTAAAGTGTTTTCAAAATGTGTTATGAATGTTGAGAATTGCCATGCTTTATTATTATGCTTTAATTGCATGAAAGTTGTTTAAAGTTTTATGTAGAATGTATGCATACATCAAGGAGACGTAAACTGGCAAAGACGGGAGACTAGTTCCGCCAGCTCTCGTGCGGGAAGGGAGGTCCCTATATGCCAGGAGCGAGGCTCCGCAAGGAAGCATGAGGCTGACTCGTTGTCACCTTCGGGTGGCTTCAGGGTGTCAGATTACGAGGAGGCGGACTTTAGTCCGTATATGATTTTGACGTGTTGAGTATGAACGTTTTATGCTGAAAAGATAAACTGTTTTAAATGCTTGATAACTGTTAGGAGGGACTCACTAGACCTCATGGTCTAACCCTCGCATTTTCAAATTAAAACCTTTTCAGGTAAGCAGGTTTCCAGGAGCTCGGGCAAATAGGCTGAGCTTAGCGTGAAGAGTCAAGAAGTGTAGGGACACTCTAGCATTTAGTTTTTCTCAGTTGTGTAGGTTGTTTCCGCAAACCTATTTGAATATTTGTAACGAAACTTTGAGACCGTGATTTTGGGATGCTATGAAATTGATGTTTTGCATGATTATTTTGGTTGGGTCTTTATACCTAGGGAATTGGAGCTTTAAATACTTCCCAATAATTGCCAAAAGGCCCCTTATCCTAACTTGCATTCTTTAGACTTCGGCCACCAAACTTTCAATACATACTTAAAATTTTGGGTTATTACAACACTCCCCCCTTAAAAGAATCCCGTCCCCGGAATTCCTTATTGGGAAAAGATGCGGGTATCTTGCCCACACCAAAACTGACACTTCCCCCAAGGTAAAACCACTTCTGACTCAGTCAACCACCTCATTAAATTCGAAACAAAAAACCTTGTGTGCACTTCCTTAAGTTCTTACGGTACTTCTAACTCGTAGGCTGCTGTTCCTACTCGATCGGTCTTGACAACAGAAGATTAACTAAGGCTTCTCAAGCATCTATACTTCCTTTAAGAAGGAACTTGGCTAAATCCTCCGCCACCACAAGAGGTTCAGTTACCAAGAGACAAACACCCACTTGATAGCTTGGCACCTGGCCAACCCTGTATACCTCGACAACTCACCACCCAGAGTTCCTTCATCGTATCATAACTCTCAACCCTGCACCACCCAACAATCGTCTATGCAGATAATATTTCTCCTTCTTGGATCACCTAGACCACGGTTCGTCAACCATTACACATACCCTCAACACTACACCACTACATACTTATATGAAACTAAGAGTAGGAGCCTCCAACCCATTGCCGAAGTGTCCACCTACTCGAATTAAATCTATCCTGAAACACGACCATTTCTCGTTGACTGCCACGCTCGTTCAATCATAAAAACATAACTCCGGCTATCCTCACCCAATTGGGAGGAGTAACCATGGTCACATCATACTATTCTCGCTAGTTTAATCACTCCACGACCAGTTCGTTTAAACCTTTGTCACAAAGTTACTAACTTACTCATTCAGTTTCCCATCCACTTCTTCCCTACACAAAATCATACACAAATTCCATTCCTCAATACTCTTTCCAAAAGTTCGCACACTTACCAGTGACAATCTACAAAACACTGCGCCTCTCGGCATTACTGTCAGGCTTACTACTTCCAATTCATTCACTTATTCCGACATACCATCTTCACCTCCCCACGTTAGCGTGGAGCGCTGACCACCAAACATTTCGTGTCCCTCTCTCCCGACCTTTCCACATGCCGATAACACTTTCTCATTACTTACATAACCAATCAGTTGCATCAATATCCTAACTTAAGGCATTCAACCAAGCCGTCTTGAAACAAGACCAATGTTAGACGTCACTACACATTCTTTAATCTCCAACTTTTACCTTCTCAGACATTTCTTTCACACATAAGCAACAATTCACATTCTTTAAGGATTTCACATCTATCCCACCACATCTTGACCTACACAACCCTCATCCTCTTTAAACTTCCAATGACCCCAAAGTGTGTTTCTTAGTAACGTCCCCTATTCACTCTAATAATCCACCCCCCTTGGATTCCCTATTACAAACGGATCTATTAATTCAGGAACACCCCGAAACTCGGGTTCCACAATTCTTTCGATTAACCACCATGATCATAAAATCAGACAGGTATATATATACCGTCATCCCGGATTTTTTACTTAGATTTACCTTAAATAATTCTTTAACAATCAGTGTGTTAATCCCAATAACACTTCCCCAAGGATTGTAACACATCCTGTAATAACAAATGAACGTCATTACTTAACAAATCTATAAAATTTTAATCAACCAACCAAAGGCTTATACCTCTATCATGACATTTCAAATCAACTAATGATCAAACTACCACTCCGACCCACAATCATCATCATGTCATTCCTTAAACATAACCAAAATTTTCAACTATTTCCTTCTAGGATCATTCCCTCACGCATAAGGAACAATTTTCATCTTCGTCTTTAAACTTACTCTGCCTTCAAGAATATACTTAACAACATACATGACCACAAAGCTTGGTCTCACAGCTGGCCAATCACCCAATTCTGCCCCGACATTCAGTTCCGATAACAGTCAAAATAAACACCAACTTACAAACCACGTACTTCAACAACTGGGATTGCAAAACGTACACTCTACCCGAAATCCCAAAAGGACTTCCTTCGAATCCTTCATCTTTCTAACATCGCCTTACTACATCACCGGCTGACACAGATATCTTGGCAATTGAAGCTACTATTCGTTCGTACATTCACCACTCCTATCATCACACTACCGACCAAGTCTCTCATGGTCATTCGTACACAATTCACCCTTTCCTTCGTATTCTCTCGTATACTACAATCGAGTCTGTCTCGCTACTTAGTTCTCTCCCAACTTGTTGAACTATGACTCATGAGTTCACACTTAGTTCAAACACAAACATCCTAGCTAGCTCTTTATGATCCGAGTCCTTTCTTAGACACGACACATTTTCTTACTGGCTGGTATAGTCTACACTCACTCCGCTTGTGTTACACATCTTGTCCTTCTACGGACCCTCCTCACCTCGTAAATAGAACGCCTATTCAACATAACAGTCTCTTACTAATTTAACACCTCTACAAGATATTCTATGAACTTACACTCATCTGGTTTGAGTCTTCGGCCTCGGCCAGCATACACCGTTGCCGACTTCAACAACCAAAGACAACTCTTAACTACTTCCTTAACCTATCCTTTAACATGAGTTCCTTACGGGATCTATTCCTCCCTACACATCATAGTTAACCTTATAATCCGTCGCCCCTATTTCGAAACTTACTCATGTAACATCAATATTACCAGCTCCCTTCGAAACTCATATTCCCACGCCATGGACACTTCATTCTTTCTCACCACACTACTAAAAAACGAGTTGCTACACCATCACCTTGAAGGCTTCAAGTCCTTCCTCCGGACACACCTGTCCCTAGACAACCGTACTTCTAGTTACCGAACAAGGGTGCAAACCCTCATACAACCGATACTATCATCCCATTTCTGACTCTTCCACTGTCCAAATCTCTTCTTGAACACATATATCACAACTACAAATGTCCTCCCCTGATTTTACCAACCCCTCTCCACTCTCGGAGTCCTCCCTTAGCTTAAATATAATACTCTATGACCTAGTGAGTTCATAGCCTTCATGCATGACGATGCGGTAAATAAATCATTTCGTACATTTTATCCCTTTTTTTGTATAAACAACATTTGGAAACAACTTGGGTACACATGACCCCATTACTATTATAACTTCAATGCCCTGCACAACGATTCGAGAATCGCTTGCATGCATCTTCCCGTGAACCTCACTCTTGCTCAATCCGAACGATGTTATTACGACAGTAATATATTGCATGAAAATCTTTTCATATGACACAATTCTGAAAGAATTACCAACACCAATTAAGCCAGTCGGTTCTCACACTCATTTGTATGATATCAATAGGTCAATAAGCATTTTGGTTATAAATGAATTGCAGGTAACCATTTTCTTGACCTTTTTGTAAAAATTTAACTTATCACTAAAAGTGTGAAATACTTTGCAAATCGTTAAGCTCAAAATTTCAATGTGCGACGTAACTGAAATCGCTTTTTCTTTAAACGTGCACTCGTACAAGCTGACTCATTTTGTTTAAAGTTGACATTTAAGTTTTTATTTTGAATCGTGAAAATTTCATGTTACATAAAAGAACGCCATGCATGAGACTCTATTTGCAAAAGAAGGCTACTCACTCTAACAAGGTCAACCGCTTTACTTACGCAACTTATCCTTGACACTCCAACTACGACCAATGATCGCCCTCTCGGTCATGCAATAACTTGTTGAACACGCTTTCCACATCTCACTTACTCAACCATTTCATACTATTTTCGCCTTGATCGACTATCTCACTTTCTACTTCTACATGCTTCAATTCACTATGGGTATCTTATTTCATTTACCCTGCCATTGAAAAGCTCGATTAAGAAGTCGGAGCTCCATTGACGCTTTCAAGATTTCAACACAGTCTTTCCCTACCATCCTGACTGACCTATCCCATGATTTCTAGAACTGGGACTCTCCCGAAACAGGAGTCTTACTCAAACTCAAACATTCATCCTCTCCGAATTCACGAAGAGATATCTCTAAACAACTCATAACACTCTATACAATATTTCCTCTCTATAATGTATACATACATCACATCATAAGTGACTTCTCATGAAACTTCCCCAACAAGGGGTCTCAATCTACCCCTCAGGGATCTTGCTGACATTCTAAAGTACTGGAACACGACATAACCACTAGCTTCTGACAACCACTTCGGAATAATAAGGCAGGTTAAGCACATACATGTACCTGTATGTTTGCAATTACACTGGCCAGGTGGAATCTCATACTTACCTTACATGACAGTCCTCAGTACCTTATTAGTCATATATCTACTATAGTGCCCTCCTAACGCATTTACCATATCAACAATAGTGCACTCCTAACGCATTTCCTGATTCTCAGTTGTGATTTCTACTTCCAAGTTTAAGTTTAGGCCAGTCCGGTCACCTAAATCCCTTAAACTGTGGCTCTGATACCATTTGTAACATCCCAAAAATCCACAGGACAAACATAGCAATAAATCATACTCTTTACAATAAAACTAGGTCCCAACATTACATTACATTAATCATAAACTAAGGTTGGCGGAAACAACCTATACACAACTGAGAATATTCTAGTTTCTACGGGTGGCACTTGCACTGCCTCTATGCTGCAACTGTACTCTATCTGGTTCTTGCTCACTTACTTGAGCTTCTTACTACGTGCATACCTGAAAATGGTTTAGTTTTTGAAAAGCGAGGGTTAGACCAAAAGGTCTAGTGAATTCCCTCCATAAACATTTATCACAGTATAAAGATCATTTCATAAAGAAAATACTTTCACATCTTTCTCATAACATCACCCAAGGTTAAACACGGGGTTCAGGGAATTGCATAAGCTACTCCGATCGGGGCCTAACGGACACCCTCTCGTCTACGCCGGAATCCAAATGGACTCCCCGTTCCTTCATGTAGGAGAAAACGAATTCCAACCTACAAGCTAACCTCCATATGCCCAAGGGATCAGAGATCCTAAGGTACCCTGACCCCACCGTGCAACCGACTCCACATAGCATACACATACATTTGAAACCATATACATGAAAACTTTAAACATCTTTCATTTGTATGTAAACATGTAAATCATGAAAGCATGCATAACTTTTATAAATCAATTCATGCTCGATAAAGGAACCATATTCAGTAAAAATGGTACGTCATAAAAGGGTTGAGAGAACTCACCTTTGATTATCGTAGAACGCACTTCTTATATACCTCCCAGCTAAACTAGTCGAACACCTAAGAGCATTAGATTCGGATCAGATTAAACGGCTCAAACCTACTGACCAGCACACACTTTCCGAGTACCAACCTGTCCGGACACCAAGACTTCCCGGATACCCATACTATCTGGATACCAAGACTCCCCGGATACTACACCCGGTAACTCAACTTACCCGGAAAATCACCCACCCGGGAACTACCATAAAACTTCACCCGGGAACTAGCATCCGTATCCGGAAACTACCATAAAACTTCACCCGGGAACTAGCATCCGTATCCGAAAACTACCATAAAACTTCACCCGGGAACTAGCATCCGTATCCGGAAACTACCATGATCATCACGAACTGATGGTGTCCGGATACGACTGTTGTTCGAAATTAACAAACTAAAAGTGATCGTTAACTCCATTTTCTACCATAAATTCGATTAGACAACCCTAAGGGTTCATTCACCAATCTAAACATCCACTTAACCCATCTTTTACTCCCTTAAATCGATCACCAAGCCAAAAACCCATAAAACCCATTTTAAAGGAAAGATGGTGAAAACTCAAAGAAACATCCAGATAAATCTTAGGAATCCATGCCAATAAGAAAGAAAAGTACTACAATGATCAGGAGAACGGATTCATGATGTATTACCTTGCAGATTCTTCCTTGATTCCTCCTTTAGCTTTCTTCTTCCTTTCTCTTCTTAGCCACCAAACACACACAAGGACCAAAACACTGATTTCTAAAATGAAACCCTAGGGAATTGGAGCTTTAAATACTTCCCAATAATTGCCAAAAGGCCCCTTATCCTAACTTGCATTCTTTAGACTTCGGCCACTAAACTTTCAATACATACTTAAAATTTCGGGTTGTTACAGCAACTCATGTCAGCACCACTATCAATAAGGGCGTTGACGGTTACTTTGAAATTATTTTTTATACAAAGATTAATACTTGTATGCCATATTTGATATGAAATGTTTTTAGGAATTTTAATTTTATTAATATTTGACTCTTTATTTGAGATGACTGTGACTTTTGGGATTTCGTTTGGAATATCGGTTTTATCCTTTTCAATTTTTGAGAGGCGTTATTTGATAATTCGAATTTTTGTTTTAACTAAATTTAATTCTTCTTGAAGTTCTTTAGTAGATGTAGGTTTGATTGGTTGAGAAAATCTATTAAAAACCTCTTGAAGATTAAAAGGTTCTTTGGTTTTTGAAGTACTTGCTTCAATCTTAGGATTGTAATTAAGAATTTTTTTTGTAGTTTCTTCTTTAATGGTTTGATCTGGGATTTTGTCAAGGAGTTCTAAGATTTCTCTATCTTCTTTTGTTATGACATTTATTTTATTACAAGTGCAGTTTCCTAAACATTCACATGTTTCGGAGTCTGAACTAGTTGTTGAACAATCTTCTAAAACATTTAAGTCATTATTATTATAATCTGACATGATGGACTCATAATCTGAGCTTAAATAATCATCATTGAGGATTAATTTGCTTATTTGAGTTTTTAGTTGATCAGAGATTTGTAAGTCATTGATTTTTTTCTTAACATAGCAATTCTTTGCCACGTGACCAGTTTTACCACATTTATAACAAATAATTATATCTCTTGATTCTGTTTGTTTATGGGTTTTTTTGTTAAATTTTTTATAAGGTTTTTTCTTATGATAATTATCAGTTCTATCGTATTTGTTAGTTTTATCATATTTTTTCTTAAATCTTTTGCCAGAATAACTCTTTGAATATTTTTTAGATTTGGATGATGTAGGAGTAGTTATGTTTTCATAACCATATTGTTGACAGAAATTACCAAGTTCTTCTTTATTATTAATTTTGTCTTTCTTTATTTTTGCTTTAAGCTTTAAATCTGAACAAATAGCTAATCCTTCACGGTTAATGTAACAAGATATTTGTCCATGAGTTAATTCCTTGTAGGGAACTTGATTATTATATTCTTCTCTTAATTTTTCTCTTATTCTTTCAGCAAAAAGTATTGGTAAACCTGTAATGAATCTTTCTTTCCAAAACGCTTATCTGCAGTCTGGTCTTATCATTACTTTTGATAAAAACATGTCTTTGTACCATCTGTAATCTTGTAGTTTTCTACAAGTGAGATTTAAGAGTATTTCTGAACTCTTTTCTTGGAATAGGGACGGATCTCCTATATAGTTTTTTACAATGCTAAAGATAAGAGTAGTGATTATGTCATCTTCTTGAGATTGAACTTGTTGATTATTTTCAGTTTTGATTATAGTTTTCTTTGCATTGAGGATTATATGTTTGTCTTCTACAGTTACTTACATATCCCACCAGTTTCTTAAAATTCCCGTGAAACCGGAAATGATCATGCCTGCAATTTGTTTTTCAGTATTGCCTTTAGTAAGATAGGCATTTGAAGCCATATTCATTTCTTGAATTATATTAAGAATTTGGTGTTCGGATAGTCCATCAAATTTCCATTCATAAACTGAGGAGCCATCATACGCACTCCTTTCCCCCAAATATCATTTTTCTTCAAATTGAACATCAGGGAAAGTTGGTCTATGATAATAGTTTCTTGTTTGGGGGCGACTAGTACTAGGGGAATTGCCTTTAATAGTTAATTTATTGGCAAACTGTTCATAAATTTGAGATATGTCTTTTGATTCTGAATCTGAGTCTGATTCTTGATTTAACACATTTACATTTAAATTGATTAATTTTTGTTCTAATTCAGTAACTAATTTCTTATTATAACCTAAATTGGCATTTGAATCAATTTGGTGTGGTATAAAATTTGGATTTTTATTATTTTCTTTATCTTTTCCTTTAGAAGAAGGAATCTCAATTCCTTTATTATTATTACTTTGATTGTTTTCTAATCTATCAAGTTGTTGGCTCATAGTATTAAGATATTCATTCGAATAATTATTTTGATAAATAATAGTTTTAAGAGTTTCTTCCTTATCGTTCTTTTTAATGGCTAAAGGTGTACCTATATATTTGTTATTTATTAAAATTGAATCTTTTGGAGGATGTATTGTAGTTATAGTTTCATCACTTCTTATTATTTTATAATCTTGAGTTATTTTTTGGGTATCATAGATATTAATAAACGGGTTTGGAGTATTTTGTTCTTTACAATACATTTCATACCAATTAAAAAAAGTTATGTGAACACCGTTTTCTATGATATATTTTCTCCATAAGAGTTGATGTTTAAATTCTTTCCTTGAGTCATTAACAGATGAATAATAAAGATCCTCTCCCATTTGGTAGATGAATACTAAACTTTGTATTATATTTCAAGGTATATTTAAAGATAGTTTTAAATTTAAGAAAATATATTATTTTAATAAGAATTGGATGTCAGTGTTGGTCAGCCTTTTTGTGTCGGTGTTGATCAGCCCAGTCGGTTGGATTAGCGTAAGTGGCGCAGGAGGTAAGCCGTCCAGCCGTACCACGACTATTCATGGGTGGTCCCTCCGAAGGTGGTCCATCTGATTATTCAAGAAGTATTTAAAAGAAAGTATTATCCTTCAATTTTAAAACAACCCTTTAAATAAATTTTGTTAAATAAATAAAGTTATGAATTTATTCGCCAAGAGACATTCTTCTGAAAATGATAACATAGAAGAAAGTGATCTTAATATAAACTCTTCAGAAATTCATATTTCAAATATTGAGCAAAGCCTAACAAATTGGACAATTCCTAAACAAGATGTTAAAACAGTTTATAAAATAGGACATTTTGATTACTTTCAGGGATATTCAATCAAAACTACAGAACAAACTGTATCAATTAATAGAGATTATGTGATCCCACAATGACAAGTAATAAGAGTAAATACACAAGATATATGAATCAAAGAAGTACACCTCTATATATGATTGAAGAACTTGCAGCTTACAACTTCACAGAAGGTTGAGAGGTTTACAAAGTGGAAGGAGGCTGCGAAGATAGAGGCGTGTGTATTTTGTATGTTGTAAGTTATGACCTAAAAATACAGATAGTATACTATATATACTATTCAAAGTTTGACAACATGTCACATTTGGTCCCTCAACTATAATACTACATGGTACAAGATAATGTAACATTAACAATCTCCCCCTTTGTACCAATGTAGAGCCATAAGCTTTAGACATTCATTGGAACCACTTGTGTCTTCCGAAGCCCGAAAATCAACTCTAATCTTCTTAGCGCGTTCCGGTAGTCTACTCGATATTTGACGGCATCCATTACTTCCTTTATCAACGCCTTTTGTTTCTTCGACAGCTTCTCTTCTCCTTTAGCATCCAATCGTAATCTGCTCACTAGATGAATCTGAATCATCTTGAAAGTTCCGTCGCTGAATTTATTTGCATCAGTGACTCTCATGAATTTCTTCTCTGAGGCCGAGTCAATGAACACAACTCCAAGATCTGGTTTGCTCAGCACGGTGTAAGCTTGAACACTCTGAATATCTGCCAGATCTAGATTCGGAGGTCTGATGTTGACTCGTTCTTGACGCGCTTCCAAGGCCATTTGAAAATCCTTAAGATATGAAAACTTCAGGATGTTCTTCATGTACCTCTTCAGACTTTGATAAGCATCTGACCATTCTCCCTTCTTTTTAGGATCTCGAGACAGGATTTCATACAAGTTGCAAACGTCATTGAGCTGTAGTTTCTGAAAATCTGCCTCATTAAAGACTAGTTCTGAATCATCTGATCTCTGAACGGTAAATACTGGGTACCAAACCTTTGAAAGCTTTCGCGATTCTATCTTCAGTACTCTTCTGATCGGTTTGTCAGACTTTATTGCATTGGCGTTCAGCGATTCATATCTCATGAAATAGAGATATTCAGTTCTGTGCTTTTCTGGCCAGTCTTCAATCCCGTAGACTTTTTCCCAAGTGATTGGCTGCATGACCCTTACAAACATATTGCTTCGTAAGATTTCCTGAAAGGGAGTCATAATTCTGACTCGTAGGCCAGTCGCCACAAATCCTGGTTCATTCTGGATAATGTCTTGGAGAAGTCTGATTTCTGCTTGAAGCGTTGGATCTCTGAGATGTTCAGCAGGTTGTAGGTTGATAACGATCGGAGTTTGCGGTTGAATTACTTGAGCTTGAGCTGGAGTTATTGAAGTATCTGCTTGTTGAATAGAAGATCCTGGAGCTTCAGTCTCTGAATCTAGAGCAACCATCATAGTATCAGAAGAATCAAACACATTTGCAATTTCTTGTTTGATCTGCACCGTTGTTCGTTCGGGCTCTTCATCTGAATCTATGATTATAACGTCTGTCGTCCAATCATCTTCTGTTCTATTGTCACTAGCCGAAGGCTTTTCAACCCCAGCTATGACATCAGCTAGAATATCGAGATTCTCTGAGTCAGTGGCTCCTTTACTTGTATCCTCGGACGCTTTACCGGATGATGTCTCAGTTTCTTTCTCTACTGCAGTGCTCTCAGAAGCAGCAACTGTACTTGTTCCAACACCTGTACCTGTACCTGTACTCTCCCCCTCATGGTGATCTGGATCATCCTGATCATCATGTCTTCTTTTCTGAGCGGTTTCAGCTTGAACACCACAAGCCAGTTCGACTACTTCGACCCTTTTGACAATCGAATGAAAGCCAGCCAAAAAGGAATCTGCCATGTTGGAGATTGAGGTATTTAGCTGCTCAAATTGGGGAACAAGCAGTGGATTGGTGGTTGATGAAGCTTGAGGCGGTGGTGGAGGTGGAGGTGCGGTTTGTTGACGAAGCAAGCTAATAAGATCGACATCCTCGCCTGGTCTTGGATCGTGTTTGGCAAGAAGTCGTGCAAGCAGCTCTGACTTGAGTAGATCTTCAGGAGCAAGATTTAACGGGATCGATGTTGGATCTTGTTGAACGGGTTCGGCTCTAGTCGGTTGAGGTTCAGATGTAGAAGATTCAGCCGGTCCTTTACCTTTCACCGCTCTGATTACATCATCACGTAATTTCTGAAACTCTGCTTTCATTTTGTCAGTATGAGCCTGATATGTGTTGTCGATAGATCTGACGAAATGCTTTAGTAGAGTAAGTGGCACGAATCTATTCGGAGGAGGGCCAACCAAACTAAACGCTCGTTCGAGTTCAGCACTAACACCCAGACCACTTAGGTTACTGGTTGAAGTATCGGTTGAAGCAACCGTACTGCCTGTGTTCAAAGCTGGCATAGTGTTAGCAATGACAGGACTTCCACCCGATCCTCGTGACGCACCAACAAAGGGTGGCACTCTGGGTGTTCCGGTTGGGGCACGAAAGCTCCCAACAAGGTGTTGTTCAAATAGCGGTGACCTAGGAAAAGAAGTTGTTCCAAAAGGCGCTAGACTCGATGTGCTCTGAAATGAAGTCGGTGGCCGGGGCAGGGGCCTACCTGTTTCAATACCAGCGAACACCGAATGTGTTCCCGATAGACTTTGTGCATATTCCCCTGTGCTGAATGAAACACCGGCCTGTTGAGAGACCGATGAGTGGCTTGGTGGGGGTGTGCACTGCATGGTTGGGCGGACCATGGCTGTTTCAATGCTCAACGGCGACGAACGCACGTTGGCAGAAGATGTGGTTGCCCGGCTTGGATCGGCTTGGGATGAGTCGGTAGTTATAACTTTTTCCGACTCTTTCACAATTTCACTCATTTCTTTTCTCCCTCTTTCCTTACTACTAGACACGTTTTCATCATCTACGTCTACTTCTTCTTGTATAAGTGTAGTATCAACAGCAGCAACTGTAGAAGTAACCATAGGTTCTGGTTGACTAGATGAACCTGCACCAGGTGTTTCAACGCGAGGCCTTTTTCTTGTTTGCCTTGGTAACAAGTTTGCATCTGGATCTGAGTCATATTCATAATCACCAAAATCAACAAGAGGATGGAATGGTTCTGTTCTTTGGCTTGAAGAAGATGTTGCTTGATCGCCAGAGCGTGAAGATGTAGCACGACCAGTACTTCGAGTCCTACCCCCACTCTCTTTCTTGTTGTTCTTCTCACCACTCGTTGTTCAGGAACCCCTTGTTCCTGAACCCCCTCGACAATAGGACCCTCACCACCTACTGGGTTTGCATCTTGGGCAGGTCCAGCCGGATCTGGCTGGTCCATTAATGCGTTTTGCTCCCTATACTGAATCACTACCCAACTAGCCTGGTCGGCATAATTCAGTACCTCTGGTCGAATAACGGCGGTATGTACGAATGGTTCATGTGCTGGCGGTACAAGGCGGTGCATCCAGCTTGCTGGTCCTCGCTCAGCTTCCTCTCTTCTTGGGATTTCCGGTCGGTCTTGCATAGCCTGATGAATCAGGATTTGGAAGAACCGTTGAAATGGCACAAAGTTGCGTCTCATTTTGGGTTTGAGCTGATCTGCAACAATTTCCACCATTTCATTCCAGATAAGGACAGCATAGTCTATATTGCGGTTGAAGGCGAATGCATGAAACATCTTTAGGATCGCTAGATTCGTCTTATCTAGGCCAGTATGCTTAGATGTCATGCAGCGATTGAGGATTGAGCATAGGGTGTACCACACCGGCGGTAGATGTTGTCTTCTGAATTGTGATGAACCGGTGAGTACGGGGACTCTCGGATCTTGATATCCAAGGCTGCGGATATCAGTGAATAATTCTTCAGAAACAGCTGGATCTTCGAAGTTGTCGCGTCTTGGAAGTTCGAGAGCACGACGTAAGCCTTGTAGTGTGATCCTTACTTCGAAATGGTCTATATTAGCATTGAATCGCTGTGGTCGAGCCGTAGGATTGAATCGGAGTGTGTGCCAAAATTGTTGTAAATAAATGGCAGGCACTCTCTCGACCCTTGTCAGTGCAATGCGAATTGGATGACCACGGATGATCTCTAGAATTATCCGGTGAGAGAAGTTGCTTTCAAGATCCAGGTGATGATTGTTTTTCACGGATTGCTAGAAAGTTGGCCCTTGGCATGATTTCTTCATCCGGGTCAACGGCATTGACGGACGGATGTGAAGAGCGTTGCGAGGCGATGATGGTGTTGTCATCGGATGCATATTCAGCAGGTTGTTCAGCCATCTGTAAGGTATTTTAACATGTTAGAACAGATTTAAGCAATTCAAACAGAAAGGTATTTTTCTTGAAAAAATATCCAAAAAAAAATGCAAAGTGTAAGAAACCTCGCAATGCACGATTGCGAGGCTCGCAGTCAACAGATGTAGAAGATTGCGAGGCTCGCAGTCAACAGATGTAGAAGATTGCGAGGCTCGCAAAACCTGGAAGGTTGCGAGGATCGTAGTCTTAAATAGTATGTGTTGCGAGGCGTTTGAATGTCAGATGATTGCGAGGCTTATGAACATTAGCAGTAAAACCCATGTGATTTTCCAGATTTACGAAATAAGCATGTATAGATGTTAAAATTGATACTAGCATGCTCGGTTTTAGTTTGTGAGTAAACCCTAATCATTTAAAACATCTAACAAGCACCAATCAATCAAGTTTTAGCATGTGACAGAGACCTAACCTAAAACCCCTTAAACCCTAGATGAAAAATCGATTAAAATAGGAGTTTTATCGGATGAAATGTAATAAGAATCGAGAATACATACCTCTTAATCGAATGTAGTCGATTACACGGAATAGAATCAACAAATAATACTCCTTTGGTCGAATCGCAATGTTCAGTATCGTGAGAAAAACGAGGGTTCTTTTATGGAGAGGTTTTGAAATAAAGACTAAGTCAAAGATCGCAAGTATATATAAACATTTGAAATCCGTGACACGTGTCACTACCTGATTTGCCCAAAATTAAAAAAAAACGGATCGCAATGAAAAATCCCAAACCTCGCAATATAAGATTGCGAGGGAATCTTTGGATCGCAGTTAACAATTGCGAGGGAATCTTTGGATAAAAGGAATCTTCGCATCGCAACAGTTTATTGCGATGGAATCTTTCCATCGCAGTCTTCTATTGCGAGGAATTTTTGATTAATTTTGACATTTTGACATTTTTGATCTTTTTCCAAATTTTAGCCCACTGGAAGATGTCCAACTTCCAATTGTTTATTTAAACTAGGTAATTTCCAAGACTATTTTTCACTCCCCCTTAAATGATGCATAAGGGTTTGTAAAAAATACAAGTTAGAAGCACTTACCTTGTTATCTTCAAGCAGTAAGTATTTGGAAATACCTTTTACTTACTCTGTCATGTATGCACACTCCCCCTCTTTTTGTGCATTCTCCATTTCCTGTACTCTCCGTGAGACTATGAACAAGTTTCAGTATCTCCTTTTCCACAAAGTTGCTCAGCAGCTCCTTTCTACCAGTCATGTGTTTTGAGCAATCGAAATTCAAATACCACACATGACTGGGCTGCAAAATATAATTTAAACAACTTTTGGTACCCACTGCCAATTGGGTCCTTTCTGATTAGTATGTTTGGAATTGGCATTTTGTTTTCTATAATTGGTTTTAAAAAAATCATTTGAGTAAAACCAACGGTTATAATCTGATTTGCAGATAAAATCATCCACACCACAAGAAGCACAACAAATTTGATCTCGTGCCAAATTAATCAGTTGGCGCATTGAATAAACCTTGTAAGGAACTACAAGTTTTCGTCTAGTGCCAACATCATAATTAATAACATTTGAAACAAAATTGTCTTTCTTGGAATTTAAAACATTTAAAGTAACGTGGGATGATTTGATCTGGGCCACATCCTGTGTGGACTCCTTTATTCTCCACTCAAGACGCGTGTTGTTTTTCAAATTACGATCTGAAAAACCAGACAAATAAGAGTTGTAAGCTTTTGAATATTGAGTCTGAAAAAGGTTAACATGCTTCTTTCTTTTTGTTTTTCTGTTCCTTTTCTGTAATGATGGTTTTGATTTGGATTTAGAATGAACATCATTAACAGAAATTTTCTCTGAAGACTTGGAAGATTCCCCTTCCAAAATGATATTTTTAGGTTCCTCTTCTTTTATCAAAAAATCAGTGTGATCTGGAAGTTTTGCACTGAAGTCAAATAGAACAGGCAATTCATTTTCAACTTTGCCTTTGCCTTTACCAACATCCATACTATCAATATCAGAATCACTTTCTGATGAAGCATAAAAGAAACCATAAGACTTAGGATAATGAAATTCATTAAATTCTGATGAAGCATGTTTAACAGATTTTTCCTTTAAATTCCAAAAATCATAACCATGAGATGTTGGTTTACTAAGAAAATCATCTATTTCTTTTTCTTGGTCATCTATTTTACAACCCTTCAAAACAGTTGTTCCCATGAAAGCTTTGCATGAAGAAAGATCTGAATCAGAAGAATGTGTTACGTTTGAAACCTTTTCATCAGATATTTCCTCAAGTTTTCTTTTCATATCAATTAAGTTTTCTAAAAGAACTGTGATCACAACTTCCTTTTCAATCTCAAAAACAAGTCTGTCGACATCTCGAATGTCTTCAATCTTGCTTTCGGATATTCTTTGTGAGAAAACGGTATTTTTAGATACAAGAGATTCTTTTTCGAACTTAAGTTTCTCTCTTTCTTTCCCTATTAGTTGTCTTTCAAGAAAAAGCGTTTTCTGAAAAGTAAATAGTTGATCTGAAAGATCCAAACATCTAAGTTCTAGAGATTTCTTTTCTTCAAAGCTTTCAGGTTCATCATTTATGCTATATGACAAAACAGTAAAGATAACTTCTTTTTCAATATAAAAAAGAAGTTGATCTTCGTTTCTGATTTCTTCAACATTAAAAATTATATTCCTTTCGAGCTCCATGAGTTTTTGTTCAAGAACCATTGGTGGAAAATACCTTTTTCCTTCCAAAACAGATTTTTCAGGATTATCCTTTTGAGTATTTTCTTTTTCCTCTGGTTCTTTAACAATATAACTCTCAAAATAATCATTTGGTAAGGTTTTTTCATTATCTAATGCCTTGGCATTCTCTGGACCATACCAAAAAGGAAGTTGCATTCTAACAGTGATTTTTCTTTTTGTTTCTTCCTCAGCCTTTTGTTCTTCCTCATGAAGTTGTTTGATTTGATAGCAAGGATGTGTAACAGGCATAAACCATTCAAATTCATACTGAGTGGGAGTTTTAGTTATGGCATTCCTTAGGTACTGAGGATTGTCATATCCAATACCCCACTTTGCGTTATAGTATCTGAATTTGTTTGGCTTATTCATTTGAATTGTTTGTTCTGTTTGACCTGCTTTGTACAGTTTATTTTCCAGATCTTTGATATTTTCACTCAGCTCTTCATTTCTTTCTTTATAAGCATGTAAAAGACTTTCAAACTCGCTATTCTTTATTTCTGAACTCATTAATTTTTCCGATAGTTCAGATACTCTATCTTGAAAGTACGCATGACCAATATCGAATTCAGTCTTTTTCTTTTTCAATTCAGTAATTTGACTGTCTTGTTCTATTAGTCTTTCCTTTTGAGTTGAAATTATTTCATTAGCAATGTTCTCATCAGCTTTTAATTCTTCTAACCTTTGTGTTAAGCATGCTTGTTTAGAAATAAATTGATTATAGAAATCGAAATATACCTGTTCTGAAGTAGACTCTGCTCCTTCATCATCGGCTTCTTTGGTCATGAAGCACATCTTTGTTGTAGTCATTTAATTACTTGTCTGATCGTTTTATCTCTTGTTCAGTAGCTTTCTTTTTCAACAATCTCTTTCTGTCTCTGCCATTGTATGGGTTGCGAGGCTACTGTTTGCGATGCAACAAAAAGTCTCAACAATCTCTATTGCGAGGCAAACAAAGTATCGCGATGAAATAGGATCGTAGTGAACAATTGCAATGGAAACTAAGTCTCGCAGTCAACAATTGCGAGGCAAACACCAAACCAACAAATCGCAATAACTGATTGCGAGGCAAGAAACAGATCGCAATTGAAAATTGCGAGGATCGCAGTCCATAGATCCTGAAAGTTGCGAAGATCGCAGTCCAGAATTCTAGAAGGTTGCGAGGCTCGCAGTCTTAATTTCTAGAAGATTGCGAGGGGTTTGAATCTTGCGAGAGATATGAATATTAGTTGGTTGCGATGGTTATGATGATTTTTAAGCAGATGTTCAAATGAACTAAAAAATGCTTGAAATTTTGAACGAGTGTTCCTGGGTAATTTCTGGGCACTTTTATAACCTTGAGTTTTGTCTAAAAACCAACCTAACCTTGATTTGATGAGCAAAACAGTGAGTTTTACTCAAAACAGAGACTTCGTGAAAAACAGAGAAGATGCACGTATTGATCTAATTTCCTGGTGATATGCGGAATTAAATACACAGGAAATTTCTATTTTCACTTCTTGATCGATTCCAACCACTAGAAGAACTCAGAGACCAAAATCAACCAAAAAAATTGAACTTGAAGAATACAGATACGTACAACTTTTAAGAACAGATCTGAACAAAATGATATTAAGCTCTGATACCAATTGTGATCCCACAATGACAAGTAATAAGAGTAAATACACAAGATATATGAATCAAAGAAGTACACCTCTATATATGATTGAAGAACTTGCAGCTTACAACTTCACAGAAGGTTGAGAGGTTTACAAAGTGGAAGGAGGCTGCGAAGATAGAGGCGTGTGTATTTTGTATGTTGTAAGTTATGACCTAAAAATACAGATAGTATACTATATATACTATTCAAAGTTTGACAACATGTCACATTTGGTCCCTCAACTATAATACTACATGGTACAAGATAATGTAACATTAACAGATTATAATAATCTTACCCTCTTATCCAAATCATCCATAATACAACAAAGACAAAAATACAAATTTCTACACGTTGGATTAGTTCAAGTTGCTATCAAACCTTTGTTTAGAGGCATCCGTTTTTCTTTCCTCTAGACTATCATTATTTTCTTGTAATATATATATATATATATATATATATATATATATATATATATATATATATATATATATATATATATATGTATATATATATAGGGAAAGGTTCAATAGAGAAGTGCAAATATTTAGAGAAATAGAGAAGTAAAAAAACACTGGACCGTTCATATATGAACGTTCATATATAAACAGTCATATATGAACGTTCATAAATGAACGTTCATATAACAGTCATATCTGAACGTTCATATGAACGTTCATATATGAACGTTCATATATGACTGTTTATATATGAACGTTCATATATGAACGGTCCCATGTTTTTTTACTTCTCTATTTCTCTAAATATTTGCACTTCTCTATTGAACCTAAGGCTATATATATATATATATATATATATATATATATATATATATATATATATATATAGAAGTGATCTTTTACAAACCACCCTTATTTGTACAGAGTCAGGTTTAAACAAAAACGATAACTATTTAAAAGAACACGAGAACGAATAAAATCGTTAATGATTTTATATTAACACACGAAAAAGGACTTTGGCTCGGCTTCAGGTCCGCGTGACTTTTTTGCTCGTTAATGTAAAATCACTAATGATTTTGTCCGTTCTCGTGTTCTTTTAAATAGTTCATGTTCTTGTTTGATCCTCCCTCTATTTATACAAATCGTATAAACCCGTCTCAACCAATAATATTTTTTGATTTTTTTTCATTCTATTTTTATTAATAAGGGTAAACATGTAATTATCAATGGACACGTTAACCAAGGAATATATCAATATCCTATTATTTTGGAAAGCATATTCTTTTCAACCGTTTTTTCTTTTTTGGAATTAATTACTTTTTTACAAGAAATTTTCCAAAAAAATTTAAGGATTTCAAATTTGATCTTTTCGAATTTTTTTAGATTTTTAGAAAATTTTCATTCACGTAATTGTAATAACCTTAGTCCGTAAAATCTAACTTTATGAAAGTATAGGGGGGTAAATGCAATTATATTGGTTTCTGGGACTTTAAGCTAAATAAGATAAATAAGGAAGGTAAAACCTCTAATTCATCTCCTCACCTTTTTGTTTTTGGTAATGGGTTTATGGTTTTGGGTTGGGAGATTTCCAATCCTTTGGATATTTTGATTCAAAATTCAAAGGGAAAGTGTTTAGAGATCGATTCTTGTTGATCCCTTTATTATTCCTTAAGAAGAATCACTATTGTTAATGGTGTCTTCAAAGGTTTTCAAGTTTGAAGTTTTTAGGGTAAGAACCTTCGTTAATGTATAGATTTGATTGTATTAAATGATGTTTTGATGTTAGGATATTGGTTAAAAGGGGTTAGAACATTGTAACTATCTTTGGGGCATAAAATAGATGAAATCAGGGTGGATTGAGTTTTGGTCTGAAAAACCGGAGATGTGCAGTGTTTGGAGAGAACCCGCACAAACAGTGAGTTTAGGACGATTTAGATGGTTTAACACCATTTCTATGTCATCCTATTCAGGTGTTCGGTTGGATCATAATTGGGTTTAGGACGTGTGGTGAAGTGTCGAATCTCATGTGAGTTCCCTTAAACCCTTTTTATGCATATGGAATGATTTATAAATATTTTTAACCACTGATTATGGTCTTATCATTGTATGGCATGAATTGCACTCATATGGAGTCTTTGAATAAACATTTACTTGAAAAGGTTTACTATTGAACATATATTGTTCTATGTGATTTATAACATGAAATTGTGAATTGGTATTAGTCTTGGGATTGCACAATGTGATTAGGGTACCTTGGGATTGTGGAAATCCCTATGGAGTTACATTATATAACGTGACTTGAATTTGTTTCATGTGCACATTGGCATGACATCTACTTGGGGCCCCGTGTAACACCCTCAATTTGGAAAGAGCAACTAATTTAAAATTTTCAATGATACATCAAATAAATGATAAAATCTCTTTCTATAAATCAATAATGGAATTCCCTCAAATAGAATTCTAGATTTAACTTCAACAAGTAATAAACCAAGTCTTATGTGAAGACTAAATAAAGGTCGGGTGTTACTAAAACCCATTAATAGTTGTTATCTCCAAATGTGGAGAATACACCACACAATAGTGACACTCTTCTCGTGCATCTAACTAGCACTCAACTCTTCACGGTGCTGCTAGTACCATTCCCCAAGAAGAACCTGATGCACATGCCGACAAATAAAAAGGTTAGGCTAACGCCTAGTGAGTTCAAACAATTTTCATCATAATTATAAAATAGTAAAATTAAAGACTGCTTATTAAACTAACTTTTCAATATGAAATACTTTTATCGTAAAAACAACATCTTTCCAAACCTACTATTTTCGTGATGAAAACACTAAATCAAAACACCCATTCTATAAGAATTCAAAACCCAACACCCACTGCAAAAACAAGAATAAAGTTAAATATCCAAATCTTGAAACATAGATAAAACTCTATATCCAAATATCCCAAAACGTGTATTAAACTCAATAATACAAACCACAGATCATAGATTTAATTCCATACTCAAAACGTCACAAAACACATGGATAATAATCAATACCAAAACAACATCTTTTAGTGACGGGGGAGACCCGTTTCCATTGAATGTGACGACAGCAAAAGTAAGCCACATTCTATGTTAGAGAGTTCCACTATGGATCACACGGTCATCAGGTTCAACCACCCACGGTCTATAGTCCGCGTCCTCCGTCGATACTAGTCATACTCGTTCACGAAAAATAATAATCACTACGGTCATCAAGCTCAAACACTTACGGTCGATAGCTCGAGTCCTCCGCTACGACTTACGCGGTCATCAAGTTCGACCACCCACGGTCTGTACCTTGAGTCCTCTGCTAAGGATCACACGGTCATCAAGTTCATCCACCCACGGTCTATACCTCGCGTCCTCCACTAATCTGAAATATTTTTAGCTCCAAAACAGAGATAAAGTTCCCATTTAAACCAACTGACCGACTCCTATGCTTACGGATCCATCGCATTACAGTCTAAATTACATGACTCAAATTGAATGACCACACAGTCAAAGCATGTAACCTTTCAAATAAATATGCTATAATTGTGTATAGCACCAAAAACTCAACATAGAGCAAAATAAACCGGATAAATGTCCTCAAGACTCATCTGAATCAAAACGAGCCAAAAGCTCAACAACTTAATTGACTATACAATAAAAGTCATCAAAAGAAATACAATATATTTAAGCAAAAACCCATGGTTGGGACAAATCATTCTCAAATCCAAATCATACCATTTATATTTTCAAAGTATCCCAGAACACAACGATATGCATTTTCCCAAACCAAATTCACTAAGAATGCATTTTATCACCAAATAACCTCCATTTATAATATCGATCATCAAAAGAATTGACACTTATGTTTTATATATCAAATTGTCCAAAACCCCCCAAGTATGTATATACTTCTCAACATTTTATAAATCAAATGTCTAAAGATGCAAATCTATCAAGTAATCAACAATATTTGATAAATCTTAAGGTAAACATTTCAAGACATCAAAATAAACATTTTTGGCATGTACAAAGTTTTTACAAAGCAACTTGAATGAGTGGTATGATGAATCTATTTCTTCGCCTCTTTGCGAAGAAATCAGAATTCCCGTCGAGAATGGCTCACCTTGCTAGATTTAAGCTAAATCTAGATTTTACCCCAAACTTTAAGTTTTCTTGTTAAAAACTTGAATCTTCAAGTGTAATACCCCGGGTAAGTTCGTTAGTTAAAATCCCTTTTCCGTTAAATTTAGTTAACTTTAAAGTTGGATATTAGGGAAAGTTTGGGTAAATTATAAGTTTAAGGGTGTTTGGGTCATTGTTGAGAAGTTCAAGGTCTAAAATGAAAATTAGTTTGATATTATCACCATTAGACTCCAGATATTTCACAATTTAGATATTATCATAGTGTGTTTGTGTTTGGGAAGAAAAGAAGCCAAAGAAGAAAAGAAGGCTAGGGATTCAATTTGGAGTATTTGGAAGTGAAAATAAGGCAAGTTCCTTTGTATTTTGTGTATGTAATTGTTATTAGAAGGTTTCTATCGGATTAGAATAGTTCAATTCACTGCTGGTATTGAATCAGTCGATTTCTGGGTAGAAAACACATGAACAGACGAAGGTTTCCGGACACAATGAATGTGTCCGGGTAGTTTTGTTGGTGGTGTCCGGATAATGTTTTAAAGGTGTCCGGACGAGTGTTTTATCTGGATAAGTCTCTCTTCTCGATATTTTCCGGATGAAATAAGATACCGGGTGGTATCCGGATTACTTTGGTGTCCGGGTGACGTCCGGATTGTTGATGCTATCCGGGGAGTTGGGTTGCCCGGATTGGTTATGCTGTCCGGAAAGTTCATGATTGCCCGGGTAGTTTGAGGTGTCCGGATACTTTAGTTGTTTGGTCACTTTTGGAGGATTTAAGTTATCTCGAGATCTTAGTCTAGTATGTCTTGTGCGTTTATTTAGTAAGGGGATATTTGTATTTAATCTGTTTCAGACTCAGTGGATTTGAATTGAAAGACTAACCTTTTGGAAAAGGCTTGGAAGTGTTATTGGATAAGCGATCAAGGTGAGTTTTACTTTAAAACGTTTTTCAAACTAGAATACGTATATGTGTGGATTAGATATGTGATAGATGGTGTGATTATGTGTTTACATTTGAGATGGATATGTGGTTGGAATGTGATAACGTTTTTATAAATGAAAATATGATATATTGAGATATTGTATTTAACTAAGAATTATACTATACAAGAATACGACTGGCCGGGCTTAGGACCGGTGTGTTGGCTGTAATATTCGTACAGTGTTGTTGGCTGTAATTGTCGTACAGTGAAGTTAATTTATTAGTTGGCTTGCTACCAACTAATTTGGCCATGTGAAGGATGTGAAGGATGAGTGGTACACGATGCACGAGTCTTGTTTGGTATTTAGTTATGTGTGATATATGTGTGTTTATATAAAGGATTTTATATAAATTGGTTTTATAACGATTTTGAAATAACAGGGATTTTCTCACTAGACCTCTAGGTCTAACCCTCATTTTGTTTTCAAAAATATGTATTCCAGGTCGAGGATCCTTTCTTAGCAAAGGGAAGGATAAAGTGTAGGACGCGGTTGATAGCTGACGAAGATTAGGAAATATTTATATTTTGTATTGTATAGTTTTGAGACTATGGGACCGTATGTGAATTATTATGTATCTTTTGTTATGAATGTAACGATGTTATGCAATATATGTTATTTGTTGTATGTTTGGGAAACCAGG
Source organism: Saussurea involucrata (assembly GCA_033807775.1). Taxonomy (NCBI): domain Eukaryota; kingdom Viridiplantae; phylum Streptophyta; class Magnoliopsida; order Asterales; family Asteraceae; genus Saussurea; species Saussurea involucrata. The sequence continues at coordinate 43,124,151 of CM066325.1, read as the reverse complement.
TTGTTACATCAAGTAGAACTTACTAACTCTTAGATCCAACACTTGTAAAGTTTATCATTCACCTCCAATGATCCAAAACCTAAGGCAAAATGGAAAGGAAATAAGAGAAAATAAAGAACACATAATACCCTAACTTAAAATCGAGAGAGATGAAAAGCTTAACACACAAAATACTCTTTGATCTTTCAGTAAACTTCAATACTCATGATATATCTTTGAAAAGCTCTAAAAACGATACCATAGAAAAAAATAGTCAAAATCGGAGCTACGATGAGAGAGATATGACCAAATGAAGATAGAGGCTCAAAATCGGATTTTATGCACTACACCCCGACCGCGATTGTGACATGCGATTGTGACATGCGATTGTGACAAGTAAAAATCGCATGGCAAGGTCGCCCAAAATGTACCAAAAGTCATTTTTCCCCATGCAAACTTGACACGCCATAGTGCCACTGGCACAATCGCCGAACACTATAGCTTGGCCTGTACCGCTAGTTTTTCGACCGTTCTTCGATCGTTTTCTCGACCATTTTCCTGGACGTTCACTGACCGTCCTTAAAACGTTTTCCCCGGTACATTTGATGTTATTATTCCAATTATCGTGTTGTTGTCATAATTCCATGCCGCATTCGTTGGAACGACCAAACTCTCGGTAACGTCGGTGCTATTGTGACATATGTCGCAACTGCATGGCATTATAGCCGAGACTACCACACTTTCTGTAACAACCCAAAATCTCCAAAAGCAAATTCATAACCAAAAGACCATAAGGGTCCCAACATTTTCAAAGTTAGACAATAAATTACAAGCGTACAACGGTTCACATACGAATACAACCGAGATGTCTAAAAAGAAACAAAGAAACGGGTAAAGGTCTCTAGCTAGTCGCCTCTAGACTTCAAGCCTTCTCCTTTCCCTTGGAGGAAGCACCTACCACGCCCTTTCCTGAAAATGGTTTTTAGGTTTTGAAAAAAGAGGGTTAGACCATAAGGTCTAGTGAATTCCCTACTAAGCAGTTTAAATCACAATAGTAAAACATGAAATAACCACAACTGCCTTAAGGCCCATTTAGCAAAGCAATAACACACAAGGTAGTTGCATAACATTCATAGACCACTCCTACCACACGGTAGTAACCATGATCGGGGCCCAAGCCGACTCCCCTCTCGCCTTCGGGGCCCAAGCAAACTCCCCATAACCCTCGTATATAGGAACAGATTCCACACATACGAAGATATATTACAACTCCCATGGGGTATGTAATACCCCAAGGTACACTATGCTCTATGTGCAACCCGACTCACAGGCATCACGTCAATAAAAGATTAATATCAAACAATTCAATGCAAGTATAATTTCAAATGTTTTTATAACATGCGTGATCAACCTTCATATGCATATGAATGATATGGATGAGTTCATACCAAAATTCAGTAGATAAAACTTGCATAAAACAATTCATTTGAGTGAGAAAAGTTAAGGGAACTCACCTGAAGGTTTGGCTATTCGACACCCTAACCGAAACTCACTTTTTCACCAACCGAACACCTGAATTGGGGATTATAGAAGTGATGTTAAGCCCTCTAATCATGCACCAATAGACCTTCCCTAAACCCCTAAAATAAACCCCAACGATGCCTCAAACCAACACCGAACGATAAACGAAGCAAAACGGTGAAGCGCACCAAACAAGGGCTTGTGCCCCTTACCTCGCGGCTTCAGGCCGCGGGCTAGGCCGCGCAAGTCACAGTTTGTGGCTTCCAATACCTGCACTTGCAAGACACTCCGAAATCCAATCCTAAAAATCCCAAAATTGGTCCCAAGTGCTTGAAAGCTTCCAAAATTGATAGTTTTAGCTAAACACACCTTTAGGAATCAAAACCCAAATCTAAAACATGTAAATCTCCATGAAAATTATCCAATGATTCATCTCTTTCAACCCCAAAATCTCATTCTTGTCAAACCCAATTTCCTCCATTGAAATGGTGCAAGCTTCTTAAAGAGAAGCTCACAAACCACAAGAAGATTCATTAATCCCACTATTTCCAATGGTGATAACTAAAAACTTAGAAGTAGGATGAATCATGGTTTTCTACACAACCATCTCCTCAAATCAAGCAAGAAAATGTAGATTGGGGAAAGAATCATACCTTGAAGATGAAGTCTTCAAGCTCTTGATGCAATCCTCCTAATTAAACCTTCACAAGAGTTGTATCCTCTAAAATATCCTCTTCTCAAATAAGTAGCCGTAAAAAATGAAGAGTGAAAGGGTTTTGCTCCATTTAATTCTCTGATTTTGTCACTTAGTCCCTAAGTTTCAAATTTTCTCACTTTGTCTCCAAAACAGCAAAAATTCCAGTTATTTCAGATATTGAGAATATGAGGTGTTACACTTTTAGTACCATTAATGTTATAGTGATAGATGTCACAACCACATGGCACTATAGCCATACTCCTTATTTGGTTTGTCTTTTACCTATTCACGCAGTTCAACATTTTTCTTTAATTGGGATAACAATCAGGATGTTACAATCCTTCCAACCTTAAAAGAGATTTCGTCCTCGAAATCAAGTTCTGGTTCCCATAAGTAGCTCGGTCCTTTCTTGCAACAGTTAAACATTGACAACAAAAATTCCCCCAAACTTCGATGTCATGCAATTCTATTTCTCACACAACACTCAAACTGTGGGAGGAACATGAGATTGTCCAAAGATACTACACAACACTAAGCACAAGTCCGACAATTGTCTTGTTAATTAATTTTTTTATTAATTTTAATTTTAAATACTATAAGTTAATATTTATTAATTAAGTTTTTTAACAATATAAAATTAAAATTAAATAATAATGTGTAATTAAAATTAGTAAATAATTTTTAATTACTATAAATTAATATTTATTTAATTACTACAAATTAATATTTATTAATAAAAGCTAAATTAATTAATAATATATAATTGGGTCTGATATATCAGATACAAACCCGTTTCTGTAAGCTTGATAAATTGTCCGTACCCACCCTTTAGAAGGACGGGTTTGCCTGCCTACGAGCTAACAAGCCTAAAAAATCTTTACATTTCATAAAAGCATAGAAACAAAAATAGTTTTACAATTAATCGTGTTCCTGTGCATGATCTTGAAGTCTTCACCACTCAAAAGAGATTTATCAGATAGGTGATATTCAGTTCAGGCCTATATATAAAGAAGTTGCACCTCATCACAAATGAAGAAAAGAAACAGAAAAAATAATGAAACAAAGGGCAAGTAACAAAAGGGCATACACCAGATCAAAGATTTTACCAACGTTCAGCAGCAGTAACTACCAAGACGCTTATAAGATGTCGATCAAGTACCACCCCATAGAGGCTAATTCCTAACCCACCACACCAGTTAATCATCTGTTGATGTTTGGTAATATAGTGAGTGTTATTGCCTTGAAAGAAAGAGAAAAATCACCAACAAAAGTAGCGCGGCTTGGTAAAGATGTCGGCCACCTGTTCTTTGGAGTTAATGTGTGTACTGATTTGATGTATCCCGCTTCAACTCTTTCACGCACAAAGCAGCAATCCATTTCTACGTGTTTGGTACGTTTCGGGTTGTTTGCTATGTGTCCTGCAGCATCATTGTCACAGTAGAGCGAGGTAGGACCAATGGGTTTTGCCTTGAGATCATGTAGCAACCATCACAGCCACATAATCTCACTAACGGTGGTCGCCATGGCTCGATAGTCGGCTTCAGCCGAGGACCTAGAGACGACAGGTAGTTTCTTTGTTCTCCAAGATACCGGTGCACCGCCCAATAAGATTAGGTACCCAGTTCGTGAACGGCGAGTGAAGGTGCATCCCAGCCAATCGGCGTCACAAAATGCTTTCAATGTTAGGTCGCCAATTTTGGGTAGGAAAATTCCTTGACCTGGGGTTGTCTTTAGGTAACATAGTACTCTAGTGGCGGCTTCCATGTGAATCTGTCGGGGTCAGATAGGAATTAACTTAGCATGTTGACCGCGTATGTAATATCGGGTCTTGTAACTTGTAGTAGATATAATAGTCTTCCAACCAATTGTCGGTATTGCGTGACGTCAATGCGTGGGTTGTCTATATTCCATCAGAAAGGAGCTGTGGCAGCCGAGTAGTCTGTTGTCTTTCATAATATCCAACGTGTACTTCCGTTGGCTTAGCACAATGCCATTCTTAGTACGTGCCACTTGGAGTCCTAGAAAATATTTCAAGGGGCCCAAGTCTTTTGATGCACGCGTTGTTAAACACGCAACGAGGTTTTAATTTATAAACCGAACTCAAACCAAGTATAGGAGTAAGTTAGGTGCCGATCTTCTCAGCGAGTCGGTGGTCAAGCTAATAAAGAGTGTTATATCGAATGCAAGGATGTCACAAAGATATGCTACTCACTAAGACGAAAATTCAAAACCTACTTATGACAAATAACATTATTCAATCAAGCTTTTATGAAGAATTGCTGTAAAACTAAGAAACGAATAAATAGAAAATAGTTTTGGCTTTTTTTATAAAAAAAACTAAGAAACGAATAAATAAGAAACAAATAAATAGAAGATCTTTTTGGCTTTTTTTATAAGGAAAAATTATAAAGAACGAAACTTAGGCCATCCACAGCGCATAGATAAAAGCCCTCAAGCCCTCAATGCCACATCAGCGCCACATCAGCTAAGCCCTCAAGCCCTAAAGACCCCCAGCGCATAACTAAAAGCCCTCTTGCCACCTCATTTTTTTAATTCTTTTATTTATACATTTAATTAATTTTTTTTATAAAAAGTAGCCGTTGTTGGGAGTTATTTATTTTTAAGATTTAAAAAAAATTGAGAAAATAGCTTCGGGTTCATCGGGTTTGAAAGCCCGGAGGCCGAGCCCGCAGCCGAAGCCCGAGCCAGCCCCACCGCTGCCCGAGGGAGCCCGCAGCGAACCCGTGGCCGAGCCCGCGGGCGCTACGGATGGCCTTAGAGCACGAGCTCTAACGATGAGAAAAAGTAACCGTCCGTTACTAACCCAAATGTTCACCGATTCGATTACTTTTTTATGTGATTGTCAATTTTAACTGCATTTTCTAATCAACATGTTAAAGCATCGATCTAACCCCCGGCATAATCCATGCCTATCCAAACCAATCGTCCTCCCACCCAGTGGCGGACCTAGCCTTGGGCATACGGTGGCACGTGCCACCGTTTCGTTCGTCCGGCGAAGGGTAAAAAATTTTAGTCGTGTGAAGAGTGCAACCGTATCGTTTTAAATGGTGCAACCGTATAAAAAAACTCTAAAATAAACCAAAAATCCAAAAAAAACTCTTAAAATCAACCAAAAAAACCCGAAAAGTTCTCTCGAAATTGTTTTTTTTTAAAGCTCCTCGAAATCGAGGAATTTTTTTTTCTCAAAGCAGTGGAATTAGGCTAAAACAACATCGGACGATGTGGAAAAAATTTAGGTTCGTCAAAGGTGCCACCATAAGAAAAAATTTATGGGTCCGCCTCTGCTCCCACCTACACTATTGTGTTCCAGTACGGTCGGGGATACCAATGGACTATCGAAGTTATGCTAATCAATTACTAAAACACGCTTAATCTAAACAAATATGAATATGTCATATATTAAACATTGTGCCCCTACAAAACCTGTCACATTTTGTCCCAAACGACATATCCATACTTTTTGTGCAAATTAAAACCAAAATAAGCTAATAAAAAATAAATCGGAATCGGATCACACATGGGCTTTCACGTCGGGTTAACCTTGAAACCGATTAGCCTTGCATTATTGAGCCAGAAATTCAACGGTTTCTTGATATTTATGCATTATCATAGCAATCGTATATAAAAACACAAAGCAAAATCACAATTGAAAGAACAGATCAATACCCAACAATACCGAATATAATCCCAACAATATTAGAACAAGTCTCAATCACTTACGAAGCAGAGAACGAACACTCTGTTTTTGATCTCTATTGAAGCCCAACAGCCCGAGTTGTGTTTGCTGTTGTGTTTGTGCGTGTCTAAGAGAGCCCCAAACCAGCCCGAGTTTGCTCAAAAACGCAGCAGCAACAACCTCTATTCTTGATGTGTTTGCTGCTGCCAAACGACCTTAATCGAGTCCAATAATCAACGTTTCCGCTGCTGCCGAAAAACAGTCCCTATTCGAGCCTCCAACAGTTCCAAAATCGCCCTTCTGATTCGTCCGACCCTTTTCTCCAAAGCTTTGTGTTTTATGTTTTGTGCGTGTCTCCAAAGAATCCAGCCGTGCATCCTTTTAAATAACAACCAAACATATATAGATAGGGTTGAGTTCATTTGTTAACCTCTTATTTTGTGTTAACTTTATTAACTTCATTCAACCAATAGAAATCCATTTTAGTTGGTGGTTTCAAATTTATACATAACCATTAAATAGGGGCATGGATGGAATTCCATGTTTTTGTTTTATTACATTGATTTATTAAGGGAGTTACAAAAATCAAAATCTCCTTGATTCTAGCTATATTATTATTTCTCAAATATTTTGTAGTCTTTTCTGTCAAATTAGTGTTTGAATTCATATTGTTGCATCATGAACATGAGTGATCCAGGTGTTTTCAAGGACGTTGAAGATAGAGTAGACGTAGATGTTCATTTGAACATGAACAAATATAACAAATATATATTGTTCATATAGGTTCACTTAGGCTTATATTTTATCCTTGTTTATGCATAGCCTTAATATTTGCACATCATACATGATGTGACATCAATATTACATGCTCTAAATGGAATAGTAATTAACTAGTAAGTAACACCATGTAATTTCGGAGTAATCGAACATGAATGAACATATAGTTGCTCATATATGAACAATCTTTTGTTTGTATATAATTGAACAATTATGAACATATAATTGAACAAATAGGAATAGGGCTGTAAACGAACCGAACGTTCAACGAACCGTTCGTGAACCGTTCGACGGGAAGTTCGTTTATGTTCGTTTACTTAATAAACGAACGAACATGAACAAGTTTTTTCGTTCGTTTAGTCAAACGAACGAACATGAACAAAGGTCTCGTTCGTTCATTTACGTTCGTGAACGTTCGTTTAGTATTGTTCGTTTATGTTCGTTTAATATTGTTCGTTTATGTTCGTTTAGTTCAAATCCGTTTAGTGATGATAAAAGTATTAGCTTACAACTAAATATTTAACAAATTAAATTTTATTTGTAATTAATAATAAAGATAATAACTAAGAGGGATTTAGTATATTAGGAAAACATTAATAATTAAAACTAACTAGCAAGCTTCTATCAACATGCTTGTTATATATCCTTGTGACTTGTAAATAGTTTTTATCAACAACGATGTGGGACTGAAAGATGAGAGTAGGAGAGGATACATCAGTACACCACCGCTTTGTCTTCAGCTTTGGGGTGAAAAGAATCCATCCCACATCGGTGGTGATTATAAAAGGAAGTTGCATCTCTAGTGTATATATATAGCCCCCACCCCATTACTTCTCCATTGCTTGACCTCATGGTGGGTTGAGTCCTTTAGCTTGAGCCCTATGGCGCGAGACAAATGGCTTGAGCCTAGTTGAAAAGTGTTGTTGGAGTACCCTTAAAGTGGGAGCACCTATTTTCTGTTCAAGTATGTTCGTTTGTGTTTGTTCGACTATCGTTCGTTTAACTTTTAACGAATGAACATAAACGAACATGAACAAACCAATATTTTAAACGAACGAACACGAACATCAAAATTTTTGTTCGTTTATTGTTCGTGTTCGTTCGTTTGTTCGGCTAAAGTAAACGAACGAACATGAACCAACCCTTGTTCGTGTTCGTTCGGTTCGTTTACAGCCCTAAATATGAACATATAATTGAACCAATATAAACATATAATTGAACAAATAGGAACATTGGATTGAACATAGGAACAATATGTTCAACTATAGGAACATTAATTACATGACTTAATTAATGGAAAAAAGTAGGTTGTGTCAAATTCCAAAATTACCCTATTCATTTGTGTTCAATTGGAGAATTAATTACACGACTTAATTTCTTAATTAATTAATAAATGATTTTAATCTCAACCATTAACAAGAAAATGAATGGCTAAGATGAAGTTAATAAAATTAATACAAAATGGGAGGTTAACAAATGAACTCAACCCTATATATATATTATATATATATAGGGGGCCATTCAAGGAAGAACTAGTTATTTTGTGGTAACTGTAAGAACCAATGTGAGCCACATATTAAACTATAAATTAGGAAATTATTAATTTTAGAAATTTTGTTTGAAATTTAAATAAAAGGGTATTTTAGGTATTTTTAAAATCTCCTCTCTCCTCTCTCCTCTCTCCTCTAAAACAACGTTACAGACCTTCAATATCCAAAATACATGCTAAGACTAAATGTGATACCACTGTGATACCCTAAAACAATCGATACAGACCTTCAATATCCAACATACATACTAAGACCAAATGTGATAACATTGTGATACCAAAAATACATACAAAAAACAAATGTAATACACAAAATACAAACATCTATCCTCAATGTGATACCCAACAATACATAGAAAACACACACCTTTATCCTCAAGTGTGATATCCAGAATACATCCAAGAACAAATGTGATAACACTGTGATACCCACTGTGATACCATGTGGTACCCATAACCCACGAAAACCCAAACCAAGCCTGCAACTCCGGTCACCAAACCAAACTTGTAACTCCATTTCTTTAGACAAAGTGAAACCTAATCACAAGACAAAAAAAATACAAAGACCATAAATCCGGCCAAAAAGACCATATATCCGGCCAAAAAAACACAGGGCCAAACCACAGTGACAAATGAAGGGGAAGGGTTGGTGCCGGAGTTCGTCGATGGTGTAGATCCACCACCGCCGCTAGAGACCACCACCACCGCTAGAGACCACCACCACCCCCGCCGCCGCTAGAGACCACCACCACCACCTAGAGATAGAGACAGACAGATCATCGATGGTGTAGATCCACCACTTCCGCTAGAGACCACCACCACCACCGTCGTAGTCATGGAGAAGTAGAGGTGTAGATCATCCACCACCGCCGCCGCAGTTCTATGCCGCCATTCACCACCGTTGTCGGCTATATTTAGGGATTTTGGAGAGGGTGTCGGCTCCATTTAGGGTTTATAGAGAAGAGAGAATTGAGAAGAGATAGAGAGATGCAGATGAGTGATTTTAGGGGTAAATGAATAAAATGAATGAGTTAAATTAGATTTTAATTTGTTATAAAAATTCTAAATTATCAAATTACTAATTTGCCCTTATTTTATTTTTAGAAGTAACATTAATTATTTTAAATGTGTGGCTCACATTGGTTCTTACGGTTACCACAAAATAAATAGTTCTTATTTGATTAAGCCCCTATATATATATATATAGGGTTAGGTTATTTTGTTAACAAAAAAAAGGTATTAACTTTGTTAACGTATTTGTAGCCGTTGATCAAATACATGAGTGGTTGTGATGAAATCTTGGTGTGACATTTATTACAATATTGGTCAAAACATAAAAAATCAAAGGAAAAATTGTGATAAGGGTTAAGTTAGTATTTCATAAATATTTTTTCTAGTTTTTTTTTCTAAGATTTTTAAGTGGGGAGTTACAAAAATCAATAATTAATGGGGGAGTTACAATATTGATATAGATTTCTATAAAAAAAATCAAAATATCTAGTTTTTTGAGTTTGCTCTCGTTCATCTAAGTTCGTGTTTGCAAGAAGATGGATGTTCGTATGCAAGAAGATGGATCGTTTGTTGAAACACAACTCAACGGAAATTACGAATCAGCGACGTAAAACGGTAGTACTAGCACCGTCGAAATATCTGAACTGAACGTAAACGGCTTGATCGGTCAATATGTTTTTTAGAGTTGTTGCTTTGGTGATGTAGATTTTATATTAAAAAAATGTATTCTTCATCTATGGAATTAGTGAGTTGACATTGTGTGTTGGTTCATGCATGTTCAAAACACACAAACGTTCACGTTCTAGTTTAGCCATATTTGTTGTTCACGAATGTTCATAACACATGCATGACGACGATCATCACAAGAACACGTCTAACATTTTTTAATGGAGTAGTTTAATATGAGTTTGTATGCTATGATTGTTTGTCCCACTAATTATTATGGAGTATTTTTTTAATGGAATATTTTAACACAACCTATCTACAAGTACCAAATTAAACATCTACAAGTAACCAAATTGTGCTAGTTGGACATACGTTTCATATATTGTTAATGTTTTGTTCATGAATGTTCATGTGAGTTCTTTAATATGAAGGTAGGACCATGATCTTCATGCATGTTCGTGAACCTTTGTGTACGAACACATTTGTTCATTCATGGCATTAAAAATGCTTTGGTTCAATCACGAAACGAACAACCATGAACCTTGACTTTCCGGTTTGGTTAAATGAAGATAGGACATTGAAGTATGACACAGATACACAAACACCCTTACCATACGAAAAAACAAAGCAGCATGCAAACACTTACTAACCCAAAGTTACGGATTCAATAATAGCCCAAACACGACAACCTATTATTTTGCCGAACTAGAAAGTGAACGTTTGTGTGTTATGAACATTCATGAACAACAAATATGGCTAAACTAGAATGTGAACGTTTGTGTGTTTTGAACATGCATGAACCAACACACAATGCCAACACACTAATTCCATAGATGAAGAATACGTTCTTTTAATATAAAATCTACATCACCAAAACAACAACTCTAAAAAACATAGTGATCGATCAAGCCGTTTACGCCCGGTTCGGATATTTCGACGGTGCTGGTACTATCGTTTTGCGTCGCCAATTCGTCATTTCCGTTGAGTTGTGTTTTGTTGGGTCATCAAAGTTTTGAAGATGACCTCATGATCTCCTTACATACTTTGAAAAACATTTTCCATACTTAGAGAAATTTTGGATGGTTCTTTGTAATGGCTTGTACAAGATAGCAAATGTTTGGTGAAGTCAAAGATCAACCAAAGTCACAGATTGAAGATTCTCTCATTGTGGAAGTGAGAGATCCTTTATCAACTCATACAAGTCATTGTCCACCGATGGTTTTCTCACACATCGGTGGACACCTCCCACCGACCTCTCTCTATGTCGGCCAACAATATCCCACCTATGAAGGCTCTCAAATAGGTGGGATCTCAAGAATTCTTGATGGATGCTTCTCTTCAAGTGGAGTCACAAGCCTCATAGTATACATCGGTGGGATCATCAAAGTTGGAGGATCCTCTCATAACATCACTCCTAAGAAGACTCTCACCTACCTTGTCCATGACAAGTCGGTGGGATTCTCAAATAGGAGGATCCTTCCATGTGTCTTTGCTAAAAGGTATTCTCTTCAAAGATATGGGTATGGAAGAAAAAGATTCATTTGTCCTTTTTCCCATTCTTATATATTGTCACCATCAAACCTTTCTAGCATTATAGGAAAAGACATATCAACTTTTGAGAGCCAAACCTATCCTTCCAATGACAAAGTGACAAGTGTCCTATGCTACACATACTCTTGGCACTATATAAAGATGAAGAGCTCTCCATGCAGAACTTCTCTTGAAAGACTTGAAGATTACTCTGTGCTCAAGATATTCTACTCTTTTCTCTCTTTGAACTTTATAGCTTTCAATCTTTGTGTTTTAGAAGTTATTTAGTTTTCAGTATTACTTTGTGAAGATTGTTAGAATAGATTTTATCTGTTCTTTCCGCAACAATCTATTTGTTCTATGTGTTCTATGTGTAATTCTTGATTTGAATATTTTCAATAAAAGAATTAATTAAAGTGAAAAAATTGTGTATTGTATTCAACCCCCCCCCCATTCTACAATACCTGTTCTTGTTCTTGTAAGCCATCTAGGACTAAGAAGTGGTATCAGAGCAGAAAGTTTAATTTCAATAAACTTGATCTGCAATGGTTGCTTCTTCTTCCAAAAATGGAGCTTTCTCTCAAAACATTTTTTCTGAAAACGGCTCTATAGCCAAACCTCCCAAGTTTAACCCCAATAGCTTTTCTTTGTGGAAAAGTCGGATGATGCTTTTTCATGGAAGGAATGGATAGTAGATATCCAACCATTCTCAGTGAGGGACCCATAGTCCCTAGAGTCTGGTCTCGCTATGAAACCAAGAAATCCGGTAAGAAAGTTGTTGACAAAGATGATTCTGATGATTCCTCTGATGAAGAAAAATATGTTGCTACTGGTCGTTACATTCTTAAAAATCCTAAGAAATATACTGATGAGGAAAAACGTCTTGTGTCTCTTGATTCTATAGTCAGAACTATCATTGCTCTCTCTCTTCCTGATAAAGTGTACCACTCTCTGGTAAATCTCTCTACTGCCAAAGAAATGTTGTCCACTCTGTGTGTTTTGAACGAAGGTACAAATGAAGTTAAAAAGAGCAGAAAGATTGCTCTTGTTAGAAAATATGAACTCTTTTCTTATGAGAAAGGAGAATCTCTCTCCAACTACTATAACCGCTTTAACAGTCTTCTTAATGACTTAAAGCTGTTAGGTAGAGTGTATGACAATGAGGAAATCTTGTGCAAGTTTATGGACTGTCTTCCTAATTTTTGGGAAAACATCTGTACCTGTATAAAGACTACCAAGGATCTTGATCATATGCCTCTCACTGTTCTATATGGAACTATCTTCAACTATGAGCAGACAAAAATGCAAAGGAAATCTGTCTTCACAGATATAAAGAGCTCTCATCTAGCTCTCCTAAGTGACTCTTCCAAAAAGACTAAGTGTATTCCAAGAATCACCTACCCATCCGACTCTGACCATGATAGTCAAGAAGATCCCAATGACCATTCGGAGGCATATCTTAGTGATGCTGAGGATGAATATGAGGAAACTTTAGTTGACAAATTATCTGATGAAATGGCCATGTTGGATGGGCATTCTAAATCCAAATCTCACCCCTCTTCTGGAAAATCTAAGTTTGGTAGGAAATCATCCTCTTCTCTCTCCAAACACTCTTCTTTGGACAAATCTAATGAGGAATATTTTAACTGTGGTAAAAAGGGTCATTTTGCTTCTGAGTGTAGAAGTAAACATCTTGAAAGACCCAGAACTTCTTCCTCAGGCCGATTTTCCTCAAAATCGGGAAGATCCAAATATGATTCCCAAAAGTTCAACCAACCTCTCTCTTCTGCAAATCTCAAACAAAATATTTTCTAACCGTGAAAAAGGCAAGTCTCTGGGTGCCGATTCTTTCTTAAAAAGAACTCCTCCAAATTTTTCTAAAACTACCTATGTGTCTTCTCCTACCGATTTTCTTCCTTGATCTGTGAGCCTCAAAATGTCCAATTCAAAGGAAAAGATCTCTGCCCTCCTAAATTTTGAAAAAGGAATTTTAGGTGCTGCACCCCAATTCTTTGTTACCTCATCAAAATCTTTGAAGATAACCAAAGGGGGCAAAAGTAAAGAAAAATGTCAAGATTCTATAAAGAACTTTCTTTATAGAAAATGTTATATCTGTGGTGATGTTTCTCATTTTGCCAAAAACTGTCCGAAAAGAAAGAATTGATCTGAGTGACACAAATTCTTTTCCTTCATCATCTAACCCAAAAGGACCCACCACCAAATGGGTACCTAGGAAATTGTAACATCCTGAATTTTAAATAATAGTAATTTAATGAGAATTGAGATCTAAGTGTATTTTATAATTCAATAAGGTTAAAATACAAGGGATTAAGGTTTGGTGTCAATTGTTGGAAAGTTGGAACTAGAGGGTGTATTGAGTAAGTATGGAAATGTGTGTAGGGATAAGGGGTTGAAATCTGAGATATTATCTCAGATTTGGTTTTTGAGTCGGCAGAAGAGAGAAGGCAGAAAGAAAAGAAGAGAAAGGAGGAGAAGAGGCTTTGTTCATCGAATTGGTAAGGAATTCGTGATGATTTCTGGTAAAATATGTTGTAATTATATGTGTGTAAACGAATCTATGATTGTGAATAGGTTTTCAAATCGTTTACAGCAGATTGGGATTGAATTTGTGCAGCAAAGTGGGTTTTACATCAAAAAGGTGAGTTCATTCGATTCTTTGTACAAATCAGTGTTTTTAAGTTATAGTAACCTTGGTATATTTGTATGAACTGACTGAGGATTGATTAGAATGAGTAGATTGAACTGATTTCATGTTTTTAATCGATTTGAGGACTTGTTGAACGGACAGTACGCAAAACCTTGAAAGTCCCGGTAGTTGAATGTCCCGGTAGTGTATGTCCCGGTAGTGGAAGTCCCGGTAGTGTATGTCCCGGTAGTGGAAGTCCCGGTAGTTGGAAGTCTTGGTAGTGGAAGTCCGGTAGTGGAAGTCCCGGTAGTGGAAGTCCCGGTAGTGGAAGTCCCGGTAGTGGCAAGTCCCGGTAGAGACAAGTCCCGGTGAAGGCAAGTCCCGGTAGAGGCAAGTCCCGGTACAGGTGAGTCCCGGTACAGGTGAGTCCCGTTACAGCATATCGGGAGTTGAGTAAAGAAACCAGTATATCTAAATGGTATCAAAGTTTGATATGGCTCAAGGATCTGAGAAGTTAAGTATCTAGAGGCCTTGTATTTTTATGTATCTTTCCGGATGTATTGAAATGTGCATTTATGTAAATCGTGGAAATATGCGATTTAGGAATTGTGATGGGAATTATATAGCTTGAACATACATACCCTTGAAAAGTAGTATGTTAGGTTTATAGACTGCACTAGTGTGATGCTAGGAAGGAATGTGTTAAGTGTAATGGATCCATAGGCACTAGTTTGATATAAAAACATAAGGAATTGATGTGAGTAATCATAATTCCTGTGTGTATGTGAAATAAGGAATTGATGTGAGTAATCATAATTCCTGAGTGTATGTTAAATGTGGAATTGATGTGAGTAATCGTAATTCCCATTTATGTGAAATAAGGAATTGATGTGAGTAATCATAATTCTTGTGTGTATGTGAAATAAGGAATTGATGTGAGTAATCATAATTCCTGAGTGTATGTTAAATGTGGAATTGATGTGAGTAATCGTAATTCCCATTTATGTGAAATAAGGAATTGATGTGAGTAATCGTAATTCCTGTGTGTATGTGAAATAAGGAATTGATGTGAGTAATCGTAATTCCTATTTGCATTATTGAGAAATCATGGGATTGATGTGAGTAATTGTAATTCCCGATTTCTTAGGATGAAGAGAGATTGACATGAGTAATTGTAATCTCTACATCCTTTCTAATAAATGGGCATATGTGGTTGCGATTTATTAGATGAGAGCATTGATCTAGAATCTGGGATTGATTCGTAGAAGGCTCTGGTATATGATAATATGACTAGGTGAATTAGTCATAGTTGTGGAAGTGGGGTAGATTCCCAGTAGTGAAAGGAGTTGTTGTACGGTAAGAAAAGGAGTGCTCAGGTTTGCTGTAACTTGTTTACATTGATTTTGCAAATGTTATTATGGAAACGAATGTTCTCACTAGGCGTTAGCCTAATCGTTTCATATGATGTTTTCTTATCAGGTACCAGCTCGGGGAAATAAAGGGTTGTGGAACGAGCGTTTTGATATAGCAGAGGTGGATGAATTTAACAAAGAAGAGATTTTGATGGATTGATAGATAACTTGATTAATCGGGTTGTAGTGACATAATTAGATTGATAGGTTATCTGAAGGATCTTGTAAAGTGAATACACTCTTGATGGTTAATCCACTGTCTGTTTTTATAAGTTGAAGTGTTTATTGTCATAACCTGTTATAACTTGAGGTTCAAATTAGCCCAGAATTTTGGGGCGTTACAATATGGTATCAGAGCAACAGTTTAAGCAAACTAAGTATGCTGAGGAGGTACTTAGACTTAAGCTGAGATGAATTAAGTTATGATATGTGAGATATGGTAGAAGTGCTAAGACGGGATGGTCTTAGAGTCGACGAAAATACTAATGATCGGTAAAGTACGTTTTGCATGTCTATACTCGTATAAACATTTCTTATGGTTATCTCTTTGTGTTATAGTAGAACAATTTAAGGTGAGTATAGATTTTCAAGCAGTAGATGGTAATGTTATTTTGAGACCCGGAGATCGAATTACGGTTAATGTCGGTATGTTAGACCAAGAAGTAGTTGAGTAAAGATTTGATGATGAACAGTGACTCTAAAGAGGTTTGCAAATCCAAGTTGAGGAGCGGATGCTAATGAAAGAGTTAAGGTTCAGAAAATATGAAAGGATGGATTCTTGTTCTTTCTGGACTTTTAATTGTGATTAAGTATGTAAGACTTAAAAGGAAGAGATGTACAAAATATTTCATGTTGGGAGGATGTGATTTCTTTTACTAAAGTAAGAGTAGATAAGAAGAGTTGCTGTGTGGTGAAACCAGAAGAAATTTTGATAAGTCAATTAAAAAGTTATGAAATGACAAGGAAGTAGTTATGTTGAAAATACAGTGGAAACACCATCGAGGTGCTAATGTGACTTTAGAGTCGGAAGAGAATTTGAAGGATAGGTATCCCCATCTGTTTACCTGATCTCGATTTCGAGGACGAAATCATTTTCAAGTTGGGGAGTATTGTAACATCCTGAATTTTCAATAATAGTAATTTAATGAGAATTGAGATCTAAGTGTATTTTATAATTCAATAAGGTTAAAATACAAGGGATTAAGGTTTGGTGTCAATTGTTGGAAAGTTGGAACTAGAGGGTGTATTGAGTAAGTATGGAAATGTGTGTAGGGATAAGGGGTTGAAATCTGAGATATTATCTCAGATTTGGTTTTTGAGTCGGCAGAAGAGAGAAGGCAGAAAGAAAAGAAGAGAAAGGAGGAGAAGAGGCTTTGTTCATCAAATTGGTAAGGAATTCGTGATGATTTCTGGTAAAATCTGTTGTAATTATATGTGTGTAAACGAATCTATGATTGTGAATAGGTTTTCAAATCGTTTACAGCAGATTGGGATTGAATTTGTGCAGCAAAGTGGGTTTTACATCAAAAAGGTGAGTTCATTCGATTCTTTGTACAAATCAGTGTTTTTAAGTTATAGTAACCTTGGTATATTTGTATGAACTGACTGAGGATTGAGAATGAGTAGATTGAACTGATTTCATGTTTTAAATCGATTTGAGGACTTGTTGAACGGACAGTACGCAAAACCTTGAAAGTCCCGGTAGTTGAATGTCCCGGTAGTTGAATGTCCCGGTAGTGTATGTCCCGGTAGTGGAAGTCCCGGTAGTGTATGTCCCTGTAGTGGAAGTCCCGGTAGTTGGAAGTCTCGGTAGTGGAAGTCCGGTAGTGGAAGTCCCGGTAGTGGAAGTCCCGGTAGTGGAAGTCCAGGTAGAGGCAAGTCCCAGTGGAGGCAAGTCCCGGTACAGCATATCGGGAGTTGAGTAAAGAAACCAGTATATCTAAATGGTATCAAAGTTTGATATGGCTCAAGGATCTGATAAGTTAAGTATCTAGAGGCCTTGTATTTTTATGTATCTTTCCGGATGTATTGAAATGCGCATTTATGTAAATCGTGGAAATATGCGATTTAGGAATTGTGATGGGAATTATATAGCTTGAACATACATACCCTTGAAAAGTAGTATGTTAGGTTTATAGACTGCGCTAGTGTGATGCTAGGCAGGAATGTGTTAAGTGTAATGGATCCATAGGCACTAGTTTGATATAAAAACATAAGGAATTGATGTGAGTAATCATAATTCCTGTGTGTATGTGAAATAAGGAATTGATGTGAGTAATCATAATTCCTGAGTGTATGTTAAATGTGGAATTGATGTGAGTAATCGTAATTCCCATTTATGTGAAATAAGGAATTGATGTGAGTAATCATAATTCTTGTGTGTATGTGAAATAAGGAATTGATGTGAGTAATCATAATTCCTGAGTGTATGTTAAATGTGGAATTGATGTGAGTAATCGTAATTCCCATTTATGTGAAATAAGGAATTGATGTGAGTAATCGTAATTCCTGTGTGTATGTGAAATAAGGAATTGATGTGAGTAATCGTAATTCCTATTTGCATTATTGAGAAATCATGGGATTGATGTGAGTAATCGTAATTCCCGATTTCTTAGGATGAAGAGAGATTGACATGAGTAATTGTAATCTCTACATCCTTTCTAATAAATGGGCATATGTGGTTGCGATTTATTAGATGAGAGCATTGATCTAGAATCTGGGATTGATTCGTAGAAGGCTCTGGTATATGATAATATGACTAGGTGAATTAGTCATAGTTGTGGAAGTGGGGTAGATTCCCAGTAGTGAAAGGAGTTGTTGTACGGTAAGAAAAGGAGTGATCAGGTTTGCTGTAACTTGTTTACATTGATTTTGCAAATGTTATTATGGAAACGAATGTTCTCACTAGGCGTTAGCCTAATCGTTTCATACGATGTTTTCTTATCAGGTACCAGCTCGGGGAAATAAAGGGTTGTGGAACGAGCGTTTTGATATAGCAGAGGTGGATGAATTTAACAAAGAAGAGATTTTGATGGATTGATAGATAACTTGATTAATCGGGTTGTAGTGACATAATTAGATTGATAGGTTATCTGAAGGATCTTGTAAAGTGAATACACTCTTGATGGTTAATCCACTGTCTGTTTTTATAAGTTGAAGTGTTTATTGTCATAACCTGTTATAACTTGAGGTTCAAATTAGCCCAGAATTTTGGGGCGTTACAGAAATAAATTCTTTGTGATTGTAGTTTTTGAGCTAAACAGATGGACCTATGTTGTGGACCAGTATAAAAGTGACAAAACTGAAGAAATCATCAAGTTCATCAAGAAAACTAAGTGTCAAATGGTTAACTTTTGGATCTCCTCTTGTATTGAAAATTCTTCCCATTGGCACACTCACTAGTGCCAACATCCTCTCTGCCGACATCATCATATATCCTATCACCCTCCTTCATTACCTACTCTTTATTTCCCCCATACACCTCACCCCACCTTTTCTCATTCATCCCACCACATACATTACCCCAACTTCATTTCTTTATCATCCTACCATCAAACTCTCCATCCTCTCTCACAACAGCTATCAGCCAACTTCATCAGTTTCTTTCTCTTATGATCCTCCATCTCAAAACATTTCTGATCAGTATGACTCTCCACCTACTGATCAACAAAAAAAAATTAAAAAAATTACGACCATCGGTAAGACTCCCACCGATCCAATCGGTGATGTCTCTCACCGAAATCTCACCTACTTCCTTCTTCAATAAACCTCCATAGGTGAGACACTCCATCTCACAAAACCCTCTCTCTCTCACCAGAATCAACTTTCTATATGCCACCTTCTCAACCCATTCTTTCTTCCATCATATTTCACCCTTGGTCAGCAACCCCAACTCTCCTTTTCACAAAACCACCTACTACAAACTCTTATGCAGATGTCATCCCAAATCCTCAAACTCAATCTTTTTGGGTCATCAAAAATTGGAAGATGGAATTCCAATCTTTTCTTCACTTTGAAGATTTTCTCCATGATGCTTTAGAAAATTTCATCCACCCTCTTCCAAAGATGTCTTAGAAGATTTTCTTCAAACTCTTCTGAAGATGTCTTAAAAGACTTTCTCCACACTCTTCTGAAGATGCCATAGAAGATTTCCTCCATCCTTTTCAAGAAATTCCACCGAATTTTTGTCCAACTCTTGCAAATTTTCGGTGGGTATGCTTCCATTTTCGGTAATAAAAGAAAAAGTCAAAAAAAAGGTCAAAAAAAGTCTAAAGTCAAAATATGGTGACTTTCATCGGTGGGATTTAAAACCAAAAAAATTAATATATATATATATATATATATATATATATATATATATATATGTAACAACCCAAAAACTAACATACAAGCTAGAAGCTACCTCTTTAAATTAAAACGCCATAAATGGCTCAACGTGATCACACTATCAAAATATACAACACAGGGTTTGCGGAAATAACCCTAAATACAGCTGATAAATCTAACTAGACATAAAAAGGAAGTTCTTCTACTCCTTCTAAACGCAAGCTCTGACCCACGTTTTGCCAAACCTCTAAACTTGCTCACGGCTACCTGCTTACCTGAAAAGGTTTTAGTTTTGAAAAGCGAGGGTTAGACCATGAGGTATAGTGAGTTCCCTCCATGCCAAGTCACACCAAAATATTTCAGTTTATAAAATCAGTTAATAAAGCATTTATACCAATCATAACAAGCACACTAAGATGTTATGCACACATTGACACATGCTACTGGCATACGCTATAGTCACACACACCGTGACAACGCCACAAAGCACACACACGCTATAGTCACACACACCGTGACAGCGATATAGGGCACACACACGCTATAGTCACACACACCGTGACAGCGCAATAGGGCACACACCGCCCATATATGAAACAAATTCATATATATGATTATTATGGGACACACCCCCATTTCACACCAAAGCCAGAGCATGGTCACACACATATAAATCACACTTTTAATCTTTGCTTTGAAATAGAAGCATTTTATATCCACACATTTAAATCACACTTTTCATGCATGGTTTAAAAATAGTACGAACACTTACCATTGTAAACATGCATACAGTTCCACATTTGAAAAGGGTTTTAGAATCAGAAAAACTCACCTGTCGTCCCGCTTAATCCTCTTACTAGATTGATTCTCCCTTCAACTGCACCTATAAGGATACACACTACCACGATAAGTCACTTGATTGAACTACACACTCACACGGTTAACCCCTCGGGCTATCAGACTGCACTGGGTGTCACACAGCTACTTTTCGGAAACTTTATCCGGACAGCCAAAACTATCCGGACAACCACAACTATCCGGTCGTTCTGACTATCCGGACGTTCCCAAGGGTTTCCGGTTAAACTACCGAAAACTTCCACCACTACCTACCCGGACATCAGACTTACCCGGACACCACACCTCATCCGGACACCACCAAAAACATCCGGACACTATCCTAATCTGGAGATTTCCGGACGCGACGCAGAATACAAAAACGCAGGAATTTATACTCCTCTTGTCCTAATCCTCACAACACCTCCAGATTAACCAATATGGGTCGATGATTTACACATTAATCCACTCTAAAAACACCCATAAATCAGATTAAATGGAGGAACACATGAAACCCACAAAATTCAAGTTTCATCTCAAATACCCACCATACATACACAGATCTTAAAAAGGAGTAGGATTAATGTTACCTTGATGATTCTTGAGCTTTTCCCAAAAATCCAGCTGAGATTGCTACTTCCTCTTCTCCAATTGCCACAATTCCTTCTTTTTTTCCTCTCTTAGCCGCACACATACACCCACACACACTGGACAATTGCTAAATGAGAGAATTAGGGGTTTCCCTTCCTTTTTATACTTTTCTCACTAAACACCATACTTTTAGTTCTTTACACTTAGACCACACAATTTTCTAAATTCGAAATTCTTCCACAAATTCTAATTATTGACTAAATTAAAATCTTGGTTATTACAATATCCTCCCCTCAAAAGAATTCCATCCCCGGAATTCCATCCCCGGAATTCCATCTTCGAACAATCGAGGAAAACGGTCCCTCAGCTTTCTAACCTTGCGATCTATAATCGCCAACTGATTCACGAAATCATCCTTGAACATCACCTTAACTCGCAATCAAGATTTTCTTCAGCAGATTACACACAATTCTACAGTCAATTTTCCCCACACAAAAATGTCTAGTCACTTTCTTACATTAATTATACTGACCCCCATCCAATAATAACAAGCAATTCACACGCTTATACCACAACGTCGCTCCCATACTATTACTAAGTCTAATAGTCCTTCACCATGAGCACTACCTTCAATTATTTCTTTCATTTACTTCTCAAACATAAAACACGCTTCCAAAGAACGACTCCCTAGAATGTACACACTCTTGGTCAAACACATACACACAAATCCTCTTTCCAATATTCCCACTAGAAATTCATACACCCGACGACGACGTTCCGAAAACATTGCTTCTCACTTTCCGTACCACATGCCACTCTTTCTACTCCCCGTTTACTCATTTTTCTAACCTACCGTCTCGATTACCTCAGGCTAGAATGGAACATTCCTCATCCAACATTGACCACTTCATACACAATATTTCAACGATTACTATACCTAACCAACAGTTGCACCATGCCTCTAATAAAGATTTGAACCAGTCACATCGAAATGACACTCAATACTCGAAGCGACCACACACTTCTCATTTCTCAAATGATATTAACCCGCTCTTTTGCATTTCCTGTACATACAAGGATTAGCTCCACACTCCCAAATATTTCGCATCTACTACGAAACATCATAAACTAACCAACTCCAAGGGCACACGAATACAATAATGACACAAGGCAACTCACTCAACAACTCATCACAACCAATAAGTACACAATTTCCTCCTTAGCTAGCCACTAATTTCCACCTCATTCTTTAATCTCAACTGACAAACTACGCGCTACTCGAACATCTATGCATCTTAACACACATAATCTACCACATTTGAATAATTTATTAGCAATTCCCGAGGAAAGGCTTCCACTTACGCTCATCCCATTACTTAAAATTACAGAAAATCTTTACTATCAACGATTCGCATGCTCACTTCGCATAAGTTACCCCTAACTTATTCACACGACTACTACACACTAGAGGTACAAACCCCTCGATTACTTGTACGTACACTAGGCCTTGCCTTCTCCATGCTAATCACACAATTATTAGAAATAAGGCTAACCCTATCCGGCTCTTCGAAGTCCTCACAAAACACGCTCCAACCTCACAGTCACCCCCTGACTATTAACTCGTAAAATATACGACTTCCTCGATCCCAAATAAGTTAACCGACACCAGTGTTAACTATCCATACACCTATCATTCCTCAACCACTCTTGTCACTCTTCCACTAACTAGAAAGTAAGGAAGCACATCTCTATCATCCGATCCTAGAGTTGAAACTCTCAAGATCTCAATTTACCGACATCGGGAACACTTAGAATAAAGACTCATCAGGGATTAGGAGCTCACCTCCAACCAATATTTTCCTTAAGAACCTTAAATATTCTACTTCACCCGGGCACTTATCCCACACATAAAGACAACACCCTTCTAGATAGGGTCATCAATCACACAAGAACAATCTTGTACCACACACTAAACCATTGCCATTATGACAAGGTTAAGACTTTCCACTACTGTTATTCTCCACACATTAATCACCACACTCCACACACTACTATTATTCTTCACACTCAATCCACCACACTCCACACACTATCAAAATCAGAACATCGGAAATCAAGCACACCCACGCACCTGTAAATTCATAATGACATTGGCCAGATGTGATTTGAATTTACCTTACATGAGAGTCCTCACTACCTTCGTCCTAATTTCTTAGTGATTAAGGTCTTCCCTAAAGGCTTCCTATATCTCAGTTGTGTCCTCCTACTCTACAGTTTAAGTTTAGGCCCATCCGGTTACCTAAATCCCTTAAACTAAGGCTCTGATACCATTTGTAACAACCCAAAAACTAACATACAAGCTAGAAGCTACCTCTTTAAATTAAAATGCCATAAATGGCTCAACGTGATCACACTATCAAAATTTACAACACAGGGTTTGCGGAAATAACCCTAAATACAGCTGAGAAATCTAACTAGACATAAAAGGAAGTTCTTCTACTCCTTCTAAACTGTAACACCCTCAAAATTTGGAACGAGCAACTACTTAAATTTCAATAAAATAACCAAGAGTAGATAAAAATCATTTCTACAATTCATCCCTGAAAATACCTCGGAATTTAAACATTAAAATTTCCACAACTAGAACTTAATACGGGCGTTACTTATACCACATAAGTTGCTAGTCCCATAAAATGCGGAAGATTCACTTATTCATAGTCATCTCTCGTGCACTCTACTAGCACTCGCCACTTCACAGTGTAGCTAAAGCTACTCCCAACCTGAGCCTGTTGCACATGCCGACAAATAAAAAGGGTTAGGCTAACGCCTAGTGAGTTCAACCATTTTATCATGACTATATAAATTCATAAATCGAGAAGAGTGTAGCTTTTAGTCATGATCCCAAAAGAGTTTACTTTAAAAGCAAATCACCCATTTTCCACTTCACACAATCCCCATAAATGCAATCTTTAATGCAATATGATTTCCAAAATGGATTCATTCCCAAAATCAACGTGATAGGGTGAAATATCATTTGATACTCTAAACAATTAAATCAATAATTCAATTTGTCATCAATCCAAGAACATCCCAAACATGGATAAACACAAATACCCAAAATATCACACACGGATGAGATATAAACCACAACTTACATACCATGGAAAACAATCCATATAAATATAACACGTCACCGAAAACATGAGTAGCAACAAATACCCAAAACAACACCTTCCGGTGACGGGGGAGGCCCGTATACATTGCATGTGACGGAACACAAAAGTGGGTCACCTACTATGCAATAAAACACACACGTGGATTACTCTCGTAAACTGAGCTCAATCACTCCAGATCTATTGCCCGCGAGACTAGGGAGTTCCCAACTTCAACCACTCCAGGTCTATACATTGGGTCACTCCAAATCCACAACAGCACATTAGGGATTACACCTTACTGCCCATGAGACGACGCCCGACCATATAGGTCCACGCCTTACTTATCATGGAACCCGATGCCTATCCCGTGCTAAGCACATATATGGAATTACACCTTACTGCCTATGAGACGACGCCTGACCATCTAGGTCCACGCCTTACTTATCATGGAACCCGATGCCTATTTCGTGCTACAAAATAAACTAACGTCTCGTAAAACTGAGCTCAATCAATTCCGACCTCTTGCCCGCGAGACTAAGGGAAACTCAAATGCCAATGGATCCATAGCTATCAAAGTCTAAATATTACACGACCCCAAATAAATAAACACATGCATTCAAAACATGCAATTCCCCAATAACATAATTCATTATCAAAACTCAATCTTGAGTTACCAAAACTGGACAAATGTCCCCAAGACTTAATAAAATTCAATACCGAGCCACAAGCTCAACTAACTCCAAAAAGGTAGTTTATGAAAGTCATAAAATGACATTAAATATAACAATACACACCGTTTGCCGGTAAATACTTCAATTCCATGAAAACCCGAAATGAAACTTTGGATCGGGTAAACCCTCATTTCCATGGACTCACGCCTTTACGTTTTCAAAACATCACATGATGTACTATATGCATATTTCCAAAACATCCACAATGTATTTTTTTTATAATAAATAGACTCCATTTATCACATAAATCAACAACTCATTTCATGTATGATTTATTATCACATTTTCCAAAATATCCAAAAGTAGTGTTTTATAATATTTACCACAATTAATACCTCAAAAGGTAAAATCCACCAAATAACCCAATATTGGTAATTTTCAGGTAAAATACACAATTACTTGGAAAAATAACATTTTGGCATGTACAAAGTTTTCGCAAAGTAACTTGAACTCACCTCTGCTAGATTAAGCTAAATCTAGATTTTTCCCAAACGTATGCTCCTTTGATGAAGTTTGCATCCTCAAGCCAAAACTTCCAAAACCTAGGTTTATGAATTTCCAACCATCAATTCTCAAGTCTAACCATGAGGAATCATCATACATTCAACATATACCAAAATACCCAATTTATACCAAACCCTAGTTTCATTCATGAAGAAGATGAAGATTATTTCAACCATCCACCATCAAAATCGTCTAACAACATCCCAAAGTAGAAGAAAGATGAAATCAACAACAATAACAACCATTGAGTAGGGAGAGATTACCTTAACCATTCGAATCTTCCAAAAACGAGCTCCTACTCTCCACAAAAGTTCCAAGCTCCCAAATGTCCATCAATGGAGGAAGAGGGTTTGATTTGGTGAAGAAATGAGGAAGGCTAGGGGGAGGGGTTCTAGGGTTTTTAGTGAGAGGGGCGATTTTTAGAGAGAGAGATGGAATAGATAAAGAAAGAAAGCTGCAAGCCGTGGGTTTAAAACCCTCTGAGCCCGACGGCGAGAGTGACAGGCGAGATTGCCACTGTCACTCTCGCGGGGCACTCTCGCCCGCTACCCAAAATGCTCACGGTACACTTTCGGGGAAAGTGACACTGCGAAAGTGACCATGTCACTCTCGCGAGTGTCATACTCGCTGGCCCTCCCAAAACCCTCGGTACATTATAGGCGAAGTGACACTGCGAAAGTGACCATGTCACTCTCGCGAGTGTCATACTCGCTGGACTTGTACCGAGTCCAAACTTGGCCAATATCTCGAGAGATCCAATTAGCATCACGTGTTCTACACTCCAAAGTGAAACCTTGTCCTTTTAATACTTCTAGACGGAATCATTTACAATTGGAGTTAGGATTTTCGGGGTGTTACATAAATGCAAGCTCTGACCCACGTTTTGCCAAATCTCTAAACTTGCTCTCGGCTACCTGCTTACCTGAAAAGGTTTTAGTTTTGAAAAGCGAGGGTTAGACCATGAGGTCTAGTGAGTTCCCTCCATGCCAAGTCACACCAAAATATTTCAGTTTATAAAATCAGTTAAGAAAGCATTTATACCAATCATAACAAGCACACAAAGATGTTATGCACACATTGACACATGCTACTGGCATACGCTATAGTCACACACATCGTGACAGCGCCACAAGGCACACACACGCTATAGTCACACACACCGTGACAGCGCTATAGGGCACACATACGCTATAGTCACACACACCGTGACAGCGCAATAGGGCACACACCGCCCATATATGAAACAAATTCATATATATATGATTATTATGGGACACGCCCCCATTTCACACCAAAGCCAGAGCATGGTCACACACATATAAATCACACTTTTAATCTTTGCTTTGAAATAGAAGCAGTTTATATCCACACATTTAAATCACACTTTTCATGCATGGTTTAAAAATAGTACGAACACTTACCATTGTAAACATGCATACAGTTCCACATTTGAAAAGGGTTTTAGAATCAGAAAAACTCACCTGTCGTCCCGCTTAATCCTCTTACTTGATTCTCCCTTCAACTGCACCTATAAGGATACACACTACCACGATAAGTCACTTGATTGAACTACACACTCACACGGTTAACCCCTTGGGCTATCAGACTGCACTGGGGTGTCACACAGCTACTTTCCAGAAACTTTATCCGGACAGCCAAAACTATTCGGACAACCACAACTATCCTGTCGTTCTGACTATCCAGACGTTCCCAAGGGTTTCCGGCTAAACTACCGGAAACTCCCACCACTACCTACCCGGACATCAGACTTACCCGGACACCACACCTCATCCGGACACCACCAAAAACCTACGGACACTATCCTAATCTGGAGGTTTCCGGACGCGACGCAGAATACAAAAACGCAGGAATTTAAACTCCTCTTGTCCTAATCCTCCCAACACCTCCAGATTAACCAATATGGGTCGATGATTTACACATTAATCCACTCTAAAAACACCCTTAAATCAGATTAAATGGAGAAACACATGAAACCCACAAAATTCAAGTTTCATCTCAAATACCCACCATACACACACAGATCTTAAAGAGGAGTAGGATTAATGTTACCTTGATGATTCTTGAGCTTTTCCCAAAAATCCAGCTGAGATTGCTACTTCCTCTTCTCCAATTGCCACAATTCCTTCTCTTTTTTTTCCACTCTTAGCCGCACACATACCCCCACACACACTGGACAATTGCTAAATGAGAGAATTAGGGTTTTTCCTTTCCTTTTTATACTTTTCTCACTAAACACCATACTTTTAGTTCTTTACACTTAGACCACACAATTTTCTAAATTCGAAATTCTTCCACAAATTCTAATTATTGACTAAATTAAAATCTTGGTTATTACAATATCCTCCCCTCAAAAGAATTCCGTCCCCGGAATTCCATCTTCGAACAATCGAGGAAAACGGTCCCTCAGCTTTCTAACCTTGCGATCTATAATCACCAACTGATTCACGAAATCAACCTTGAACATCACCTTAACTCGCAGTCAAGATTTTCTTCAGCAGATTACACACAATTCTACAGTCAATTTTCCCCACACAAAAATGTCTAGTCACTTTCTTACATTAATTATACTGACCCCCATCCAATAATAACAAGCAATTCACACGTTTATACCACAACGTCGCTCCCATACTATTACCAAGTCTAATAGTCCTTCACCCTGAGCACTACCTTCAATTATTTCTTTCATTTACTTCTCAAACATAAAACACGTGTTAGGGTCAATTTAATGTTGATTTAAAGGTCAACGGTGTAATTTGTATTTCCTTATTTTGAGCCTATTAGTGAACGGGCCGTGGGCTTGTTAACCACGGGCCCGCATATATAATGTTCTTCTAGCTTGGAAAAACAAGTTAGTTGTCTCATTTGCTTTCCTACTCGTATTGTAAACACTCTGATTGAAAGCATAATATAGGGATGACCAGTTGAAATCATTGTTCTTATTGTTCATATTACTGATTTCATAATTGTTGCACGGATCTGGATTTATCAATTGGTATCAGAGCAGACGGACGGATTCGATTCAAAGCATTCAAGTTGAGTTTTGGTAATTTCTTGACTTTTCTCGTCTGCCATATTCTTGATTTCTCAAATCTTTGATTCTGAGAAAATTGTGCAATTCTGTTTATTGGGTTGTGTTAGCATTATACTTAATAGTGTTTCTGCAAATTTTCTCATCCCAATTCGTCCATTTGAGTATTCAATTAAGCAAATCAAAGTTCAAAGTTTTTGGTAGTGTTCTTCATCAAAAATCGAATTTTTATCATCAAAACTTGTTGTTTTTGCTTCAAAATCGATTGGGTTAGAGTTAGTTTTGTGTTTGGTAGGGTTTCTAATCTTTCAGGAACCTTCTTGAGCAACCCTAATCGAAAATCGATCGAATTGGAAAAAGCAGTCGTGGTTTCCGGACAACACAGCCGTGGTTTCCAGACGTTTGTGTTATTCCATCCGAACTCGTCATCTTTCCGGGTACATCATCCTTTCCAGGTAAGTTCAGCATTCCGGGTAAGTATACTAAACTCCAATTTATCCGGGTAAAGTTTGTTTTCGGAAACCCAAAGTTCCCGGTCATAATCTTTCCCGGATATCCTTGCATCCGGTAAGTACTTCTTCCGGAAACTCTTGTTATTCGGAAATCTTAAGCTATCCGGTAAGTATTGCATTGTTATTAATCTATTCGGACACTCATACTTTCCGGTAACCTTTGTTATCCAGAAAGGTGATTCTATCCGGATTCTATTAGCTATCCGGATTCTTTTGCATTTTTGAACTGTTTTCAAGAATTCTGATCCGGTCACTTCCAGATCAGACCCTTATTCGGATTCCTATCCAGTAAGATCACTCTTAGTTCATATCAGTCGTAGAACCTGCGTTAGGATCCCACTTTTAGCGCCTTGCGTTAGGTTTACTCTTTGAATAAATCTACACGTCTGACGATCACTCCGTTGCAACCTACGATGACTTCACGTGACGCACTTGCTATTGGAACCGACTCCAAACCACCTTGTCTGTATCAAGGTGAGTATAGCCAATGGCGAGACAGATTCATGATTTTCATTGAATCTAAGGACAACTATGTGTACATCAAGAAAGCTCTTGAAGATGGTTCGATTTGTTGGCCACAGAAGACCATTGAACCAACTGCAGCAAATCCTGCGACTAGTTCTGAGGACAAGACTGAAGCCGAACTGACCGCAGAGGAAAGTGGCAGAATAGAAGGTGAAAAGCATGCCAAGAGATATATTATCCAAGCACTTCCCAACTCAATCTACCAAGCTATCGACAGCTACAATGGTACGGCAAAAGGCATGTGGGATCAAGTGGCTAGAATGATGCGTGGGAGTGTTGTTGGTAATCAACTAAAGATCAACAGCGCAATAACCAAGTTCGATGGTTTCAAGCAACGCAATGGCGAGACTCTCACCCAAGCATATGAACGCTTATGCTTACTTCTCAATGAACTGACCAAGAACCAGATTGTTCGTTCCAACACGGAGAACGCGCTCAAGTTCCTCAACAATATGCTACCCGAATGGAAGGTGTTTGCTTCTCATGTTAAGCACAACAACTTGATAGAGAATCTTAGCATCAACGAACTGTATGAGACGCTTCTTCAAGACGAAGTTGAAGTAAATGAACTTCTGGGAGAGAAGAAGACTGAAGCAAAGCCAGCTGCTGATCCTATAGCACTCATATCCTCAAAGAAAGGGAAATCTTCGGGCCATCATTCTAAACGTGCTCAAAGGCAAAGCTCTTCCGAGTCTGAAAAGGAAGACAGTGACTAGAATGATGAAGTAGCTGAATTCAAGAAAGTTGTTGCTCTTCTCACTAAATCTTTTCAACAACAATGATTTTATAAGAAGCCAACATCTAATAATCAGCGCTACTCCACCGCCTCCAACAAGCGCCATGATTATCAAGACAAGCACGAGGGAAAGAAGAAAGTTGATGAGCAGGACACGTTAGAGAAGAAGGAGAAGAATGATAGAAAGAAGAGAGATGAAAGCTTGGTCATTTTGCTAAAGACTGCAAAAAGCCTGTAGTAAAGAACTCTCACTACTACAAGGCCAAACTGGCACTGGCTGAGCAGAAGGAAGCTGGAGAAGCTATGTTTGTGGAAAACGACTACTGGTTGGGTCGTTCTGATGATGAAAGCGATTCAGACTGTGCAAATGCTTTCATGGGCTATCACTCTCCAGTTGATGAAGAGAAGACAAGTCAGGTACGTGATTTTCCTCAACAAGAGTTTCTGAATAAAATGCAATCCTTTAATGATCAGGCAAATTTCTTTTAGACTACCACTAAAGAACAAAAGCTTGAGATTAGTTCACTAACCGAAAAGCTAGAAGTTCAAATGCGATTAACTGATAAACATAAGTCTGAAAATACTATGTTAAAGGAAAAGAGCAAAATCCTTTCAATAGCACCCAAAGACTTAAGGGTGCGTTTGGTTTGCAGTCTAGGAGGGACGGGACGGGACAAAACTAAATAGTCCTATGTTTGGCATGCCATGGGACAGAAACAAGGTTGGACAACATGGGACAAAAACTTAATTTCATGGGACTATTCTTGAGATTTTTTGTTCCACCAAAATAGGTGGAACAACGTGGGACAAACCATAAAATGACTATGTTACCCCTTAACTCCAACCTTTTTCTCTAAACCATCACCAAATTTATGGTGAGTCGTGACCACCTTCCCAACTCCGGCCACCAACTCCGGCTCCGACCACCACCTCGAGTTCTGATGACCACCTCCGGTTCCGACCGCCACCACCTCTCTTTTCTGACCAATCCGCCATTTCAGCTTAGATTTGCATTCTCCAACATAATCTAAGTAAAATAGAAGAATATCATTAAATATGGAGATGAGTTTTTTTTTTGAAGAAGAAAAGAGCGAAAGCGAAGGTCAGATTAATGTGTTGAAGAGATTATGGAGGTGGGTGGTGGTGGAGATTAAAGCGTTGAAGAGAGAGGATGTCTCCTGGAAAAATGATACTGGAGGCGGAAGTTAGAACATGAGGAGATAGGTATTTAGGTTAACAATGTAAAATAATATATAATATATTTTTTATTCTTTTTAAAAATGAAGGAAATTCATAACAACCCAAATAATACCAATATAAAATATAATTGAATCTATGTTAACATAAAAAATGAATATATTTTTAATCACATTTAAGGGTATTTTTGTCATTTAACAGTTTTAGTCAAGTGTTGTTCTAGTCATACCAAACGTAGGACAGACTAAAAATTCAATTTTGTCTCGTCCCGTCCTGTCCAGTTCTGTCCTGTCCAGTCCAGTCTTGTCCTGTCCCATCCAGTCTGCGTACCAAACGCTACCTAAGGGCCAAATTATCTGATCTTCAGTCTCAGTTTGATCAGTGCATGAATGAGAAAGAAGAACTTGTTTATCAATGTTCCTCTCTTCAAATTCAGCACAAGGAGTTTGTTACTAAAATTCTTGATCTTGAAACCAAACTCCACAAAAGGGGTCAAACTGATCAAACCATCTTTCTGAATAAACCCAAAGAGTTCACGTACTTTAACAAAGAATGGGATATCGGATATGATAACCCACATTATTTGAAAAAGGGAAGATGGCATGTACCCATTCTGTATGATTTTGCTTGTTTGGGATTAGATAAAAAGTATCCGGAATATGCCATTCAATGGACTGGTCCGCTTGAACCTGAAAAGGAAGAGGACACCGAGGAATATAAGCGCACACACAAACGAGGAATTCAACTTCCGTTTTGTTATGAACCTTTGAATAATTCCTATAAAAAGAACAAAAAGTATCTCTAAAATGACTACTTCGACCCTTACAAGGTTGCTAAGCCCAAGGATTCCTCCAAGAAGGATGAGGACTATGCACCAGCAACCAAGACTGAGACGGACGAGTTTAAACTCTATGTTCCCCCTCTCATCTTGGAAGCAAAGATTGTCGAGTTGGAGGAGTCGTTTGAGAAAGAAAGGTCTGTTTTTCAAAACGAGAAGAAAGCGCTATAACAGGAACTTGAGAGACTCAAATCTGAGAAAACCGAAGGTGTGTCAAATGAAGGACAGGAAATCCTTCGAGGTGAAATTAATATGCTCACATCGAAACTGGTTGTTTTGGCAACAGAAAAGATGGAGGAGTATGCAAGAAATGGTCAGCTCCAAGAGCAAATTGACCAACTCAAATCTGAAAAATAGATTTCACCTAAACTTTTATGAAAATAAAGTTTCACAAGATGAGTGTGTTAAAAGGAATTTAAATTCTGATTTTTCAAACGCTTCCGCACCGAATTCCCCAAAGCATACAACCGAAAGCACAAAGTGTTCCTTGCCTTCCTCGATCGGTCCAAGTCCAGTAATTTCGGATGTCGATTTTTCAGCATTCATGAACTCTGAAGGCAATTCTGATGGAGAGTTTGAGTCGTTCCCTTTCGACAAACCTCTCCCGTGTCACACTGATTTTTTTATCTCCAGTAGTCAATCATCCGGTCAATTTTCTAAAGGGTATCAGTTCTCAAACAAAGGCCACAACTGTGATCAAGATTTCTCAATAAAAACCAACTTCTAAACCTGTTTCTAAAAAGCAATCACAGCCGAGGCAGGAGACCGGACCATTGTCTACCAAAAATACTGTTCCTTCTAAAGTCACTAACCATTCTGTCCCTGTTGTTTCAGATAATAATGGTCGAGCAAAACCAGAAAAACCAAAGTGGCTAAACAAGGAATCTGTCAAGGATGCAGCGTCAAAGTCATTCCCTACTGCTTTCAATTCTAGAAAAAACAAAGACAATTGTGTTTGGAATAATTGGAATCGTTATGAAGTTTCTTTCCCGATTAAACTTAATTCAGTTCATCAATTGATTCAATTATCGCGTGATTGTTTAGTTTGTTCTAGATATGGTTGGAATGATTTTGATCAAATTAACTTAAATGATTGGTATGGGTCACCTCACATGTTTAATCATACACCAAACGAAACCCTCGCAAAACCAACAAGAAACACCATACTCAATGAGGGTACCAATCAGAGGTTAAACCACAGCAGGAGACCAAACCCAATGCAAAACGGGCTACTCCTACTGAGGTTAAACCGGCACCTAAGAGGCAACCTGCTAAAAATAACCTTCCTCCAAACGGTGTAAATTCTACACCAAGGAGGCAACCTGTGCCAAAACCAGTTCCCGCTATAGGTGTACAACCTACACCCAAGGGGAAATCTGTGTCAAAGCAAGTTCCTCCACGAAGTGCCAAATCTAACCCTCCAGGACCCAAACAAATTTGGGTACCTAAATTCCGCTAATCTGTTTTTGCAGCACGGTCATGTGTGGTACTTAGATTCTGGATGCTCCAAGCACATGACCGGAAGAAAGGAGCTTCTCACGAACTACAAGGAAGAATACGGTGGACACGTGAGATTTGGAAACGATAACAAGGCGCCGATCGTGGGCTACGACGACATTGTTCAAGATAAGCTCACAATCAAGAAGGTATCACACGTCGCAGGATTGGGACACAATCTGTTCAGCATCGGGCAATTCTGCGACAAAGATCTCGAGGTCAACTTCAAAAAGACACGGTGTAGAATCCTCAACAATGACGGAGAGGAGCTATTGGTTGGAAAACGCGAGACCAATCTCTACACGATCGACCTCGCCACTCTGAAGCCCGATAACCTCGTCTGCCTCATGTCAAAGGCCAATTCCCAACAAGCGTGGATTTGGCATCGGAGACTATCGCACCTAAATTTCAAGAGTATCAACAAGTTGGTGCTGGGCGGACACGTAAAAGGCATGCCCGATCTTCAGTTCATGAAGGATCGTCTCTGCGGGGCATGCGAGATGGGAAAGATGAAGCGAGTGCCGCACCCGCCGAAGGCAACTCCGAGCACGACCCGGACTCTAGAACTTATTCATATGGATCTGTGTGGGCCGATGCGTGTTCCAAGCATAAACAAGCGCAAATATGTTCTCGTGATGGTGGACGATTTCTCGCGCTACACCTGGGTGCTGTTCTTACGTTCAAAAGACGAAACTGCGGAGCTAATCATCGACCACCTGAAGACTGTCCAACTGAACAAAATGCAGCAAGTTCAGTCTATTAGAACCGACAATGGGACTGAGTTCAAGAATCAGACAGTAGATAATTATCTGTCTTCAGTCGGCATTGCTCACACCTTCTCGGCTGCACGCACTCCTCAACAAAACGGAGTGGTGGAACGACGCAACCGCACTCTTGTTGAGGCTGCTCGCACTATGCTTTCCCAAGCCAACCTACCGCTATTTTTGTGGGCCGAAGCGGTGTATACGGCTTGTTACACTCAAAACCGCTCCATCCTCAACAAGCGGTTCAACAAGACGCCGTACGAGATCATGAACAACCACGTTCCGAACGTCAAGTACTTTCATGCGTTCGGATGCACGTGCTACGTTATGAATGACAAAGATGATCTTGGCAAATTCAGCCCCAAGGCGGACAAAGGAGTCTTCATCGGATACTCCATGCAGGCTAAGGCGTATCGCGTTTACAACAAACGGACCAAATCCGTTGTTGAAAGAATAAACGTGACATTCGACGAAGCCGCAGATTTGGCTTCTGAACAACTCAGTTCAGAACCCGGTTTAGCTGGCGTGTTAGCTTCCAGACCTCCAAGTTCGGGATCTACACAAGCGACAGTAAATCCGAATCATGCATCTTCATCGCATGATAACTCTTCTGATTTAGATTTACTGTTCAAGTATTTTTATGATGACATCTTTAATGTTTCCCCTACTGTCTCAGCACAACATCGACTTGAAGCTGCTCGTATTGAGGACTCGTCGCACCTATCCGGTCCGCCGCCTTCTACAAGCACGCCATCCATCACTGTGGAGACAGCACAACCGTCGTCATCAACATCTACTGATACTGTTATCCCTCCGGAGGAACCTCTTACAAATCCGGAGATCACTCCTGGTGATTCGTCTTCTGCTACAACCGACGATCAACTTCTGAACTCCTTGGAACCGGGAGTTGACCAACCATCGACGAATCCTCCCCCACCTCCTCCGAGAAATCAACCTGCAACACTCGAGGCGGTACAAGACCTACCCTCTGGTGGTTATATGGATTCGGACGCGTCTCACTCTACTCAGCAACCGCTTCCGCATACCACCAAATGGACGCGAGCTCATCCCTTTCACCAAATCATCGGTGATCCCTCCACACCTGTTCGAACACGAGGTGCATCCGCCAACTTCTGTCTATTTTCCGGTTTCTTAAGCAACATCGAACCGACGAACGTACGTGAAGCGCTTGAAGATCCGGACTGCATCATTGCTATGTAAGAAGAGCTCAACCAATTCGAGGCTCTGAAGGTATGGCGACTGGTTCCACGTCTAAAGAACAAGACGGTGATTGGAACCAAATGGATCTTCAAGAATAAGAAGGATGAAGACGGAATCGTCGTACACAACAAGGCGCGTCTAGTGGCTAAGGGGTACCGTCAACAAGAAGGGATCGATTATGATGAGACCTATGCTCCGGTAGCAAGAATCGAAGCCATCCGAATGTTCCTCGCTTATGCAGCACACAAGAACTTCACAGTCTTCCAAATGGATGTGAAGACCGCGTTTCTCTATGGCAAAATCGAGGAAGAAGTTTATGTGCCGCAGCCTGACGGATTCATGGAAGACTCGAAGCCTGATCACGTCTACATTTTAGACAAGGCGCTTTACGGTCTAAAGCAAGCTCTGCGAGCATGGTACAAAACACTGTCCGAGTTTTTGATAAAGTCCAAATTCACACGCGGTAAAATCGATTCGACTTTATTCATCAAAAACGAAAATGGTAACATACTCCTCGTTCAAGTGTATGTAGATAATATAATATTCGGCTCTACCAGTCCCCTATATGCTAAGAACTTTGCCACTATTATGGGAAAAAATTTCAAAATGAGCATGATTTGCGAGATGAATTTCTTCCTTGGTCTTCAAGTTAAACAACTGTCGACCGGGATATTCATAAACCAGGCTAAGTACATCCGGGATATTCTTCGGAAATTCCAGCTGGACCAGTCCTCGCCGATGAAAACTCCCATGGCGCCCAATACAAAGATTCACGCCGATCCTCACGGAACGGATGTGAATCCTAAATTGTATCGCGGGATGATAGGTTCTCTAATGTACTTAACTGCAAGTAGGCCGGATATTATGTTCTCAACTTTCTTGTGTGCCCGATATCAATCAAAACCTAAAGAGTCCCATATGACTGCTGTCAAACGAATCTTTCGTTATTTACGTGGTACTGCTGATCTTGGTCTGTGGTACCCGAGAGAGAGACAGGTTTTGCACTATCCGCCTATTCCGACGCGGATCACGCGGGCTGCATGCTGGACCGGAAGAGCACGTCGGGTCACATTCAATTTTTGGGAGATAGCCTGGTAAGTTGGGCATCAAAGAAGCAGCAATGCATTTCAACATCAACTGCCGAGGCGGAGTACGTGGCTGCCGCGAGCTGTTGTTCCCAAGTCATCTGGATGAGGACGCAACTCAAAGACTATGGGTTCACGTACGTCAAGGTCCCGATTTACTGTGACTCTAAGAGCGCCATCGCTATATCAAGTAACCCGGTTCAACACACCAAGACGAAGCACATCGACGTTCGGTATCACTTCATTAAGGATCACGTCGAAAGAGGTACCATCGAACTCTACTTCGTAAATACTGAACATCACCTAGCAGACCTATTTACCAAAGCATTGGATGAAAAACGTTTTAACACTCTTGTGCAAAAGTTAGGTATGCTAAAATTGACGACGTAATCCGATTGTGTGCCCGTAACAAGTTCCATACATATACGAGTAACTGTCTACTCCTCATCCGGTGTTTACCCTCCTGATGAATGAGCACACACTTCCTCGCACTTGTATTCTACTTGTTCCGGTTACACCGTTAGATTTAGTCTCTGTATTTATTTCGTAGATTTCGTTTGTTGTCCTTTCTTTCTTCGTGTGTTTCTTTTATTTCATACTGTCGTCTATATCTGTTTATCTGTCTATCTCTGTGTTTTCAAAGTGTGTTCATGTGTTCAGGGGGAGCACAAAGAAGTATCAGATAAGTTTACTTATCCTTTGAGGGGGAGAGTCACACACAGTTTTTCTTTAATGCTAAAAAGTTTTTTTTTGTGTGTGGGCACTCTTGTGAGATTCTCAAGTTACGTTCATCATTTGAGGGGGAGCGACACAATTTTTTTTAAAATACTACACGTTGTTTTTGGTGTCGGACTCCTCACTGCACCCCATTACACTATCCGAGGGGGAGCAATGAAATCCCCATGCTCAGCTTGAGGGGGAGCGAGAGAACGTCTTCTTACAGTTCCAATTACTGAAAAATTCCATAGAACAGGACAACTGTCGAAGTATCCGAACAGTATCCGGACACCCCACGGAGTCCAGACAGTATCCGGACAGTATCCGGACCGGGTCTCTGCCCGGGTTGGGTAATAATCCGGATACCCTATCCGGGTATATATATACTATCCGGGTTTCTCTTTTCTCATTTACCCGGATTCCCTTGCTAAAACCCTAAACCCTCTCGACTATTTCTCTCTCGCTCGGACTCCCTTCCAATCCACGATTTACGCTCGTTTTTTGTCTCACAATCAGGTATGATACTCTATACTCCATCTCGTTCGTTACTGTTAGCTTCAATCTTCCTAATCATAGAAGTATTTAGAAGTAGTGAAAAATAGGCTAAGTGAAGAAAGCCTCTTACAGAGGCTCTGCCGAACTTACCGAGAGATCAAGGTCGAGAAGCTACAGAAGCTAAAGAGGCGTCCTACAGAAGCTCTGTCATACGCGCAAAGAAGACCAAAGACTCGGAATCCGGTGAAGACTGCTCTTCTAAGGACCAAACCGCAGAACCTATGTGATCCTTCACAGAGCCTCTGCGGTCTTCAACAAAGACTTCAAAGATATTTATAATATCTTGCTACTGTTCCTGGACCTGTTCATCAACTTGCATGGCAACGTACCCTGTCCAACTTCAACGTGTCAAACTCTGAGTGGACTCAATAGGGCTTAGTACATAATAGACGTCTGCTGCATTAAATGCAATACAGCACATCCAACTGTTCATGCCATCCTTCCAACTATTCATACCGTCCGTTCTGAATAGTAGCTCATGCTTTATGGTCCCCTTTGAGTAGTATAAAAGGAAGACTCATGTTGAGTTCTTCCTAATAATCAAGAATCAAAAAAGATAAAAAGAAAACAAGAGAGAAAAACATCACAAGAACACACAGCTTAAACACTTTAAGAGTCATATCTGTTTTAAAGCTTTGCTTACTCACTGTTCTTAAATCTGTTCTTGATATATATATATATATATATATATATATATATATATATATTCAGTAAACTTTGAGATATTATTTCCTGTTCACTGTTTATTTATATTGTGTTCTAAATCTATCAAACATTTCTGTTAGTTCTTCAAATACGCTTCCGCATCAAATATAAATTCGAACTAATAGATCTGACAATCTTGTATAAGCAAAACGGGAACCAACAGTTACTAGTCATGATTCTCGCACTCAGCTACACATCTCGACCACTGAATTGGTCGATACCACCTTTTCGAAACCCACTTATGAGTATCCTCATCTTTGGGTCGATTCGGTAGAGTTTAGATTGAGTTAGATGCCACTGTGCAATTATCTACTTATATCGTCAATCTATGCTTGATTTGAAACTGATTGGAAGTCCATTTTGGCTGTGTCGTGACTTTCAAGTCTCGTCCGGACACATTCATTGTGTCCGGACACCTTCATACTTATGGTGTTCTGTCCGGTCATACTCTTAACACAGATATTTTATCTGGTTTCACTTAACATCCAGAAACCCTAGTTGTCCGGAAACCTCAGGGTTTCCGGTAAGTTCAACTACCGGATAGTTAATGTGTCCGGACTCCAGTTTGTCCGGTATCATCTATCACCCGGAATCATCTTTGTCCGGATTGCCAGTTTTATCCGGACACTATCATTTCATCCGGAATGCTTTTGTTGTCCGGTTACCTTGTGTCCGAATACTTGTGTTGTCCGAAAAGTTTTGTCAAACAATTAGAGTTGTCCGGACACCCCTGGTTTGTCACTCCAGTACCTAGTTTGTCACTGCCAGTCCTCATTCTATATCAGATTGAGCCCATTTAATGCAAAGGTATACGGCAACATTTGGTCATTCGTCTCAATTACTAACTATGCTCTGTTTTACAGCTTCAATGGCGGATCAACAAAATCCACAACAACCTCCGGAAGAGCATATTCCTCAAGAGGATTTTATAGACGAGGCAGCGGATAATGCCTTGGTCGAACCTGACCATGGCACGGAGATAGAGCCGAACAATCATCATCTGGACCTGGCTCAGTTCCGTCCACAGCCACAACATCGCGTTCTGTTGGATATACTTACCCGTCACCCTCTTCGTGAGGCACTCACCGCCACAGCTGACGTTCCGCTCATCTATGTCCTTCAGGTATGGTTCAGTGCCCGAGTCGTCACTGCTGGGAATACACAGACAATCATCGTCCAGATTGACAACCAACCTTTCACGATGACACCGGACTCCTTTCGTCGCCTTCTTTCACTTCCGGAAGCCACCGCTGGCGGACATCAAAGATACGACCCCGCGGTCAATGATCAAACGCTGTGCGAACAAGTCCACATGCTAGGGTACAACCATGCTCTCGATCGCCCGTCAGCGTTCAACCGTAAGTACCTGGCCCCCATCTGGTATACTCTGTTCACAATGTTGAACAGATGTCTTTCATCGAGATGGAAGGGCATCGACCAGTGCACCGGCGACTTTCTACACCTATTCCATGCCGTGTGCTACAACCGCCACGTCGACACAACAATGATTATCTGGCGTGAACTAGTACAGGCCATTCGCCAAATCGGAGGTTCGAAACAGAAGAAGTTTCTCCCCTACCCGCGTTTCCTTTCGCTCGCTGTCTGACATCACATAGATGCCAATCCCGCCATACCGCGACGCCTAACCCATCCGGTTTATCCCCACCACCATCTACAATACATGGTCATCCGTAATCCATCCAATGTGGTGGCTGTTAATGCCAAAAATCGCACCAAAGGGACAACTTAAGGTCGATGTGGACTTAATCAACTAAAGAAAGAATCTTTCGACGAGACGTGCGACGATAAATAAAATAAAGAAACAAGGGATTTGATGACGCAGGAAAAACCTCAAACGAGGAAAAAACCTGCGGACGACAGTGGGTGTCGTCGCTGTACTATGGTCGCCAATCAGGGGCGATGTCCTTGGATACTGGTGTCGATCGTACAACGATTACAATACAAATGAAGAAAATGCTTCGAAATGTAAAGTACAAGTGTTTGAATGTAAAAACAGGTGTTTGTCGTGTGAATACAAAGTGTAAACAACTGTTGGTTGAAAGCTGTTGACGTGCGTCGAGAGCGATACTTAGAACAATGGTTCTTCACTTCAGGTGTTCTTGAATATTGCTTCGGTTGTTAATCGCCGGAGATTCGATGTCTTGAAATGTTGATTGAGCTTGATATTTATAGTCTTCGTGTCCTTAGCTTCATCCATGAATGCTTCTTTAATGGCCTTAACAGTTGGAAACGGTCGCCGGAGTAATGATCTTCGTCCGTTACGGTCGCCGGCTGTTTAATGATTGCGTCGGTTATAGTTGTTGCTCCTTAATGACTTTTACTCCTGCATTAAACACTTAACAAACGGTCATGGTGAACGTTAGCTTTGGTCGAGGTCGCACGTCCTTATGTAATAGTCGTGCGGATCGGGCGATGCTATGGTCAAGCGTCGTAAGGAACTCTCGACTTACCTTTTAGGAGGGACGACGGAGGTGTTCTAGGTCTTTGTCGAGACCTTATCTTAATACAAGATATAGTCCCTAATCATACGTCTTACCTGTTCTGGTCGCGGTCGAGCGATGTGATTTTTTGCCCAAACAGTTTGCCCCCAAAATTTAAAAATTGAATGTCAAATTTAAGTTTTAAATTTTGCTTGTCGAACGCTTAGACTTGTGACCTGGGTTGAGGGACTTACCTGGTTTTCGTGGAACTAGACCGGTTCGCCTTTAACTGAACGAGAAGTTGAAAAGTTATGACGTCATATTGATGCACGATGATGCTTACCAGCTGTCGATGACAGGTGTCGACGATCCCTGCGGTCATACGAAGGGACGAGAGCACGCGGTGATCATCAAAGGGCTCGACCTGACATGCTCGACTGCATAAATAAAGATTATGATGGATCTTTTCTTGGCGATTTCCATTCGATTAAAACTTGTAAGAATCTTTGACCTAATTTAAGTTTTTCTGAGATCATATAAGATACGACTCTCCAGTTTGCGTATGCGGCGCAAGTCTATCGCTGGAAAGCCTAGAAAAAACTGGGATATCTGGGGCCTTTCAGAAGTGCAAATCAATTTAACGGGGTTGGCAATGTCGACAGAGCCTAGAAGCACCATTAAAAACGAAGAAGATCTCGACGACTTTAGAAGTCTAGCGAGGATTCCCATGGGGATTACTGTAAGAAAGGTTGGCAAGGTTCGACCGGAAATGTGCCCCGAGGGGTACGTTGTTATATACGAATACCCGTTCAAAATAGGCTTTCACTGGCCATATTCGCCTTTAGTCAAAGAGTTCATGTGTGAATTTGATCTTTTGCCGGGGCAATTGATGCCCCAGTTCTGGTGAGTTATCTTGATCATCGAACGACTTACCTCCAACTGGAATCCACCGATGAATGTGAGGGACCTTCTGACGGCGTATAAGGTCAAGAATGACCGGTACCGTCGCTATAGTTTGTTTTCAAGGTTCAAGGGTGATCGTACCCTGGTTTTAAATACTGCGGTTAACGACCGTGGATGGAAGAAGAGGTATGTATTCGTACGCGTGTCGACGCTGGACACTGATAGTGACTGGATTAGGGAGGGTTGGAATATGACGGGTGAGCCTTTGACTGTACGCTTTCATGTTATTCTGTTGCTCGATTTTTTTTTCGACTGATCTTCTTTTTTATGCGTAGATATTGATTTCGATAAGGTAGAGCCGGATGATGCTTCTCGGGCTAAGATCGAAAAGTTCTTGGAATTTAGTACGGAAGACCGGTCGTACGTCACGCGTCATTTGATAGACGAGGATGATGACACCGTTTTCTTGAGCGACAGAGTGAGGATGGGTCGAGAGGAGAAATAAGAAGAGGAGGACTCTGAGAAGACTGAGGAGGAAGAGAAGAGCGAGGAACCAGAGGTAGAGATAATTGGTAAGTATTTTTTGTCTTCTTTTCGCTTGACCTGGTCTTTCTCTGTTCTGAATCGTCTAATTTCTTTCTTTTACCGTACAGGTGAATCTCAAGCGCAGGCGACATCTTCTGTTGCTAGGAAGATGGCCCAAGTCGAAGAAGCTCGCGAGGCGAGGGAGAAGGACATTTCGACAACTGGGTCGGGAGTCCTGAAGAGAAAGGAGGTCCCGATAGCCGGATCGGGCCTCTTAAAGAGGACAAAGGTGTCCGTTCTGAGGGAACCGTCTTTGAAGACGGGTAACCCATCGAGGGTTGCCTTGTCCAGGAAGGCGAAGGAATCGGTTGCGTTTGACACGACCGACGCAAAATCTGTGGATACTGCGCAACTGGCGACGATGTCTCTCGTCGTCCTATCCGGCCCTTCATCGGCCGACAGGGGCAAAGGCGCGCAGAAGGGACCTGTGGGGGAAACGACGGTCAACTTTACGTTGCCGTCGAGTTTTCTGGATGACAATGTCTTGGACGAGACGAAGTTGTTTCCCCATTTGGAAAAATATTTGCTTCCGTCTTTCAGGGAGCGTTTTGACGGGTTTTCTTTCGAGAAGAAAGAGTTCCATGCAGCTGGACTCTTATTCTTGGTAAGTCTTTCTTTCAAGACTTGTGGCTTGTCGTTGTCGTTGTTTACTAATGTCACTCATATTATGATTCTTCAGGCGTTCCAAGCTTCCCTGGCATTGCAGGCCGAAACGACGAATATAGAGGTTTCAACGGCTTCTGTTGCCAAAGATGAAGATGCAGCGTTAGCTAAAGAGAAAGCTGCTTTGGAGCATGAAAAATCGATGTCGGTGCGCCTTGACCATGCTCTGGACGAATTGGATGCCCTCGGTCATACAAGAGACGAGATCAACTCGCGTTTGAAGGAGTCCTTGACTTTGATGCGCAACCAGAGAGAGAAGCTGGAGGGGATGAAGGAATCCGTAACCGCAAAGAGGAAGGAAGTCGAGGGAATCAAGGCTAAGGTGATAAATTTGAAGAAGGCGTCTGATGAGTTGAAGGACAAAAATAAGTCTTTCTTTTCTTATGCTCGACTTACTGC
Organism: Saussurea involucrata; assembly: GCA_033807775.1. Classification (NCBI taxonomy): domain Eukaryota; kingdom Viridiplantae; phylum Streptophyta; class Magnoliopsida; order Asterales; family Asteraceae; genus Saussurea; species Saussurea involucrata. The sequence continues at coordinate 43,080,132 of CM066325.1, read as the reverse complement.
GCGTGCGGCAGTTATGCGACGTCACCTGCAGGGCAAGGATCCTTTGGCTTCAGCGTCAGATGAGCTGCGTCTCTTTTATGAGAGAGTCGGGACCGAGAGAGATCTCGACTTGGATGACGAGAAGGGGGTCGAGGTGGAGGTGGCTAGCGAGGGTTTTCAGGATGAGGTATCGGACAAGGTTGTGATCGATGCTCCTCCACAACCTTAGAAAAAATGTATTTGTTTGTTTGTGCTTCTCGACCGTTAGTGGTCGATTATGTACCTGACCATCTTTTCAGTAAATGCACTTTTTGTTTGAACTTGATGCTTTATCCAAACCATGTTTAATTATGAATTTGAACATGGGACACATAGGAAATCATGCGACTGAGGCATACATTGTAATACGATGAGTAAAACAAATATGTGAACACACGATTAAAGCATTTTCTAAGTTAAGAGACTTAGGGGTAAACTCGTTTAGACTTTGCGATCGTACGATTAGATCGTATAATGAGTTTGTATCGTATGCCCCTATGGAGGGATAATCACGTCACAGACCTGATCATGTATGTCGTGCGACCCTGCGAATTTAAAGTCATATAGTAGACTTAGTGATTATTGTCGTGCGATCCTGCGATAAAATGATGTTGGGGGTTGGTCGTTGGCTAATCAACGACCCTCCGATGCTTAAGTCAGTAAACGTTTTGTGAGAAAAAATCGTATGAAAAAGAGTTAGAGAACGTACCATTTCAGACTCTCTCTATTTTCCCCCTGTCATTTATTACCTTATTCTTTTTGGGAGGAAAAGATAGGTTTTAAATGACAGAATGACACGGAGAAATATTGTCCTGCGTTGACTATGTTGTCGTGCGACCGGGCACCATAGTAGACTTATTAATTTAGGGATAGAGGAATGAACCTGTCAAGAGCCTGATCTTGTGACTTTGGTTTATTTTCGCGGCTTCAAGGTAGACTTGTAGCACTCACGAGCGACTTTTGGCTCACTCTTAATCTCTTGGATTCCCCATGGCGTAGGGAATTTCAACATTTGATGATACGTCGAGGGAACGGCTTTCATATCATGGATCCATGGTCGTCCTAAGATGATGTTATAGGCCGACACATAATCGATGACACTGAACTTGGTCTGCTTGTTGACTCCTCCGGCGTAGACAGGCAAGATTATCTCTCCGAAGGTGCTCGTCGCTTCTCCATTGAAACCGACCAAAGTCGTCGAACGTCGGGTGATTTCCGAGCGATCGATTCCCATGGCTTTGATGGTGTTGAGAAAATAACATTTGTTGAGCTTCCCCCATCGATCAAGACTTGACGCGTTAGACAGTTACCGACCGTGATCTGAATGATCAACCCGTCGTGATGCTTCTGATTCGAGTCGCCAAGGTCGACGTGGTCGAATACAATCTTCATGCCTTCAAATCTCCTTTGGGTCTAGACGAGCGAGGAATAGGCCGATCATCGGGCGCCTGACTGGCATGACGCTTGGCCGCTGAATACGTCAGACCACACACATTTGAACCACCGGTGATGCAATTGACGACCTGCGCATGCTCGGGGGTCGTCGTTCGATGTCCGTTAACTGAAATAGCGACATCGTCGATGATATCTTTAAGATTTCCTTTCGGAAAATGATATGCTAGTTTCCTCTTCAATGTGATACAATCGTCTGTCGCATGATCATAATCGACGTGGAAGTCGCACCACTTTGATTTGTCTTTTTTAGCATCGTCCAGGTCGGACTTCTTTGGCCATCGAATGGTCGCTTGGGAACTTTTCAAAGCTTCGACTAGGTCCTTAGCGGTCCCTTTGAATTCGTAAGAGGATATCTTGGGGTACTGAGTGAACTTAGTCGCGGTCTTGGCTTCTGCTTTCGTCTTGAAATGAACATTTGAATTTTGGCGCGCGGGCTCTATTCTGGAAACAGCCTTTGTCTTGAACTCTGGATTTCTGACGCCTAACGACTTCTTGTTGTCAGTGTGCTTGCGACGAAAGGCGGCATCATCTTCGACCCTCGTATATGCTAAGGTTCGAGCTCGGACGTCTTCGAAAGTCTCTGGGGGATACTTGGTCAGATCGATATATAGACCTGAACTATCGTCTAGACCACGCTTATAAGCTTCGATCGCAGTTTTGATGTCACAATTGCGGATACTGATCATTTCGGCATTGGATCTATGGAAATAACTTCGAATAGACTCATTGGTCTTCTGCACGACATAGTACAGATCACTAGTCTGCTTTTCCATCTTACGACTGCTAGCGAACTGCCGGGAGAATTGGTTGACCAATTCGGCGAACGACCTGATAGATTTGGGTTTGAGATTGATCAAAAACTGGAGAGCTGGACCAGTGAGAGTCGCCCGAAACTCTTGCACATGCATACTTCCTGGTACATGGGTGGAATCGAGATTGTCCACATGATCTGCTTATACTGCGCGACATTCTCGGTTGGATCGGTCACACCCGAATACTTGGGAGTGAAGGCAGGAATGTTATACTTCTTTGGGACCTCGACGGTGGCGATCTCGTCGATGAAGGGCGACGCCTGATATCCCGAGCGAGGCTCGACGTCGACAGGCACGGCTGCCCCAGGCAACTTGGCGAGAAAGGACAGGACGCGCTCATTTTGGTCTTCTAACATCTTCAAACGCTGGGCGACGGGATCGTTAAGATCAGGATTTTCCCCTGTTGAGGGATTGGTCCCTGGACTAGTGCCATTACCATGCGACGAAACATTGGTGTCCCCGTTGAATGGAACAAAATATGGCTGCGACCCATAGTGGGATTATTGCGGTCCATTCTGAAACGATTGTGGTCCATGCTGAAATGGCTGCGATCTCTGCTGGAAAGATTGCGATCCTTGCTGGAAAGGTTGCGGACCACTTTGGAACGGCTGGGATCCATTCTGAAACGGCTGGGCGCCACCTTGCAATGGTTGAGATCCATTGTTCAAGGGTGGTGGTCGGATGTGCTGAGGGGGGATCTGCCCAGACTGGGGATTCAGAATGAATGGACCCGGCTGTTGATTCTGCATGAATGGACCTGGATGCTGATTCTGTGCGGACGGGCCTGGTTCCGGACCTGGATTCTGGATGAATGGTCTAGGACCATTCTGGGGTCCAAAAGGATTCCTTAGCCGCGCGATCTCTTCAGCTGCTCTTCGATTCTGCTCTGCCATTGCATTGAGTTGATTCCTGGCAACCTCGAGCTCCTGATACATCTGAGCGAAGGCTTGCTGTGGATTTCCAGGGGCTGCCATTTTCCTGCAACAAAAAGTAGAAGAAACTCCAAGAAACTATTAGTAGAATGCACGTTCGTCGAGGATTTTCTCTAGATGTAGTCCCACGGATGGCGCCAAACTGTTAATGCCAAAAATCGCACCAAAGGGACAACTTAAGGTCGATGTGGACTTAATCAACTAAAGAAACGAATCTTTCGACGAGACGTGCGACGATAAATAAAATAAAGAAACAAGGGATTTGATGACGCATGAAAAACCTCAAACGAGGAAAAAACCTGCGGACGACAGTGGGTGTCGTCGCTGTACTATGGACGCCAATCAGGGGCGATGTCCTTGGATACTGGTGTCGATCGTACAACGATTACAATACAAATGAAGAAAATGCTTCGAAATGTAAAGTACAAGTGTTTGAATGTAAAAACAGGTGTTTGTCGTGTGAATACAAAGTGTAAACAACTGTTGGTTGAAAGCTGTTGACGTACGTCGAGAGCGATACTTAGAACAATGGTTCTTCACTTCAGGTGTTCTTGAATATTGCTTCGGTTGTTAATCGCCGGAGATTCGATGTCTTGAAATGTTGATTGTGCTTGATATTTATAGTCTTCGTGTCCTTAGCTTCATCCATGAATGCTCCTTTAATGGCCTTAACGGTTGGAAACGGTCGCCGGAGTAATGATCTTCGTCTGTTACGGTCGCCGGTTGTTTAATGATTGCGTCGGTTATAGTCGTTGCTCCTTAATGACTTTTACTCCTGCATTAAACACTTAACAAACGGTCATTAGCTTTGGTCGAGGTCGCACGTCCTTATGTAATAGTCATGCGGATCGGGCGACGCTATGGTCGAGCGTCGTAAGGAACTCTCGACTTACCTTTTAGGAGGGACGACGGAGGTGTTCTAGGTCTTTGTCGAGACCTTATCTTAATACAAGATATAGTCCCTAATCATACGTCTTACCTGTTCTGGTCGCGGTCGAGCGACGTGATTATTTGCCCAAACAGTGGCCATGCCTATCCCTGAAGCCTTTTTAGCTATCGCCGATCGCGCTGCACCAAGGGTAGTAGCATATAGGGAAGAGATAGGGAATCCCATGGTCCAGCCAGCACCGGAGGGACCTACCCAGGGAATTAGACCCGAGAGACGTGAGGGTCCAAGAATGAGAGGTGGTAGGGCCCGGCAAGCAGGTGCTGCCGGGCGGGGTGTGTTGATTGTTAGGGGAAGGGGAACTAGTGTGAGTGATGCAGCGGTATCGCAACCCAGTTCTAGCCAACCCCGTCCAACAGGCGAAGCCGGAGCATCGTCCTCACGACCGATGCTTCAACATGACTCCACACCATATCTTTTCGACTCGCCTTCACCTACCTTCCAGGTTCATAATGTAGAATCTGACTCCGATACGGCATCTGACACGACCCGTGCCATTCGGCTCTCAAAAATACCTCCCCGTATCGGACCGAACCCCGACTTCACCGAAGGCATCCCACTTGACTCACCTACCCATGCTTCACCTAGGATTGAGGGAGTAGAAGGAGTTGAGGTAGAAACTGCGAGCCGGAGAGAACTGCGTTCGAAAGCGAACCAGGAAAGATTGGGCCATAAAGATAACGAGGCCCCTGAGCGAACCGAACCGAGCGATATCCGGGTAGCCACATCTGCTATCCCGTCTCATTTGTTGGGACGGGGTATTGAAGAAGACTCCGTAGACCCAGCGGAGCAATTGCACGACCCCCTCATCCACTCATCCGTCTCTCAAAAGACGGATGTTTCAGTACATCACGGGGAAATAGCACAACTTCCACCGGCCTCTCGCTCGGAGAGTGCTGGTGTTGAAACAAGCGACCAGCAGCCCCGGTCGTGACTTCTTTTCGTGCACAATCGAGTCTAGAGCCATTTGCTATTGAAAATCCTTTGGCTAGGACACAAGAGGAGCAACACCAAGTCGAGAATCTTCGTGACTCTACCGGAACCACCGTAGTGTCTTCACCTCTAGGTGGAACACAAGGATCGGAGGGAAATCCTACCACAGCTATCGATATGCCAACTGTGAACGTAGGTGGCTCTACCCTTTCGGTAGATGCCTCAACGGGTAATCTAAGTGAACCCGGAGTTACTCACCCAAACTTTGTGTCACCAGGGTCCATGGACAGAACCCTTAAGGCTATCCGCGAGGCAATGGAGCAAAACTATGCAGAACATGTAGCCGCTGAACTTGCCAAAGTTATGCGCACAATCAAGGGCAAAGACAAGGTCGTCGAAGCTGAATCCGCACCTGTACCTCCACCGATCTCAACTCAACCTATCTATTCGGTGGACACTCTAAAGACGATGCTTCTGGCCCAACTGCTCCAAGAATCAGAAACAAACGCCTCAACCGAAGCAGACCTGATCACCGTTCTGAAAACACAGGTCACTGCTCCTTCATCATCTATTACATCTCGCCTGGACTCTATCGACTCAACTCTCAAGGAATTCAACCGAGCTCTTACTTTGATGTCCGAGAGAGTCAGTTCCCTAGAAGAAACCTGCAAGAGTCAAGCAGGCGGTCTGAAGCGGAAACACGATGACCAGGATGATCCTGATCACCGTGAGGGGGAGAAAAGACCCAGACTATCCGAGACCGAGACCGCCGCCCTGATCCAGACTGAAGCTACAACAGTGGTTCAACTGGAACCCCCAACTGCGGCAGCTACTACAGAAGCACCTGAAGCCGAGTTGCCATTAGCCGAGATGGTAATCGACATGGAGATTTCAGATAATGAAGACCCGAGGGTTGAAAAGCCCTAGGGTTCAACACAGGAACTAGTCGACTTTGATTCATCAGACAGACCACTATTGGATATGATAGATCCGAATTGTGAAACCAACCCGGAGACCGAAGATGCATGGTACGAAAAAGCCGCCAGTGCCGTAAATCTCCAGGTAAATTTGGTATTCCCTACTGATGAAGACGATAACATCGACTATGATCAGTTCCTGCTCCAGAATTTTTATGGTACGTCTCCCGTTCACTATGCTCAACCCACTGGAACTTCAACAAGACTTGAACCTACTTCTGCCAACATTTCGACAACTCCTCTGCAAACGACAGCTTCTGATCTTCCTCCCCCTCCTCAGCAACAAATCCGTTGGGAGAAGATCATGGTACTTATCCCTCATCTGGAGGAATCTTTGAAGAAGTTGTTCGTCCACAAGTTTCGCCCGATCGAGCCGACCTTTTGCCTTGGTATTTACAACCTCAACCCCGAATACCAACGGCGCTATATCAGCGCAATGCAGCGGTGTCTTCCAGTCAGCCAAGTCAGAACCAAGCATCAAATCACAGAGGTACTTAACATCCATTCATGCCACATCATGAGGATCTTCTATCCAGTCTTCACCGTTCGCCGCGAAGATGGTAATGAATGGAGATTCTCTGAAGCCCACTTTCAGCACCTCCGACCGTTCGACTTCCTGGCTATTCTGAAAGACCTTCGTACAAGAACCATCCGACCGCTAGAAGTTACAAAGGCGCTCGAAGCTGTTCGTCGATACCTGGTCCGTACCATCATGATGTCATATCTAACGGATTTTCAAATGGCTGTCGAGAACAGGGCGAAGAATGTCAATCTGATAAAGCCGAATCTGAAAGCTCCTGAATTGAACATGTATCCCGAGAACACTATGCTTCTTGAACCAGAATTTGGGATCGTCTTCATTAATGAACAGAAAGAGAAAAGATTTCTGCGGTTCAGTCAGGTAGAAAGATTCTGTGACGGCACACTCCTCAAAGTTCGAGATGCTCTTCGAAAGATCATTACACACGAGTCTGAAAATCCAAGGTACTCATATGTTCCGAATTCGAATGAAACAAATGCTCGGAATACCTTGGAATTGGTTGAAGATCGCATCGACTACCGCCGTGCTATCAGATGGTTCGAGATTCACTTCGCGCTTCGCAAAAGATATGTCTACAACTGGCGATAGCTAGAGCGCGAACTCGAACTTCAAATCAAAGGGGGAGATTGTTAGGGTCAATTTAATGTTGATTTAAAGTTCAAGGGTGTAATTTGTATTTCCTTATTTTGAGCCTATTAGTGAACGGGCCGTGGGCTTGTTAACCACGGGCCCACATATATAATGTTCTTCTAGCTTGGAAAAACAAGTTAGTTGTCTCATTTGCTTTCCTACTCGTATTGTAAACACTCTGATTGAAAGCATAATACAGGGATGACCAGTTGAAATCATTGTTCTTATTGTTCATTTCACTGATTTCATAATTGTTGCACGGATCTGGATTTAACAACACGCTTCCAAGGAACGACTCCCTAGAATGTACACACTCTTGGTCAAACACATACACACAAATCCTCTTTCCAATATTCCCACTAGAAATTCATACACTCGACGACGACGTTCCGAAAACATTGCTTCTCACTTTCCGTGCCACATGACACTCTTTCTACTCCCCGTTTACTCACTTTTCTAACCTACCATCTCGATTACCTCAGGCTAGAATGGAACATTCCTCATCCAACATTGACCACTTCATACACACTATTTCAACGATTACTATACCTAACCAACAGTTGCACCATGCCTCTAATAAAGATTCAAACCAGTCACATCGAAATGACACTTAATACTCGAAGCGACCACACACTTCTCATTTCTCAAATGATATTAACCCGCTCTTTTGCATTTCCTGTACATACAAGGATTAGCTCCACACTCCCAAAGATTTCGCATCTACTACGAAACATCATAAACTAACCAACTCCAAGGGCACACGAATACAATAATGACACAAGGCAACTCACTCAACAGCTCATCACAACCAATGAGTACACAATTTCCTCCTTAGCTAGCCACTAATTTCCACCTCGTTCTTTAATCTCAACTGACAAACTACGCGCTACTCGAACATCTATGCATCTCAACACACATAATCTACCACATTTGAATAATTTATTAGCAATTCCCGAGGAAAGGCTTCCACTTACGCTCATCCCATTACTTAACCTTACAGCAAATCTTTACTATCAACGATTCGCATGCTCGCTTCGCTTAAGTTACCCCTAACTTATTCACACGACTACTACACACTAGAGGTACAAACCCCTCGATTACTTGTACATACACTAGGCCTTGCCTTCTCCATGCTAATCACACAATTATTAGAAATAAGGCTATCCCTATCCGGCTCTTCGGAGTCCTCACAAAACACGCTCCAACCTCACAGTCACCCCCTGACTATTAACTCGTAAAATATATGGCTTCCTCGATCCCAAATAAGTTAACCGGCACCAGTGTTAACTATCCATACACCTATCATTCCTCAACCACTCTTGTCACTCTTCCACTAACTAGAGAGTAAGGAAGCACATCTCTATCATCCGATCCTAGAGTTGAAACTCTCAAGATCTCAATTTACCGACATCGGGAACCCTTAGAATAAAGACTCATCAGGGATTAGGAGCTCACCTCCAACCAATATTTTCCTTAAGAACCTTAAAGATTCTACTTCACTCGGGCACTTATCCCACACATAAAGACAACACCCTTCTAGATAGGGTCATCAATCACACAAGAACAATCTTGTACCACACACTAAACCATTGCCATTATGACAAGGTTAAGACTTTCCACTACTGTTATTCTCCACACATTAATCACCACACTCCACACACTACTATTATTCTTCACACTCAATCCACCACACTCCACACACTATCAAAATCAGAACATCGGCAATCAAGCACACCCAAGCACCTGTAAATTCATAATGACATTGGCCAGATGTGATTTGAATTTACCTTACATGAGAGTCCTCACTACCTTTGTCCTAATTTCTCAGTGATTAAGGTCTTCCCTAAAGTCTTCCTATATCTCAGTTGTGTCCTCCTACTCCAAAGTTTAAGTTTAGGCCCATCCGGTCACCTAAATCCCTTAAACTAGGGCTCTGATACCATTTGTAACAACCCAAAAACTAACATACAAGCTAGAAGCTACCTCTTTAAATTAAAATGCCATAAATGGCTCAACGTGATCACACTATCAAAATTTACAACACAGGGTTTGCGGAAATAACCCTAAATACAGCTGAGAAATCTAACTAGACATGAAACGGAAGTTCTTCTACTCCTTCTAAACGCAAGCTCTGACCCACGTTTGGCCAAACCTCTAAACTTGCTCTTGACTACCTGCTTACCTGAAAAGATTTTAGTTTTGAAAAGCGAGGGTTAGACCATGAGGTCTAGTGAGTTCCCTCCATGCCAAGTCACACCAAAATATTTCAGTTTATAAAATCAGTTAAGAAAGCATTTATACCAATCATAACAAGCACACTAAGATGTTATGCACACATTGACACATGCTACTGGCATACGCTATAGTCACAAACACCGTGACAGCGCCACAAGGCACACACACGCTATAGTCACACACACCGTGACAGCGCTATAGGGCATACACACGCTATAGTCACACACACCGTGACAGCGCAATAGGGCACACACCGCCCATATATGAAACAAATTCATATATATGATTATTATGGGACACACCCCCATTTCACACCAAAGCCAGAGCATGGTCACACACATATAAATCACACTTTTAATCTTTGCTTTGAAATAGAAGCAGTTTATATCCACACATTTAAATCACACTTTTCATGCATAGTTTAAAAATAGTACGAACACTTACCATTGTAAACATGCATACAGTTCCACATTTGAAAAGGGTTTTAGAATCAGAAAAACTCACCTGTCATCCCGCTTAATCCTCTTACTAGACTGATTCTCCCTTCAACTGCACCTATAAGGATACACACTACCACGATAAGTCACTTGATTGAACTACACACTCACACGTTTAACCCCTCGGGCTATCAGACTGCACTGGGGTGTCACACAGCTACTTTCCAAAAACTTTATCCGGACAGCCAAAACTATCCGGACAACCACAACTATCCGGTCGTTCTGACTATCCGGACGTTCCCAAGGGTTTCCGGTTAAACAACCGGAAACTCCCACCACTACCTACTCGGACATCAAACTTACCCGGACACCACCAAAAACTTTCGGACACTATCCTAATCTGGAGGTTTCCGGACGCGACGCAGAATACAAAAACGCATGAATTTATACTCCTCTTGTCCTAATCCTCCCAACACCTCCAGATTAACCAATATGGGTCGATGATTTACACATTAATCCACTCTAAAAACACCCTTAAATCAGATTAAATGGAGGAACACATGAAACCCACAAAATTCAAGTTTCATCTCAAATACCCACCATACACATACAGATCTTAAAGAGGAGTAGGATTAATGTTACCTTGATGATTCTTGAGCTTTTCCCAAAAATCCAGCTGAGATTGCTACTTCCTCTTCTCCAATTGCCACAATTCCTTCTCTCTTTTTTCCTCTCTTAGCCGCACACATACACCCACACACACTGGACAATTGCTAAATGAGAGAATTAGGGTTTTCCCTTCCTTTTTATACTTTTCTCACTAAACACCATACTTTTAGTTCTTTACACTTAGACCACACATTTTTCTAAATTCGAAATTCTTCCACAAATTCTAATTATTGACTAAATTAAAATCTTGGTTATTACAATATCCTCCCCTCAAAAGAATTCCGTCCCCGGAATTCCATCTTCGAACAATCGAGGAAAACGGTCCCTCAGCTTTCTAACTTTGAGATCTATAATCGCCAACTAATTCATGAAATCAACATTGAACATCACCTTAACTCGCAGTCAAGATTTTCTTCAGCAGATTACACACAATTCTACAGTCAATTTTCCCCACACAAAATGTCTAGTCACTGTTTGGGTAAAAAATCACACCCTCGACCGACCTAGGAACCACCCTCGACATAACCCATGGACATTGATTACCCCCGACCGACAAGGATAATACCCGTTATTATCATATACCCGACATACGTTAAATAACCACGATAATTGACATATTGGGTCAATAGTCATATTACATCTCATGATCGCACGTCACGTGTCGCACGTCACGCACTTCGCACATCACTAGTCCTACGTTACTAGTCCTATATCGCCAGTTACGGCTCGTCGGTCTTACGTCGACAGTCTCCTGTCATCGGTGTTATATCGCCCTGGTCCTACGACAACATCGTCCTGACATCCTGGTCCTACGACCAAATGGTCTTATATTTTGGCGACAGTCGTATGTTCCATAAGACCGATGTTTGGGCAAAAAATCAAGTCGTACGACCACGACCAGAGCAGGTATGACGCACGATTATGAACTAAATCTTGTGTTAAGATAAGGTCTCGACAAGAACCCATAAAACATCCGTCGTCTCCCGTAAAAGGTAAGTCGTACGTCTCCCATGACGCACGACCATAGCATCGCCCGTCCCGTACGACCATCGCTAAGATCGTTGCACCTTCGACCGAACTAACGTTAACCTTGACTATTACGTTTGTTAAGTGTTTAATGCAGGAGTCAAAGTCATTAAAGAGCAATGGACATAACCGACGCAACCATTAACGATCGATAGCCGTAACGGACGAAGAGTATTATGAACATTCATCTCGGCGACCGTTTCCAGCCGTTGATCAAATCATTAATGGAACTAATTAATGACGCGAAGACTATAAAAGACAAGCTAAAGCTTCATTTCAAGGGACATCAGTTAACATCAAATATACATCAGCGAGCATCACCAAACAGTAGAGAAAATCATCCAAACTCATAGCAAAGAACATTCAAACTCTGGAGATCAAGTACTGAAAGCCATAACCCTACTGCGAACTCAAGAACACTCGAGGGAAAGCTCAAGTATCACTCTCGACGCACGACAAACAGCCCTCGACCAGAAGTTCACATTTTGTATTCACACACGACAAACACCTGTTTTTACATTCAAACACTTGTACTTTACATTTCGAAGCATTTCCTTCATTTGTATTGTAATCATCGTACGACCGACGCTAGTACCAAGGACGTCGCCCCTGATTGGCGACCATAGTGCAGCGACGACATCCCTTGTCGTCCGCAGGTTTTTTCCTCGATTGAGGTTTTTCATGCGTCATCAAATCCCTTGTCTCGTTTATTTTTTCCCTCATCGCACGTCTCATCGAAAGATCCTTTCTTAAGTCGATTAAGTCCACATCAACCTTAAGTTGTCTCTTTGGTGCGATTTTTGGCATTAACAGTTTGGTGCCATCCGTGGGACCTCATCTAGAGAAAATCATCGACGAACGTGCACCCTACTAATAGTTTCTTGGAGTTTCTTCTATTTTCTGTTGCAGGAAAATGGCAGCCTCTGGAAATCCGCAGCAAGCTGTTGCTCAGATGTATCAGGAGCTCGAAGTCGCCAGGAATCAGCTCAATGCAATGGCAGAGCAGCTGAGGAGATCGCGCGGTTAAGATATCCTCTTGGGCCTCGAAATGGTCCTAGGCCGTTCGTGCAGAACCCAATTCCAAGATCGTTCGACCAGAATGGACCTAGACCATTTGTCCCGAATTCAGGTTCATCCGTGCAGAATCAGCATCCAGGCCCATTCATGCAGAATCAACAGCCAGGGCCGTTCAACTCAAATCCTCAGTTTGGGACAGTTCCTCCTCAGTACATAAGGCCACCACCCGTGAATAATGGGTCTCAGCCATTACTAAGGGTCGCAGGGGTCGCAACCATTTCAGCAGTCATTTTAGAATGGACCTCAAGGTGGATCTCAGCCATTCCACGGTGGATCGCAGTCTTTCCAGCAGGGACCACCATCGTTTCAGAACAGACCGCAGCAATTCCAATATGGGTCGCAACCATATTCTGTTCCTTTCAACGGGGACACCAATGGTTCGTCGCATGGTAATGGCACTAGTCCAGGGACCAATCCCTCGACAGGGGCAAATCCTGATCTTAACGATCCCGTCGCCCAGCGTTTGAAGGTGTTGGAAGATCAAAATGAGCGCGTCCTGTCCTTGCTCGCCAAGTTGCCTGGGGCAGCCATGCCTGTCGACGTCGAGCCTCGATCGGGATACCAGGCGTCGCCTTTCATCGACGAGATTGCCACCGTCGAGGTCCCAAAGAAGTATAACATTCCTGCCTTCACTCCCAAATATTCTGGTGTGACCGATCCGACTGAGCACGTCGCGCAGTATAAACAGCTCATGTGGACGATCTCGATCCCATTTATGTACCAGGAAGTATGCATGTATAAGAGTTTCGGAGCAACTCTCACTGGTCCAGCTCTCCAATGGTTAATCAATTTCAAACCCAAGTCCATCGGGTCGTTTGCTGAGTTGGTTAATCAGTTCTCCCTGCAATTCGCCAGCAGTCGTAAGATGGAGAAGCAGACCAGCGACCTATATTACATCGTGCAGAAAGCTAATGAATCTATTCGAAATTATTTCAATAGATTCAATGCCGAAATGATCAGCATCCGCAATTGCGACGTCAAAACCGCGATCGAAGCCTATAAGCGTGGTCTGGACGATAGTTCGGGTTTATACACCGACCTGACCAAATATCCCCCGGAGAATTTCGAAGACGTCCCAGCTCGAACCTTAGCATATATGAGGGTCGAAGACGATGCAGCCTTTCGTCGCAAGCACACTGACGACAAGAAGTCGTTAGGCGTTAGAAAGCCGGAATTCAAGACAAAGGCTGTCTCCAGAATAGAGCCAGCGCGCCAAATTTCAAATGTTCGTTTCAAGACGAAAGCAGAGGCCAAGACCGCGACTAAGTTCACTCAGTATCCCAAGATATCCTCTTACGGATTCAAAGGATCTACAAAGGACCTAGTCGAAGCTCTGAGAAGTTCCCAAGCTACCATTCGATGGCCAAAGAAGTCCGACCTGGACGATGCTAAGAAAGACAAATCAAAGTGGTGCGACTTCCATGCCGATCATGGTCATGCGACAGACGACTGTATCGCATTGAAGAAGGAACTAGCATATCATTTCCCGAAAGGAAATCTCAAGGACATCATTGACGATGTCGCTGTTCCAGCTGATGGCCATCGACCGTCGACTCCCAAGCATGCAAAAGTTGTCAATTGAAATTCCCAACGCCATGGGGAATCCAGGAGTCGCTCGTGAGTGCTACAGGTCTACCTTGAAGCCGCGAAAATAAACTAAAATCACAAGATTAGGCTCTCGACAGGTTCGTTCTTCTATCCCTAAATTAATATCTTTTCACAGGGATAAATCTACTATGGTGCCTCGTCGCAAGACAACATAGTCGACCGCAGGACAATATTTCTCTGTGTCATTCTGTCATTTAAAACTTATCTTTTCCTCTCGAAAAGGATACGGTAATAAATGACTGGGGGCAAATAGAGAGAGTCTGAAATGGTACGTTCTCTAACTCTTTCTCATACGATTTTTTCTCACAAAACGTTTACTGACTTAAGCATCGGAGGGTCGTTGGCTAGCCAACGACCAACCCCCGACATCGTTTTATCGCAGAATCGCACGACAGATTATCGCAGAATCGCACGACAGTAGTCATCAAGTCTACTATATGACTTTAATATCGCAAGGTCGAACGACATAAACGATCAGGTCTCTAACTTGATCATTTCCCCACAGGGGCATACGACACAAACTCACTGTACGATCTGGTCGTACGATACCTCTATGTTTCTTAGCTTTTATACCCTGAATGGATGCTTTAATCACGTGTTTTTATATTTGTTTTACGTTCTTATCATCGTATTGCAATGTATACCTCAGTCGCATGATTTCCTGTGTGTCCTATGTTCAAATTCATAATTAAACATGGTTGGATAAAGAATAAACAAAAGTTGCATTCATTATATAAACCATCGAGTACATAATCAACCACTAACGGTCGAGCAGCACGAACAAACAAATACATTTTTTCTAAGGTTGTGGAGGAGCATCGGTCACAACCTTGTCCGATACCCCATCCTGAAAACCCTCGCTAGCCGCCTCCTCTTCGACCTCCTTCTGGTCATCCAAGTCGAGATCTCTCTCAGTCCCGACTCTTTCATAAAAGAGACGCAGCTCATCTGACGCTGAAGCCAAAGGATCCTTGCCCTGCAGGTGACGTCGCATAATTGCCGCACGCGCAGTAAGTCGAGCATAAGAAAAGAAAGACTTATTTTCGTCTTTCAACTCATCAGACTCCTTCTTCAAATTTATCACCTTAGCCTTGATTCCCTCGACTTCCTTCCTCTTCGCGGTTACGGATTCCTTCATCCCCTCCAGCTCCTCTCTCTGGTCGCGCATCAAAGTCAGGGACTCCTTCAAACGTGAGTTTATCTCGTCTCTTGTATGACTGAGGGCATCCAATTCGTCTAGAGCATGGTCAAGGCGCACCGACATCGCTTCTTCATGCTCCAAAGCAGCTTTCTCTTTAGCTAACACTGCATCTTCATCTTTGGTAACAGAAGCCGTTGAAACCTCTATATTCGTCGTTTCGGCATGTAATGCCAGGGAAGCTTGGAACGCCTGAAGAATCATAATATGAGCAGCATTAGTAAACAACGACAACGACAATGACAAAGACAAATGACAAGTCTTGAAAGAAAGGCTTACCAAGAATAAGAGTCCAGCTGTATGGAACTCTTTCTTCTCAAAAGAAAACCCGTCAAAACGCTCCCTGAAAGACGGAAGCAAATATTTTTCCAAATGGGGGAACAACTTCGTCTCGTCCAAGACATTGTCGTCCAGAAAACCCGACGGCAACGTAAAGTTGACCGTCGTTTCCCCTAAAGGTCCCTTCTGCGCGCCTTTGCCCCTGTCGGCCGATGAAGGGCCGAATAGGACGACGGGAGACATCGTCGCCAGTTGCGCAGTATCCACAGATTTTGCGCCGGTCGCAACCGACGCCTTCGCCTTCCTGGACAAGGCAACCCTCGATGGGTTATCCGTCTTCAAAGATGGTTCCCTCAGAACGGACACCTTTGTCCACTTTAAGAGGCCCAACCCGGCTGTCGGGACCTCTTTTCTCTTCAGGACTCCCGACCCAGTCGTCGAAACGTCCTTCTCCCTCGCCTCGCGAGCTACTTCAACTTGGGCCATCTTTCTAGCAACAGAAGACGTCGCTTGTGCTTGAGATTCACCTGTACGGTAAAAGAAAGAAGTTAGACGATTCAGAACAAAAAAGATCAGGTCAAGCGAAAAGAAGACAAAAGGATACTTACCAATTATTTCTACCTCTGGTTCTTCACTCTTCTCTTCCTCCTCAGTCTTCTCAGAATCCTCCTCTTCTTCTTTCTCCTCTCGACCCAGCCTCACTCTATCGCTCAAGAAAACGGTGTCATCATCCTCGTTTATCAAATGACGCGTGACATACGACCGGTCTTCGGTACTAAATTCCAAGAACTTTTCGACCTTAGCCCGAGAAGCATCATCCGGCTTTACCTTCTCGAAATCAATATCTACGCATAAAAAAGAAGATCAGTCGAAGAAACAATCGAGCAACAGAATAACATGAAAACGTACAGTCAAAGGCTCACCCGTCATATTCCAACCCTCCCTAATCCAGTCACTATCAGTGTCCAGCGTCGACGCTCGTACGAGTACATACCTCTTCTTCCATCCACGGTCGTTGACCGCGGTATTTAAAACCAGGGTACGATCACCCTTGAACCTTGAAAACAAGCTATAGCGATGGTATTGGTCATTCTCGACCTTATACGCCGTCAGAAGGTCCCTCACATTCAGCGGTGGATTCCAGTTGGAGGTAAGTCGTTCGATGATCAAGATAACTCGCCAGAACTGGGGCAACAGTTGCCCCGGCGAAAGATCAAATTCACACATGAATTCTTTGACTAAAGGCGAATATGGCCAGTGGAAACCTATTTTGAACGGATATTCGTATATAACAATGTACCCCTAGGGCACATTTCGGTCGAACCTTGCCAACCTTGCTCACGGTAATCCCCCTGGGAATCCTCGCTAGACTTCTAAAGTCGTCAAGATCTTTTTCGTTTTTAATGGTGCTTCTAGGCTCTGTCGACATTGCCAGCCCCGTTAAATTGATTTGCACTTCTGAGAGGTTCCAGATATCCCAGTTTTTTTTAGGCTTTCTAGCAATAGACTTGCGACGCATATGCAAACTGGAAGGTCATATCTTATATGATCTCAGGAAAACTTAAATTAGGTCAAAAAACCTTGCAAGTTCTAATAGAACGGAAATCGCCAAGAAAAGGTCCATCGTAATCTTTATTTATGCAGTCGATCATGTTAGGACGAATCCCTGGATAACCGCCGCGCATCCCCGTCCTTTCGTATAACTACATGGATCGTCGACACCTGTCCTCGACAGCTGGTAAGCATCATCGTGTGTCAGTATGATGTCACGACCTCGTTCCCTTTTCAACTTCTCGTTCAGTTAGAAACGGACCAGTCCAGCTTCAAGGCGATTGAGGTAACTTCTAACTCTTGTCTTATTTCCTACGCGTCTGATTGACAAAATTTAAAACTTAAATTTGACATTCAATTTTCAAATTTTGGGGGCAAACTGTTTGGGCAAAAAATAACGTCGTACGACCACGACCAGAGCAGGTAAGACGCACGATTATTAACTAAATCTTGTGTTAAGATAAGGTCTCGACAAGAACCCATAAAACATCCGTCGTCTCCCGTAAAAGGTAAGTCGTATGTCTCCCATGACGCACGACCATAGCATCGCCCGTCCCGTACGACCATCGCGTAAGATCATTGCACCTTCGACCGAACTAACGTTAACCTTGACTGTTACGTTTGTTAAGTGTTTAATGCAGGAGTCAAAGTCATTAAAGAGCAACGGACATAACCGACGCAACCATTAACGATCGATAGCCGTAACGGACGAAGAGTATTATGAACATTCATCTCGGCGACCGTTTCCAGCCGTTGTAGCCGTTGATCAAATCATTAATGGAACTAATTAATGACGCGGAGACTATAAAAGACAAGCTAAAGCTTCATTTCAAGGGACATCAGTTAACATCAAATATACATCAGCGAGCATCACCAAATAGCAGAGAAAATCATCCAAACTCATAGCAAAGAACATTCAAACTCTGGAGATCTAGTACTGAAAGCCAGAACCCTACTGCGAACTCAAGAACACTCGAGGGAAAGCTAAAGTATCGCTCTCGACGCACGACAAACAACCCTCGACTAGAAGTTCACACTTTGTATTCACACACGACAAACACCTGTTTTTACATTCAAACACTTGTACTTTACATTTCGAAGCATTTCCTTCATTTGTATTGTAATCATCGTACGACCGACGCCATTACCAAGGACGTCACCCCTGATTGGCGACCATAGTGCAGCGACGACATCCCTTGTCGTCCGCAGGTTTTTTCCTCGATTGAGGTTTTTCCTGCGTCATTAAATCCCTTGTCTCGTTTATTTTTTCCCTCATCGCACGTCTCGTCGAAAGATCCTTTCTTTAGTTGATTAAGTCCACATCGACCTTAAGTTGTCCCTTTGGTGCGATTTTTGGCATTAACAACCGACATCTGAGACTTAAGATGGTCGTACGATTATACTAATCGTTAACAGTCAAACATCCGTTTATTCTGTTTATCAATGCAGGTCTTGACCACGAACAGAAAAGGTAAGATACTCGTTATGAACCATATCTTGTATTAAGATAAGGTCCCGACAAAGACCCAGAAAACATCCGTCATCCCTCCCGAAAGGTAAGTCGAGAGTTCATCGCGACACTCGACCTCGACGTCGCCCGCTCCGCACGACCGTCGCATATAGACCATGCGACCTCAACCAAGTTAACACATAATATAACTGTTACGTTTGTTAAGTGGTTAATGCAGGAGTCAAAGTCATTAATGGGCAACGGATATAACCGACGAAGTCATTAACAAGCATTTAATCCCACAGCGACCGTTACAACAAGTCATCAAAGCCTTTAATGATGTAGTTAAAGCTCCCGAAGACTATAAAAGATCAAGCTCAAGCCTCATTTTGGGGACATCTGCTATCGACTCGAAGAAATCATCTACTGAAAGCTAACATATGATACTGAATTCAAGAATTCTACAGCGAACTCAAGAACAACAGAAGAAAAGAAGCTTTCACTCGAAGAATCGCTCTCGACGCACGACATCCGCCCTCGACCAGCAGTTTACACCTTATTTTTACACACGACAAACACTTGTTTTACATTCCAAACACTTGTTCGAAGCGTTTCCTTCACTTGTATTGTAATCTCTGTACGATCGACACCAGTACCGAAGGACATCGCCCCTGATTGGCGACCATAGTGCAGCGACGACATCCCTTGTCGTCCACAGGTTTTTTCCTCGATTGAGGTTTTTCCTGCGTCATCAAATCCCTTGTTTCTTTATTTTTATCCTCGTCGCACGTCTCGTCGAGAGATTCTTTCTTTAGTTGTTTAAGTCCACATCGACCTTAAGTTGTCCCTTTGGTGCGATTTTTGGCATTAACAGTTTGGCGCCATCCGTGGGACTTCATCTAGAGAAAATCCTCGACGAACGTGCGTTTTACTAACGGTTTCTTGTAGTTTCCCCTAAGCTCTGTTCCAGGGAAATGGCAGATAAAGGAAATCCGGAACCAACCGCTATCCCGGTACATGCGGAGCCTGAAAATGTGCAAGATCTCCCAGCAGTAGTTGATGATGATCACTTAGAGGAAATCGTTCTGGATCAGAGCAAGCCTGACCAAAAAATCATTGTGGGGTCGTCCCTCGATCCTTGCATCAAAGAAAAACTCATATCTTTTTTGCAGGAACAAGCTGATTGTTTCGCCTGGTCGCATGAAGACATGGTCGTGATCGACCCTAGCGTCATTTCCCACAAGCTTAACGTCAATCCGTCATTCAAGCCCGTCAAACAAAAGCGACTTATATGGCGAATTATTAAGATCCCCTGATTCAACTGCAATCGGAATTGGATGCGGCTCGAAGCCAGATTCAAGCCCTAATAAAAAAATGCCCCCTCAAAGTATCGCATGTATCGCATCATCCAAAGGACTCGGGGGGCTCGGTACACCCTTCGCAAGCTGAAAAAATACCACATTTGATTTCAAAAGTCCTCGGAAAAAGGCGCTTATCGATTCCATGGTATGGTAATTATGACGTCCCACTTAGAACAACTCTATATATATATATACTCTAAGTACATTTTCCTCGTTTAATTATTTTTGACCCAATATATGATCGTTGGTTCAAGCATTGAAAGATCATTGGTCAGAACCAACGACCACCCCCGATTTTACATTGCAGGTTCGCAAGATCATATGAATACAGGTCTTACGATTTATATCGTGAGAAGCAAAGTCTCTACGACTTAAAACACATGTCGCAATTTATAGTCGTCTCATTTTTTCTTATGATCGCCAGTCATGGCAAACGCATGTTGCAACTTTTAGTCGTCTCATATTTTTTGTGATCTCCAGTCACGACAGATACAGGTAAAAATTCTCGGTCGCCAATAAAAGCGACTTGCATATTGGAATCGCATCGCTAGTCATGGCATATGTCTTCAATAAAGACGACTTGTACATTGAATCTCATAATCACCAGTCATGGTAAGATGCATGTCAAAACACAAAAGTCGCCAATAAGAAATCCGAAATAATTGGTCGTGCGACATCCGAAATTGTCTGCGATAATGGATCCTAGTTCGTAAGCAACAGGACTCGACAGTTCTGTGAAGACCGCGACATCAAGCTGACAACCTCGCCACCCAGGGGTAAGCGGTCAAGCGACACTTCAGCAAGAACATCAAAGCTAAAGTCTTTCAAGAAGGCGACTACGTTCCCCGTCGAGTGTTCCAAAGCACTCAAAAGCTCAATGCAGGTAAGCTTTCCACCAAATGGGAAGGTCCTTGTCATATCTCAAAAGTCATGGATAAAAAGGCCTATCGGCTTTCGACCCTCGGCAATCAAGATATCCCACGTAGTGGGAATGCAACGCACCTGAAAAGCCAACGACCAACCTCTGACATTGTTTTACCACAGGATCGCACGACATTAGTTACTAAAGTCTATTATATGACTTAAGTCTCGCAGGATCGAACGATATATAAGTCTATCGTACGATCTTAACCTCGCAAGGTCGCACGACATAAGTAATCAGGTCTATGACTTGATCATTCCATCACAGGAACACATGATTCAAAGTTCATCGTATGATCAAATCACACGATCATAAGGTCTAGCGACCATCTAACTTCTTCCACTTAGAAAAACTTCATGTTTTGAATGAATGCTGTAATCGCATGCGCTTATACGATTCAGGAATATAAAAGTCTTATGACTTAGTCGTTGTATTACAACGGATGCCCAAGTCGCACAACTTCTTGTTCATTTTTGTACTTAATGAATTTTTACAGTCGACATTACATATGTCCATGACATGTACGAATTAGGTTCAATAGAAAGGTAAACTTTTTACCGACTATCGCTAAAACGAAACTTACAACTAGCTAAAAATGCTAGACACGACGTATCATAGGTCTCTAGCGACCGTATCGGCTGTAAACGCCAGATCATAGGTCTTTAACGACCAAATCGGCTCGAGCGCCAGAACATATGTCTCTGAACGACCGTATCGGCTGTGAACGCCAGACCACAGGACCACGTCGACCGAGAACGCCAACCCGGCGACATGGACCCCTGTCTCCTCGATAGGAAAGCGTTCCCTGAAAGATGGGAGCAGATATTTCCTCAGATGAGGAAACAACGTCGTCCCGTCTAGGACACCAACAACGTCGTCCCGTCTAGGACACCATCGGTCGATGACCCGTCCCCCTTGTCGGCAGACGCTGGGGACAACACCTTAGACACTAGTTTCGTCACTGTCACCGGAAGCGCCGAACTTGCTGGTGTCGCGTACATCGCGCCAGAACGGCTGGATGACGCCATCGCCTCTTTAGGCGTGACAACTCTCGACGAAACGTCAGCCCGCGAAGACGGTTCCTTCAGGACTACCGTCCTTGTCTTCTTCAAGATTCCTGACCCAGCTGTCGGGGCATTCTTTCTCCTTTTCCGGCCTCGAAGGGCAAGCACAATGTTGGGAACTGAAAATGAGCTAAGTATGGATAGTGCTGCTAGTCCATGATTTCTACTGCTAAGTCTACATTAATACTGCCAGAAGAAAGTTAATATTGCTGGGCAAGATTACTACTGCGTATACACGGTTAGTACTGCTAGACCAAATTACTACTGCAAGACATGGTTAGTACTGCTGAGCTGAGATACTACTGCTAGAAGACTGTGAAGGTTAATACTGCTGAAGGTTCGTTAATGCTGCTAAGTCAAATCATTGTTAATACTGCTGAGTAGATATGTATGGTATGAGAAGATAAAGAAGGAAAGCTGAAGATAAGCGTGGAAGTATATTTTGAAGATCGTTTTATTCTTAGTAGTTATCTTGTACTTATTCTGTTATATATATAGATAGCTATTAGGGTTTTAAAAGAGTGAGAACAGTCTTTGATAATAAAATAAAATAAAATAAAATAAAAAGTTGTTTAGCCATTTAGAGAGAATTAACCTCAAGATCGTAGATCCTATTTCTAGAGAAGTAGAAGTCGTCTTGGTGAGATCTGTTCATCAAGATTGAGGTTTGGTGTAAAGCTTGTGAGTAATACAGTTTGATATATACAGTGTGTTGAATTCTATTGATTGTTCTTTAATTGATTTAGAGTTCTATTCCACAAGATTCTCTAAATTATGTTTCTAAGAAGTTTAATTCTTGTTAAGAATCGATCCTGACAAGTGGTATCAGAGCATTGGTATCTTAGAAGCTATGGACAATTCAATGGATACTCACAGTACTCTTGTTTCAAAGGTTCCCATGCTCAAACCCAATGAATTTGACATGTGGAAACTGAGAATCAAGCAGTACATTCTTCTTACTGATTATGCAATATGGGACATCATAGAAAATGGCCCATGTGATGAAGGAAAGATTGGAGCAGATGGAAAGAGACCTCCTCCCAAGACAGATGCTGAAAAGAAAGTCAGACAAACAGAGATGAAGGCCTTAAGCACTCTGCTTTTGGCTATTCCTAATGAGTACCAACATCAATTCCAACACTGCACAGATGCACAGATGTTGTGGAATGCTCTGGAGAAAAGATTTACTGGCACAAAGAGCACAAAGAGAAATCAAAAGGCTATTCTCAGGCAACAATATGAGAACTTCATGTCTGCAAAGAATGAGTCTATGACTCAAACTTTTGACAGATTTAACAAGTTGATTGGAGAATTAGCTACTGTGGGTGTACACATGGATGCTGATGATGTCAATAGAAAGTTCCTTAGATCATTGGGAGAAGAATGGACCATGTACACAGTCTCATTCAGACAGAATGACCAATTGGAGGACAAAGAGCTAGATGACCTCTACAATGATCTGAGAGTATTTGAGGCTGAAGTTGAAGCCAAGAGAAGGCCATCTGGATTTGTTTATAATGCCGCTTTATTATCTTCATCCTCTGATAATGCTGCTAACCCTGATTCTGTTAATACTGCAGGTTCTGTTAATGCTGCTGGTGGAACTAATCAAGAGAAGACTACAGATTCTGTACTAGAAGCATTCTTTTCTAGTCATGTTCATTCTTCTCTAATCAATGATGATTTAGAGCAGATTAATGCTGATGATCTGGAAGAGATGGACATCAAGTGGCAGATGGCTATGCTATCAATGAGGGTGAAGAAATTCATCAAAAGGACTGGGAGAAACAACTTTTCCCAGAGAAGAGAAGATGGTGCAGGCTTTGACAAGTCCAAGGTTGAGTGTTATAAGTGTCACAAGATGGGACACTTTGCCAGAGAATGCAGAAGTGGAGGATCACATCAACAGGCTCAAAATGGAAACCAAAACAGAAGCTCCTCTCAAGCCCTTGTTTCTCAACAAGGAATGGGATTTGATTGGAGTGATCAAGCTGAGGAAGCCTGTCAGAATCAAGCTCTTATGGCAGAAGTATCTGATATTCCCACTGAGGTACAATCTAAACTCTGTTCTCAAGCTTGCATTGATGCTGTTAAAAGATATAGGGATCACAATCAGGGTATGTGTGATAACCTTAAGAGGCTAGAGAAAGATGTGAAAGATTATGTTAGGATTGTAGAAAGGTTTGAGGAACAGATTAGAGCTTTTCAAGCTAATGAACTTCAACACTCCTATGATACTAACTATTGGAAGTGGGAGAAGAATGAGTATGAGATTAAGCTGAAAGTGTCTGGGGAGGAGAATGAGAAATTAAAAGAAGAGCTTAAGAAGGTTAAACTTGATGTTGAAAAGTTTACCTGTGCTTCTAAAACCATGGATACCATCATTAAGGCTCAAATCCATGACAAGATGAAAGTAGGGATAGGGTACAATGCCACACCTCCACCCTACAATAACAACTACATACCTCCTAAGTCTGATTTGTTAGAGACCAAGGATAGGAAGGATCCTGAATTAAAGATTAATATAGATCCTTGTGAAGAAGAAGTAGTAGTTAAGGATAAAACAGAGAAGGAAGAATCTAAGAAGAATAAGAGTGTTAGTAGTAAGGTTCCCTTAGACAATGAAATTGTGACCAATGAGAAAGATGGAGATCCTTGGGGAAAGAACAATGAGATAAAAAGGACTGAAACAGAAGAGGGAGTTAAGAACAATGGGATGAAAAGGACAGAAACAGAAAAGGGAGTCCATTACACACAGACCACAGTTGTGGCTCCCAATTCCTATAAACATTGTTCTTGTAAGAAATCTCAAGAGCTTAAGCCCCAAAAACATGATAACAAAAGGGGTAATCAAAGAAATTGGAATAACCAGTGGGCTATGAGACAAGGAGTTGATCTGAACAGAATTAACAGGCCAAAACCTTGTTTCATCTGTGGTAAGCTAAATCATTTAGCCAAACACTGTTATTTCAATCCTGTTAACCAAAGGTTTAATGCTCAAAGATCTTTTCAAAAACCTGGTGGTTACAGAAAGAATGGTGGCTATAAAAAATCTGTGAGGAAAGTTGTGGCAAAGAAACAAGTTAAAACCAAAAGCCACATGAAAAAGGCAGAAACAGAAAGTGTTAGAGTATGGATGCCTAAAGGTACTAATGATAATACTGCCAACTCAGTTAGTACTGCTAACAATGTTAGTACTGCAGGAAGCAATAATGTTGCTAGCAGTGTTAGTACTGCTAACACAGTTAGTACCTCTTCAACAATTAATACTGCTTCTAGTGTTAGTACTGCTAAGTTAGTTAATACTGCTGAGAAGGCTAGTACTTCTGGAAGCAGTGTTAGTGCTGCTAACACTGTTAATGCCTCCTTAAAAGATAATACTGCTAACAATGTTAGTGCTGCTAACAAAGTTAGTACTTCTGCATCAGTTAGTACTGCTTCTAGACCTATCATCAAAACAAAGTACTCAAGCACTGATGTTCCTCACTTTGACAAGCTCATCAAAACAGAATGTAAGTATTTTGATGATCAAGGGAGACCCAAGACCACTATGGCTTGGGTCCCTAACAAAAACTAACTGTTTTATCTAATGTGCAGGGCAATCAACAGCTTAAGGGGAGAAGCATTTGGCATGTTGACAGTGGTTGCTCTAGGCACATGACAGGTAACATGGCCTGCCTTCAATATTTCAAGAGGATTGATGGAGGGCATGTTACTACTGCCAGTGCATAGTTACTACTGCTTGTGCATGGTTACTACTGCCTGTATCTTTAGTTAATACTACTGCTAGTCTGAGTTAATACTGCTTGTGTAAGTTAATACCTCATTTGTAGTTAATACTGCCCTGTGATTACTACTGCTCTGCAGTTACTACTGCTTTGGGGTAGTTAATACTGCTTTGAGTGGTTAATACTGCTTTTGTTAATTCTAGGGTTAATACTGCGTATAAATACCCTGTAAGCCCGCCTTCGCTCATAACGTCTCTTTGAACTCGATTCTCTCTCACTCTCTTTCTAACCTATTCTCCCAAGAATTTCTGTGTTTGCTCAAGGATTTTCAGATACAATGGCTCAAAGAGAGTTTGTTGATGAACACAATGAGATTGCAATGCTTCAGAAGCCGAAGCAATCTGCAGGATTCCATGAAATTGTCGATTTTCTCAAGTCTTCGCATATCTCCTGTGCACTAACAGTGGCTCCCAAGATATTCATTAAACATGAAAAACAATTTTGGGATAATGCTACTGTGGTGACAGAAAACGGGCAAACGGAGATTCGAACCAGGGTTTGTGATAAACCCTTGACAGTAACAGAGGAGATTATTCGCATACATCTTCAGTTGAATGATGCTTCAGGTATATCTTCTATTCCTAATGAAGAACTCTTTTCTACCATACAAAGAATGGGGTATGAAGGCTCTATTGGTATTTTCAAATTTTTCAAGTCAAAATTCTTTTCCCAATGGAGATTTCTTGTTCATACCCTTATGCACTGCATCTCAAAGAAAACAACTGGATGGAGTGAGTTCAGCAGTACCACTGCTTATGCTCTGGTATGTTTGGCCACTTCCAGAAAGTTCAATTTCTCCCAAATGATTTTATCTGATCTTGTGTCAAACTTGGAATCCAAAAAGAGCTTTTACATGTATCCAAGGTTTGTGCAAGAAGTTATTAACAAGGAATTGATGGACTTACCTCAGTTTACCGAGGTATATGTACCCAAACCCCCTAAAGGGAAGGTTTTCTCAAATATGAGAAGAATTCCTAGGGACTCGGAAGGAGTTGACACACCATTGTTCTCTACAATGATGGTTGTGTCCCACCCCTCTGAAGGTATGGCATCAGGATCAAGGCCCTCATTAGATCATCCCACTGATGGCCAAATCCTACCTTCACTCACTATAAATATCCCTCAGCACATACTTCAAAAGCCCACTCCTGTTTTATCCAACAAGTTTCAAAGAAGAAAGGTGCACAAGGTTCCTTCCCTTGATGTACCTACTCAGAGCCCTAAGCCTTTAAGCCCTCAGTTGGAGCATTTTCCAATTAAGAATATCAACAGGGAAACCACAGGGGTGTCTCCCAACCCCAAGAAGGTGCTCTCTAAGGAGAAGGATGAGCATATGGGTGCTAAGGCTGCCACTACTTCTGCTAGCACAGAGAAGGACAGTGGTAACATAAATAAGACCTTCCCCATGGCAACTCTAAATGAGAAATCATTAGGAGGACCCAGGTGCCAAGAAACCAAGGGGGCAGTTAGTGCTTCTGCTAGGCAGAAGGCTTCTGCTAAAACTTCCAAGGATCCCTTAAAGAAGGTAAAAACTTCTAAAAAGGGTGAGGATAGACATAACAAAGAGGAATTGATGGCTACTTCCAGTGATCCTTTAAAGAAGGTAAACACTTCTAAACAAGGTGAGGATAGATATAACTATGATGAATTGATGGAAACCATTGGAAATGTCAACTTGGATGTTATGGCACAGAAGAAGGAGATTGAGCAACTGAAGACTGTGGTCACCTACCAACAGTCTCAAATTGAGAAGCTCAAGAAGATGATCACCAAGTTGTTGCACAGAAAGAAAAAGGCAAGATTTGTGCTGAGAAGAAGAATTCCAACTGATGATGCTCCCAAAAAGGGGGAGTCAGAATCAGAAGCAGAACTGAATATGAAGGGTCTACAAGTTGAGGGGGAGACAGTTCAGATGGAGACTGAGATGGAAATTGATAATGCACAGTTTAAGGGGGAGTCCAGTGCACAGAATAAGGGGGAGACAGCAGAACTGAAGTTGAAGCAGAAACTGTTAATGCTGCAAATGTTCTTGAAGCAGCAGAAATCATACAAGAAGTAGTAACAGAAATCTTGAAAGCAGCAGTAACAGAGAAAGAGCCTGAAACTGAAGTAGCAGCAGAAACTGTTAATGCTGCTGACTCTAAGCAAGCAGCAGAAACAGTTAATGCTGCTCAATCTATAAAGAAAGCAGTAACAGAAACAGAAGCTGAAACAGTAACAGAGAAGCTTACAGTAGAAGAAGTGGAGGTTGCAGAGGCTTTAATCAAAGCCAAACATGATACACCTCCAACTGCCAAGAAACAGAAAGAAACTAAGGATGCAAAGATGGTTTTCAGCAGAAAGAGAACAAAGTCTGTGGGTACTAAAAAGAAGTTTGTAAAGAAGCAAAGGTTAGAACCTGTTGAGAAACCAGTGGTAGAAGAGAAAGAAAAGGAAGAAGTTGCCAAGGATGAAGGACAAGGAGATAGTAAGACAGGTCAATCCAGTAATGCACAATCACTTAGCAATGAACAATGTGACTTGTACATCACTATGGTTGATACTGAACCAATCAAAGTGACTCCATTAGATTCAAAACCTCCTGAAATCAGTCACTGGGATACTTTGATAGATGATAGAAAGGAGTATATCAGACTCAAGAGAGCTGATGGGCAGTTTGAAGTCTACAGAACATGGGGACAATTTATAAGAAGATGCTCAAGATCTGACTTGGAAGAGATGTTCAAAGTAGGCATGCAGATCTATGGTAACATGTTGACAGAAAGAGGTATGTCTATCACAAAGATGGTGTTAGAATACCTATGCCTAATGTTCAGACCAGAAGTAGTTCAGCACATAACAGCAAGACCTTTTCAAGCAGTAACCCACTGGATGCTCTATGAAAATTGTGGAGTGTATGTTATATCAATTGACAACACATATCAGGAGTATTATCTGGTGGATGA
Source organism: Saussurea involucrata (assembly GCA_033807775.1). Lineage (NCBI taxonomy): Eukaryota > Viridiplantae > Streptophyta > Magnoliopsida > Asterales > Asteraceae > Saussurea > Saussurea involucrata. The sequence goes on along the minus strand of CM066325.1, from coordinate 43,051,278 downwards.
AATCTACAAACACTGCATGAAAAGACTGAAAGGGATGTTACATGTAAAATTGGTCTGCAACAAAGACTCTGCTATGGGAAGATTCTTGGTAAGAAGGATTGTAAATCAGAGTCTAGGTTTAAGTCCTGATCTATGCTTATATGATGACTAAGTTTTGGTAGCATCATTTGAAGAACTTGACTTCTTTTCCTAAAAGTCAAGTTAGGGGGAGATTGTTGGGAACTGAAAATGAGCTAAGTATGGATAGTGCTGCTAGTCCATGATTTCTACTGCTAAGTCTACATTAATACTGCCAGAAGAAAGTTAATACTGCTGGGCAAGATTACTACTGCGTATACACGGTTAGTACTGCTAGACCAAATTACTACTGCAAGACATGGTTAGTACTGCTGAGCTGAGATACTACTGCTAGAAGACTGTGAAGGTTAATACTGCTGAAGGTTCGTTAATGCTGCTAAGTCAAATCATTGTTAATACTGCTGAGTAGATATGTATGGTATGAGAAGATAAAGAAGGAAAGCTGAAGATAAGCGTGGAAGTATATTTTGAAGATCGTTTTATTCTTAGTAGTTATCTTGTACTTATTCTGTTATATATATAGATAGCTATTAGGGTTTTAAAAGAGTGAGAACAGTCTTTGATAATTAAAAAAAAAAGTTGTTTAGCCATTTAGAGAGAATTAACCTCAAGATCGTAGATCCTATTTCTAGAGAAGTAGAAGTCGTCTTGGTGAGATCTGTTCATCAAGATTGAGGTTTGGTGTAAAGCTTGTGAGTAATACAGTTTGATATATACAGTGTGTTGAATTCTATTGATTGTTCTTTAATTGATTTAGAGTTCTATTCCACAAGATTCTCTAAATTATGTTTCTAAGAAGTTTAATTCTTGTTAAGAATCGATCCTGACACACAACTTGCGTCACCTTCTTTGGCTGACCAAGTCAGTTTTCCTCTGATGATCTTAGCAAAAGTAACACGTCTTCGTAGCAACGCATTTTACTTTAGTGCGAGATCTGAAATTCTACTGGCTTTGAAATTCAGATCTCGGGGGGGCTAACTGTTTGTGTAAAAAATCACACCCTCGACCGACCTGGGAAGCACCCTCGACATAACCCATGGACATTGATTACCCCCGACCGACAAGGATAATACCCGTTATTATCATATACCTGACATACGTTAAATAACCACGATAATTGACATATTGGGTCAATAGTCATATTACATCTCATGATCGCACGTCACGTGTCGCACGTCACGCACTTTGCACATCACTAGTCCTACGTTACTAGTCCTATGTCGCCAGTTATGGCTCGTCGGTCTTACGTCGACAGTCTCCTGTCATCGGTGTTATATCGCTCTGGTCCTACGACAACATCGTCCTGACATCCTGGTCCTACGACCAAATGGTCTTATATTTTGGCGATAGTCGTATGTTCAATAAGACCGACATCTGAGACTTAAGACGGTCGTACGATTATACTAACCGTTAACAGTCAAACATCCGTTTATTCTGTTTATCAATGCAGGTCTTGATCACGAACAGAAAAGGTAAGATACTCGTTATGAACCATATCTTGTATTAAGATAAGGTCCCGACAAAGACCCAGAAAACATCCGTCGTCCCTCCCGAAAGGTAAGTCGAGAGTTCATCGCGACACTCGACCTCGACGTCGCCCGCTCCGCACGACCGTCGCATATAGACCATGCGACCTCAACCAAGCTAACACATAATATAACTGTTACATTTGTTAAGTGGTTAATGTAGGAGTCAAAGTCATTAATGGGCAACGACTATAACCGACGAATTCATTAACAAGCATTTAATCCCACAGCGACCGTTACAACAAGTCATCAAAGCCTTTAATGATGTAGTTAAATCTCCCGAAGACTATAAAAGATCAAGCTCAAGCCTCATTTTGGGGACATCTGCTATCGAATCCAAGAAATCATCTACTGAAAGCTAACATCTGATACTGAATTCAAGAATTCTACAGCGAACTCAAGAACAACAGAAGAAAAGAAGCTTTCACTCGAAGAATCGCTCTCGATGCACGACATCCGCCCTCGACCAGCAGTTTACACCTTATTTCCACACACGACAAACACTTGTTTTACATTCCAAACACATGTACTTTACATTTCGAAGCGTTCCTTTCACTTGTATTGTAATCTCTGTACGATCGACACGAGTACCGAAGGACATCGCCCCTGATTGGCGACCATAGTGCAGCGACGACATCCCTTGTCGTCCGCAGGTTTTTTCCTCGATTGAGGTTTTTCCTGTGTCATCAAATCCCTTGTTTCTTTATTTTTATCCTCGTCGCACGTCTCGTCGAGAGATTGTTTCTTTAGTTGTTTAAGTCCACATCGACCTTAAGTTGTCCCTTTTGTGCGATTTTTGGCATTAACAGTCACTTTCTCACATTAATTATACTGACCCCCATCCAATAATAACAAGCAATTCACACGCTTATACCACAACGTCGCTCCCATACTATTACCAAGTCTAATAGTCCTTCACCCTGAGCACTACCTTCAATTATTTCTTTCATTTACTTCTCAAACATAAAACACGCTTCCAAGGAACGACTCCCTAGAATGTACACACTCTTGGTCAAACACATACACACAAATCCTCTTTCCAATATTCCCACTAGAAATTCATACACCCGACGACGATGTTCCGAAAACATTGCTTCTCACTTTCCGTGCCACATGCCACTCTTTCTACTCCCTGTTTACTCACTTTTCTAACCTACAGTCTCGATTACCTCAGGCTAGAATGGAACATTCCCCATCCAACATTGACCACTTCATACACACTATTTCAACGATTACTATACCTAACCAATAGTTGCACCATGCCTCTAATAAAGATGCAAACCAGTCACATCGAAATGACACTCAATACTCAAAGCGACCACACACTTCTCATTTCTCAAATGATATTAATCCGCTCTTTTGCATTTCCTGTACATACAAGGATTAGCTCCACACTCCCAAAGATTTCGCATCTACTACGAGACATCATAAACTAACCAACTCCAAGGGCACACGAATACAATAATGACACAAGGCAACTCACTCAACAGCTCATCACAACCAATGAGTACACAATTTCTTCCTTTATCAACTCATACAAGTCATTGTCCACCGATGGTTTTCTAACACATCGGTGGACACCTCCCACCGACCTTTCTCTGTGTCGGCCAACAATATCCCACTTATGAAGGCTCTCAAATAGGTGGGATCTCAAGAATTCTTGATGAATGCTTCTCTTCAAGTGGAGTCACAAGCCTCATAGTATACATCGGTGGGATCATCAAAGTTGGAGGATCCTCTCATAACATCACTCCTAAGAAGACTCTCACCTACCTTGTCCATGACAAGTCGGTGGGATTCTCAAATAGGAGGATCCTCCCATGTGTCTTTGCTAAAAGGTATTCTCTTCAAAGATATGGGTATGGAAGAAAAAGATTCATTTGTCCTTTTTCCCAGAAGACACTAAAACGAAATTAGAAACAATCTTAATCTGACAGAAAGTTGTCAAATTAAAATTAGAAGCAGATGGCGGCGCAAGAACAAGAGCAGCAAAAAAATTCTTCAAGCAGATCCAAAATGTAAACTTTTTTTTATGTAAACTTTGTAAACTCATCTAGGCCATCCGATTTTTTGATCAACGGTTGAGGAATTTTTGAGATTAAATTTTTTAAAAAATTAGGGAAAGGGTAATTTGGGAATAGTTTTTAGGTATTTAAAATTAAAATCTATTAATTAATTTGAATTAATCTAATTATGGTTAGATTATTTCCTTAACTTTCTCCACATTTACCTCAATATCTCTCTCTCTCTCTCTCTCTCTCACACACACACACACAAAATTGCGGCCACCATGATGATCCAAACCACCGGCGACAGATGGTGGAGGAAGTACGGTGATCAACCGCTACCAGCTTTCATTTTTCCGGCGGGTTTTTATAATTTCTTTAACGAAACAAAAGAACCGTAAGAAGCACATCCACGTGAGTGTCGGTTACGGCCTATCTGAAAACACCGCAAGCATCCCGGAGGTCGTGGTAACGCCGCAGGAATGCACCACCATCGTATCCTGTTTGACAAGTATTATCCAGGATACCTTTCGGTAAGGTTATCGGCGATCAGGTCTTTTCTACCGATTTCATCTACTGCCATATGGATTCATATTCCGGGTTTCATATCGATTTCATATCGATTCTGGGTTTCATATCGATTATGGGTTTCATATTGATCTCATATCGATTATGGGTTTCATATCGATTTTGGGTTTCATTATGATTCATGATTCTAGGTTTCATATCGATTCTGGGTTTCATTATGATTCATGATTCTGGGTTTCATATCGATTCTGGGTTTCATATCGATTTTCATCTACAAAAAAACTGTTTATGAAAAAACTGTTTTTTTCTCCTATGAAACGTGAAAAGTTCGAAAAAACGGTTTATGAAACTTAAAAAACTTGAAACTTGTGAAAAAACTGTTTTTTCTCCTATGAAACGTGAAAATTTCGAAAAAAACGGTTTATGAAACTTAAAAAACTTGAAACTTATGAAAAAACTGTTTATGAAACTCGAAAAAATTCTGAAACTCGCCGGAATTTGGGGGAGGTCGCCGGAGTGGGAGGAAGTCGCAGGATTGGAGATCGCCGGAGTGGGAGGAGGTCGCCGGAGTGTAGGTCGCCGGAGAGAGAGACATGAAGATAATTGAGAAAATTAAGGAAGTTTGTTTGTTGCTAAAATTACGAATTTGAAGAAAAAGACCCGAATACCCTTGGTTTCATGGTTTACATAAAATACAATGGTTTCATAATAAGGGTCTCTCTCTCTCTCTCTCTATATATATATATATATATATTCAATCCTTTCCTTTTTTTTCTCTTTTTCTTTTCCCTTCAGCCGTGGCCTCCCAACTCCCAAGTCCCATCTCTCTAAACAAAAGATGAACAAAAGAACCCTATTGGCCCATACTTCTCTTTTCTCACGAGGCCATGTCCAAAGTTATTTCTTTTTAATTGTTCTACATAAAAGCCCACATTCCAATAGCTTTCTCTTTCCTTTAAGTCCAACCCAATTAAGTTTAAGCCCATAAAATAAGTTTGAGACTTTTCTGGTCCACCTTGATGCATCAATGACTTGTACCTTGAACATGTTGCTGCTGTTAGGGCTTGTACTTCCTGTTTTCCCTGCTGTCCAGCAGCACCCTGTTTCTGCCTTCGAGGTCAGTTTCGGCTCAGATACCTTCCGAGTTTGCAAAAACTCGAAACTTCAAAGTTGTTTTCCCGTCTGTTGGCTTTCCGGAACATCTTGAATCGCCTAAAAAGGAGATTGGACGAGTGAGATATGGTCAAAACGCTACAGTCGCGCAAATCTATCAAAATTCCCCCTTTTGCCTCTTTTTCGCTCCAAAGTGTTTTGAACCTATAAAAATACAAAACACATCAATGTTGTTCGGTTTTACCATTTTAGCGCATTAATTAGAGGCGATTGACAAGAAAATAAAGTGGAATTTAACGGCTGATCATCTTTGATACTAAAACGTTGATTAGATGTCGCTTCACTTCATCAATTTTCCGATCATTATTTCCCATGAGAATTATGTCGTCAACGTAGATAAGTGTGGAAGCATAAATCTTGTACTTTTTGTAAATAAAGAGTGAATGATCAACATTCGATTGACGAAACCCAATTTCTAGTAACGCTGTGGTGAACTTGTTGTACCAATTTCTCGAGGCTTGTCGGAGGCCGTAAAGTGACTTTCGAAGTCGGCACACTCTAGTGTCCCATTCCTTTGCGAATCCTTAAGGGATTTTCATATAAACTTCCTCCGAAGGTCCTTGTGTAAAAAGGCGTTACTGGTATCGAGTTGACGGACGATCCTATTTTTCTTTACCGCTACTGTTAACATGCTCCATACGGTTACAAGTTCTGCCACAGGTGCAAAAGTCTCATGAAAGTCGATTCCCTCAACTTGTGTGAAGCCTTTTGCAACTAATCTAGCTTTATAGCGTTCAATTTCTCTCGTGGGTTTGTATTTTATTTTGTATAGCCACTTGGTGTAACAACCCAACTCAAGGAATAAAACTTAAACAACGTGAATCAAGCAACTCGCCGAAACGGCTCCCAAATACTTTCATAAACATGAGAGTACATTACAAGGTTTGCGGAAACAACCTATTACACAGTTGAGATTTCTAAAGACTAAGCTTGACATGCTAAATAAAACAGCTTCCTTCTAGTCCAAAGCTTCACACTCGCGCTTTCTCTCTGCCCTTACTAGAGCCTTCTACTAAGTGCTTACCTGAAATGGTTTAGTTTTGGAAAAGCGAGGGTTAGACCATGAGGTCTAGTGAGCTCCCTCTAATGGCAACGATTTCATTATCAAATATTTAAAACATTTCACAACATTTATAAACATCAACTTTAACAAAGCTTTCATGTAACAACCACACATGTAAATGGCACGCTGAAGTCACTCGGAAGTGACGACGTGTCAGTCTCAAAGTGCCTTACTGAGTCACTCCTGCCATGGCATAAACGGGACACCCCCCGGTATGAGCACTGGCGGGCCACACCCCCTGACTTAGCCAATTTAAAACTAATAACAATGTATGCATACATCTCAAGTAAACTTCCATACTGGCACTTTCATGTAATAAAACATATCATTTTGCATTCAATTACTTGCTTCATAAAACACGTTTAAAATACGTATTTAGTTAGAAAAACTCACATGTCCTTCTGGCGCAAAACTTCTTAATGGAACTTCGGTACTCTAGGTGGAACACCTATTACTAAAGGAAGACGAAGAGTAAGTCTTAGACTGACATTCACAAAAACCTGGACAGATCCCTAAAGGTTTCGAATACGAAACCAAAGTTCTGGACTCCATTGCTTTTCCGGATCCCTAACCAGATTCCACTACCTTTTCCGGATCTCCAACCCGAAATCCGCTACACACCCGAATCCCAATCCGGAATCCATAACACACCCGGATCCCAATCTTGTCCGGCTCCTGGTTTTCCGGATTATGGTGATTTGCGATACTGCAAAACCACAAGGGTCAGGGATTAGCCCCTCCTACCCTAAACTCCTAGTCTCTCACTCACGAGATGATTAACAAAATACATTCACCCTCTTTTAAGGTTATAAACGACAAACAGACTCACTCTTAAGAGTAAATTGATTAATCAAACAAATATCATCTCTGCTAAAATTCTGATTACTAAATTCAACCATTAATGTGAGATGGTAGGGTTTACCTTGAATAGATTGACGAAGATTCCTCTTCTTCTGCTTCTTCCCAAAATCGCAAGCTGAAATGTGTTTCTTCTCTTCTCAGCTCTTACACGCAGCCGCCAAGTAAAATAACAATTTCTAGGGTTTTATGCCTGATTGAGGGTTTTATACCTTCCAACGAAATTACACTATGGTCCCTCAAGACTTTAGCTTTCACTTTTCTTCCATCCATCTTTCAATTCTTTAATTTAAAACTTGGTTATTACAATATCTCCCCTTCAAAAGAATTATGTCCCTGGAATTCCATCGTCGGACAAGCTTGAGTCCTTGGACCTCATGTCCGTCCCTACCTCCCCATGCCTCTTGTCCTTTGAAATTACCAATGCATCCCCACGCGGTCAAGTTCCTTGCATCTCAACCCCTTGGCTTGACTTACGGTCAAAGATTGCCTCCAATCTTAAGGTAAAGTTTCACTTCTCATCCACCCGTATCCTTGCTAAAGTATCGCCAAATCATCTTCCACAAGAATCCTTGAGTATAGAGACATGATACACATTATGACTTCCCCATAATATCATCAGCTACAACCAATTTACACCCGAATCTCCAACTCATTCATTAATTTCATTGGACCCAAAATACAGCCCAACTTCACCTTTTCTCGGACGCAGCACCCCATTCTCTAGGGGTGTCTCCCGCATAAAGTTGTCTCCCAACTTGCGAGTTACAAGACTCACGCTTTTCAGCCTAATCAACTGCCCAAACCATTCTGATTGAAATCATAGTCGCTCCCAATCCTTCGGAACCACCCCTCGGTTAACCACCACTTTCTCGCGTTGGGTTATTTCATATAACATACTTGTAACGTCTCTGACTGACTGCACCGCAACATCCCAACTGAAACATCCCATCTGTAACATCCCAGGCCAACCGTACCAGATATTGTCCGCTTTATCCACACACCTGAACTCACGGTTTTAAAACGCGTCTAAACAGGGTTTCCTCGAGCAACTCCACTTCCTTAAAAGAAGGAACTTTGCTGAATTCCATGCTATAATAACGTCAATTCCTTACCAAATGTAACCACTCAACTTGCCAACTTGGCACAAGGCCAACCTTGAATATCCCTGTTAACTCACAGTTAAGAGTTCCCTCATCGAATAACATGCAATTCTAGATTACTTCCCCAATACGACTTATGTCCCACGTAAATAGTGCTTCCCCTCCCGAATCACTTTGACTACACCTCATCAGTGTAAATGTATTCATACGCTCCCACCACCCCATACATACGTGGTTAAAAGCAGGAAACCTACACAATCCATCGTCTGACGTGTCTACCAATCCTGAAGTCACACATCCAACTCACGTTGCGTCCAACAATCGTCCAACCATACACGAAATAAGTTCAAGCTTTACTCGCTCAACGAGGAACGACCATGCTCACCCGAAACTACTCCCATTAGCTTAGCACTGAACAACAAGTTTACTTGAAACACCTCTCACTACCACACCAAGTCAAATCCAGTGGTCATTCATTCCGAGTACTACGTTAATCTACCTTTTTTCTCTTCCTCCTCGAAACATAATGCCGTCAACGAACAGCCTACTAAAAGGTGCACGCTTTCGACCAGTCGCCTAAGTTAGTTTTCCACCGCCCTTGAACCATAACCATCCAAACCCCTTCCTCCATACTCTCACCAAGAGTTCGTACACCCACCAATGACAATCTATACCCACTACTCCACCCTTTTCGATGTTTATGTATTCATGAATTCGCATTCATGAATGTGGATTCATTCACTTCACGGAAGACACTAAAACGAAATTAGAAACAATCTTAATCTGACAGAAAGTTGTCAAATTAAAATTAGAAGCAGATGGCGGCGCAAGAACAAGAGCAGCAAAAAAATTCTTCAAGCAGATCCAAAATGTAAACTTTTTTTTATGTAAACTTTGTAAACTCATCTAGGCCATCCGATTTTTTGATCAACGGTTGAGGAATTTTTGAGATTAAATTTATTAAAAAATTAGGGAAAGGGTAATTTGGGAATAGTTTTTAGGTATTTAAAATTAAAATCTATTAATTAATTTGAATTAATCTAATTATGGTTAGATTATTTCCTTAACTTTCTCCACATTTACCTCAATATCTCTCTCTCTCTCTCACACACACACACACACACACAAAATTGCGGCCACCATGATGATCCAAACCACCGGCGACAGAAGGTGGAGGAAGTACGGTGATCAACCGCTACCAGCTTTCATTTTTCCGGCGGGTTTTTATAATTTCTTTAACGAAACAAAAGAACCGTAAGAAGCACATCCACGTGAGTGTCGGTTACGGCCTATCTGAAAACACCGCAAGCATCCCGGAGGTCGTGGTAACGCCGCAGGAATGCACCACCATCGTATCCTGTTTGACAAGTATTATCCAGGCTACCTTTCGGTAAGGTTATCGGCGATCAGGTCTTTTCTACGATTTCATCTACTGCCATATGGATTCATATTCCGGGTTTCATATCGATTTCATATCGATTCTGGGTTTCATATCGATTCTGGGTTTCATATTGATCTCATATCGATTATGGGTTTCATATCGATTCTGGGTTTCATTATGATTCATGATTCTGGGTTTCATATCGATTCTGGGTTTCATATCGATTTTCATCTACAAAAAAACTGTTTATGAAAAAACTGTTTTTTTCTCCTATGAAACGTGAAAAGTTCGAAAAAACGGTTTATGAAACTTAAAAAACTTGAAACTTGTGAAAAAATTGTTTATGAAAAAACTGTTTTTTCTCCTATGAAACGTGAAAATTTCGAAAAAAACGGTTTATGAAACTTAAAAAACTTGAAACTTATGAAAAAACTGTTTATGAAACTCGAAAAAATTCTGAAACTCGCCGGAATTTGGGGGAGGTCGCCGGAGTGGGAGGAAGTCGCAGGATTGGAGATCGCCGGAGTGGGAGGAGGTCGCCGGAGTGTAGGTCGCCGGAGAGAGAGACATGAAGATAATTGAGAAAATTAAGGAAGTTTGTTTGTTGCTAAAATTACGAATTTGAAGAAAAAGACCCGAATACCCTTGGTTTCATGGTTTACATAAAATACAATGGTTTCATAATAAGGGTCTCTCTCTATATATATATATATATATATATATATATATATATATATATTCAATCCTTTCCTTTTTTTCTCTCTTTCTTTTCCCTTCAGCCGTGGCCTCCCAACTCCCAAGTCCCATCTCTCTAAACAAAAGATGAACAAAAGAACCCTATTGGCCCATACTTCTCTTTTCTCACGAGCCCATGTCCAAAGTTATTTCTTTTTAATTGTTCTACATAAAAGCCCACATTCCAATAGCTTTCTCTTTCCTTTAAGTCCAACCCAGTTAAGTTTAAGCCCATAAAATAAGTTTGAGACTTTTCTGGTCCACCTTGATGCATCAATGACTTGTACCTTGAACATGTTGCTGCTGTTAGGGCTTGTACTTCCCGTTTTCCCTGCTGTCCAGCAGCACCCTGTTTCTGCCTTCGAGGTCAGTTTCGGCTCAGATACCTTCCGAGTTTGCAAAAACTCGAAACTTCAAAGTTGTTTTCCCGTCTGTTGGCTTTCCGGAACATCTTGAATCGCCTAAAAAGGAGATTGGACGAGTGAGATATGGTCAAAACGCTACAGTCGCGCAAATCTATCAAAATTCCCCCTTTTGCCTCTTTTTCGCTCCAAAGTGTTTTGAACCTATAAAAATACAAAACACATCAATGTTGTTCGGTTTTACCATTTTAGCGCATTAATTAGAGGCGATTGACAAGAAAATAAAGTGGAATTTAACGGCTGATCATCTTTGATACTAAAACGTTGATTAGATGTCGCTTCACTTCATCAATTTTCCGATCATTATTTCCCATGAGAATTATGTCGTCAACGTAGATAAGTGTGGAAGCATAAATCTTGTACTTTTTGTAAATAAAGAGTGAATGATCAACATTCGATTGACGAAACCCAATTTCTAGTAACGCTGTGGTGAACTTGTTGTACCAATTTCTCGAGGCTTGTCGGAGGCCGTAAAGTGACTTTCGAAGTCGGCACACTCTAGTGTCCCATTCCTTTGCGAATCCTTGAGGGATTTTCATATAAACTTCCTCCGAAGGTCCTTGTGTAAAAAGGCGTTACTGGTATCGAGTTGACGGACGATCCTATTTTTCTTTACCGCTACTGTTAACATGCTCCATACGGTTACAAGTTCTTCCACAGGTGCAAAAGTCTCATGAAAGTCGATTCCCTCAACTTGTGTGAAACCTTTTGCAACTAATCTAGCTTTATAGCGTTCAATTTCTCTCGTGGGTTTGTATTTTATTTTGTATAGCCACTTGGTGTAACAACCCAACTCAAGGAATAAAACTTAAACAACGTGAATCAAGCAACTCGCCGAAACGGCTCCCAAATACTTTCATAAACATGAGAGTACATTACAAGGTTTGCGGAAACAACCTATTACACAGTTGAGATTTCTAAAGACTAAGCTTGACATGCTAAATAAAACAGCTTCCTTCTAGTCCAAAGCTTCACACTCGCGCTTTCTCTTTGCCCTTACTAGAGCCTTCTACTAAGTGCTTACCTGAAATGGTTTAGTTTTGGAAAAGCGAGGGTTAGACCATGAGGTCTAGTGAGCTCCCTCTAATGGCAACGATTTCATTATCAAATATTTAAAACATTTCACAACATTTATAAACATCAACTTTAACAAAGCTTTCATGTAACAACCACACATGTAAATGGCATGCTGAAGTCACTCGGAAGTGACGACGTGTCAGTCTCAAAGTGCCTTACTGAGTCACTCCTGCCATGGCATAAACGGGACACCCCCCGGTATGAGCACTGGCGGGCCACACCCCCTGACTTAGCCAATTTAAAACTAATAACAATGTATGCATACATCTCAAGTAAACTTCCATACTGGCACTTTCATGTAATAAAACATATCATTTTGCATTCAATTACTTGCTTCATAAAACACGTTTAAAATACGTATTTAGTTAGAAAAACTCACATGTCCTTCTAGCGCAAAACTTCTTAATGGAACTTCGGTACTCTAGGTGGAACACCTATTACTAAAGGAAGACGAAGAGTAAGTCTTAGACTGGCATTCACAAAAACCTGGACAGATCCCTAAAGGTTTCGAATACGAAACCAAAGTTCCGGACTCCATTGCTTTTCCGGATCCCTAACCAGAGTCCGCTACCTTTTCCGGATCTCCAACCCGAAATCCGCTACACACCCGAATCCCAATCCGGAATCCACAACACACCCGGATCCCAATCTTGTCCGGCTCCTGGTTTTCCGGATTATGGTGATTTGCGATACTGCAAAACCACAAGGGTCAGGGATTAGCCCCTCCTACCCTAAACTCCTAGTCTCTCACTCACGGGATGATTAACAAAATACATTCACCCTCTTTTAAGGTTATAAACGACAAACAGACTCACTCTTAAGAGTAAATTGATTAATCAAACAAATATCATCTCTGCTAAAATTCTGATTACTAAATTCAACCATTAATGTGAGATGGTAGGGTTTACCTTGAATAGATTGACGAAGATTCCTCTTCTTCTGCTTCTTCCCAAAATCGCAAGCTGAAATGTGTTTCTTCTCTTCTCAGCTCTTACACGCAGCCGCCAAGTAAAATAACAATTTCTAGGGTTTTCTGCCTGATTGAGGGTTTTATACCTTCCAACGAAATTACACTATGGTCCCTCAAGACTTTAGCTTTCACTTTTCTTCCATCCATCTTTCAATTCTTTAATTTAAAACTTGGTTATTACAATATCTTCCCTTCAAAAGAATTCCGTCCCTAGAATTCCATCGTCGGACAAGCTTGAGTCCTTGGACCTCATGTCCGTCCCTACCTCCCCATGCCTCTTGTCCTTTGAAATTACCAATGCATCCCCACCCGGTCAAGTTCCTTGCATCTCAACCCCTTGGCTTGACTTACGGTCAAAGATTGCCTCCAATCTTAAGGTAAAGTTTCACTTCTCATCCACCTGTATCCTTGCTAAAGTATCGCCAAATCATCTTCCACAAGAATCCTTGAGTATAGAGACATGATACACATTATGACTTCCCCATAATATCATCAGCTACAACCAATTTACACCCGAATCTCCAACTCATTCATTAATTTCATTGGACCCAAAATACAGCCCAACTTCACCTTTTCTCGGACGCAGCACCCCATTCTCTAGGGGTGTCTCCCGCATAAAGTTGTCTCCCAACTTGCGAGTTACAAGACTCACGCTTTTCAGCCTAATCAACTGCCCAAACCATTCTGATTGAAATCATAGTCGCTCCCAATCCTTCGGAACCACCCCTCGGTTAACCACCACTTTCTCGCGTTGGGTTATTTCATATAACATACTTGTAACGTCTCTGACTGACTGCACCGCAACATCCCAACTGAAACATCCCATCTGTAACATCCCAGGCCAACCGTACCAGATATTGTCCGCTTTATCCACACACCTGAACTCACGGTTTTAAAACGCGTCTAAACAGGGTTTCCTCGAGCAACTCCACTTCCTTAAAAGAAGGAACTTTGCTGAATTCCATGCTATAATAACGTCAATTCCTTACCAAATGTAACCACTCAACTTGCCAACTTGGCACAAGGCCAACCTTGAATATCCCTGTTAACTCACAGTTAAGAGTTCCCTCATCGAATAACATGCAATTCTAGATTACTTCCCCAATACGACTTATGTCCCACGTAAATAGTGCTTCCCCTCCCGAATCACTTTGACTACACCTCATCAGTGTAAATGTATTCATACGCTCCCACCACCCCATACATACGTGGTTAAAAGCAGGAAACCTACACAATCCATCGTCTGACGTGTCTACAAATCCTGAAGTCACACATCCAACTCACGTTGCGTCCAACAATCGTCCAACCATACACGAAATAAGTTCAAGCTTTACTCGCTCAACGAGGAACGACCATGCTCACCCGAAACTACTCCCATTAGCTTAGCACTGAACAACAAGTTTACTTGAAACACCTCTCACTACCACACCAAGTCAAATCCAGTGGTCATTCATTCCGAGTACTACGTTAATCTACCTTTTTTCTCTTCCTCCTCGAAACATAATGCCGTCAACGAACAGCCTACTAAAAGGTGCACGCTTTCGACCAGTCGCCTAAGTTAGTTTTCCACCGCCCTTGAACCATAACCATCCAAACCCCTTCCTCCATACTCTCACCAAGAGTTCTTACACCCACCAATGACAATCTATACCCACTACTCCACCCTTTTCGATGTCACTTGCCAAACTTCCTACTTCCAACCTACTCCCTTACTCCGACATAATATCTTCACCTTCCCACGTCAGCATGGAGCACCGATCACCAAATATTTCTTGCCTCCTCCTCCGACCTTTTCTACAAGCGTCGATAACACCTCTTCATTACTATACATAGTCAAACAGTTTCACCAAAATTCTAACTTAAGGTATCCAACCAAGTCATCCAAAAATGACACCGGTATTCGAAGCCACCACACACTTCTTGATCTCCAAACTGTTACCTTCTCAGATAATTCTTTCATACACCAGAAACAATTCACATTCCTTAAAGATTCTGCATCTACTACACCACATCGTAAACTAACCAATCCAACATCTTCTTTAAACTTTCAATGATCGAGAATGAACTCATGCAACCAAAACTACACGGTTTCTCTTCTAGGTAACCACCATCTACCATTTCACCCCTTTTCATTCTGAAAAGCTTTACCATAACCAATTGGAAAAACCTTAGATCTCAACAACATACTCAACATCTTGTATAACTCATCGGAAATCTTCGAACACGAACTTCCATCTAAGCTTATCCTCTATTAACAAGACATTATCACCCCAATGCCCTATACGCTTACTTTGGCAAAAGATGCCACTAATTTAACCACACAATCACCACACCTCAGCATCACACTACGGACAAAGTTCTCACGACCATTTGTAACAAAATGATTCTTGTTTCCATACGCACCAACGTGTATTTGAACTAAGGCGGTCTCACGACTTGTCTTTCTAAAATCCAGACGAACCACAAAATTGCGATAGTCTAGTCCACTCAAACAAACTTCGTTCCTTATCGGTTCATTGAGATCTCCAAGAATCCATTCCAAACGACAAGACACCTTCCCTTTTAGATCGATATAATCAATGCATCCACATCGGTCGCGCTAAATACCTCCTTCTTTTACAAACTACCAAAACCTCGCAAAGAAACACTCATCAAAACAACAATCTTTCACCATCTTAACACCCACACAAGGTGGTCCAGCATCATGCAAGTATATATCTTTCCTGGATGACCTCCTACGTCTACACACACACCAGGGCGATTTTCTCAACTTTCAATCTCCTGATTTAAGTCTTCGGCTTCAAACATCTTAAACCGTTGTTGACTTCAACATCAATAGGCAACATGATGATGTTTCCATAACCTTCTCGACAACCAAGGTTCCTAACGGAACCTACTTCTTCCGCCGTATCGTAATCAAATTTTTACCCCGCCGTCCTCACTTGAAGGAAAACTTTCAAGACTTACCTTGTGCAAAGTCAACATTACAAGACCACCCCCAAAACTCAGGCTCGACGCCGATAGCACTTCATTTCTGCATCTCAACACTACTCATAACGAGTTACTAATACCAATACCTTGATGACATCCAGTCCTTCCCCCGGACACAACCGTCCACCGACAACCGCACTTCCAGTTACCGAATAAGAGTACATGCTACCATAATACAAACAATACCAAAGTCCATTTCTGACTTTTCCACCATTCACCTCCCTTCCTTATTGGGAATACTAAGATCACAAGACACACGCAACCGGCTTGACCGGCACACCTCCACTCTCGAAATCCTTTCTTATCTTAAATGTAATAGTCTCTATGACCTAGTGAGTTCATAGCCTTCATGCATGACGACGTGATAATTTAAATCATTTCGCACATTTTAACATTTAAAAAGAAAGCAACACATGGAAACAACTTGGGTACACATGACCCCAACATTTTCATAACTCCAATGCCCTACACAACGATCTCGAGAATCGTTCGCACACAACTTTTCAGTAAAACACAATCTTACTCAACCAAAACGACGTTGTTACAAAAGAAACATATTAACTGAAATCTTTTCCCATATGACTAGAAATGTTCTGAACGAAATCACTTACACGAAGTAAATCAGTCGGCTCCCACACTCATTTATGATATAAACGTGTCAATACTCATTTGGATTATAAAGGCCTCGCAGTCAAACCCTTTCATGATTTTCGCAATGAAGGTTTTTCTCAACATGATAAATAGCGATATAGTTCGCAATTCACTAAGTTCAAAAATTTTATCGTGCAACGCAAATAGTTCCATCTTTCCATTTAAACACACGCTTGCACGTGTCGACTCATTTCCAAACAAAAATTCGTTATTTATGCATTTATTTTTAATCATGAGAAAGCTCGTGTAACACATATAAGGACACAATGCATGAAACTTACTTGCAATTGAAGGCTATTCACTCTAACAAGGTCAACCGTTGTAACCACACAACTTCTCATCGGCGCTCTACCCTCGACCAACGGTCGCTCTCTCATCCTTGCAACGACTTGCTGTACATGTGTTTTACAGTCTACTTGCTCAACCATCCTATACAGTTTTCGTCTTGACCAATTACTTCACATTCTACCCCCTTCATGCATTCAATCCAACACTGATATCTTCCCTTCATTCATCTTGCCACTGAAAAGCTTGACTAAGAGTCAGGGCTCAAATCATCCATCCGCTCTAGAATTGAAGCTTTCGAGATTCCGACTTCGTCCTTCCTTACCATCCCAACTGATCTACGCCACAATTTCGAGAACGGAGACCCATTAGGAACTAGGAGTTTTACCCTCAATCAGTCGTTCATTCTTTTCGAACCTAAGAAGTTCTTCCTCTAGACGTCTCATAACATTCCAAACAACACTTCTTCAAAAAGATATAAACATTATATCATGAGCGAACTCTCACGATACCTCAACTCTTTACTATCATTGCAAGGTCAAAACTTACTACATACTACCTCCCCCATTGTTCTTCTCAACAAGAGCAATTGAGCACACTCATGTACCTGTAAATTCGTGATTACATTGGCCAGATGTAATTCCAAATTTACCTTACATGACGGTCCTCGCTACTCTATCACTAGCACACTTAAAGTGATCTTTTCTACAGCGTCCTATATCTCAGCTGTGCTCCACCTCTACTTCACAGTTTAAGTTTAGACCCATCCGGTCACCTAAATCCCATAAACTATGGCTCTGATACCAACTGTAACAACCCAACTCAACGAATAAAACTTAAACAACGTGAATCAAGCAACTCGCCGAAACGGCTCCCAAATACTTTCATAAACATGAGAGTACATTACAAGGTTTGCGGAAACAACATATTACACAGCTGAGATTTCTAAAGACTAAGCTTGACATGCTAAATAAAACAGCTTCCTTCTAGTCCAAAGCTTCACACTCGCGCTTTCTCTTTGCCCTTACTAGAGCCTTCTACTAAGTGCTTACCTGAAATGGTTTAGTTTTGGAAAAGCTAGGGTTAGACCATGAGGTCTAGTGAGCTCCCTCTAGTGGCAACGATTTCATTATCAAATATTTAAAACATTTCACAACATTTATAAACATCAACTTTAACAAAGCTTTCATGTAACAACCACACATGTAAATGGCACACTGAAGTCACTCGGAAGTGACGACGTGTCAGTCTCATACTGCCTTATTGGGTCACTCCTCCCATGGCATAAACGGGACACCCCCCCCCCCCCCCCCGGTATGAGCACTGGCGGGCTACACCCCCCGACTTAGCCAATTTACAACTAATAACAATGTATGCATACATCTCAAGTAAACTTCCATACTGGCACTTTCATGTAATAAAACATATCATTTTGCATTCAATTACTTGCTTCAGAAAACACGTTTAAAATACGTATTTAGTTAGAAAAATTCACCTGTCCTTCTGGCGCAAAACTTCTTAATGGAACTTCGGTACTCTAAGTGGAACACCTATTATTAAAGGAAGACGAAGAGTAAGTCTTAGACTGGCATTCACAAAAACCTAGACAGATCCCTAAATGTTTCGAATACGAAACCAAAGTTCCGGACTCCATTGCTTTTCCGGATCCCTAACCGGAGTCCGCTACCTTTTCCGGATCTCCAACCCGGAATCCTCTATACACCCGGATTCCAATCCGGAATCCGCAACACACACGGATCCCAATCCGAAATCCGCAATACATCCGGATTCTAACTTCGGAATTCACAATACACCCGGATCCCAATCTTGTCCGGCTCCTGGTTTTCCAGATTATGTCGATTTGCGATACTGCATAACCACAAGGGTCAGCGATTAGCCCCTCCTACCCCAAACTCCTAGTCTCTCACTCACGAGATGATTAACCAAATACGTTCACCCTCTTTTAAGGTTATAAACCACAAACAGACTCACTCTTAAGAGTAAATTGATTAATCAAACACATATCATCTCTGCTAAAAATATGATTACTAAATTCAACCATTAATGTGAGATGGTAGTGTTTACCTTGAATTGATTGGTGGAGATTCCTCTTCTTCTCCTTCTTCCCAAAATCGCAAGCTGAAATGTGCTTCTTCTCTTCTCAGCTCTTACACGCAGCCGCCAAGTAAAATAACAATTTCTAGGGTTTTGTGTCTTATTGAGTGTTTTATACCTTCCAACGAAATTACACTATGGTCCCTCAAGACTTTAGCTTTCACTTTTCTTCCATACATCTTACACTTCTTTAATTTAAAACTTGGTTATTACACTTGGAGTCAATAGCTCGCTTTCCAGAGGGTAAATGTTCCAACGTCCATGTCCCATTTTGCTCCAGGGTCGTTATCTTCTTTTCCATTGCTTCTCTTCACTTTGGTTTCTTGACTGCATGATGGAAATACTTAAGCTCATCTAGGGAAGAGATGGCCGATAGGTAAGCTTTGTGGGCTGGAGTAAAATTTTCATAAGACACAAAATGAGACAAGGGATGTATAGTTGAGGTTCTTTTAGTGGCAGTGGGGAATGCATGGTCTATAGAAGGCGGAAGTTTTATCGCGTACTCACCTCGATTCTTTGGTTGAGTTTTAGTGCGACCAATGTGTTTGCCCACCTCATTCTGGGCTAAGTTATCTTTGTTGTTTCTTTGATATGTTGCGAATTCATTGGATTCCGATTGATCAATTTCTAGATCGTTTGTTTTAGCCTCATTAGTTCGGGCTCGCTAAGTTCGACATTGGCTGAAGTCTCGGATCCTTCAAGACCCATGTGATCCAACTGAGCCAATCTACTCTAGTCTTCTTCAACACCGAGGTCAACTTTCTTGCTTGCATGTATCATGTCTTCGTTCAATTTTATGGTTTGGAAAGGAAAACTGTTTTCAAAAAACTTTATGTATCTTGAGATTGTGATCTTATTTTCTTTTGAATCGAAGACACGATACCCTTTTTGTCCTTGTGGATAGCCAACAAAGACGCAAGGTTTCTCGTTTTCCTTGAATTTATCTTCTCCAGTTTCGTTGTCCTTCGTATAAACCAAACATCCAAATACATGCATGTGGTCATAGGAGGGTTTACGCCAAAGGAGAATCTCGTAGGATGTTTTATTTCTAATAAGCTTCGATGGTAGTTTATTTATGATGTATGTGGTCGTCTTCATGCACTCCCCCCAAAGGTCAATTGGTAGGTTTGCTTGGAATCTCAACGCTCTTGCAGTCTCAAGGATGTGTCTATGTTTCCTTTCCACTACTCCATTTTGTTGTGGCGTGTGAATGCATGACGTTTCTAGCATAATTACACGTCCTTTATAGAAATTTTGCATGAAGTTTGAAGTAAATTCACCTCTATTGTCACTTCTGATTCTTTTGACTTTCTTGTCGAATTGTGTGTTGATCATATTGCAAAAGGTCACCAAACAACCATTGGCTTCAGATTCGTGCTTGATTAATTAAATCCAAGTGGAACGACTGAAATCATCTACTATCGTTAAAAAATAACGTGCCCCAAAAAACGAAGGACCCAATAGCCTCCTCATATATCATAATGCAACAGGTCAAAACATGCAGTAGATTTAATGGAGCTATCAGAAAATGGGAGTCGTGTTTGTTTAGCCTTTATACAAGAATTACATGGATCAATTGTTACGGAACTACCAAAAAATCAATTCGTTAAATTACATGCAGTAGATTTAATGGAACTATCAAAAATATGATGGCTCCATGTAGTACAAGCCATTCTTACATCTCCCCAAGCCAATGAGGTTCCTCGAGTGTGAGTCCTGTATTATACAAAAGTCCTGAAAAAATGTCATCGAGCAATTAAAATCCTTTGTAATTCTGCTTACAGACACGTATGTATAGAACATTATTGACTTTCATTTTATTTGGTAAGTATGCATTACCAATTCCACAAACGGGAATATTTTCACCATTTCTTTTGAGTTCGTTCGGTTACACATAATAGATTCATTGCATGCAATATGTTCTGTTGCAGCAGTATCTATTATCCAATGCTTTGTAAAGTTTGCCTTACTGGTCATATTCGCTTCTAGCATATTTTTTGCATCCAATTGATGCAAAAGTCTCGCGTATTGCTCTGCATTTAGGCTTGGTATCGGACTGCCTTCGAACTCAACAATGGTTGCCTTTGGTTTCGATCTCTTGGTCTCTTTGTGCTCTCCTCCAACATTCTATTTACATTGTCGTGTGTCTCACCATTCCGGGTACCCTTTCAACTCAAAACATTCCTCAATTGTGTGACGATTTTTCCCACAATGTTGGCACTTCAGATTCTCGCGATTGTTGTTTCTTCGATCTCTAGACCCACGATCAAGACGTTGTTATCCTCGGGTCTGGTAGGCTGCAACCTCAAGATTCACCTATCTTGCATTAGTGATGGATCGTTGTTGCTCATCCTCGGCAACAAGGCGATAAACTGTTCCAAGTGTGGGCATCGGCTTAGTGCTAAGAATTTACTTTTTCACTATCGCAAAGATATCATCAAGACCCATCAAGAATTCGTAGATGTGCTCGTTTTCTTTCGATTCCACAAGCCTCTTTCCAAGTTGACAAGTACACTTACCGCATGTGCACTTTGGCAGTAGTGAAACAGAGTGAATTTCGTCCTAAATTCCTCTTAATTTCGTATAGTACACTGAAATAGACAACTTGTCTTGTCTTGCTAAGGTCAACACTCATTTCAATTCATAGGCTCGTGGGGCGCTTTCCTTTCCAAAGAGTTTTTCAAGATCGTCCCAAATTTCCTTCGACGTGTTGGCATATTTCACACTGTTGCGTATTTCATTTTCCATGGCTGTTGTAGGCCATCCTTTGATTATAGCATTGCTTATTTTCCACATTCGAAGGTTCTGTGAGTCTCCTGCTGGTTGAGAAATCATTCCATCAATGAATCCTATTCGGTTTTTGGCCAAAAGAAAATTATTCATCTCTCTAGACCAATCAAAATAGTTGTTATCTGTAAGAGTTTCATTCACGTGCATCTGTCGTGGGTAATCCTTTGGGTGAATGTAGTTGGGAGAGTTGACATCGGTCGATGGATTTGAGGAGGGTTCCCCTTTGATTTCTTCTGTTTTTGTCATGGTGATCTATTTGATCAGAGGCTTTTGAATAGTGGCCAAGTTCATGATTTATATCTGTCTGGTTTTGATTTTGAGTTGTGAGGCTGCGAGGATACTGAAATCTCCGGCCAGATTCTTGATTTAAATATGGGTTTTGCGTTTTGGGTTTGAATTGTAAGGTGACGAAAGGAATTGATGGTGGAGGTGGATGTAATTGATTGGATTAGACGGTGGGTGGTTTGTTGAAATTGGCAAATGGGTTTCAATCTTGAATTGTAAATTGGTGGAAGAATCTTGAATTATATATTATATTGACCCAGACGAGTCAACCTTTTTTAGGATTAATCTATGCCGTCCAAATTAACATGAGTTTCAATCTAAACCGTTTAAATTCATTTTATATCAACCTTTATAACTATCGCCCACTCTTTATCCCACACTCGGTTGCAAGCCCTGATTTCTATAACACGAATTTCTCTCCATGACCCTTCAACCTCTTAGACTATCCCCATTCGTGATCTATAGCAATCCAAACCAATCTAAAAGCACTAAAACTTGGATCGTGACAAAGTAAAATGAATAAAGAAGAGAGAAAAGAAACAAATAAAGCGTGGCCAATTCGATCAGATTCACAATCCAAATCTTGGATTGTGATATTCTTTTCTATTTTTTAATTAAATCACTTTCCACATGTTAACATCTCATTAGTTAAATTTAGATTTTTTTTGGATAAATCTTATCATATTAAAAAGATGAGTTTAACAAAAAAAATTAAAAAATAAACAATATACCAAAATTCATATATTTCAATTCCCTACAAATAGAGACCAATATTGACATATTTTCATCACACCAATCTTTTTCTCTATTTCAATACTCTCTTCATCTTGAAAAATCTTAAACTCTACTTTTTTTTTGCAATTTTCTGTTATGGATCCAAACTACCTAAATTATTGTTTCGGTTCTGAATATCCTGATAACCTTCAAAATTACCAAACACACAATACGAAAACTCTGAGTTATCTTCTTATGATAATCACGTTAGTATCCCTGAAAATGTCCAAACTTCGCAAATCAAGAGTCGATACATGGGACACAAGAGAAGATATGGTTCTGATGTCAGCATGGATATTCGTTAGTGAAGATGCTACTTGTGGCAAAAACCAAAAGATAGGGAAGTTATGGTCACAAGTGAAAGAACACTATGATGCAACTCGAATAGAAAATCCAGAAGGGCTTGGTGCCCGGAACGAAAATCAAATGAAAGGTCGTTGGTCTCGACTTAACGAAAATGCAAGCAAGTGGGTTGGTGCTTACAGAGAAGCAGATCGTCAAAAAAAGAATGGAATGAGTAACACGGATGTAGAGAACGCAACTCACAAAATTTATGAGGCGGTTGGGAAAAAGTTTAATGATCTGAATGTATTTAACGAAGTTATGTGTAAACATCTCACGTGGGACTTACAGTTACATCTTGAAACAACACGTTCTCGCTCAGAATATGAAGTGGGTGATGAATAAAGTGGTGGAAGCACGAAAAGATCAAGAACTACGGAAGAAGGAGATTCTGATATCAACCAAGAATCGCCAACTGGTGGTTCAACAATTCAACATCCCGCAGGTAGAAATGCAACAAAAAAAGGAAAGGTAAGTCATCACAATTTTATTCGATTTCAAATGAACTTAATGAAAATCTTCGTGCATTGACGATTACAAGAAACAATGAAGTTGAAATGATGAAAAACAAAACCAGTTTTAATCAAGAGATTTTTCAAATCGTTTAAGACCACAAAATGTTGCGCGCACTGATGTCGAAAGAAAACCTGTCATCAGCACAAGAAGAGTTGAAAGAAAGTCTTATGGAAAAGTGGTATGGGTAGTGATGTGTTTGTAATTTTATTATTATGTATTGGTAATTTAGTATTTCGTGTATTTGTTTGTACTTTACGTATTCTGTATTAGCAATTTAGCATTTCATGTATTTGTTTGTACTTTTCGTATTCTGTATTAGTAATTTGTATCATGTATTGTTTTTTATGTTAAAATGAATGGTTGTCTTTTTCCCTAAAGATCGCATGTCATTATCCCCCACTGATTATGTGTTGTCTTTTTCCCTACATATCACATGTCATTGTCCCCCACTAATGATTCAAAAATTTATTATATATTTGGTTGTCTTTCATCAAGATTTATTCATACAATCTTTCCTCAAACACCTTACAAAAAAATCCATATTTCACTAAAATGACTTTTAGTAAAAACTCATCACCAGAATCAGTTGATGAATTTGAAGCATGGCAATCACGAGTTCTTGAAGAAACCCAACAAAATGATTGCATGCTTGAGGATATGCTCATCAACTCTTCCAATCTGTTCATAGGAGATCAACCTCCAAGAGCAAGAAGAAGGTATCGTAAAAG
Source organism: Saussurea involucrata (assembly GCA_033807775.1). Classification (NCBI taxonomy): domain Eukaryota; kingdom Viridiplantae; phylum Streptophyta; class Magnoliopsida; order Asterales; family Asteraceae; genus Saussurea; species Saussurea involucrata. The sequence continues at coordinate 43,026,881 of CM066325.1, read as the reverse complement.
GCAACGCGAGATGGGTGAAGCGCGTTTGATGGAAGACTACTTTGTGGACAATCCGACGTATGATGACGCTATCTTCCGGAGAAGATTTTGAATGAGAAGACCTATTATGTTGTATTGTTGATGTTGTGACTGCTAGTGACGAATATTTTCAATGAAGACCTGATGCCACAGCCACAGGTAGACAGTCTTTCACCATTGCAAAAATGTACTGGAGCCATGAGGGTGTTGGCGTATGACACATCAATCGACGCAGTTGACGAATATTTGAGAATGAGTGGAACCACAACAAGGGATGCTCTCATGAACTTTGTAGATGGTGTCATCTCATGTTTTGGTGATGAGTACCTCCGAAAGCCTAACAACGATGATTTGGCAAGACTACTCCATGCTAGAGATCAACGTGGATTCCCGGGTATGATAGGTAGTATTGACTGCATGCATTGGGAATGGAAAATTTGTCCGGGCGCATGGGCTGGACAATATGCCGGAAGAAGTGGAAAGCCAACAATCATTTTTACATCATATGATTTATGGATATGGCATGCTTTCTTTGGAACACCAGGTTCGTTAAATGATGTTAATGTACTTCATCGATCTCTTGTTTTTGATGATGTATAAACACGTCGAGCACCAAAAGTTAGTTACATCGTAAATGGTCGCGAAAACAATAGAGCATATTATCTTACAGATGGCGTATATCCTTCATGGTCTATATTTGTCAAGTCAATTACGTTTCCCACTATCGAGAAACACAAGTTGTTCGCTCAATGTCAAGAGTCTGCCAATGTTGAACGAGCATTTGGAGTTCTATAAGCTCGTTTTGCATTTATTCGACACCCATGTCTTGTTTGGGACAAAGATCATATGGGACGAATTATGATTGCTTGCATCATCCTGCATAATATGATACTTAAAGACGAACGAGAGACATAACTCCATTATTATGATCCAACTAAATTTCTTAATGATATGCCCACAAATCGACAACCCAAAAGCTATACAGAAGATGATGACCGTTTGCATTCTATACTGAACGGATTGGAAACCTAGCCACTTATATGGCTAATAGAGAACAACTTTGTGATAGGGAATCACATAATGCTCTAAAAATGATTTGATTGAGCATATATGGCAAAGATTCGGCACTAATAATTAATTATGTCATTTATGTCTTTTAGATATGTAATTCCGAATTTCTTTTTGTAACTTGTTTTAATTATTTTCAATTATATGTTTTTTTAATAAAGATTATGTTTTAAAGTATCAAATAGTTTAAAAAATATATTTTTTATATGCAAGAATAATAATAAAAAATATTATAGATATGATGAAATATTAAAAATTAATATTTTTAAAAAAATATTTGAGATCGGATTGGATCACTGATAAACCATAAAAAAATATGAGATTAAATTGGAATTAGAGACCATAAGAAAAACCTCGTGGTTCCTAACTAAGAGACCATAAGAAAAACCTCAAGTTGTAGTTATGAACGAAGACCGTAAACCACGAGGAAGAAAATACAACACTTAAATAAATCAGATAAAACCGCAAGTTTGCGTCCCGCAAGCTAAAACGTAAAATCATATTTTTTAGAGTGTGTCAGAAAAAGTCTGACACCGCAAGTAAAACTTGTCTTGCAGTGTCAGACTTGCGGGATTCTGGTCATTTTGGTAAAAGAAAAAATTGGATGGTTAAAAGTTGATGTTGCTTATGTGAAAAGGATTATTTAAGTTAATAACTCGAAAACAAGGGCATCAACTAATATGAGCAAAGAAAAAAGCATCTATCGACTTGAATAAAAGGTTGAACTCCTAAATTTTATGCTATAAACAAAAAATATATCAATAGAATTACAATTACCTTTTTCAAAAGTTTCAACTAAAATTTAATTTTGATTGATTATTAAAATTGTGAAACGTATTTTTTTTATATTTACTTATATAGATAAATTTCATTTATTCAGTTTTTTTAAATAATAAAACTTCTAAGGGCATGTATTATTATTATTGCTATTTAAAACGTTATAAAAATACTCCCTACGTCCCAAAATAAGTGTCCACAATTGACTTGGCACATAGTTTTAGACATGCATAATTATTACACATTTTTGCTACCAAATGACATCTTTACCCTTATTTAATTTCTCTCTCTTTTCACAACTCTTATATATTTGCGCAATAATTAAGGGTAAATATGAGAATTTAGTTATCTACTTTATAAAAGTGACACTTATTTTGGGACAAACAAAAATAGAAATATGGACACTTATTTTAGGACGACGGGAGTAAGAATTAAAAAAATATATAATGGGTCAACCAATCCATCCCGGCCCAATTTATTTTATTCATAATTTATTTTAGTCAACTGTAAATAAATATGTATTTTAACTTTACCAATTAATCATATTTAATCGTTATTTAATTAATTTTGTTTCATGTCTCTATTTTATCACCTCTAAGGCCATCAGTACCCCATCCCTCTACCTTTCAAAGATTCCATCTCCACATCAGCGTCACATCAGCTTTTCTCAATCCCTCACTCAATCCCTAAGGCCATCAGTACCCCATGGAGGGAATCTTTCAAATATTCCACTCCACATCAGCGCCACATCAGCTTTTCTCTCATCCCTCACTCAATCCCTAACAATCCCTAAACACCCGTACCCCATTCCCTCAAACTCTTTTGCCACCTCTTTATTTTAATTCTTTTATTTATACATTTAATTATTTAACAAAATAAAAATATTTATATATTTTTTAATAAATAAAAATAAGAGGTGTTCTGTTTGAATTGCGGATGATAACCTTTTGCGACCATTGTGGCGGAATTTGTTGCGAAAATTGCGGATGATAACCTTGTTGTGTAAACGCTTGGAAACCAAGCTCTTGATCTTCTTGCGATTGTGGTGTATTCGGTCGGTTACGACGGGATGTAGGTGTTCTGTTTGAATTCATGATGAGAGAGGTGTGAAAAATAAGAGGTTGAGAGAATTTGAGAGAGTTTGAGAGGTGTGAGAAATAAGAGGTTGAGAGAATTTGAGAGGTGTGAAAAATAAGAGGTTGAGAGGTGTGAGAAATAAGAGGTTGAGGGTTAAATATATAGTGGGATTAAATTGAGAAAAATAAATTTTTTTTTAGTAATAGAGCCGTTCAACGGCATGAATTTTAAAAAATTTAATTAATTTTTTTTTTAAAAACCCTTCGGGATGGATCGGGATCCCATCCCTTACCGCCAACCCCGCACATCCCGTAGCCCAACCCCGCACATCCCGCTGCCATCCCGAGCCCCATCCCGAATGGGGTACGGATGGCCTAAACACCCTTACCCCATTCCCTCAAACCCTTTTGCCACCTCATTTATTTTAATTCTTTTATTTATACATTTAATTATTTAACAAAATAAAAATATTTATATATTTTTTAATAAATAAAAATAAGATAAATAATAAAAATAAAAATTCATACCATTCATTAAAAATAAAAATTACAAAATACAAAACACTACCAATTATGAAATTTTTGAATTTGCTCTTTTCTCGCTAAAGTAACCCTCAAAGCTTTTCCCGTAAGGTGATCATGCGGTGTGAGAAATAAGAGGTTGAGAGAATTTGAGAGAGTTTCAGAGGTGTGAAAAATAAGAGGTTGAGAGAATTTTAGAGAGTTTGAGAGGTGTGAGAAATAAGAGGTTGAGGGTTAAATATATAGTGGGATTAAATTGAGAAAAAAATTTATTTATTTTTGTTTAAAAAGAGCCGTTCAACGGCATTATTTTTAAAAATTAAATAATTTTTTTTAATAAAGCTTCGGGATGAATCGGGATCCCATCCCCGGAATCCATCCCGCCCCGCCAACCCCGCAAGGGCCGTAGCCCATCCCGCAGTGAACCCGAGCCATCCCGAGCCCCATCCCGAATGGGGTACGGATGGCCTAATATATTTTCAATGATATGAAATAATATTTAAGTATAAACTTAGAATTCAAAATATAAACACATCCTACTTCAAAACATTTTAATAGCACTTTATTTTCAATCCAAGAGAACAGTAATATATCTGGGGATAAATTGAAGAACCTGTTGCTCCTCCTTCTCAAGTCACATATGATGATGATGATGATGAACAGTGAGAGAAGATTGAATCCAAGGTTCTTGTATTCCCACCTCTTAAAATCAAATTTGACAATGAAGATCGAACTGAATCATTGATTGAATCAATATATAGCAAAAGGATTAATGGTGTTCTCTTACATGATTGTGAATTTTGGTAAAATATGAGAAACAAGATACAACCAGATTAAAGGTTTTGGCGGAGGAGATGCTCTTCTGCCGAAAAGGGTTATGGTGGAGGAGAGGCCGAGAGGGTAGTGGCTTTTGGAAGCTTTCTCAATTATAATCCAACATATCATATTTTCAATACCCAATATGTCCTTTCAATTTTAACTTAAACCCATAACAAATCATAAACTTCTAATTTATTTCAAAATTGCCATTGCATTTAATGACCATAATTAAGATCAATTAATGGTTTAGATCGGTTTTCACGGTTCTCAGCCTGTTTTTGGTTATCATTTGTTTATCGTCCTTATATTATATCCCTCTTAACTTCAACTCAAAACTTGAGAATACTATATTCTCATTATATGTAATAACCCAGTTTAGGGTGTAGTAAATAAAATGAAGTTTGGTGGCCAAAATGTAAAAGACAAGAGTTTAGTGTTCTTGTGTGAGCGATATAAATAAGGGTAAAACCCTAGTAACCCTGATTTCATTAAAATCACTGTATGCGGCTAAGGGTGCGATTGGTGGGTGCAAGAATCATTAAGGAGTCAAGGCAATTGAGATTTCTCCAAGTTGTGTGTGGAATCATCATCATTCTCAAGGTAATCTTCATCTCTTTCTCCTTTGCAATCTAATCAGAAGGTTTGGAGTGGTGGAGTCTGAAACTTATGTATATCATTAGAAAGAAAAGAAATGGGGTCTGTGTGTTCTTCCATTTTGAATCAGTGTAGAAATCGGATGGAATAACTTACTAATTGGCTAGAAATGATATCTCCATGACTATATTGGCTTAATACCGAATGTAAAGTTGTATGGAGTAGTCGATTGAGTTTTTCTAGAAGTAAAGTGTTCGATAAGGAAACCCAGTTGTCCGGGATTCGCTTAATCCGGAAACAATTGGGGAAATCCGGAAGGTATCCGGAAGCCGGATGTGTAATCCGAAATGTAGTCCAGAACCTGTACTGGAATCCGGAATGTAGTCCGGAACTTGTACCGGAAACGGGAATAGAGTCCAGGAGTGCCAAATCCGGAATTTAGTCCGGAATGTGAATCCGGAACCCGAATTTCCCATGTTCGGGACTTTCAGTTGTCAGTAGATTTCGAGTGTGCCGAGAGACTTATCTAGTCTTGTGTGTTGGGTGCAAATGTAGGTGCGGGTAGAGGATCAACGGTTGCAAGTACGAACTCCTAGCGGGGGACTTCAGGTGAGTCTTTCTAACTGAAAGTGTGATGATTTATGTATTACTTGAAATGCATGAGATATGATGATACTGCTTGTTTTATTCTTTATATGAAACTGCATGTTTTACTTGTTTGAGAAAGTTAAGAGGTTATGTATGCATACATTTGGAAGTGGACATGTTTTGGCTAAGTCGGGGGTGTGGCCCGCCAATGCTCATACCGGGGGGAGTGTCCCATTTATGCCATGAGAGGTGTGACCCAATACGGCAGTGTGAGACTGACACGTTGTCATGGGTGTGCGTGACTTCAGTGTTCCATATACATGGGTAGATCTTGCGTGTGAAAGTTTAAATGTTTTAAAGATGAGAAGAGTTTGTAAATGCTTATAAACTGTTTAAATTGTTTTATGTGGTGCAAACGTTTGTTTCTAGAGGGAACTCACTAGACTTCATGGTCTAACCCTCGCTTTTCCAAAACTAAACCATTTTCAGGTAAGCTTAGTAGAAGGCCTTAGTAAGGGCAGAGAGAAAGCGCGAGCGTGAATCCTTGGACTAGAAGTATGCCGTGATATTTAGCATGTCAAGCTTAGTCTTTAGCAAGGTTCTAAATTACATGAGGCGTGGCGTGGCGGTGAGGTCAAGCCTCAAGCCTTTCAAGTTACGGTGAGGCCACGACGTTTTTCAAGGCGTGCCTTAAGGTGACATATATATATACACACACACACATAGATACACACTTGTGTGCTAGTGTATAGAATAATAACGTAGAACAAAATAAATTCATGTAAAGTAATAAAAAAAGACAATTGATACCAAATCTATAGAGCTTATGGAAAATTATATCAAGAGTGTAAAATCGGGAGTAATTTCTTGAATCTCTACTCACTACCTTCTTCAATTTTCCAATAATTCACGTTCGACTCTTCGTGTACGAGAATGGAAGTAAGTATTTACCAATTTTGGGGTTTTAGTTTTAAGTTTCCTTTAAATGTGTATTTAAGTCTTAGGTTGCATAAACAATTATCATTTGTTTATATATTAAAAATGATCTCACAACTTACAAAATGATGTGTCGTAACGCGTTGTAACGCATCGTAACGCGTCATAACGTGTCATAACGCGTTACAATGCATGCCAAGCCTTAAGGTGGAGCTACATGGGTTAACGTGGCGGCGATCCCAAGCCTTGACGCCATAACGCGCCATAACGAGGCCATAACGAGTTATTTAGAACCTTGGTCTTTAGAAATCTCAGTTGTGTAATAGATCGTTTCCGCAAACCTTGTGTTGTACTCGCTTTTTTTGAGATGGTATATTGAGGCCGTTTCGGCAAGCTATTTATTTTAATGTCGTTATGCTTTATTGGTTGAGTTGGGTTGTTACAGTTGGTATCAGAGCCCTAGTTTAAGCGATTTAGGTGACCGAATGGGCCTAAACTTAAACTGTGGAGTAGGAGGACACAACTGAGAAATAGGAAGCCTTTAGGGAAGACCTTGATCACCGAGAACTCTGGACGATGGTAGTGAGGACTCTCATGTAAGGTAAATTCAAATCACATCTGGCCAATGTCATTATGAATTTACAGGTGCATGAGTGTGCTTGATTACTGTTGTTCAGTTGATCGATGGAGGGGGGTAGTGTGTAGAGAGTGGTGGTAGTGTGTAGAGTTCTAACCTTGCCATGACGGCAATGGTTTAGTGTGTTGTGCGAGACCGTTCATGGTGTGAGTGATGCCACAATCTAGAAGGAGTATTGTTTGAATTGTGGGTGGTCGGGTGAGGTAGAATCTCTTGGGTTCATAAGGGAAGAGTAATTGATTGGAGGTGAGCTCCTAATTTCTGATGATTCTTCATTTTGGGAGTTTTAGATGTCGATGAATTGGGATCTTGAGAGTTTCAACTCAAGAATCGGGTAGTAGAGATGTGTTTTCTTACTCTCTAGTCATTGGAAGAGTGGCAGGGGTGGTTGAGAAAAGGTAGACATGTTGGTTGGTGTTATGAAGCGAGGATAGGATGAAAAGGGGCATACGAGTATGTGGGGGAGACACCGGTACCAAAGGTTGTTGCAGATGTGAGAAACCTAATGGTTTAGTCGGATGTAGAGCGCCGGTATTGAGTTGACGTGAATGTCAACGGTTAACCTTGCTTGAGCGAATAGCCTTCAATGTAAAGTGAGTCATGCATTGTAATTTCAAACAAGTCATATGAGTTTTTCATGTCAAATATGTGTGTGTGTGTGTGTGTGTGTGTGCGTGCGTGTATGTGCCTTGTAAGTTTCTGCAATTGAAAATGAGTTGGCGCGTGCAAGCGTGTATTTGGAGGAAAAGACACTTTTATTTACGTTCTGTGATAAATTTTGAACTTGGCGAAATAGCGACTAGTTACACCTCTTTTACGAGTGAGTTAACCTTTGTTGTAGAAATCATAAAAACATTTGATCACATGGCTTTAAAAGCGGAGTCAGTATGGACACGTTGTTGTCATATCAGCGAGTGTGAGAGTCGACCGACTCTCCCAGTGTGGGTGATTTTGTCGTGTTTTAAAAATTTGCACGAAAAGCGTTTTAGTGAATGCACTTTCGATTGATGGACAAGGTGGTGAGATATCATGGGTTGCGTGTGAGCGATCCTTGAGATCGATGTGTGTGTAGCTATTTTATGGCGGTGTCATGCCGTGCATGTCTAACCTCATTTCGCGGCATATTTTTCAAATATGCAAAATGTTTTAAATCATTGTGGTCATGCATGAAGGCTATGAACTCTCTAGGTAGTGAGAGGTATCGTATGTAAGGGTGAAGGAAGGTTTCGAGAGTGGAAATGTGTGGTTGAGTCGTCGATGGTCGACTCGTGACCTTGGTGTTTCCTTTTAGGGAGGGCGGCGTTTAACTGCAGTCTCAGTCTTTGACTTTAGAGATGCTTGTATTATGGTAGTCCTCGCTCTTGTGTGGTAATTTCAAAGTAGGCAAGATACTTCGAAGGGGTAGCGTTGTAGTATATTGATGAAATGGTATCGGTGTGGAGCCAGAGCTTGAGGTGTCCTAGTATTTAGGTTATTTGTCGGGTAAGTCTTGTGGCTCAAGCATGGGAGGACTGTGGGGCACAAAGTTGGTTAGGATGCGTGGGAAGAATTAGATTTCGGTGGATGTTCTCGTTGTTGGAGGCACCGTTGAAACATCATCTTCATGTCGGGCGTCGATGATGAAGTCAGCGTCGGTTTTTGATATCGTTGTCGGGAGGTTGGATTTGGAAAAGGTAACCCTGGTGTGATTATTTTGTCAGGTTTATACGCGGAGATAGGAGGTCGGTTGGGAAAAGTGTGTATCTGACAGGATGTTGGACCGCCGTATGTGAGTGTTATGGATGTGGAGAATCGCTAGTTGGATAAGTGATTTTTCTTTGTGATTGATGTTTCGTTTATGAATGAAGTAGCTAGCACAACTCAGGTGGGACACGTGGATTATGTTGGTCTGCGAGGGAGCGTCTTATCGTTTGGTTTATTTGAGCATGTTTCGTATGGATTCCGAAGAGACGGCTGGAGACAAAGACTTGACTGAGTGAAGTAGACGATCATGAGTGGAGGTTCATCTGGGTTTGAGAGAAGACCAGGTCGTGGGATAGCTTTATTTCAAATGTTTGTTGTGATTGGCATGGAGAAGCAAGGCCTATTATGTGTAATAATGATCGTGAGGATTTTGCCTTTAGTGTGATGTTATGGTGTGGTGGTTGAGTGGATAAGTTAGTGGTAACTTAAGAAAGATAGACATGCAAGTCTTTGGTGTGATAACAAATTGTTGTGAGGATAAGTGGTGGACTGGTGTTGTTATGGGATGAGCGTAAGTGGAAATCTTGCTCGAGATTTGCTTATAAGTTATTCAAATGTGGTAAGTTATGTGTGTTAAGATGCATAGGTGTTTGAGTGGCGTGTAGTATTGTCATCTGAGAATAAAAGAATGAGGTGGTAATTGGTGACTAACTAAGAAAGAAATTATGTGCTCTTTGGTTGCGATGAGTTGATGAGTAAGTTTGCCTTGTGTCATTGAAATATGTGTGAAGATGTTGGATTGGTTAGTTTGCAATGTTTCGTAGTAGATACGAAATCTTTAGGAATGTTGAGCTAATCCTTGTATGTAAAGGAAATTCAAGGGAGTGGGTTAATCTCGTTTGGGGAAACGATAAGTGTGTGGTGGCTTCGAGCATTGGGTGTTATTTCGGAATGACTTGGTTGAATTGCGTGTATGGAGTTGTCAATGTTGTCGAGTAATGTTTCACTAGCCTGAGGTAATGGGGATGGTATGTTGAATTAAGTGAGTAAACTGGAGGTAGAAAGTATGGCAAGTGACACAGAAGAGGAGAAGCAACACTTTCAGAGTGTCATTGTCAGATACATGAACTCTTAGTGGGAGTGTAAGAAAGAGGATTTGCGTGTATGTGATGATTCAAGGGTCGAGGGAAGTTAGCTTGCGTGGTTGGCTAAACGTGTGCACCTTCTAGTGAGCTGTTCTTTGGAAACATGTTTTATGTTTTGAGAAGGAAGTGGAAGAAGGAAGTTGAATGTAGTGCTCGGAATGAAGGGCCATTGGGTTAGACTTGGTGATAGTGTGGGAAATATTCCAAGTGAGCTTGTCGTTCGGAGTTAAGCTAATGGGAATAGTTTTGTGCGAGCATTGATACTCCTTCCTGGTGAGTGGGTGGAGCTTGAATTTATTTCTTATGTGATGGACGATTGTCGGATGCAGTGAGAATTTGAATGTGTGTTTTCAAGATTGGTTCGGTTTGGTTGGTGGCTGCTTCAGATGTTGGAGTGTGGACGTTTCCTACTTTTAGCTAAGTATAGTGTGGGGTGGCGATGTGGTGAGAACGTATGAATTGTCTATCATTGATGAATTGTAGTCAATGCAATTCAGGCAAGGAAGTGTTACCTGCTTTAGACGTATATCGTGTTGGGGGGAAACGATTGTAGAATTGTGTGTTATCTGTTGAAGAAGATCACAACTCCGAGTTAAGGGGATATTCAAGGTTAATCTCATGTTAAGTTGGTGAATTGAGCGTCATTATTTTAATAAGAGATTCATGTCGTTGTGGCGTTAACCTATGTAAATTCGTTCTTTTACGGATGTGAAATTGTGTGTGTGAAACTCTTAATTTGGCGCGTTTTAAAACCGTGAGTCTAGGTGTGTGGGCGGTATTGTGTTCAGTTGGTACAGTTGGCCTGCGGCGTTATTTTGTCTATGTTACGTGAATTTTCTGGGGTTAGAGTGTAGTTAACCGAAGGTGTGATAATTCGTTGGTATACGCCCTATTATTGAAGGGTTATGCATTGTGGGAGAAATGGAATCCTTAGAGAAGCAAAGAGGTTGGCATGTGCAGTTATCTGGGATTCTTTCAAGAATAAATATGTATCGTGGGAAGAGGCATTTGGTGAGACCGGAGGTCGCGCGGTTGACCGCCGATGAGTCAACCAGATTCGCGGGAAGTTAAGGGTGGCTCAAGAACGCCACAGGGTTATGTGAGTAAAAGAAGAAAACCGATTGAGTTCATGGTGGGGGATAAGGTGATGCTCAAAGTGTCGTCGTGGAAAGGCGTCGTATGATTTGGGAAGAGAGGGAAACTAAGGCCTAGGTATGTCGGGCCGTTCGCCATCACCGACCGTGTGGGTGAGGTGGCGTATAAGTTGGAATTGCCCGAGAGGCTACGGGGAGTTCATTCGACCTTTCATGTGTCAAACTTAAGGAAGTGTCTAGCCGAAGAAAGCATGGCAGTGCCGTTGAAAGACATTCGTGTGGATGAGAAGTTAAATTATGTTGAGGAACCGTTGACGATCGTAGATCGCAAAGTCAGGAAGTTGGGGAATAAAGAAATCTCGCTAGTGAAAGTTCAGTGGCGCTTCCATAAAGGGCAAGAAGCAACTTGGGAGGTGGAATCGGATATGAGGACCCGTTTTCCTCGTTTGTTCGAAGATGGAATTTCGGGGACGGAATTCTTTTGAGGGGAGGATGTTGGAATCACCCAGTTTAGGGTGTAGTAAATAAAATGAAGTTTGGTGGACAAAGTTTAAAAGACAAGAGTTTAGTGTTGTAACAACCCGGATTCCCAAACATACAACAAGTAACATACATTGCATAACATCGTTACATAACAATACACATCATATAACAAATACGGTCCCTTTAGTCTTTACAATCCAAAATAGAGTATTTCATTACAAACTTTTCCCTAACTAAATACATGATATCTAGTTATGAAATTAGAACAGCAAAACACGTCTTAGTCTTCATAACATTCTTCTTCCAAAAGCTAAACACATAGTACTCCTCTCATTTGCTCTTACCCGATCCACGACCTGGAATACATATTTTTAAAACAAAATGAGGGTTAGACCTAGCGGTCTAAGTGAGAAAATCCCTGTTAGTTTGAAACCATTTGCACAAACACAATATACATATCACAAGTATAAATACCAAATAGGACTCATGCATTGTGTACTTCCCTGTCTCATTTCCATGGCCATATTAGTTGGTTGCAAGCCAACTAATAAATTAACTCCGCTGTACGACAATTACAGCCAACACCGCCGTACGAGTATTACAGCCAACACCACCGGTCCTAAGCCCGACCAACGTATTCTCGCATAGTATGATGCTCATGTAAATACAATATCTCAATATATTATATTTTCAAATATAAACACATAATTACACCATCTATCACATTCCCAATCAACACATATATGTATTCCAGTTTAAAAACGTTTTAAAGTAAAACTCACCTGTTTGCTTATCAAAACGCTTCCAATCCTTTCTCAAAAATACAGTTCAGCCTTCACCCCAAATCCACAGAATCTGAAACAAATAGGTACAAGTATCTCTTTACCAAATAGAACACATAAGACTTACTAGAGCTAAGAACTCTATATAGCTCAATTCCTCCAATTGTTACCCCCAAGCCCGAACTAAGTCTAGTCCACAGAATAGTCAGTCCTCATTCATTCCCTATCTAAGAGTTAACAAAATACAGGTTACTAGATACTCAGAAGCATCTGAACTCTCAAAAGTGATCAAACAACCTTAGTTTTCGGATAACACCAAACAATCCGGACAGCATGACTTTCTGGACAGCATGACTTTTCCGGACAACCTAAACAATCCGGACGTCATCCGGACACCAAAGCAATCCGGACACCATCCGGTATCTCAATTTACCCGGAAACTTAAAAATAGGGGTACTTACCGGGTAGATGAATCGTCCGAACACCTGCAAGGCAAAACTACCGGACACTATCAACAAACTACCGGACACATTCATATTTTTGTCCGAAAACCACTGTCGGTTTACCCAATTTTCACCCAGAAATTGACTGAATTAACCTCAGACATGAAATCAGTGATTCTACTCCGATAGAAACCTTCTAAATACAATTACAAACATAAAATACAAAGGAACATACCTTAATTTTACTTCCAACAATCCAACTTGAAACCTTAACCACAAACCCTTTCTTTTCTCCTTCTTCTTTCCAAGAACTCACATACACACACTTGAACTGATTAATCTGGTTTTATGAAAATATCTGGATAGTCTAAGGGATGTTATCAACTACATTTACAATCTTAGTCCTTGAACTATTCACTAATGACCAAAACACCTTAAACTTATAAACTCTCCTAAACTTACCCTAAACATCAATTATAAAGTTAAATAAATTTAACAGAACGAGACTTTAACTAACGAACTTACCTGGGGTATTACATCATCTCCCCCTTAAAAGAATTCCGTCCCGGAATTCGGTTAGGCAAAAAGGTACGGGTACTTAGTTCTCATTTCTGATTCTGATTCCCAAGTAGCATCCTGACCCCTATGATGTCTCCACTGAACTTTCACTTGTCTGATTACTTTGTTCCGCAACACTTTAACTTTGTGGTCAACTATTGCTTCAGGTTCTTCTACATAATTCAGCTTTTCATCCACTTGTATATCTGGTAGAGAAACGGCTTGATCTGGCGTAACCAAACACTTTCGAAAATTTGAAACGTGGAACGCGTTGTGAATCCTGCTTAACTCTGGCGGAAGATCTAACCTGTAGGCTACTTCTCCGATTCTTTCTGTAATTGCAAACGGTCCAATGTACCTTGGGCTCAGTTTACCTTGCTTCCCAAACCGAATGACTCCTTTCCAAGGTGAGACTTTTAACATTACAAAATCTCCAACTTGAAACTCTAACGGTATCCGGCGTCGGTCCGCGTAACTTTTCTGTCTGTCTTGAGCCACTTTCAAACGTTCCCGAATCTGAGTAATCTTATCCGCTGTTAACTGAACTATATTTGGCCCCGCTAGCTGTTTCTCTCCCACTTCGTTCCAACACAAAGGAGTTCGACATTTTCTACCATATAGAACTTCGAACGGTGCCACTTGTATGCTGGAATGATAACTGTTGGTGTAGGCAAATTCGATCAACGGCAAGTGTTTATCCCACGATCCCCCAAAATCAACAATGCAGGCTCGTAGCATATCTTCTAATGTCTGAATTGTTCGTTCACTATGACCATCGGTTTGAGGATGATACGTTGTACTTAACTTTATCTGTGTATCCATTTCTTTTTGAAAACTATTCCAGAACCTTGAAGTAAAACGACTATCACGATCAGAAATAATCAAGATTGGAACTCCATGTCGAGTTACTATTTCGTCGATGTACAACTTGGCTAGTCGTTCCAACGAGTAAGTTTCTTTTATTGGCAGGAAGTGAGCAGACTTCGTCAATCTGTCAACGATCACCCAAATGGCATCAAATCCCTTTGGAGTCCTTGGTAGCTTCGTGATGAAATCCGTAGTAATCTGATCCCATTTCCACATAGGTATTTCTAACCGTTGCAACTGACCAAACGACTTTTGATGTTCAATCCTTACCTTCTTACAAGTAATACAACCTTCCACATGTTGAGCAATGCTTCTTTTTATTCCCGGCCACCAATAGAATTGTTTTAGATCTTTATACATCTTATTCGTACCTGGATGAATAGAGAAACGAGATTGATGAGCTTCTTGTAGTACCCGATCACGTAAACCACCTCTTCCCCCCGTTCCGACCGTTGGATTTGTTCTATTAGGATTTCCTCCTCCCTCCCGATTCGTTTGTCTAGTACCACTTGCCATTCTGTAGATTCAAACAAGATTAATATACACATAAGCACATACCCCATATAACAAGGTATTCCAGTTCAAACATGTACCTGTAAGATCACAATTACACTGGCCAGGTGTAATCTGAAATTACCTTACATGATGTTCTTTCTACCTTTTTATATTTAACATCCCAAGGTTCTAAAAATAATAGGGACATCCTACTTCACAGGCAGTTTAAGTCTAGGTACATATACGAATACCTAAATCCCTTAAACTAGGGCTCTGATACCATCTGTAACAACCCGGATTCCCAAACATACAACAAGTAACATACATTGCATAACATCGTTACATAACAATACACATCATATAACAAATACGGTCCCTTTAGTCTTTACAATCCAAAATAGAGTATTTCATTACAAACTTTTCCCTAACTAAATACATGATATCTAGTTATGAAATTAGAACAGCAAACACGTCTTAGTCTTCATAACATTCTTCTTCCAAAAGCTAAACACATAGTACTCCTCTCATTTGCTCTTACCCGATCCACGACCTGGAATACATATTTTTAAAACAAAATGAGGGTTAGACCTAGCGGTCTAAGTGAGAAAAACCCTGTTAGTTTGAAACCATTTGCACAAACACAATATACATATCACAAGTATAAATACCAAATAGGACTCATGCATTGTGTACTTCCCTGTCTCATTTCCATGGCCATATTAGTTGGTTGCAAGCCAACTAATAAATTAACTCCGCTGTACGACAATTACAGCCAACACCGTCGTACGAGTATTACAGCCAACACTACCGGTCCTAAGCCCGACCAACGTATTCTCGCATAGTATGATGCTCATGTAAATACAATATCTCAATATATTATATTTTCAAACATAAACACATAATTACACCATCTATCACATTCCCAATTAACACATATATGTATTCCAGTTTAAAAACGTTTTAAAGTAAAACTCATATGTTTGCTTATCAAAACGCTTTCAATCCTTTCTAAAAAATACAGTTCAACCTTCACCCCAAATCCACAGAATCTGAAACAAATAGGTACAAGTATCTCTTTACCAAATAGAACACATAAGACTTACTAGAGCTAAGAACTCTAGATAGCTCAATTCCTCCAATTGTTACCCCCAATCCCGAACTTAAGTCTAGTCCACAGAATCCTGAATAGTCATTCCTCATTCATTCCCTATCTAAGAGTTAACAAAATACAGGTTACTGGATACTCAAAAGCATCTGAACTCTCAAAAGTGATCAAATAGACTTAGTTTCCGGATAACACCAAACAATCTGGACAACATGACTTTCCGGACAGCATGACTTTTCCGGACAGCCTAAACAATCCGGACGTCATCCGGACACCAAAGCAATCCGGACACCATCCGGTGTCTCAATTTACCCGGAAACTTAAAGAAAAGGGGTACTTACCGGGTAGATGAGTCGTCCGGACACCAGCAAGGCAAAACTACCGGACACTATCAACAAACTACCGGACATCCGGAAACCACTGTCGGTTTACCCAATTTTCACCCAGAAATCGACTGAATTAACCTCAGGCATGAAATAAGTAATTCTACTCCGATAGAAACCTTCTAAATACAATTACAAACATAAAATACAAAGGAACATACCTTAATTTTACTTCCAACAATCCAACTTGAAACCTTAACCACAAACCCTTTCTTTTCTCCTTCTTCTTTCCAAGAACACACACACACACTTGAACTGATTAATCTGGTTTTATGAAAATATCTGGTTAGTCTAAGGGATATTATCAACTACATTTACAATCTTAGTCCTTGAACTATTCACTAATGACCAAATCACCTTAAACTTATAAACTCTCCTAAACTTACCCTAAACATCAATTATAAAGTTAAATAAATTTAAAGGAACGAGACTTTAACTAACGAACTTACCCGGGGTATTACAAGTGTTCTTGTGTGAGTGATATAAATAAGGGTAAAACCCTAGTAACCCTGATTTCATTAAAATTACTGTGTGCGGCTAAGGGTGCGATTGGTGGGTGCAAGAATCATCAAGGAGTCAAGGGAATTGAGATTTCTCCAGGTTGTGTGTGGAATCATCATCATTCTCAAGGTAATCTTCATCTCTTTCTCCTTTGCAATCTAATCAGAAGATTTGGAGTGGTGGAGTCTGAATCTTATGTCTATCCTTTGAAAGAAAAGAAATGGGGTCTGTGTGTTCTTACATTTTGAATCAGTGTAGAAATCGAACGGAATAACTTACTAACTGGCTAAAAATGATATCTCCATGATTATATTGGCTTAATACCAAATGTAAAGTTGTATGGAGTAGTCGATTGAGTTTTTCTAGAAGTAAAGTGTTCGATAAGGAAACCCAGTTGTCCGAAATTCGCTTAATCCGGAAACGATTGGGGAAATCCGGAAGGTATCCGGAAGCCGGATGTGTAATCCGGAATGTAGTCCGGAACTCGTACCGGAAACCGGAATAGAGTCTGGGAGTGCCAAATCCGGAATTTAGTCCGGAATGTGAATCCGGAACCCGAATTTCCCATGTCCGGGACTTTCAGTTGTCAGTAGAATTCAAGTGTGCCGAGAGACTTATCTAGTCTTGTGTGTTGGGTGCAAATGTAGGTGCGGGTAGAGGATCAACGGTTGCAAGTAAGAACTCCTAGCGGGGGACTTCAGGTGAGTCTTTCTAATTGAAAGTGTGATGATTTATGTATTACTTGAAATGCATGAGATATGATGATACTGCATGTTTTATTATTTATATGAAACTGCATGTTTTACTTGTTTGAGAAAGTTAAGAGGTTATGTATGCATACATTTGGAAGTGGACATGTTTTGGCTAAGTCGGGGGGGTGTGGCCCGCCAGTGCTCATACCGGGGGGAGTGTCCCGTTTATGCCATGGGAGGTGTGACCCAATACGGCAGTGTGAGACTGACACGATGTCACGGATGTGCGTGACTTCAGTGTGCCATATACATGGGTAGATCTTGCGTGTGAAAGTTTAAATGTTTTAAAGATGAGAAGAGTTTGTAAATGCTTATAAACTGTTTAAATTGTTTTATGTGGTGCAAACGTTTGTTTCTAGAGGGAACTCACTAGACCTCATGGTCTAACTCTCGATTTTCCAAAACTAAACCATTTTCAGGTAAACTTAGTAGAAGGCCTTAGTAAGGGCAGAGAGAAAGCGCGAGCGTGAAGCCTTGGACTAGAAGGATGTCGTGATATTTAGCATGTCAAGCTTAGTCTTTAGAAATCTCAGTTGTGTAATAGATCGTTTCCGCAAACCTTGTGTTGTACTCGCTTTTTTTAGATGGTATATTGAGGCCGTTTTGGCAAGCTATTTATTTTAATGTCGTTATGCTTTATTGGTTGAGTTGGGTTGTTATATTATACATTTGTCAAATATTTCATATGTGCTCATTTCATATATTCAACTGCTCTTCAAAAATTTCAGTTTATCATCAACATGGATAAACAAAACTCAACTACAATCCATTATTAGAGAAAGTGATAAATTCTCATTGTGTAATGTCAATACATTTTAACCACCACCTCTTGTATATTGATTATTATTATATTAAATTAGTTATTGTATTAATTCAATTTTAATGAACAATTTACAATTGATCAATCGAAAGTAAAAGGTGATAGTTTTTTAGTAAAATATTTTTATCACATAACTTGAAGTTACCAATTATTCCAAAATTTGATGGTATGTGCCACATTTTTAGCCGACCACATTTTCTAATATTTAAGACATTCCCTCTCATTTCATATACCTAACTACATCTTTCAACATTTGTTTCATTTGATGATGCCATATAAATCGCTAGAAATATGTGAAGTGTATGACTAACCCAATAGCAAAAGTATTATAGGATTCTTTTATATATTTATATTGACATTGATTTTCAAGTCATCCCCATCCTTTTATACACTCAACTATATTTTCTAATATTTCTCTTTCTTATCAATTGGGGATATCCTAAACTCCACCACAATTCGTGATTTGAGCATACTAAATTATTATTATTATTATTATGTCATGTTAATATCTTACAACCTTCATTATTATATTCACATTGCATGAAAAGCAAATTTTATTGTTAGAAAATCTGTATTAAGTTCAGATAAAACGGAACCCGATAACCGATGACTAATTATATGTAATATAAGACTACAGATTTATTTGGATTATTTATATGTAAATTATTTTCATTGCATTGTTTCTTACAACAAAGAGAATTTTGTACATTTTCTAATTTTTTGGTTGCAAAATAATGTTTTGACATTAAAGTTAAAAATAGTACAAAAATGGTTGGTTGCAAGCATATGTGCAACATTAATCATTATGAAGGGTATACACAAAATTAGTCTTTCCAATTTTGCATTTTAGATTATAAATTATAACGCTTATTTTGCACCCTAATTATTAACAGATTTTGAAATATGTTACACTAAAAAAATATTATAAATAACGACCATATAAATGTACTTAAATGAAGAGAAGAAACGGTTCCATACATAAAAAGATAATATATTGTAAGAATTTTTTATATTATAAATTCATGTCCACCAAATGATAAAATGTGCATTTAGAATGAAAAATATTATACAGTTCCATCACTATGTGAGATAGTACATCAAACTTTGTTGTCGGGTAAATTAAAAATCTAGGATATATATAACTTGGAAAATATTGCTAACATTTTGGAGCCAATGTCTATTGCTTCCTACTTTTTGATAAATTAATAGATGGAGAAATGGAGATATGAAGAGAGTAAATTGAATGACTTTAGGAAGTTGGAAGTTTTGAAGGTTAAAGTTAACTAAATTGGAAATAAATGGAGATATGAAGAGAGTAAATTGAATGACTTTAGGAAGTTGGAAATTTTGAAGGTTAAAGTTAATTAAATTGGAAATAAATTTTGATGGAGATTTTTTTTTTACTTTATTACATATATAAGATTGGGTTCATCCGTGTTCATAAATATTTATATGAACCTTTATGAACATTGTTTATCCTTTGCATCTTCCATGTTCATAGAAGTTCATGTATAGTTGGGTTCATCCATGTTCATATATAATCGTGTTAAAATATAACTCCTTTTGTGACGGCTATATTACTACCATTACCTAGGGTGAACAAACATTAATGAACATGGATGAACATAACCATTTATGAACTTCTATGATCATGCATTAGGGTTAGGTTCATTTGTTAAAAACAACGTGATTCATTATGTTGTTGTTTATGTTCATGATGCAACAATATGAATTTTATACACTTATTTGATACTAAAGGTTACAAAATATTTAAGAATTAAAAATATGGTCAGAATCAAGGAAAAGTTGATATATGTAACTCCTTCAATAAATGAATGTTACAAAAAAATACATGGAATTTCATTTATACCCCCATGTAGTTGTTGGATACACATTTGAAACCACAATAAAAAACGACTTTCTATTAGTTAAAAAAGTTAACATAGTTAATACAAAATTTTGAGTTAACAAATTTATTTCACTAATATATATATATATATATATATATATATATATATATATATGTGTGTGTGTGTGTGTAGGATACAAATCAAATACAAATCATGTATTTGTTGCACCCCTTACAAATCAATGTGTATATATGCATCATCTGAGATGCATATATGCATTATCCCAAATAAATGTATGTTTATTATATGTATATTCTTGTACGTATGCATATGTATATGTATATGCATATTGTTCACGTATGTACATTGGTTGTTTACATATACACACTATGATTTGTAAGGTGTGCAACAAATGAAATGTTTGCATTTTACGGAGCCTATATATATATATATATATGGTCCCCTTCTTTTGTTAACCAGTGCATATATGCACATCAGGCAATTGTAATATGTGCATATATGCAATTCCCGATGTGTATATATGCAATACATGAAAAAGTTAACAAAAGAAGGAGACCCTCTATATATATATATATTACTCCTATTAGAACTATGCTATACTTTTTTTAGGTAGTTAGGTACCAAAGTTTCAATAGTTGCCTACTTAAAAGAAATGATTAATATGTTTCCATTTATTTTCAAAGTAGTAATATTTTTGATTTATGTACTTTTGCAATTTAATGAACATATTGAAGGGTATTCAAACATACAATATTAGCGTTATTGTTATGAAAATTCAATAATTCGACCAAGGCTAACATAATTTATTAATGGCTGTTTGGTTCGCACAATATTGACACGAATATGAAAAAAATGAAATTATTAATTCTTTTATCCCATTTTTATTTCAGCGTTGGTTTATCTATGGATTTGAATGGTATTTCCCATATTTTATCATTCATGGATTGAGTCATTCTATCACAAAGGGAAAGATTGAATTTCATACCATCTCATTTTTTTTAAAAGACGAAATACTTATCTATACTACGTATATATGTATGCTAGCAAAATGTCTTAAGTACAACTTTTAAAGCCAAACATACAACAATTTAATGCATAAATTCCAAAATCTCTTAAATTACAACTTAAGATGCCTAAGGTACAAACATTCAATGCATTTATTCTTCTACTTCTCCCCACACACACCATACCGATTTCTTTTTCAGATACACACCCATACCGATTTCTTTCATCTACCTCTCCACACGCACACGGCACACACAAACGCCCCTCACCGGTCACCATACCGAGTTTCTGCTTCACGATTGCATCCATACCTACAACCATACCTTTAGTACTTTTTCTTTACCATCGGACGCTTTCTACTGGATGCATATAAATCAAGACCATGGATTCAGAGAATTTTTCAAAACATCGCACGGATCTTCAACAAACATCACTTCTCCTTCTCTTCGATTTTGATTTTAGGTAAAAACCTTAAACTCCTACATTTTTTATTTTGTTTCTGATTTGGGTTTAGGTTCACAATTTGGGTTTTTGTTTGTTCGATTTGACCTGGGATTGTTTGGTAAAGTGTGGGATGCAACAAATCGATTCAACTTTATGAACCAATGAACCATCACGGGTTGGGTGGAATTTTTTTGAAGTTTTCTGCATAAAAATATAGAGTTTGTGTAGAATTGCAATCGATTGTGACTACTTTGAGCAACTTCAACCCATAAAAATACAGATTTTCGTGTAACTTGATCTGCTTCTCTTTTGATTTGGATTTTGTTTTTGATTTGGGTTTGGGTTCACAATTTGGGTATGATCGATTGGTACACAGGTAAGTTTTTCCCTCATTAATTTTGCATCTTCGTGTCTTATCTCCAACATGTAATTCCATGGATTCCTACTTTGTAATCTGCGACAATTTTGTTGGTAGTTAGGTTAGTAAATATTTTGTTTACCATTTATTTGGACAAGTTCTGCTAATGGTTGTTTAATATACATGATTTTTAGGTCAGTTAGTGTGGTACCATGGTGAACAAACATCACATCAGACGCCAAACTAAATTGAACCAGACAGCCAAAAAATTGACAACAAACCAAGAAATCTTTGTTTGGATGGATTCAAAGAGGTATGATTTAAGCTAGCTTTTAGCAACGAGTCAGCCTCCTGCATTTATAGATCTAAATATTTGAGTTCATGGTTTTTCCGGTGGAAATTATCATCATAGTAAGCACACCATATTTACATCCCAGATAAAGAGCATTGTTGCTTGCAATGCTTTACATGAGGCTGTCACATTAGGACATTCGGCTTTCTAGAAGGGAGTTTGTGTTAAAGAGATTGATGAGAATGGAGAATTCAATGATTCAATCACCATTTTAGTCGCACAAAAAAAACTACTAATACAGGCCAGGACAAATGGGGGTGACCGGGTACAACATCAGTTCGAATGTTGTATTTTCTATTACTATGTGTTGTTTTATTTTGCGGTTTCCGTCATTAAATCCATGTCATGTTGATTAATCTGATATGTTATTTGGATTTTTTCTTTTAATCTAATATTTCACTTGATATTGCAAATGCTACTCATTTTGATTAATCTCATATGTTATTTGGATTTGATTTATGTAATCAAAAAGTAGTTAACAGGACTAAAAACTACCATGCTTCCTAGGTTTTTTTTATATAGTCATGACTTACTCTAGGAGATAGTATAGTAATAGCCTTTAAGTTTGTGTTATGATTCATCATTTCAACAATCTAAAAGGTATGTGAGCAAGTAATTAGTTTGCTTGAGGTGTAATTTGTGTTTTTCTTCTTTAGTTTCGGTTTCTGTATAGACAGTGCTATCTAAGGTTCATATGGAAGATTTTGTTTTGCAAATTTAAACAAAGGTAAAACTGTGGCTGTTGTCAATAAGCTCGATGTTTCTACTAAACCTGAATATTTATATTTTAAACCCATGCATTCTGTGGTCTTGTGATTGAAGCATGACTGCATGACAATTTTATTGATTTGCACAGATAGTGTGTGGAAGGAAACCAACATGTCCTGGCTTTTAAATTTGCAACCATGGCTCTACATGACTTTTTAAGGTTAGTTTTCTTTCTCATTTTGATGAAGTCTCTCTTTTTAAGTATATGGAAAATGAAGCTTTTTCCTCACCGTTGGTGAGGTTGGAACCCCCAACCTCTAGGAAGCTTGGGTTACCGGATATGGTTGGGCCATGGGAGTGAAATAGAAGGCTGTAACACAAGCATCAAATTCGGTATTCTAAAATTTTAGGGAAAAAATGCCCACTTTGCAAGTGTACCCTAGATGTGATTACATTGTGCATTTACATTTACTCAATTTGTGTGCAGTTGCTTATTAGCGGTGGCTATCTTATTCATAGCGAAGGGTTTTGCTTAAAGATGATTTAGGTTGGAGTTGACTAGATTTCCATGCTAACACACATGTTATTAAGGTGATTGATACTGAGTTATATATAGATCATGGAGGTGGTCATGACTTATTAATTTCATGAAACAAGGGGTTTGTGGTCAGTGAATGATGACCTCAATGTTTCATTATGGTGATATTTTGATTCCAATGATGAAAAATGTCATTCTTGAACAATGTTTTTAATTTTTTTTACAAGTCATGGAATTACATTGTGTTCGTTTAGATGTTGTCCAAACATTTAATCATTAAAAATAATTTGTTTTATATATTGTTTCTCTATTGATATAGTTAAGGTGTATGCAACTTCTAAAAAACATGCGAAAAAACAACCGTAAGTGTTGGCTCTTCAAAAATGAGTTGAGTTGTAATGCCTTCAAATCTTTTCTAACAAAACTACAAAAACTTCAAAATCATTTGCATCTCGCCGCATTGTGGCGGGTATACAACTAGTATATATATATATATATATATATATATATATATATAAAAGGTCAGGTTCAAGGGAAAACCTAAAAAACGGAAAACTGAATAACATCCTAAGAGCCCTTCATCTGGGCGGTATGCACTTGTGCATACAGGTTATTTGTAACATGCATTTGTGCATATATGCACAAATGCATAATGCACTTGTGCCTACCTGAATGTACAAGTACATACCGTCCAGATGAAGGGCCACCAGGGTGTTCTTCAGTTTTCCGTTTTTTGAGGATTTCCCTTGAACCTCTCTATATATATATATATATATATATATAGAGAGAGAGAGAGAGAGAGAGAGATGGGTTTTGGTGAGAAGCGTAAGAAGGAATCTCTACCCTTGGATGCACATTAGGATGAGATGCACCGAGATGAGATACACCGAGATGCACCAAATCAATTCCCGTATCAAGCATGATTCATGAGTAGGTTTGAGATTAAAATTGATCAAGGGTCCCCTTCTTACGCTTCTCACCTTAACTCTTCTTCTCACACGATCCATATATATAGTCACAGGTTTATTTGAGAAGTGCTAAATGTATGAGAAGTAGAGAAGTGATTCTAGCCCTTCCCCTAAAAAATCAACGCTCAAGATTTTTAGGGCTAATTGTGCAACATCAGATATTTCGGTCGCATGTTAACAATTATTAGTAAGATAAAAGCGTACTTTCGTAACTTTTACAAATTGGCGGTATATGTGCATATATGAATCCGTGTGATTCACATATGAACTATATGTGTATATGTGAACCCTTCTGATAAACATATGAACTATATGTTAATATGTGAACCGGTGTGATTCACATATGGATTATTAACAGATTCACATATGAACCCAGATGATTCACACATGAACTATTCTAAGTCATTCACATGTGACCTATTTTAAGTCATTCACATATACGCTATTTAATTGATTCACATATTAATCTTAGATACACATATAGCATTACAGTTTTAGGATCAAAACCAACATCTTGCTCAAGATCGCTTTTTGGATTCAGATTCATATTGAAAGAATACGAGATTTGATTGAGAAAGAATTAAGAAATTCGATAATTTTGATAACCTAGAATTGCGATATATGATTGAGAAAGAATCGAGAGACATAGATGCTAGAATTGCCATAAAACATGATTTAATTTGTTAGAATCGTTAATGAGATCAAAACCATATATAGCCACCATACTCCATTGTTGTCATCGACGATTACGGTATATTGATCATATATATCTACTGTTTTTTTCTAGTTACTATATTACCCCTCCTTTGAAAAAAATTGATCATTTGATCCAAGGGCTAGGATCACTTATCTACTTCTAAGGCCGTGCGTACCGCTCTCGGGTACCACGGCCGGGTTCGAATGCGGGTAGATCGGGTAGGGCGGTACGGGGGTGGGCGGGTTCCGATCGGGTAGGGGTATCGGGTAGGATTGGGTTCGGGAACCCGGGGGTACCCGCGGTAAATGTATTTTTTTTAATGTTTTTTAGGGTAAGGATGGTAGGAAAGAGAAAAACTGATGTGGCTTTCGGGTTCAGTGGGTTCGTTGGTAGGCGGTACTCCACTTTAGGGTAAGAAGGGTAGGAAAGAGAAAAGCTGATGTGGCGCTGATGTGACATTCGGGTTCAGTGGGTTCGTGGGTAGGTCTAATATATTTAGCATATATATATAGAGAGAAAGGTTCAAACGAGGAGCGTTACAATTTACGAGAAACGCGAGGAGCACCGCCCATGTACTGAATCACTTGTGATTCACTACTGCCGAATCACATGTGATTCACAACTGATCGGGGGGCTTCCGCCCATGTAGTGGATCACATGTGATTCACAACTATGATTAAAATTCGGACACGCGCGGTTTGTCCCGCGGTTTGCAAAAGCGCGCGGTTTGTCCCGCGGTTTGTGTAGTGAATCACATGTGATTCAGTACATGGACGATGCTCCTCGTGTTTTCTTAAATTGGTGCGCTTCTCGTTTGAACCCGCCTCTCTATATATAGAGAGAGAGAGACTAATTTGAAACCCATGAACTGGGCCTTTAAACTCAATCCAACTTTCAATCTCAGCCATTTAAAATAATTAAGCCACTTCATTCAGCACGATTAAGCCATCTCCCTCCATCCCAGTAAACGGTTATTGAATCACGGTTACGCCCTAATTTTGTCACACTAACCCCCTGTTGCAGGTTTCTCTCCCCTCACACACGAATTTCTCTCTCACGTCCCCTATTGTAATCTGATGTTGGAAACGGCATCCCACGTCCCTTCAACTGTGTGCGATGATCTTCAAATAGCATCCTCATTCCTCTTATTTCAACCGGTGAAAGAGCTCCATCGTCCATTAATCACTTCCTCTTCTTCGCTCAACTGCTCTCAACTCACAGCTTTCCGTTTTGCATCGTCTTCATCTTCACTCAACCCACCTCCATCTTCTTGGATTCTCTCCAATCTTTCATCATTTCTTCGCTATACATCAAATAATTCAGATTCCAGGTTCGTTCTTCTCTGATTGCATCTGTAATTAGGGTTTTGTACATTCCATTTAATTGTTCTATGTAGAATTTGGTCGGTGCATTTGATCTTTTAGTTTTCTTGCATAATTAATGTGAAGTAATGTCGAAATTGCACATATGGAGAAATCAGATAACAATCAGATATTTTTCAGGAGCAGAATGAAATTTCGATCATGGATATGATTACGATAATCGACAGCGATGCAGATTTGTTCTTGGTTATTAAAGAGGAAGTTTTCAAGTCAGGCGTAAATCAATTGTTTTAGTTTGTATTGATTAACTATTGGTGTCAATGTGGATGAATATGACGGTTTTGGTTTGTTTGTTAGATTTGGGGTATTTTATTGATTTTCATTTTGGGAGTTTTTTTTGATATGTTGAAATTTGACATTTAAGAATAGCCTGGTGATTTATGTACTGATCGTGAATATGCTCGATGGTTGGTTTCTGCCAGCAGTGCTCTTTCAAGGTACACATGGTTTCATTACTCATTTAATATTTAATTGAGGTTTTTCTATATCTGATTAAGCCCAATCTGGTTAATTCTTCTTTATATAGAAATACTTTATCCAAAGTGTACCCTGCAATGTATATCGAAAATGTAACTGAACTTGCATTTTTTTTTGAACGGCAAGTCAACACACACGTTCCCGGGGTATTCGGGCTCCCACTTAAGGGTGCCACCCGACTAATCCCCGTCGACCCGGCCAACCATTTGATGATATTACACCTGAAGATCCCGATTTCTCATCCATTCAAGGTAAATAAATAAATCTAAATTTATCTGTTTTAATTAAACTGTTTTGTTGCATAAAAGTTAAAAAAACACTTGGATCTTCAGGTTTAGCAGAAGCTGGACTCATTGCCAGCAAGCTTTCCCGACGGGACATGGATATTTCAAATCAAGACGAGAGCTCTCTGTACTTTTGTCCTCAAAGGCAACATTTTCACAACTATTTCACATAGTTCTGGTTCTTGGTCTTCTTTTTCCTTAACTCTATCCATTCATGATACCATTTGTGACGCTTTTGTCTGCGTTGGCAATAATCTACGATGTAATCAATAAGCAGGAACTTTGGTGTTTAATTGTCCTCAAATTTTTGCAACCCTTTATCTCGTCAGGATCTTGTGAGCTGGAAAATGTCCTTGGAAAAACGATTGCTTCCTGTAGCTTACAGAACGGTAATACCGTAATATGACTTAATAATTGATTTAAATTCATCTTTTTATCGTATAAACTTTGAACCTAAAATATCTCATATGACTTAATAATTGATTTAAATTCATCTTTTTATCGTATAAACTTTGAACCTAAAATATCAATGATCAGATCTTTCAACGACTTTCTGGTTTCATAGACATTGACAAGATCAATCAAGATGCTTGGCCTGCACTCATATCTGACTTATCAGCAAGAGAACATGGAATAGTAGGCCTTGCATTTGGTAAGTTTTCTTTGTACCGTTTGGTTGCTTTTCACATTAAGCTCTCTATTAACTTATTTTCACAGGTTACACAAGGCTTTTTCAGCCAGATAAGCCTGTGACGAAATCCCAAGCGGCTATTGCTCTTGCAACTGGTGAAGCTTCCGATATATTGCTCTTGCAGTGGCCATGGACATCAACATTCACAGGGCATCAAAAATATTTCCATAGCAAGCTATGTAGTTAGTGGTCTTGAAATTTGTTTTTTTAAGTCTAGCAAAAGCCACGTGGTAGTTTGTAAGGCATTAGATATTTGGGCTTAAATTTTCTTTTTCTTTTTCAATATTCATTGATTTAGAATTTAGAATTTTTTATTAATCAGTAAGTTTAAGTTTTGTACATATTTTCTTGATTTCAGGTTATTTTTATAATATCAACTACTCATTATGTTTTCACATTGTCTTCCTCAAAGAAAAGTGAAATTGACTCAAATAGCCATTTACCCAAAATTTACAATGGCTATTTGGGTCTGCAACTACGGATCTGGGTTGTGATTTTTTAAGGCAAATTGAATAGATTCGTTTTTTTTGTGTGTTTTTTAGCTAGCTTTGTAAGTTGTGGGCCTGGATATTGCGGATGTAGTGACATTTTGGTCAATTCCGGAAAGGAATGATTGGATACCAATTTAAGTGTGTACAATAGCAAATTGAGTCAGTATTGGGGCTGCAGATTCTAGAAGTGCAGCGGGACATAGCAGTGGAATGATCGATGGTGCTGTTCGTTTTATCAAATCGAAGGCGGTAGAAAAAAATTCATCAGAAGGATCTAGTAGTGCAAAAACTCAGTGGCTGCGTGGGTTAAGGTGGCTGTATCTGTTAAGCTTGCTGAATCGAATAAGGTGACTGCTCCTATAAAGCTGCTACTTTCATCCTTTCTGTTTGGCATCTTGGTCTGAATGCAGGTCGAAATAGCTGCTGGCTAAATTGCCGTAGCGGTGTACGGTTCGTTTGTGGCTGCTGCGGCAGTTTGTATCTTGCAAACTACCTCTCGGCTGCTTTTTGTTTCCATTGTGGATCTCATCTGTTTTGCTTTTGGTATGCTTCTGCTTGGGTGGTATTTTGTAGTGGGATCTATTTGTAACTGCTGTGTTCATGTTTGGTTGGTAATAAAAGTGTTAATTTGCAGTTAAAAAAAACAAACAATTCATTTATTTTTCATACAAATTTGAGTTTGAATTTAACTATTAATACAACTTTACAATTAAATTATGTATTGACTTCCATGAATTATTGTCACCGGAAAATATTATAAGGTGTTTTTGTCAAATATGACATTGTTGTGAAATCGACACGTTTGGGCAAGTTCAAAGTTCAATGAACCAATTTGCAAGCAAGACGGAATGCTGAAATAGATATGGTGAGATGAATCTATGCATGTGAAAGGACATATCCACGTGGCTCTTAGATGGTATTCCTTGTCTTGTGGTATATGACTAGGCTTCTCATTGTCCAACAAATGACGTTTGTAGAAGCATTAGATCAGTTGATGCCCGAATTCGACCATGAAACTGGGAAATTGGCTCAGAGGATTCTCATAAATTCTCGAAAGATTGACTATCAATACTGGTGTATTTGCGACCAAGGTTCTTACACTATTAGCCCTTTTTATGTTAGGTGGGGGACTAATATACATCATTATTCATGTGTGTTCAATTTTTCCTTTGAATTGACATATCACTCCAGCAAAGGATGGTAAACCTGTAAGAGTTGAGCTTATTGATGCATAGCTTAAAGTTATGTCGTGTCCCGCGATGGTGTCTTTTTGATTGTTTTGATTTCAAATTTACACTTTCAACCCCTATACTTATTTACTTACTTTACTTTATACCTTTACTTTCATAATTTTAATTTTACATTTAACACATATAATCATTTATTAACTAAAATACGTTAAAAAAATGTTTTAATTTTAACAAGTTGTACACCATTATAATCGTCTCTTCGATACGTTCAAAATGAGCCTAATATTGAATATTTTTGGATTTATTTATTTTATTATATATCATATATACTACATAAAAATATTTTTAATATATATTTAAAATTCATATATTCTTATAGTTAATTATTTAATTTATGGTACTCTTATAGTTAAAATAAGTTTTATTTATTTTATTATCGATAGTCCAAGTGTAAGTATTAAAAATTGGCGGAGGCTTTGTGATGGACAGACATCGATTCTTTTGTGCATACTCTGTAACTGCAAATACTTCAGCTCCAAACACACATGAATCATCATTCGCCAAATAACCATTTTCACAATTCTTAAATGAGTCCAGTGATACCAACTTGTCAAAACCCCATTTCATATTCTTCTCCTGAAAGCTTGTCCTATTGCCATTCATGATATCTATAAACACATACAAATAAAAATAATTTAAAACGATTTAATGAATTAGTTAATATATGATTATTATATTAATGCGATAGGAGTGTAAAACAAAATTGAAAAAAATAAGAGATGTACCATAAATTAAATAATTAACTATAAGAATATATGAATTGTAAATATTAAAAATATTTTTATGTAGTAAATATTAAATATAATAAAATAAATAAATCCAAAAATATCCAATATTGGGCTCATTTCGAACGTATTGAAGAGACGATTATAATTGTGTAACTTGTTAAAATTAAAACATATTTTTTAACGTATTTTAGTTAATAAACGATTATATGTGTTAAATGTAAAATTAAAATTATGAAAGTAAAATGTATAAAGTAAAGTAAGTAAATAAGTATAGGAGTTGAAAGTGTAAAATTGAAATCAAAACAATCAAAAAGACACAATCGCGGGAAACTCCCCTGCGATCGCGGGGTAAAAAGTTTCAAAAGTTGTCAAAAATGGTCCTTGGCCGCGATCGCAGACCCCTTTCACGGAAAAAAATGGGTATTTTGGCAAATTTAAGAGAGAAATGAGTATTTTGGTAAGTAAAACTCAAACTTTGAATATTTTAATTAATTTCCCATAAATAAAACATCATGTAAACACACAATTGCAAATCCAAGTCTTATTTAACTTATAATTTTTTTCTTATTAATTATAAAATCAAGTTGGGATAAAAAGGCATTTGGCACCATCAAATTTATCACTTCACTAGGCCAAAAGTCCATTTGAATAATTCAAATTTATGTATTCCTTCCATGTATTTAGGGGGTGTTTGGTTGGGGTGAACAACGAGACATAATGGATTGTATGTATTCTCTACTTCTTTCAATACTAATTTTATGGTTATATGTATTTTTAAATCATGAACCAAGAGACATCAATTAAGATTTTCTTTTATCAAAACATGTGTATGATCACAGAGGTTAGTATTTAATTGAATTCATTTTCAAGAATCGTTAACATGTCAAACACAAGAAATTATTTACAAACCACAAACAAGGAAGTTTAAATAAAGGGAAATTAATTAAAATACCAAAAGTTTGAAGTTGACTTACCAAAATACCCCAAAAAATAAAAAGTTTATCAAAATGCCCCAAATTTCCGCGGTGGAGTCCCGCGATCGCTGGCAGAGACTGTTGGGTCATCAAGATTTGAAGATGACCTCATGATCTCCTTTTATTCTTTGAAAAAAAATTTATACTTAGAGAAATTTTGGATGCATGGTTCTTTGTAATGGCTTGTACAAGATATCAAATGTTTGGTGAAGTCAAAGATCAACCAAAGTCAAGATTAAAGATTCTCTCATTGTGGAAGTGAAAGATCTTTTCTCAAACATACAAGTCATTGTTCACCGAAATTGTTCTCACAATTTCGGTGGTATCTCCACCGAAACTTCACTCTATTTCGGCCAAGTCTCAAAGAAGCTTTTCCCAAAGATGATGTCATATATCTCAAAGATGATGTCACATATCTCAAAGATGTGTCACATATCCCAAATGACATTTCGGTGGGACCTCAAAGAAGCTTCAAAGATGTTTTCTCCAAAGATGTGTCACATATCCCAAGTTTCCATCGGTGGTGCTTTTCTTGAAAGAAAATCTGAGAAGCAAAAGAAGACAAAAATGAGAGACATAATAAGACAAAATGAGAAGCAAATTCATTTTGTCTTGGAAGAAATCTTACAACCTTTCTTCGGTGGTGCATTTGTTGAAAGAGATTTTGAGAAGCAAAAGAAGACAAAAATGAGAGACATAATAAGACAAAATGAGAAAGAAATTTGTTTTGTGACAAAACAAATTTGTCAAGATTTCTACCGAAGATATTTGTTTAAATTCGGTGGACTTGTTTGTCAAATGCTTTCTTTGAAGAAATATTTCAAGTCTCAAGAAACTTTGTCTTGGAAGACACATCAAGAAAGATCAGCTATTATGGGAAAATATCCATTGCCAGATAAAAGTGACCATCTGTCATTTTATCTATATTCAGCTAAAGTCTTCCTCAGCATGGTTTCCATACCTTATTTCAAGGAAAAGGTGATAGTGACAGATCAACTTTTCAGAAGTCAACAAATATGGTGATGACAAGTGTCCCAAGCATTTAATGCTTGGTACACCCATTATCACTATATAAAGAAGAAGAAGACTTCTTGCAAAGGAGACTTTTGGGGTGATCTCTCTAAGTGCAGACGTTATACCTGGAATCCCTTGAATCTCTTGAAGACATCTATGTGTTCAAGATATTCTGTTCATCTCTCTCTTTAAACTTTACAGCTTTCTATCTTTGTGTTTTAGAAGTTATTTAGTTTTCAGTATTACTTTGTGAAGATTGTTAGAATAGATTTTATCTGTTCTTTTCCGCAACAGTCTTAAGTTTCTATGTGTAATTCTTGTTGAAAGATTTTCAATATAAAGAATTAAAATTGTGAAAATTTTGAGTATTGTATTCAACCCCCCCTTCTACAATACTTGTTATAGCCATCTGGGACTAACAGAGACCAATTGTGAAAATTTTTGCAAGATATATTTACACTTTCAGTCTCTGGCCCCCGCGATGGCCCGCTATGGGGACTGAAAGTGTAAATAATCTTGCAAAATTTTACACTTTCAGTCCCTGCCCGCTATAGAGGGCTCCCTTCGCGAAAAAAGGGCATTTTGGTAAGAAATTATTGTTTTAGGGTATTTTGATAACTCACTTTCAAACTTGGGATATTTTAATTAATTTCCCTTAAATAAATATATAATTAATTTGGCCCCTGCCATCCTGCCAATCCATCACAGCATCAACTTTATTTAATTATTTCAACCCATTCCATTAATTATTATCTAACCCCATGCTTTTACTTTTTCTGTTTTTCATTTTTGAGGAAGGCCAAAACTCTTGTAAACAAACCTACCTAAGGGTATCCACACATGTCTTGCAACAGTCCTTACAAGATGACATGGTATGCCATGTGTCTTGCAAGGCTTTACTAGACCACCCCATCTTGCTAAACTTACAAGGTCTTTTAACAAATTAAATATATTAAACAAACACATTTTTTAATTTAATTATTTTGTTTGTTTGTTTAAACTTTAATTATTATTAATATGTTTATTAAATTTAATTCATTTATTAGTTTATTTGAACATTAATTTTTTTAATATTTCTTACCCACGCTTTATTTAAAAAAAATGATATTTTTATGCAATGTTTTTTTATTTAAACTGCTAAATTATATTTACACAAAATTTAATAAAAGAAAACAAAAGTAAAATTGTAGTTATCTATATTTTATAATTAATTTATTAGTTATATTATAATTATCTATATTATTTATATTATAATTATTTATATTATTTATATTATTTATATTATAATTTATTAGTTTAGAAAGGAGTTTGGTCTTGCATGTGTGTGAAAAAGCTGATGTGTGTGGATGATCTAAGTATTACTCGACAGTGGGACCTTCAAATCCATAACATTTGAGTCCATTTTGAAGGTTTTGATGAGACAATTATAATAGTATAATTTGTAAAAAAAGAAACATGTTTGTTTAATGTATTTTAGTTTATATACGATTATGTATGTTAATATGATAAGGGTGTAGAATGAAAAGACAATGAATATAAAATAAATCAAATAACTAACTTTTAATGGTGTAAAGTGTACTTTAAAAATAAAAATAATTGTATTTTTATTTATTATGTTGAACGTGAATTGTTTTGAAACTTTTAAACTTGTACTGATATTTGTAACTCTTAAAAATTCAAGAATAACCGTAAAATAGAATTTTTCACGGAAGAGCGGGTGTGGAGTGGGAGTGAATGTGCTGAAGAGGGTTGTAAGGTATGCTTTCATCTTAAAATATCAAGAAAACCATTTTAGGATTCTAATAAAGTACTTTAGATATTTGGAGTAAATTTTTATATTTGTTTTATTTATTACTTATCCAGCCAATCTATAGTATCATTGATACAAATACAAGTGTAGCAAGATCTACATTTAACATGATTTGTTGATATATCAACACATGAGCACATACCAAAGTGATGGTAAAAACATACCAAAAACCAAATAAGTTTCTAACAGTAGCTTTAATGAAAGAAATATAACTACCTTTCACATAGTTAACTAATGAAAACATACATTTCATTACAACCAAAATCTGAAATGTATGTAGCAAAACAAACATAAAGCAAGGTAAGTACCATAGTCTAAAAAACTAACCATGGTTATTGTGGATATCAATCAAACGTGGGTATCGAATCAAAGACTTCCTTATCTCATCCACAATGGCACTCGGTTGGGCTTCTCTCAGCTTGAAAACATTCTCGATCACAGATAACTCTGTCGCTGTAGTGTCTGAACCACAAAAAGTCGTCCAATCATTCACCATAATTCCAGCAGCTATCACTTCACTACCACGATTCACTGTGCCTGCCACTAAAGGTACGTTAGTGGCACTTGAAGAAGGGTGGACAGCTCATTCAAGTCTTCGATAGAGGTATGAGGGTGAACCTGCAGAAAACCACCACTTGGGGGTCATTTACTTACAACTTCATGAGCTTAATGGTTTGGAAGGCTTACTCACTCGGCCATATAGGAGCGTTTCTTTGCAACTTACGGCTTGTTTGTTAGTAGCTTAATGACTTAATGGGACTCACAGCTTACTCGGTCAGTTATACATGACTGTTTGGTAGTGGCTTAATGATATAGAAATGGCTTATTCTGTAAGTCTTCTTCTTGTGGGGGTGGGGGAGCTTTATGCAGACAACCAAGTTTTTCCATACCTGCACCTCCAAATTTGAAAATACGCTCCTCTCATCTCTATGAAAAAAGCCTCTCAAACAAAGACTTTCCAATCTATACAAACAGATTAATCAACACGAGACAACTTTATCCATATAGTACTTGAAGGAAAATAAACCAAACGGCCGATTAAGCCAAAATGACTATATGGAATAAGCCTGGAGCCCTCACTTGTCCCCATGAGACATTATATAATAGGAGACCTCAAGTCACAAAAATACACCTGTAAAAATTTTCAGAGCCCCTAATTGCCACCAAGCAGTAAGCATTTGTTAGCTTCGAGAACACCCCAATTTCACATGAATTCTCAAACTGAAGTCCTACAAAAAAAACAGTTTTAAAAATGTGTAATTGTAACGTCCCAAAAATTACAATGAATTTAAAATTTTAAAAATAATGCATTTCGTTACAATCAAACCATAAGTTAACAAATCCCATTACAATAAAAATAAACGTCGTTAATTAAAACCGTCAAATGAAATTTAAGCAGCGGAAAAGTTATATAATTAAATCCCCATTTAAAAAGTTAAACTTAAACAGCCTTCGCCTTGCGCCCGTGTGTACCGTCATGCCCGACTGCTACTCGCACCTGAAATCATAAGATATTGGGAAGGGGTAAGCACGAAGTTTAGTGAATTCCATCACATGCGCAGATAGGAATTATATACACATCACCCCTATCCGCACATAAGCAACAACATCACAGTTACATAAAACGAGTAAACATCTACAAGTAATTATGTATCCAACACCTCGGTCCCACCGAGCCCTCGGTCCCACCGAGTTGTAATGTAACACACTCGTCACACCGAGTTCCCACAACGTTTCCTTCCACTTCCTCGGTCCCACCGAGCCCTCGGTCCCACCGAGTTGTAATGTAACACACTCGTCACACCGAGTTCCCACAACGTTTCTTTCCACTTCCTCGGTCCCACCGAGCCCTCGGTCCCACCGAGGTGTAATGTAAAACATTTATACTAAGCATTTAAACCAATCAAATATTACACACCACAAACAACTAGTTCACACCACAAAGACAGTAGTACATACAAACTACTATGACATGCATACAACCCCTAACTACACAGTGAGAGAACTCACCTTAAAGCAACGCGAGTATCCGCAACCGCAATCACAAGCCGGCCAACTTCACTCACCTTCTCCCACCTAATTACGTGTTAACAAATGTCAAAGTGACGTCCCAACCCAAAACCACGACTACTAAATTATAACATACACATTCCAGCTTTTACTCTAAAAACACAGGTCTGTTCGGGGCCTGTTTAACCCCTTATAAACTGATAAATCTAGAAATATTAATCCATAATCACAAAGTTCCATGTCTTAGGGTTCCAGGGACATATCGCACGCGCTCTAACGATTTTTCTACAATTTACTATGGATTTTACAAAACCGGTTAACTGCACAGCGAAAAACAGCACCTTTCATTACAAAACAGCGGTTTGACACTAGCTACGCTCCGAACTGGTTTTTCCGCAAAACATAAGAAACTTACTAGACTCATAAAGGGAACTTTTGGCACTGGTTTCATCCCAATCCGACATTCCTAGCAGAAGTTATACTCGATACAAAAACAGGGACAGAAACTGCCGTTTCACATAAAATGACAAATAATGCTTAGTAACCCATTAAGCCATAGCTTAACCCAAACAGACCCGAATGAACCTTTGAGGATGCAAACAAATAGGGTATTCTAAGTGCAAGTAAAAACAACCCCCAAACATACAATCAACAACCACAATGAGACCCCAAAATTTTAGCGTGGAAAACCCCTCAAAATCGAGAGTAAAAACCACGGGACTACTAGAGCCGCTTCAAATCCACTACCACCAATATTAGAGCAATACAAAGTCTTCTCTAGATTATACTAGAGGCATACAAAACCATCATACACTTGGAAATAAGCACATCAAGATGTATGGAACCAAAATAGAGCAAGAATGGAGAGAAATCACCACAAAGTTACTGCTGTGCAGAACCCCACGAAACCATGACCTCCGGACCTCAAAACCACGATCCCACCGTCCAGAATGTTGAAGAAGATGTCGGGAAGCTGTTTAGCAAAAATCATGACGATCCGACCGTTCAATCTCCGAGAAACAGAAGTTTTCTGCAGCTAGGTTTACAAATACGAAAAATGGAGCTCTCTCACTTTTTCTTGTTTCTCTCTACTCTCTCTTTTGTTGCTACTCTCTCTCGGCCGAACTCACAAGAGAAGGGGAGGGAGGGGCCGTAGGGTTTTTCCTTCTCCCTTTCTTTCCTCTTTTCTTCCTTGCCAAGCCACAAAACCAACCCCTCAAAATGAAACATGAAATCGATTTTGGGTTGTGCATGGGCCGAAATGTACATTGTTTTGGCCCTTTAACAATTTGATCCCTCAACTAATTCCATCTCGCACTCTAACCAACGATTTGACATAATTAACTATTAGGTCCAATTCGTCTAACCCCGTTAACGGAAACCACGTTAAATAAAACTTAAGAGAAAAGAATTAATAAAAAGAAAATACATATTGGGATACGGGCTTTACAACTCTCCCCCACTTGGATTAGACTTCGTCCTCGAAGTCTAGGCTAGCGAATAACTCGGAATAGTTCTTGCGCATCTTCGCTCCGGGTTCCCACGTCCACTCGAACCCCTTTGGTGCTGCCACTGGACTTTCCTCAACTAGAATCTAAATTTCTCACCCCGTCTAGAATTTCTCGAATACTTTTCTTACCACCAAAACTCCTTCAAGGACACTGAAATTATGACCGAAAGAACACTCCAACAACTGGATTCATTCCTAGCCAAACGACTTCGGTTGCCTCCCAACCTTAGATGTTCCATACATCCCGATTCAACTTTCAAGCTCTAACCATTCTAAAGGTACTCACCAATATACCCTACAGGATACTCGAATCCGATCATTCCTACCATTACTGCCAATTACTTCCACGAGTTCTATAGGCTCCCAAAATTTATTTCATACGGATCATCAAACCAGTAAACTTATAATCACCCACGAAGGTCATTCCACCATAACCATTCATCACAATTAAGCATCTCCGGGTTACTACTACCATCACCATAATTTCCTTAAAATCGGCTACAATTCTCCAATTACACTAAGGTGTTTGGCCTCAAGCCCAAAAGTCGACACCTAAATATACTATTTACCTCAAAAAGGTTACTGCGCATTTATGCTCTTAATTACAAAGGGCATCATTCCCTTAACCGATACTATTCGGCCTACAGTACCAACACGCGTGGAATACCCAACCTTCCACCGTCTACTTATCCTTCACACTCGCTCTACGAAGCCTTGTCACGCCGTATCAAGATACACCTTAACGTCTACCTCCCAGGTACGTCTCAAGGCCCGGCACATCGGAACTACCTCCCAGGTAAGTGCCCAAGACTATATCCTCCCAGTGCCTACTGGAAAGTCAAGGTCATAACACACGAATACCGGGGTCCCACCCCGAGATACCCAACCGACCATTACCAATGACTGACTAACGTGACCAAGGATCCATTGTAAACAGTCTACCAACAACATGCCTATACCGGAATGACTTACTTACCCAACATGTAAATACTCAACGTGCAATAAGTGCAAAACTGTGCAACAAAACAACCCAACAACAAGACTCCCCATCGAGCCATTAGAACCGTGCAATTGACCCCTGACTATCTCAAAGTCAAAACCGAGCAAAATGCTCCACGCTTGCTAGACCCATAGTCGGTCAAAACGCGTTTAAATAAAGTTTAAGCAAGCAATACTCTAAAATCAACATTAGTCCCAAACTCAACACGGGTTAAACAAAAGAGTTTTCCAAAAGGACTCACACCCTTAAAATTCTCAAAATGACACATAACACTTAAAAGCGCATTGCCCAAATGGTTTACAATATATTTTCAACGTCAAGATTTTTTTTTTTATTTTTTTTATTTTTTTTTTCATTTCAAAAAGACCGTAAGCAATAAAACTACTATTACCAGGTCGGTAGTTACGCAAAAATGGACATGCTTGTCCCACATATGAAAATCATGTTGAAAACTATTTCATTGCAGCTTAGTTTACTCACAGAACGTAAAGCGAAATAAATAATTTCTTTGAAAATGAACCGTCACGGTTCTAGCATGAATTGACTCATGACATGTATTTAAAGTAACCGCTCGACCTT
Organism: Saussurea involucrata; assembly: GCA_033807775.1. Classification (NCBI taxonomy): domain Eukaryota; kingdom Viridiplantae; phylum Streptophyta; class Magnoliopsida; order Asterales; family Asteraceae; genus Saussurea; species Saussurea involucrata. The sequence goes on along the minus strand of CM066325.1, from coordinate 42,987,594 downwards.
ACACCGGGTGCGACAAAAGTGTGCACATAATTTCAAAATCAGTTCCACGACATTTGACCCCAAAATTTCTCCTTTTCAACATTCAATGTCGTGGCACAGGGTTCACCAACAAATCTTGCGCGCGCCGGCTAGTCATACAAAACGATGAAACGGTTTACAAATATATTTTTGTTAAAACACAACTGTCTCGTGTAAGTTTCAAACTTAAAGATAAAAACCAATCCGTTTCCATCATTTGAAAATATCGACTAAAACCTCATTAAATCTCAAAAGGTGGGGTTCTTTAAATTGATTTCCAAGATTTCTCCAAATGGTCACATAAACAAATAAGATATGCACCTCGTGAAATTAAACCCACACGACTCAACATGCCGTAAAACAAAACTTATTTAACGAAATCACTCAAATAGCTTTATACAGACATCGTGGAATGTAACTTTCCGTCTCAACTCTAACATATGTGGAGGAGTTCCAATGTTAAAGTCACAAGCCGTAGTCACTTGCCCAACATTTTAAACACCATAAAACACGGATATCATCTTACCCGAAAGAACCGTTGGAAAAATAACGAAATGAGACAAATTCTAACAAAGTTTGCACTCCCGTGATAAAACGATTTCATACACTTTCCAAAACCATATTTCAAAATCTTGTGTGTGTGCTGAACATTTCCCAAAATTCCAAAACACCATCCATAAAATGATTTGAAACACGAGAATTTGTTAATGCAATCTATTTCAAAGTCAAACTTTGTGAATGACTTAGTCGGCATTCTACGCCTCGACTCCTACTCCTCCAAATCTCTCCGGTCCACTAACGTCATCCGGACATTTAAACCTCTTAGGCAAGTTAAGAAATTACGTCAAATAATCCCTACGATTTTTCCTCAAATCAAAGTCGGCTCTATAAGCCTATGATTCTAGCACAATCGTCCATCTTGGCCCGAAACAAACATCATCCTTATCGTCACTCCAAGTGATCAATACTAGAATCGTCCTTTTATTCCAACAACTACTAATTTTATAACCTTCGACACTACCCCAGCGATCATCCCATCAAAGCAAAACAAGTACACACCTGTACTAGTAGGTTTACTATAGTCGTTCCTCCTTGCGATGGATATTCCGGGTAGATATTACAACGAGTTATTAGCGCATAATAACTCACACTAACAACGCTCACGCTCAACTCCTTGGATTCCTCGTGACTTTCCCCGACTCGAGCATTGATCCTGTGTTTCCAATAGTAGGAGCTCTACTACTACCTTCCACACCTATCATCACTCGTTCCGAGTTCCATCCGATGGGTCCAACTAGTTTCTCGCCGATAACTACACACATATGCCCGCACCGGCATATGTACACACTCTTCCTAGCTCCCTAGGAATTCCACCCAACTCCACTACCCTTGCTATGACGAAATCCCCACTAGTCATGACAAGTCGCCTCGCGAATGCACAGTCGCACACAGTGTAAAACCAGATAGACATTCGAATATAAGATTCTATCCTACAACGGTTGGACTCAAACAAGAGTTGCGCAGTAGAACTAAATCCGACATTCTAAGGCTATTTGGTTCCTACCGCATACAACCTATAGTGCATTCACTTAACAACTTATCAAGGCTAGCATGAACTCCTATTAGCAAACAACAAACATGCAGTACAGTGTAATAAGCACCAAGCAATCTAGCACACATACTCCTATGTTCTAGAAAGCAATCTAGCATACATACTCATATGTAAACACTCTTCCCAGCTCACTAGGAATTTCATCTCATCCCACTTCCCTTGCTACAACGGAATCCATATTAGCCATAACGAGTTGCCTCGCGAATACCCAGTCGCATGCAACGTGAATCAAATAGACATTCGAATACAAAATTCTATCCTAGAACGGTTGGACTCAAACAAGAGCTGCACAATAGAACTAAATCAAATATTCTAAGGCTATATGATTCTTACTACATACAACCTATAGGGCCTTCACTTAACAACCTACTATGACTAGCATTGATTCTTACTAGCAAGCAATCATCATACAGTATAGTGTAAACCACATAAGCAGTCTAGCATGCATACCCTATGAGCTAGAAAGCGATAAATACACTAAGTATTGTACCTTCCCAAATAGCGTCGGCTGACTGTACACACTGCGCCCTCGATCACCGTTTCCCAAACGGGTTTTCCTTTTCCCTTTATTCTAAAAGATTTTAGTAAAAGAAATTGAAATTTCATAGCCGCAACTTGAGACCAAACACACCAAGATGTGTTTGATTCACTCAAGCTGTGCTCTGATACCAAGTTGTAACGTCCCAAAAATTACAATGAATTTAAAATTTTAAAAATAATGCATTTCGTTACAATCAAACCATAAGTTAACAAATCCCATTACAATAAAAATAAACGTCGTTAATTAAAACCGTCAAATGAAATTTAAGCAGCGGAAAAGTTATATAATTAAATCCCCATTTAAAAAGTTAAACTTAAACAGCCTTCGCCTTGCGCCTGTGTGTACCGTCATGCCCGACTGCTACTCGCACCTGAAATCATAAGATATTGGGAAGGGGTAAGCACGAAGCTTAGTGAATTCCATCACATGCGCAGATAGGAATTATATACACATCACCCCTATCCGCACATAAGCAACAACATCACAGTTACATAAAACGAGTAAACATCTACAAGTAATTATGTATCCAACACCTCGGTCCCACCGAGTTGTAATGTAACACACTCGTCACACCGAGTTCCCACAACGTTTCCTTCCACTTCCTCGGTCCCACCGAGCCCTCGGTCCCACCGAGTTGTAATGTAACACACTCGTCACACCGAGTTCCCACAACGTTTCTTTCCACTTCCTTGGTCCCACCGAGCCCTCGGTCCCACCGAGGTGTAATGTAAAACATTTATACTAAGCATTTAAACCAATCAAATATTACACACCACAAACAACTAGTTCACACCACAAAGACAGTAGTACATACAAACTACTATGACATGCATACAACCCCTAACTACACAGTGAGAGAACTCACCTTAAAGCAACGCGAGTATCCGCAACCGCAATCACAAGCCGGCCAACTTCACTCACCTTCTCCCACCTAATTACGTGTTAACAAATGTCAAAGTGACGTCCCAACCCAAAACCACGACTACTAAATTATAACATACACATTCCAGCTTTTACTCTAAAAACACAGGTCTGTTCGGGGCCTGTTTAACCCCTTATAAACTGATAAATCTAGAAATATTAATCCATAATCACAAAGTTCCATGTCTTAGGGTTCCAGGGACATATCGCACGCGCTCTAACGATTTTTCTACAATTTACTATGGATTTTACAAAACCGGTTAACTGCACAGCGAAAAACAGCACCTTTCATTACAAAACAGCGGTTTGACACTAGCTACGGTCCGAACTGGTTTTTCCGCAAAACATAAGAAACTTACTAGACTCATAAAGGGAACTTTTGGCACTGGTTTAATCCCAATCCGACATTTCTAGCAGAAGTTATACTCGATACAAAAACAGGGACAGAAACTGCCGTTTCACATAAAATGACAAATAATGCTTAGTAACCCATTAAGCCATAGCTTAACCCAAACAGACCCGAATGAACCTTTGAGGATGCAAACAAATAGGGTATTCTAAGTGCAAGTAAAAACAACCCCCAAACATACAATCAACAACCACAATGAGACCCCAAAATTTTAGCGTGGAAAACCCCTCAAAATCGAGAGTAAAAACCACGGGACTACTAGAGCCGCTTCAAATCCACTACCACCAATATTAGAGCAATACAAAGTCTTCTCTAGATTATACTAGAGGCATACAAAACCATCATACACTTGGAAATAAGCACATCAAGATGTATGGAACCAAAATAGAGCAAGAATGGAGAGAAATCACCACAAAGTTACTGCTGTGCAGAACCCCATGAAACCATGACCTCCGGACCTCAAAACCACGATCCCACCGTCCAGAATGTTGAAGAAGATGTCGTGAAGCTGTTTAGCAAAAATCACGACGATCCGACCGTTCAATCTCTGAGAAACAGAAGTTTTCTGCAGCTAGGTTTACAAATACGAAAAATGGAGCTCTCTCACTTTTTCTTGTTTCTCTCTACTCTCTCTTTTGTTGCTACTCTCTCTCGGCCGAACTCACAAGAGAAGGGGAGGGAGGGGCCGTAGGGTTTTTCCTTCTCCCTTTCTTTCCTCTTTTCTTCCTTGCCAAGCCACAAAACCAACCCCTCAAAATGAAACATGAAATCGATTTTGGGTTGTGCATGGGCCGAAATGTACATTGTTTTGGCCCTTTAACAATTTGATCCCTCAACTAATTCCATCTCGCACTCTAACCAACGATTTGACATAATTAACTATTAGGTCCAATTCGTCTAACCCCGTTAACGGAAACCACGTTAAATAAAACTTAAGAGAAAAGAATTAATAAAAAGAAAATACATATTGGGATACGGGCTTTACAGTAATCATTATACTTTTTAATCAACTAAATGAAAATTTTACCCATAACAATAGGAGTCATGAATTTCTAAACCAGATCATAACTAATTTCACATGTAACTTGATTGACATAATGGAAAATGAGAATGAAGAACATAAAAGTTCACTTACTTGTGGCCATCGTGGAGAAAAGCAGCAGACATATATTCTTATAGAGAGAAAAGGTATCTGCCAAATACAAATATAAATTTGGAATCTAAAGCTCCATCACCACAACATCGGACGCAGTCCCCACTTGGTGTTTGTTTATATATATATACACACACACACACACACACACACACACATATATATATATATATATATATATATATATATATGTTGTGAGAGAGTGAGATACCAAGAAGTCAAGGAGGAACAACACATCTTGCTAGCAATTGAAACGCAACCGAACACAAATAACTTCAAATTGAAAATAAATACACACATTAATGAATGGTGATCCATTCAAATATTATCGAAATTGAATTAAATGTGACTATTATCGGTGTGTTGATGTTTCTAGATTGGTTCAATTGAGAAAGCAGAAAGAGAGGCGCAAACCATGTGGAGCGTTTGATTGAGCAGAGAGGCCTGCAATTAGGGTAAGGGAGAAGGAAGGTGAAACGTCATTTCCCCCTTCTCGGTAGAGCTCTAAATGGACATTAGCAACAAAGTAACACCGTTTTTTTTCAAGTGGGGAGGCGGAGCAGAAAGAAAACCATATTTTCTTTGATTCTTATTCTTCAAAGTGTTATAGGGAGAGGGGAGAGTGGTTTTAGTATAGTATTTATAGGGAGGAATTGGGAGGAGTCGGGAGGTTGGGAAATAATCCGAGAAAGAGGAGTGTGAGGAATCGTTGAGAGAAATCAGCGATGGTGGGGTTGTGATGTAATACAGAAATGAGAAATCAGGGAGGGATAAGTCGTGGGAGAGGGGTTTGTGAGATCGTGGAGAGGAGTGGAAGGGAGAGGTCGTGGAGGAGCAGTAAGAGTTGAAAAACCGTATGTTGAAAAACTGAATGTTGACAAATAACTACTATATTCTTTTAATATAGTAGTATAGATGAATGAGTTAGAATAAAAAGAACCTCTGTTTTAATATTTTGAGTGATGGCTCATAGATCACTTGGGGACTTCTTACTCCAACTGTTCCAAGAGTGTCCGCTAGTTGAACCGCGTCCAGTAGACTCCCTGTTCCGCTCATCCCCTTCGTCAGCTCTTTGATCGGGATACTATTACCTAGGTTCCTAACCTTGGAATGGATGGCGGAGCGTAGGTGGCAAGCAGTTATATGTATATGGTGCTTTACTCGTAGACGCTTCTCCAGCTCTCGCAAGAATTGTATGGGAGTCGTCCTCGGAGGGACTTCCCGAATGACCGTACCGAGGAATTCTATCGTACTCCGTGCAGCTATTGTTGTTGATCCTGCAGAGCCTACCCAAAGGTTCAGGCCGGATTGTAGGAAGTGGGCGATAAGTTTTTTTATTTCTATGAGAAGCTCTACAGCACCCACGATTCCCAGTAGTAAGTCGTTGGCATATCGCGCGTAACAAATCCTTATTAAGTAATGGCTTTTTAAGGGGGGCAGCTTACGGGCCAGGCCTCTCTGTGACCTGATAACTAGTATCGCCTCCCCGCCCAGCTCTATCAGCAGGCCCTTTCCTTTGCAATACTTTTTAAAGTATCTCATGGCCCAATTATTATTACAGCGTTCTCTACCATAGAATTCGGCCTTCGGGGTCAACCCGACGGCTTCTATTAGGAAGGCGGCGCAAAGGAGGCTCGACGGCTTGTTAAGGAAGGCGGCAAGGGCCGACGAAGGGGGGAAAATGAAAGACCTTTTCTGATCCCCCCTGAGCCCGGGGGTGCTTGTGGGAGGGGTGTGCCACGACGAAACAAGGGAATGAAAGGCCGCTTTGCGTTGGATGCTCTTTACCTTCCCCGCAATGATGGCTCTGTTGTCTTGGGGGGTTGAAGCTTGCTTCTTCTCCAGAGTCTTCTTGGTCATCAATACGACCTGTCCTTAATAGAACCGATCTTATTCTCTGAACAATCGGAATTTCATACTTCTGTTGGATCCTCCCTATCTCCTGATCGAGCTTGTGTAGGTAGATGTTGTCTGGTTGGGCCGATAGTAATACATTGTGTGAGACGGAGTAAGGGCCCTTCTCCGCCCCTACGAGTCGTCCGACAGAAAAGACTTTCTGAATGGGGTAAAAGACCTTGGGGTCGCCGATCTCTTCCTTAAAGATAGGGATGAGTCGATGTCGGTCGATGGTGTGAAAACACTTCCTGCTGTCGAATTCCAAAAACCAGCGAGAGGTTCCCCACTCTTCTTTGATCCGTCTTAGGGCCGAGTGGCAGCCTCGACCCGAGCGGAAGTGCAATGTGTCTGGAAACTCGGGATCGTAAATGGATTCGAGTACCATTCTGATCGCCTCTTTCATGATCCTTTCTATAGGTAGAACTACTGTGAGCGGTCTAAACTTCGACCCTTATTTCTTTCTTCATATTATATTGTAAAGGGGAGCAAAGCCCGTTTTTTTCTCCCTATATTGATAGATCAAGGGCCCTCCTGCCGTTGTTTCAGTGAGTCATAAGGCTTCCCCTCAGCTCAGTCTTTTTGGTTCTTGAGAATGGTCGCCACCTCTCCTAGGACCGGAATGATTATCCCTGCCCGATGGGTCTACATCCATCCCTGAATGTCGTCGGGTACTGTTAAATTCCCCACCATTCTTGTAACTGTCACCTGTAATCCGCGCAGGTGTGTCCGCACCCCCCCTGAGTGGACGAGAAAGAAAGGATTTCTCGGAGCAACCCCCCAGGTTCCAGACCCAGGAGTCAACTTTCCCGTATGAGCATTCGGTACATGTATCAGTCCGTGGAAGAGTGAAAGGGTCATCACTACTGAGGATCTCCCCCCTAATCTTAGATAGGTCGTCTGGGGGTTCGCCGTGGTTCATTGTTGTGCTTACACACTAGGCTACCCTTTTCCGAAAGCTCCGCGGGACCACCTACCACTAGTCTTCGGCCGGAGGGGTTTATTGCACAAAAACGCCGGGATGCAGGCTCCCAGAGGGAAGCCCAATGAATGTCAGATGCAAAGCCCCGCACCTCATTAAGATCATATTGGCATACTCTCCCAAAAAAGAAAGAGCAGACCCCATTGAAGACGAGAGTGAGGTACAACAAGGCCATTTCTGTCCACCGCCCTTCTCACGGAGCCGTACATGGACGTTACCGCTCATACAGCTCCCAGTCAGCAAGCAGTTAGCCTTCCTCTACAAGGAATGGAAGTGTGGGTGAATCGACATCAAATAGAGGAATTCGCTTTTTCTTTTCAGCAATAACATGATAAGAGCATCCCTTTCACAAAAACCTACAGACCCCCCTATCCTGCCACTTCAGCACCTTGTGATCTTCTCAAAGATCATTACGAGCCCTCTCCTAGAATCTTTTTTTATTTCGAAAAAAATTTCATGGTGGATCAGGACGAGAATGAATCCGGTAATCCAGGACATACTCATCCTGGAGCTTATGCTCTCCTCTGGGGAGGGGTTTTTTATAGAGAGAGGTAAGTCGAGGGTAGCCTCCTGCTTGACCGATTTCTCGGAGTCGGAGGAAGATTTCTCATCCGATCATCCTGAACACGAGGGAGCTGCTCTCGATGTGAGATCAGCAGCAAAAGAAAGAAGAAAAGGGCGTTAACTTTAGAATAATTACTATAATTGATGTGATTGCTTATAAGTTGGACTTTAATTGCATGATGCAAATGGCCCACCAATTTGGTGAATTTACAAGAAAAGTTCAAAAAAACCGAACGAGCCATCTATTTTGAATAAGTAAGCCCCGAAGCTAGTTTTTTAATGAAAAACTATTAAATTTTCTCATTTTATTATGTCTCTTAACATTTTTTTGGATAAATAAACAATCGAACTTTTAAAGTTGGTTAATTACCTATGTCCTTTTAACCAAAAAAAAGTTACATGAGGGTAGACGCCACCCTCTAAGGTGCCCCACCGCACCAATTCCACAGTTATCATGGAGGAGGTAACTCAGCGCATGCATCCCATTAGCAGAGGAGTGTTGCCCAAGCTTGAACCTGAGACCTTACACATATGGATTACACCCACACACTCTACCGACTAGTAATGTTTTAAGTAAAAAGCCTAAATCAGTTTTACTGTTCTCAAACCCTATGTCATTCAAATTCTTTGCACACAACAACATTGCTCCCCCTCGTTACTCCTCGTCAACCCATCGTTGTCCGTTCTCTACACCGTTTATCGTCGTCGTTGCCCTTGATATCGATCTCTCTCTTTTTATTTGTTTTTTCGATTCTCTTTCTTTTTGGTATGTTTTTGCGATTCTCCTTCTTTTACAACAATTTAATGGAGCATGTATAGACATATAAAAAAGATGGAAAATCGAAAAACAAACAAAAACAATCAAAAAGAGGGAGATTGATGCCAGGGCCATCGGTGGTGATGAGTATCGATAGAGAGCGGACAATGATGAGGCGACGAGTAGAGTGAATGACGTAGGGTTTGCTAACGCTAAAACTGATTTATGTTGTTTTTTAATTAAAAACTTTCTAGCCTGTTTTAGGTATCTTTTTTTGGGTTAAAAACATGTAGATAACCAATTTTTAGAAGTTCGATAGTATATTTATTCAAAAAAAGGTTAAAGGACTTAACTATTCAAAATAAGAAAGTTTAATGGTTTTTTAACTTGAAAAAAAACTTTAGAGACTTAATCATAAACTGGAATGTTCGTTTTTTATTTTGGATTTTCACATAATTTATTAGTTAGTAGGTCGCTCTTCAACTAAATCACCGATCATAATCTAATGGTGTTTGATTAGAGGTATTAAACAGTACTTAATGAGATTGGAAATAAATAAATAAAAACTGTTTGATTTTATAAAATATAATTGATCGATTCTTCCATAAGCGCAAATTTCATTCCATGTTAAACTAGGAAGATTGGACATTCTGTTACATTTGTTGGGGACAAAACAGAAGTCTCGAATGTAGGGAAAGCCGTAGGTGACAACGAGCAACCAAGGTGTTCTCATAGGATTACAATAGCACCAACGTGGCACGATGATTACGTCGTTGGATAAAAGTGCTTTAATCATTTGAAGTTCTTACCATCGTGGGTATTAGAGGATAGGTAGGTGTTTACTTATTTAAATTGTTGCCATCAATAGGTAGGAGATAAGTATTAAGTGCTATTTGTTAGGATTTAGAGTTATTATAGGAAAGTAGTTGTGAGTCCATGATCTTCAACAAATCAAGATCTAGTAACAAGATGAGGTAGAAGAGGACTATTTATTTACTAGAAATGTAAACCTAATCTAGAGAGAACAATGTGAGATTAGAGAGCTACATTTTGTATTATGAACCTATGATTACAATATTACATGAAATGACCTATTTATAGTCCTCCCCCCTTGTTACAACACTTAAGCCCAAGCCCGTTTACATATCCAAGCCCATTAGGCCCAAATCCATTACTTTACAAAACTTTCTAATATTTAGGACAACTTAAATGTCCTAACATTCTCCCCCTAAAGTTTTGGAAAGTAAAATCATCTTGAAGTCTTAACTCCTCTCCCCCTTGATTTTCTTGAAAAACTTTAGTGGATCACTCTTGATCTCAATTCGGAATACATAAGATCGTAATTCTGAATGCACTTAGTCAGAACATTGAATTCTGAATGCACTTAGTCAGAATTTTAAAATCAAGGACTTAGAACTTTGAATGCACTTAGTCAGAACATAGAATTCTGAATGCATTTAGTCAGAGTTCTGAATCAACTCTAAAAATTATTCAGATCAGTCATGATCAACTATAGCGGTGCATTTCTTTCAATATAGGCTCAGCTCCCCCTTGAAAGTTGCTCTTACTCATTATTTTCAACCTTGAAAAATCGGATCCAATGTACTCCATAACCCCGACTAATTGCACGAAAATCATCTTCAAAGTGTATGCATTTAGTGTAAAACAGAGAATCCGCCGTTGGACCACGAGTTGAGTAAGAATTCGGCTTAAGAGCTTGGTTCGAATTTGCTCGAAGGAGGAACGGTAAAAACACGCGCTACTCGGTAGGGATTTCGAGGAATCGAACACAAATCGATGTCGTGGAGATGGATGTGTGACAAACGAAATATAGGAGTGATGCCACACGAGTTCCGTTAGCAAAAACCAGGAATTTTGACGAATTTAACGGAATCTGGACCAAAATTGTTAGAAAAACTAACTGGTCTCTAACTGATCAGTTAGATTACTATTCATCATCTTCCAAAATCAACTTTCACGTACTGTTGAATACATCTCCACTTTTTCCTTTGAGAATCCACTTTCAAATCAAGTCCATCTTGTTCCATTATGGCCACAAACAAAAAAAATTTGATTTCCAATTAGCATGAATAAGCAATCGTGAAATTCAGTCACTTACCATCACCAAAACACATGTCATGTACTGTTGATTTCACTTGCAATTTATTTTCATTTTCCACGAACAAACTTGCTTTGAATCACCTTCTTAGCCTCCATTGATCATCAAACAATGTAACTCAACACAAAAATCGATCCCATGCAATTTGAATGTTCAAGAACGCAACTCCGGCGATGATGAGAGTTTCCGGCGAGAAAGTTTCCAGAATCCGGCGACTTTCAGTTTTCCGGCGTGGCTTCCAACAATTCTGAAAAAAGTGAATTCTTGCTGGATTTTTACATTGAATGATTGTAAAGTGACAACAATAATACGACGAACAGATCTGAGATGGATTGACAACAAACTCCGGCGAAAAATCATAGATTCCGGTCACTCCCGTTTTTCCGGCAACATTCCGGTGAGATGTGATTTTCTGATCTGTTAGCATCCAACAGCTCTAAAATTCTGAATTCTTGCTGGATTTTCATGCTAATTGATTGCAAAAAGGTTGAAATAACACGACGAAGATATTTGAGGTAGAATTAAATTCAACTCCGATGTGTTTCAAACATTTCCGGTCAGATCTGCGATTTTCCGGCAACAACATGCAGATCTCATATACTTCATGTTCTTTGAAAATTTTCGATTCAAACAGATGTAGAATGCTCGAAATCATGAGATAAACAGATCTGTGGAAGAGTTCTTGATCAAAACATCCATGAACTTAAGATCGATTGAAAAACATCGTTAAGATCCATACCGAAAAAAATCGAATTCTATGAATCGTTGATGAAATTCAGATCTGAGCGTTTTATTTCACTTTAAATCCACATGCAAACAGATCTTGTGAAGCTCAAATCAATTCATCCATGTAAAAACTTTCAGATCTTGAGAATTCTCGCGAAGAACACCGAAAAACTCTTGAAATTTTCGAAAATCGTCAAAACTTGTCGAAATTCGATTCTAAAAATTGGAGATGATCTGGAATCGAATAACGAGCAAATCTTCAAGAGCATAAGAGATTTGAACAAACTTACATGTAGATCGGGCTAATTTACTTGAAATGTCGAGATCCGATGATCGTATCGAGAAAAATTCATCGATTTGGCTCTGATACCAATTTTGAGTCCATGATCTTCAACAAATCAAGATCTAGTAACAAGATGAGGTAGAAGAGGACTATTTATTTACTAGAAATGTAAACCTAATCTAGAGAGAACAATGTGAGATTAGAGAGCTACATTTTGTATTATGAACTTATGATTACAATATTACATGAAATGACCTATTTATAGTCCTCCCCCCTTGTTACAACACTTAAGCCCAAGCCCATTTACATATCCAAGTCCATTAGGCCCAAATCCATTACTTTACAAAACTTTCTAATATTTAGGACAACTTAAATGTCCTAACAGTAGTAGTCGTATTATTTAAGGTTTTTTAATGGTATTGTTATCAAGGTTTTTTTTCAATAAACTATCTTCTTTGTCCTTTAAGGTGCTCCACCATTTCTGGAGTTTGCACTCACTCGAAGAGTGTTGGTGAAATACTCGAAAGATCGTATCAACTGGTGTCGGCATTGAGAGTGAACTGAGTATAATCTTCATGGCAGGAGACACAGAGCTTTGATTACATATGAAGGAAAAAATCGACGCCTTGACCCATAAAATCGACGTTCTGGCCTTGGAATTACAAGCAGCAAAATTACAAGACCAACTAAGGGGCAATCAGGCAGAAGCAATTATGCGCTCCATGCGGTTGGATGTACCGCATTTCGATGGAACAGATCCCGAAAGATCGATATTTTCAAGGGAATAGTATTTTGACCGAGATAGGACACCAACAGACAAATGGCTCTGCATTATTGGATTTAACATGAATGGCGATACAGCAGAATGGTTCCGATGGATGCGTAGAAATAATCTAATTACTACCTGGGAAAACTTCCTTGAGGATGTTCGCAATGAATTTGGACCATCCAAGTTTGAAGACCCACAAGGAGCTCTTTCTAAGTTACTACAACAGGGTGCCGTAGCAAAGTATCAAGCAGATTTTGAGAGGATGATGAATCGAGTAACCGGCCTAAGCGAATCCCTATTGATTTCATTTTATATCTCGGGCCTGAAACCAACACTACAACTACAGTTACTAGTTTCCAAACCAGTAATGTTGGGAGAAGCAAGCCCGTAGTTCTGAAGCCAGGTTTGAAGATAGTAGGGTGAATACACAACTCCTTAGTCATATTCAGTCGGCACCAGGGAACAACTTCAATAGGGCACCCCCATTCACTGCGACAGGAAATAACCCAACTTTGAGTCGAACTACCATTGCAAAAACAAACCTAACGCAGGCCCCTTTGTTGGCTACACCCAACACCAGTACAAAACCTATTCACGCACTACCGATCAAATGGATTTCCTCGGCTGAAAGACAAGAAAGAATGAACGAAGGATTATGTTTTAATTGCGACCAGAAATACGAGAGCGCATAAGTGTTCCAGAATGTTCTTGTTGGTCCTGGAAGTTCTTGTCGAACGGGTTTGAATACAAACAAATTAAATTTGTTTTTTTTAACTTTAGTTTATTTCAAAAACAAAATTACAGATATATTGCGGAAACTAGGAGGCGAGACCTTGATCCTAAAATTTTTAAGGATGACAAATTTACACATACTGAAAGGGAAAATAAGAAGGTTTCTCTTTCAGATCTGAGAGATAAAGATATCTTTCAGATATTGACGACAAATTTATTTTGAAGCTTTTCACTCAGAAGTTCTTTTCAAAATCGTTCATTTGCAATTTAACACAATACAGTCGTTTTATAGCCTTCATTGTATTAAATGTTTCCCTTCAACTGTAACATGTGTCTCCGTCGGATTTGTTGATCCATGCATGCTTGTACTTTTCACTTCAGTCTTTTGTGTTGATGTAGACAAGTGTTAACCCTTTACATCCTTTTGTGTGCAGAGGGAATAGTAAAGTGTGACAAGTAATTAAATAATACTTTGGAACATACTTAATACTGTCACACTTTGCATGTTCCTATACTTTGCTAGTAGTAGTATTTTTCAGACTACATACTGACTACATCTTGTATTGATCTTTTTTGGCTAGACGACAAACCAATCTATTTTGGTGATAATCTTACCGCTCTTCAACTAATATTCGATTTTGCTGAAGGCTTTTTACTTTTGGAACAATACAGATAGTAACCAGACTTTTACAAGCAAAACTTTTATTGTTTATTCTGAAGTTATTCTATACAACAGTTACTAGTTATAGACATTTATGAAGAATAGTTTTGTTGGATATTTAATGCATGGAATAATTCAAAGGAGTATGAGAATCCGATAAGGCTAACAATCCGATAAATGCTTAGAAGCTTTCATTGGATTGTGATCATGCATTCAGTCCGATGGTTGTTGAGTTTGTTTTCTTTTTAAGAAAACATCGGATTTAAACCTTATCGAGTGTCTAATCCGATGGTTGAAGCATACATCAGATTAGACCTATTTTTGTTGACAAAGAAGAAAACTTATTTCTAAGTGTTTGAACTTCATGTGTGTATATGTATTATGTACAAAATTCGATGGTTGAGACTTCTTAGTTCTTACTACTAACGACCTCAGATGAGAACGATGTTGACAACCAAGAAACCGATCAAATGGCAGGCACCGAGAAACCACTAGAAAGTGGAGATGTTTCGATCTTGAACTCATTTGTTAGCCATGGGAGTCCACGCTCGTTATAATTATACGGTACAATTGGAAATAACGAGGTGCATGTACTCATAGATAGCGGCAACACCCATAACTTCATGCAACCAAGTGTGGTGGAAAAGTTGCATCTCCCAGTACATACAACCAAAGCCCTTAAGGTTTACAGCGGAAGTGGAGATACTATCCTATGCGAAAACGTGTGCTCGAAGGTTACGATCACTATGCAGGGGCTGAAATTCAACATGGACCTTTCTGTATTACCAATAATGGGAGCTGAAGTTATTTTGGGGATACAGTGGCTACAAAAGCTAGGAAAGGTGACCCATGATTATTCAAAATAATCCATGGAATTTGAGATGGAGGGGATGAAACAACTATTACAGGGAGATGAGACTTTTCAGATGAAAAGGATGAGTTTCAACCACATGCAAGACTTGATGGGCAACGACGAAATATATGGATTATACGAAGTACATTCGATCAAGACAGAGGAAAACAAATCGACCAAAGTGACATGCGGAAATCATCAAACATGCACCCGGACATTAGTGCGTTGCTTGATAATTACCAATGGTTGTTTCAAACCCCCACTACATTACCACCACACTGTATTATCGATCACAAAATTCATCTACTACTAAACACTAATCCAATCAATGTACTCCCTTACCGTTATCCCCACCATTAAAAGGGTGAGATGGAAAAGTTGGTTGCAGAGATGTTAGAACAAGGCCTCATAAGAACGAGTCAAAGCCCATTTTTTCCCCGTTTCTCTTAGTGAAAAAGAAATACGACACTGTTAATGCCAAATATCATCCAGAAGGATAACTTAAGGTTGATTGTGAAGCTTAACAACAAAAGAAGAGGAATCTTTCGACAAACCGTACGACAAAGATAGAAAATCGTAAATAAGACAGAGATTTTGGTGACGCGGGAAAAACCTCAACAAGGAAAAAACCCGCGGACAACTTTGGGGGTCGTCGCTGCACTATGATCGCCAAACAGGGGCAATGTCCTTATGTTTCAAAGGTATTTCATACACTGTAAGAGCTTTTCAAGAAAAAATTTTATATATTTTTTTTGTGTATTTTCATACACTGTCTGCTTGATCTTCTGAACGATCAATTTCTAGCAATATTCAAAATGGTTTTACAACAAGTTATTGTTAAAAGCAGTGGTGAAGATTTGAAGCAAACTCTGAAAAAGGAGATTCCTCCAATTGCAAAAGTTTTTGTTAAACCAAATGTAAAGTTGCAACAAGTCATTATAACAGAAACATCTGTTAATTCACATGTATCTGTTAAACCAAATAATGAAGTGTTGCAACAAGTCATAATAACAAAAACACCTCCAAAGCCACTTGAAAAAGCTAAGGCAAATAATGGAATTTTGCAACAAGTTATTTTATCAGAAACATCTCCTATATCAGAAACTCCTGTTAAAGATAATGCTTCAAATTCTTCAACTCCTATTTTAAATAAAGCATTGGAAGAAGAAAATGTTGATCTGAAAAGACAAATTTTAGACATTTCTTCTTCAAATGCTAAACTTACTAAAAGAATAACTGATCTTGAAGTTTATATTGCAGGTCTTGAAACAAAGAAAGACAAAGACAACTCAAGTCTGCACGATCAAATCGAGAAACTTCAAGAGAAAGTAACAACTCTTAAAAAGGAAAATGCTGATCTGAAGAGCATTGAAGACAGGAGAGAGAAGATTCTTAAAGAAAAGGAAATAATTGAACTTAATTGTATAAAACTTTCAAAACAAGTTTCTGACTTTGAGAAAGTTTTATTGTTAGAAAAAGACAAGCTCGAAAAAGAAAGAGCTAAATTTGAAACTGAACGCAAATCTTTTGAGATCAAAAGTTCTGAACTTTCCGTGAAAATCTCTGAATTAGAAAATCTTTTGGAAAAGGAAAGAAAAGATTTCACGGAAAAGAAAAATCTCTTTGAAAAGGAAAGTAAAACCCTTAAAAAGAAAAATATGGAAATTTTCAAAGAGATTACTGATAAAAGAAGGTTTTTGGAAAAAGATTTTGAATCAGAACGTGTATATTTTGAAGATGTGATTCTTAATCTTACCAAAAGATTATCTGGTTTATCAGCTGATATTATGAAGGATCAGTTGATCAAATCTGATCTCCAAAAGAAATTTGATCTAATTTCTAAAGAGAAAAATGTTTTAATAAACAAAGTCAAAGAACTTGAAGACGTCATTTTTAAATTTGATGTCTCAAAGCAGACTGGTCATAATTCTATCTTTCAGACTCCATTTGTTGATTCAAATGATTCTGAATGCTCTTTTAAAACTGCTTCAAGTTCAAGTTTTAAAAACATTTCTTCTAAACAATTTAATAGATCAACAGATTTCTCAAAAGGTCGGATTCGTTCAACAAATCTCTTCTATAATCCTCTGTTTGATAAATCAGATAACAAAACAAAAGTGCCTAAAATTAATACTTCCAAATCTGAAGAAGTTCCAGTCTTCAAGAGGGTGAAGATGGAATGGAGAATCAAAGGCACAACAGTTCCAAAGAAAGAAGTGCCAAAATCATCTGTATCCACATCAAATGCAAAGAAGAACAATGCGCCAAAAGGTAAATCTAATGCTATACCTAATCCTATTCATTCTGTAAATCATCTGATTAGGTTGGCACATAAGAAAATATGTTGTTCTTACTGTGGATCAAATGATTTTGTGCATAAAGATTATACTTCTTATTGGTATGGTTCTTACAGTATTCCTTGTAAGAAATCAAAACCTAACCCACTAGGACCCAAGTGCCATTGGGTACCAAAATCTGCTTAATCTGTTTTGTAGGTTCTTCATGTGTTGTACTGAATTGTAGATACATACCACACACATGACTGAAAACAGAAGAGAAGCGGCGTATTTCTATGAAGAATATTTGTACCATTAAGGGGGAGACAAATCATGAATGGTTTCTGAATACATCAATTCAGGACCCGTGCTTAAATGTAAATGGCTTTTGAACATATCAGTTCAAAACCCGTGCTACAAAGAAATATGGCTTTTGAACATATCAGTTCAAAACCCGTGCTACAAAGAAATATGGCTTTTGAACATATCAGTTCAAAACCCGTGCTTCAACGACAATGGCTTCTGGACAAATCAGTTCAGGACCCGTACTTCAACGACTAAGACTTCTAAACAAATCAGTTTAGAACTCACACTTCTCTGGTAATATCCTTAACTGCTATATATTTTTGTTTCAAGGAACGTGGCAAAAGGTAACATTGGATTATATTTGTTTCTACTGATTTGAAAACTTGAATCTTTACAAATTTAATTCAATGAGATGCAATTTTCAATTTTCATTCAATGAATTAAATGCGTGCTAAAAGATGTTTTTTTTTTCAAGAATCTTTGTATTATCTGAGTTAGATTTGCTTCAACTTTCACCTCTGAAATAAATCGAAAGGTAAGCAAAACATGAATGAAATTATGCTGAATGCTCAAAGATATGTGAATCTGGACTTATATAGAATATAATGCTCAAAAAGCCTATTTATCAGAATGATGAATGGAAACGAAAATATGGGGGAAGCACTATGATTAAGAACCAAGTGATTGAGATATCATTCATATTTTGTGATGGAAATTCGAACTTATATAGAATATCATTTAGTTTGAAAGTTTGTGCCTGTGGCCTTTCTGGTTTGGGAGAGTAAGTCCTAAGGGGTGCTCGACACCTAGTCCCTAAGATCAACTGGTCTGGGATCGGCTGACCCAAATCCTGCAATAGAACCAGATAGAAAGCCATGTTTTACTGGTACAAATGGGTTTAAGATATATCGATGTGGCCTTTCTGGTTTGGGAAATTAAGTTCTAAGGGGTGCTTGACACCTAGCACCTAAGGCCAACTGGTCTGGGATCTGCTGACCCAAATCCTGCTATAGAACCAGATAGAAAGCCATGTTTAACGGTGTATCTTATTCTTACTAAACTTTTTGATCAAAAGATGCCAATGAGCACAAAATCAAAAGATGCCAATGTGCACAAATCAAAAGATGCCAATGAGCACAAAAGAAAAGATGCCAATGAGCACACATCTCTTGAAACTTGGGAAAATACAAAGTCGCGATAAACCCGTAAATTTGTGAAAATTCTGTTTTTGGATAAATAGTGTGAGTAGAGCAAAATATTCTTATATGTTTTAGAATTGCATATGCTTGAAGCTAATCATATTTCCCATGCTAGCACACCAAATAGATTTAATAAAGGGGTTGAAACTGAACATTTTTTAACTTGATATACAATGATGACTTGTTCTTGAATCCAAACACATGCATTTGATTTCATTTGATTGAAAAATCTGTTAAATTTCATTAAGTTGAATTTCTTTTGTAAAGTTTTCAAATGATCAAATGTTTGTAGTTATAAAATAAAATTCAATGAATGTTATTTTCCTTGTGTAAATTTGTTTTAAAATTTGTGCTACAATTTCAAATACTGTACGTTATTGAAATATATGCATACTTTCAGGGGGAGAAAATAAATTGCTCCAGAATTCTTATTTTGAGGGGAGCAAGGTTATTCTGTAAGGAGGAGATTGTTAGCAATACTCAAAGACACAACTGAAATTGAAAATGGTTTTCGATGATTATGATGCTCACCATCATCGAAAAAGGGGGAGAAAAGTTTAATTTCAATTTCATGTCAAAGAATTTTCAAATCAAAGATATTTCAAGTCAAAGATTCGTGAACAAAGACTGAAGATTGGGGAGAAGGATCATGTGAAGTCCAAATGTTGCCGAATTTGGTTATCTTAGTTCTGAGTGATTCTCGGAATGCGCTTACACCTAAAAGTTCAAAAATATAGACGATTTCGAATCCTTCATGATTCGAATTGCCCTGATTTCGGACCCTTCATGATTCGAATTGCCCTGATTTCGGACCCTTCTTGTTCCAACTTACTTGAATTCGAATCCTACTTGATCCGAATTGAGCTGATTTCGCATCCTCTAGCATCCGAATTGATAGTTTCGGATCTGCCTACATCCGAATTGATGATTCCAGATTCTTAAAGTTAATATGAGAACTAAGGTTCTTGCATCAAGAAGGATACGAGAAGTTACTGTTTGTTAAAGACTGATAAAGCTGTAAAGATCTGTTTTCATGTACAAGACTTGAAGATAGTTTGATAAAGTGTCTGTTGAAGAAGATTGACTTTACAAAGAGCTGAAGACTGCTGTCAAATTTTTTAAATCTTGAATCCAAAGGGGGAGAGGAGCTAATGATTTGAAGATGATTTGCTTTCCAAAACTTTAGGGGGAGAATGTTAGGACACTGAAGTTGTCCTTTATAATAGAAAGTTTTGTAAAGCAATAGCTGTGTTAAAGGGCTTATGCTTAATTGTTGTAGCAAGTGATGAAGACTATAAATAGGTCTTTACTTGTAGTTTGTAACGAGTGAATTCATTAATACAAGATGTAGATCTCTAATCACTTTGTGTTCTCTCTAGGTTAGATTTCCTTTTCAATAAAGTTCTTCATCATCTTGTTACACAATACTTGGATTGTATGAAGATCATGGACCTAAAAAGTGGTATCAGAGCACAAGAAGGGATTTAATTCACAAGAATATCCAGATATTTCAGATCTGAAATAACAATTAAGGGATTTAAATAACCATTAATTGAAAAAGAATTAAAAAGTTTTTTTTTTAATTCACAAGAACATCCAATACAAATGAAGTAAAGACTTGAAATGTAAAATAACAAGTGAATCGTGCGTAAGAAACTGGTGCGTCGTGTGTAAAAACTAAGTGTCGTGTGTCGAATGCTTTCGAGAGGGAGTTCTTTGCTTTGAATACTAGTTTTTTCTTGCTGAGAGTGTCCTTGAGAGTTCAGTTGTTTTATATGATTCCAGATACGTGAAATGATGCTCTAGCCTTTGCTTTTATAGTCTTCGAGCGCCTTGAATGACTCCATAAAGACTTTTGATAACAGCCGTAACAGTCACTGGGTTTAATGCTCATAATTGTCTCTGTCGGTTATGTCCGTTGATCATTAATGACATTGATTCCTACATTTAAACACTGAAAACGGAACAGTAATATCGAATGTTAATCGGTCGAGGTCGTGAGGTTCTGAACGACGGTCGAGGTCGAGCGTAAGTTTTGTTTTAAACTTCGGACTGTAGATAAAAATGTTTTGTGACTTTACCTTATTATGGAAAAGTGTAATAAATGCTTTCTACTGTTTGGTCGTGGTCGAGACTGGTGAAATTTTGCCCAAACAGTTTTCCCCCAAAATTTAAAAATGGTATATTTAGGAGAGAATTTGGGAGAAAAACGTGAGGAAGAAGAGGAGACAGAGGAGAAAGAGGATGAGTCGAGAGAAGAAGGAGAAATGACCGGTAAGTGTATTTTCACATTCCCATCTGCTTGATCTTGATCTTTTTCTCTTATGCTTATTGTGTAACACTTCTTTCTTCTTTGTTTGCAGGAGAATCTCAGACAAAGGTGCCGACTGTCTCTGCTAAAAGAGCAGCTCAACTTGAGCTTGCCCATAAGTGCAAGGAAAAGAGGCAAAGGACCTCGACCACTGGGTCGGGGGTTTTAAAGAAGCCGAGGATGACGATCCCGAGGGAACCGTCTCCAAGGGCTGATGACTCGTCGAGAGTTATTAGGCCTGAGAAGGCGAAGGTCGCATCGCCTATGAAGACGAAAACGTCTTCTAGTGCGATTGCTGCGACACCTATTAGTTCGGTGCCTCCGGCGAAAACGGTGAAGTCCTCGTCTACCATGTCTAATCCTTCGTCGGCCGACAAGGGCAAGGATCAAACGACGGGAGGGGCTAAGGTCACGACGGTCAACTTTACATTGCCGTCGGACTTTATGGTTGATAATGTCCTGGACGGGACGAATTTGTTCCCTCAGGTGGGGAAATATTTGCTCCCTTCTTTCAAGGAGCGTTTCGAGGGATTCCCGGTCGAGGAGACGGGAGCCCATGTCGCTGGACTGGCGTTCATGGTAAGTCTTTCTTTCAAGACTTGTTTTATTTTGTCGATGTTTTACTTTGTCGAATGTTTATTAACAATGCTCGTTTACGTTTTTCCAAGCGTTCTAGTCTTCCCTTGCCTTGCGTGCTGAGACGGTGAGGATAAGGGGTTTGGTGTCTTCTGCTCACGAGAGGGGGAACACAGCGTTGGACAGGGAAAAGGTCGCCTTAGAGCGCACCGAGGCTATGTCCAAACGTCTAGACGAGGCCCTAAAAGAGTTGGAGGTCGTCGGCCGTGCATAGGACGAGGCAAATCATCGTCTGAAGCAGTCTTTGTCCATGATCAAAGATCAAAGGGATGAGCTGGACAAGACCAAGGAGTCCTTGGCTGCGAGTGCGAAAGAGGCCGGAGACTCTAAGTATAGGGTGGCGGGTCTGGAGAAGGAGGTGAGGGAGCTCAAAGACGAGGCTGCGTCTACCTTTGCCTTGGCTCGTTTGACTGCTCGGGCGGCGATTATGCGGCAGCACCTGTCTGGCCTCGGCGTTGGTCGAGCTTGCCTATTTCTTGAAAGATGTCGGGACCGAAAGAGACCTCGACTCTGATGACGAGAAAGAAGTCGAGGAGGAAGAGGTGGATGAAGGTTCGAAGGGCGGGGCCTTGGGCAAGGACGCGATCAACACTCCTCCTCAGCTTTAGGAAAATTTTTGATTTTTCTTTTGCTTGTCGTGGGTTTGGAACCGATAGGCACCTTTACCCACGACTTCTGAGATACGGTAAGGACCTTCCCATTTGATGGAAAGCTTACCGACATTGAGCTCTTGAGTGCTTTGGAACACTCATCGGAGGACGTAGTCGCTACTTGAAAGACTTTAACTTTGACATTCTTGTTGAAATGTCGCTCGATCACTTGCCTCTGCGATGCCATTCTGATCAATGCTGATTCTCTGAGCTCTTCGAGGGCATCAAGGTCATAACTTAAATCAACCAAATTGTGGTCGACGGAAGTATGTCTTGAGGTTGGGAGCTGAACCTCGACCTGCAAAACTGCTTCACAGCCATATAACCAAGAGAAAGGAGTTTGTCCTGTGGACGTGCGGGGTGTCGTGCGATTCGCCCACAGGACTGAAGGGAGTTCTTCGACCCACCTTCCTTTTGCGTCTTTTAACTTTTTCTTAATTAAAGCAATGATGGTTTTATTGCTTGACTCCACAAGTCCATTTGCCTGGGGATACCTGGGTGTCGAGGTCGTCAACTTGATGTTGCGGTCTTCACAGAACTGTCGAGTCCTGTTGCTTATGAATTGGGATCCATTATCGCAGACAATTTCAGATGGAATCCCAAACCTGCATATAATGTTAGTTTGGATAAAAGAGACGACTTCCTTATCCCGAACTTGGGAGAAGGCAGCTGCTTCTACCCACTTGGAGAAGTAGTCTGTAAGTACGAGGAGAAATACCTTTTGCCCTGGGGCAGGTGGTATCTTGCCAACAATGTCCATTCCCCATCTCATGAAGGGCCATGGGATAAGTGTCGAATGTAAAGGTTCAGAGGGTTTATGGGACATACCCGAATGTCGCTGACATGGATCACAGTTCTGGACATACCTGATGGCATCTTGTCGCAGTGTTGGCCAAAAATATCCTTGTCGAGAGATGCGATTAGCCAGACTGCGACCTCCTGAGTGATTGCCACACTCTCCATCGTGCATTTCTTGAAGGATCTTCTGGATTTGACTCTTGCTGATGACGCATCTCAGGTTTAAACCTGTCGATGATCGTCGATAGAGTCTATCTCCGAACACGACATACTTGGAGGCTTTATATTTGATTTTTGGAGCTTCCATCTTGTCTTCTGGGAGTTGGTCATGCATAAGAAAATTTCGGATGTCGCACGACCAATCATCTTCTTGCTCTTCAATCTGGAAGACGTCGTCATTTTCAATGGACGACATCGCTAGGTGAATCATAGGAATATTGTCGAATATTGGTTCGACTAGAGCAGACCCAAGGTTTGCTAGAGCGTCGGCTTGAGCATTCTGATCCCTCGGAATCTGTTCAATAGAGAATGATTTGATTTTTATTTTATTTTTCTTTTGCTACCTTTAGGTACGCTGTCATCTTTGAATCTTTGGCTGCGAATTCTCCATTCATTTGATTCACGACCAGAAGAGAATCGCTTTTGACATGTAGTGCGGTTGCCCCCGAGTTATGGGCCATATCCATTCCTAGGATCAGGGCTTCGTACCCAGCTTCGTTGTTGGTGGTTTTGAAATCGCATCGAACGAAATACACCATCTTGCCCCCCTGTGACGACTTTAAGACGACGCCTAGTCCTGAACCTCTAACGTTGGACGACCCGTCGACATACAAAGTCCAAGGCACGTCGTCGTGAGTCTCCCACAGTTGATGGTTGTTTCAAACCCCCACTACATTACCACCACACTGTATTATCGATCACAAAATTCATCTACTACCAAATGTTAATGCCAAAAATCGCACCAAAGGGACAACTTAAGGTCGATGTGGACTTTAACAACTAAAGAAAGGAATCGTTCGACAAAAGCGTGCGACAAAGATAAAAATAGAGATGAGACAGAGGATTTGATGACGCAGGAAAAACCTCAACGAGGAAAAAATCTGTGGACGACAGTGGATGTCGTCGCTGCACTATGGTCGCCAATCAGGGGCGATGTCCTTGGTGTTCCAGGTGTCGATCGTACAGAGATTACAATACAAATGAAGGGAAAGACTTCGAAATGTAAAGTACAAGTGTTTGAAATGTAAAAACAGCGTACGTCGTGTGTGAAAACAATGTGTAAACTGTTGGTCGAGAGTGAAAGTCATGCATAATTGCCGTGCGTCGGGAGCGATTCTTCAAGTGAGAGTTCTTTGCTTGTAGTGTTCTTCTGAGCTGGGATGCTTATCTTCTATTCTTCGATGTTCGGTCTCCCGTCCCTGGAACTGAGGTTTAACTTGATCTTTTATAGCCTTCGGGTGCTTTGATTAGCTCATTGATTGCTTCGATAACAGCCATAACGGTCTCCAGTTGTAACTCTTCATAATTTTTCTTCATCGGTTATGACCATTGCCCATTAATGACTTTGACTCCTGCATTAATCATTGAACCAACGTAACAGTCGTATATCGAGTTAGTCAAGGTCGTACGGTTTTGTGCGACGGTCATGCAGAACGGGCGACATCGAGGTCGAGTGTAGTGAGGAACTCTCGACTTACCTTTTTAGGAGGGACGACGGAGGTTTTTTGGGTCTTTGTCGGGACCTTATCTTAATACAAGATATAGCTCATATCATGTGTCTTACCTTTTCTGGTCGTGGTCGAGACTGGTAAAATTTTGCCCAAACACTAAACACTAATCCAATCAACGTATGCCCTTACCGTTATCCACACCATTAAAAGGGTGAGATGGAAAAGTTGGTTGCAGAGATGTTAGAACAAGGCCTCATAAGAACGAGTCAAAGCCCATTTTTTCCCTGTTTCTCTTAGTGAAAAAGAAATATGACACTGTTAATGCCAAAAATCATCCAGAAGGATAACTTAAGGTTGATTGTGGAGCTTAACAACTAAAGAAGAGGAATCTTTCAACAAACCGTACGACAAAGACAGAAAATCGTAAATAAGACAGAGATTTTGGTGACGCGGGAAAAACCTCAACAAGGAAAAAACCCGCGGACGACTTTGGGGGTCGTCGCTGCACTATGATCGCCAAACAGGGGCGATGTCCTTATGTTTCAGGTGTCGAGAGTACAGTGATTACAATACAAATGAAGTAAAGACTTGAAATGTAAAATAACAAGTGAATCGTGCGTAAGAAACTGGTGCGTCGTGTGTAAAAACTAAGTGTCGTGTGTCGAATGCTTTCGAGAGGGAGTTCTTTGCTTTGAATACTTATTTTTTCTTGCTGAGAGTGTCCTTGAGAGTTCAGTTGTTTCAGATGATTCCAGATACGTGAAATGATGCTCTAGCCTTTGCTTTTATAGTCTTCGAGCGC
The DNA here is from genome assembly GCA_033807775.1 of Saussurea involucrata. Classification (NCBI taxonomy): domain Eukaryota; kingdom Viridiplantae; phylum Streptophyta; class Magnoliopsida; order Asterales; family Asteraceae; genus Saussurea; species Saussurea involucrata. Next base: position 42,961,953 of record CM066325.1, on the reverse strand, counting down.
CTTGAATGATTCCATAAAGACTTTTGATAACGGTCGTAACAGTCACTGGGTTTAATGCTCATAATTGTCTTTGTCAGTTATGTTCGTTGATCATTAATGACATTGATTCCTGCATTTAAACACTGAAAACGGAACAGTAATATCGAATGTTAATCGGTCGAGGTCGTGAGGTTCCGAACGACGGTCGAGGTCGAGAGTAAGTTTTGTTTTAAACTTCGGATTGTAGATAAAAATGTTTTGTGACTTTACCTTATTATGAAAAAGTGTAATAAATGCTTTCTACTGTTTGGTCGTGGTCGAGACTGGTGAAATTTTGCCCAAACAGTTTGCCCCCAAAATTTAAAAATGGAATGGCAAATTGAAGTTTCAAAATTTTTAAATTTTGTCAGTCGGACGTCTAGGGTCGTGACACATGTCAAAAGGTTACTTCGGTTGCCTTGGAACTGGATCGTTCCATTTCCAACTAAAGAGGAAGTCGAAAAGGGGATAAGATCGTGACGTCATGCTGACGTGCGATCGTGCTTAACAGCTGTAAGGGCCAGGTGTCGACGATCTGTCGAGTTTTTGAAAAGGCAATGGCACGTGTCGACCATCAGGTGACCCGACCTGACACGATCATTTACATAAATAGCGACCCACGATTTAGCACCGGGCCAATTAATGCCCCAATTCTGGCGAGTCGTACAAGTGATTGAGCGCCTTACCGAAAAATGGGAATCTCCTATGAATGTGCGCGACCTCCTCTTGGCTTATCAAGTCAAGAGGGATAGATATCATCGTTATAGGCTATTTTCTAGGTTTAATGGCGATCATACCTTGGTCCTAAAGACTGCTGTAAACGATCGTAAATGGAAGACTAGGTACGCATTTGTGCGTAAGTCGACTCTTGACTCTGAGAGCGCCTGGATTAGGGCCGGCTGGAACGTGTCGGGTGAGATTTACTAGTTTTTTCTCGTATGTCGTGTGTTACTTTTTTATTTATTTCTGACCTGCCTTATGTGTATCGACATAAATTAAGTTTGAAGACGTGAAGCCCTACGCCAAGTCTTAAGCAAAGCTCGACGCATTCTTGGCGTTCAGCGTTGTAGAACGGCCATTTGTCGTACGACAATTGGTGGACGACGACGAAGACTTGGTATATTTAGGAGAGAATTTGGGAGAAAAACGTGAGGAAGAAGAGGAAGAAGAGGATACAGAGGAGAAAGAGGAAGAGTCGAGAGAAGAAGGAGAAATGACCGGTAAGTGTATTTTCACATTCCCTTCTGCTTGATCTTGATCTTTTTCTCTTATGCTTATTGTGTAACACTTCTTTCTTCTTTGTTTGCAGGAGAATCTCAGACAAAGGTGCCGACTGTATCTGCTAAAAGAGCAGCTCAACTTGAGCTTGCCCGTATGGGCAAGGAAAATAGGCAAAGGACATTGACCACTGGGTCGGGGGTTTTAAAGAAGCCGAGGATGACGATCCCGAGGGAACCGTCTCCAAGGGCTGATGACTCGTCGAGAGTTATTAGGCCTGAGAAGGCGAAGGTCGCATCGCCTATGAAGACGAAAACGTCTTCTAGTGCGATTGCTGCGACACCTATTAGTTCGGCACCTTCGGCGAAAACGGCGAAGTCCCCGTCAACCATGTCGAATCCTTCGTCGGCCGACAAGGGCAAGGATCACACGACGGGAGGGGCTAAGGTCACGACGGTCAACTTTACGTTGTCGTCGGACTTTATGGTTGATAATGTCCTGGACGGGACGAATTTGTTCCCTCATCTGGGAAAATATTTGCTCCCTTCTTTCAAGGAGCGTTTCGAGGGATTCCCGGTCGAGGGGACGGGAACCCATGTCGCTGGACTGGCGTTCATGGTAAGTCTTTCTTTCAAGACTTGTTTTATTTTATCGATGTTTTACTTTGTCGAATGTTTATTAACAATGCTCGTTTACGTTTTTCCAAGCGTTCCAGTCTTCCCTTGCCTTGCGCGCTGAAACGGTGAGGATAAGGGTTTTGGTGTCTTTCGCTCATGAGAGGGGGAACGCAACATTGGACAGGGAAAAGGTCGCCTTAGAGCGCACCGAGGCTATGTCCAAACGTCTCGACGAGGCCCTAAAAGAGTTGGAGGCCGTCGGCCGTGCAAAGGATGAGGCAAATCATCGTCTGAAGCTGTCTATGTCCATGATCGCTGATCAAAGGGATGAGCTGGACAAGACCAAGGAGTCCTTGGCTGCAAGTGAGAAAGAGGCCGAAGAATCTAAGTATAGGGGGGCGGGTCTAGAGAAGGAGGTGAGGGAGCTCAAAGACGAGGCTGCGTCTACCTTTGCCTTGGCTCGTTTGACTGCTCGGGCGGCGATTATGCGGCAGCACCTGTCTGGCCTCGGCGTCGGTCGAGCTTGCCTATTTCTTGAAAGATGTCGGGACCGAAAGAGACCTCGACTCTGATGACGAGAAAGAAGTCGAGGAGGAAGAGGTGGATGAAGGTTCGAAGGGCGGGGCCTTGGGCAAGGACGCGATCGAAACTCCTCCTCAGCTTTAGGAAAATTTTTTATTTTTCTTTTGCTTGCTCGATCGTTGGTGGTCGAGCTATCTAATGTAACTGACGATTTGATAAATGAAATTTATCTTGCGTATCACTCTGTGTTATACGTCTTATAAGTAAATACCACATTAATTGTGAAATTCACTAAGCGTAGCATGAACAAGAAATCGTGCGATTTAAGTATCCATTGTAATACAACGACTAAAACATAAGTCATACATTTAAATTGTGTTGGCAAACATAAACACACGCGATCGAGATATTCATTCAGAACGTGCAGTTTTCCTAAGTTAAAAACTTAGATCGAGGGGTCGTTAGACCTTATGATTGTACAACTAGATAGTACAACGAACTTGAATCATGTGTCCCTGTGATAGACTAATCAAGTCATAGACATGATTACTTATGTCGTGCGACCTTGTGAGATTAAAGTCGTACGATAGACTTAGTAATTTATGTCGCGCGATCCTACGATAAAATAAGGTCAGAGGTTGGTCGTTGGCTTAGCCAACGACCCTCCGATGCTTAAGTCAGTAATCGTCACAATGAATAAAAATTGTGTGAGAAAAGGAAAAGACTTAGAAGAAATACCTTTTCAAATGTGTCGCATTCCAGCTACGTGGGACATCTTGATTGTCGAGGGTTTGGAGCCGATAGGCACCTTTACCCACGACTTCTGAGATACGGCAAGGACTTTCCCATTTGATGGAAAGCTTACCGGCATTGAGCTCTTTAGTGCTTTGGAACACTCGTCGGAGAACGTAGTCGCCTACTTGAAAGACTTTAACTTTGACATTCTTGTTGAAATGTCGCTCGACCACTTGCCTCTGCGATGCCATTCTGATCAATGCTGATTCTCTGAGCTCTTCGAGGGCATCAAGGTCATAACTTAAATCAACCAAATTGTGGTCGACGGAAGTATGTCTTGAGGTTGGGAGCTGAACCTCGACCGGCAAAACTGCTTCACAGCCATATACCAAAGAGAAAGGAGTTTGTCCTGTGGACGTGCGGGGTGTCGTGCGATTCGCCCACAGGACTGAAGGGAGTTCTTCGACCCACCTTCCTTTTGCGGCTTTTAACTTTTTCTTAATTAAAGCAATGATGGTTTTATTGCTTGACTCCGTAAGTCCATTTGCCTGGGGATACCTGGGTGTCGAGGTCGTCAGCTTGATGTTGCGGTCTTCACAGAACTGTCGACTCCTGTTGCATATGAATTGGGATCCATTGTCGCAGACAATTTCGGATGGAATCCCAAACCTGTATATAATGTTAGTTTGGATAAAAGAGACGACTTCCTTATCCCGAACTTGGGAGAAGGCAGCTGCTTCTACCCACTTGGAGAAGTAGTCTGTAAGTACGTGGAGAAATACCTTTTGCCCTGGGGCAGGTGGTAGCTTGCCGACAATGTCCATTCCCCATCTCATGAAGGGCCATGGGATAAGTGTCGAATGTAAAGGTTCAGAGGGTTTATGGGACATACACGGATGTCGCTGACATGGATCACAGTTCTGGACATACCTGATGGCATCTTGTCGCAGTGTTGGCCAAAAATATCCTTGTCGAGAGATGCGATTAGCCAAACTGCGACCTCCTGAGTGATTGCCACACTCTCCATCGTGCATTTCTTGAAGGATCTTTTGGATTTTACTCTTGCTGATGACGCATCTCAAGTTTAAACCTGTCGATGATCGTCGATAGAGTCTATCTCCGATCACGACATACTTGGATGCTTTGAATTTGATTTTCGGAGCTTCCATCTTGTCTTCTGGGAGTTGGTCGTGCATAAGAAAATTTCTGATGTCGCACGACCAATCATCTTCTTGCTCTTCAATCTGGACGACGTCGTCATTTTCAATGGACGACATCGCTAGGTGAATCATAGGAATACTGTTGAATATTGATTCGACTAGAGCAGACCCAAGGTTTGCTAGAGCGTCGGCTTGAGCATTATGATCCCTCGGAATCTGTTCAATAGAGAATGATTTGAATTTTTTTGATTTTTCTTTTGCTACCTTTAGGTACGCTGTCATCTTTGAATCTTTGGCTGCGAATTCTCCGTTCATCTGATTCACGACCAGAAGAGAATCGCTTTTGACATGTAGTGCGGTTGCCCCCGAGTCATGGGCCATATCCATTCCTACGATCAGGGCTTCGTACTCAGCTTCGTTGTTGGTGGTTTTGAAATCACATCGAACGGAATACACCATCTTGCCCCCCAATGGTGACTTTAAGATGACGCCTAGTCCTGAACCTCTAACGTTAGACGACCCGTCGATATACAAAGTCCAAGGCACGTCATCGTGAGTCGCCACAGTTGACACTTCGAGTTCTGCTTCTTTCCCCAACTCAGAACTAAAGTCGGCGATGAAATCAGCTAGTGCTTGCGATTTGATTGCTGTTCCAGGTTTGAAATCGATGTCGTTACTACTGAGATATATGATCCATTTCGCCAATCAACCTGTCAACTCAGGCTTCCTTAAGACAGACTTAAGAGGAAAGTTAGTCACGACAGTAATAGGATGCGATTCAAAATAGTGTCGCAATTTCTTTGCGGCTGTGACTAATGATAAAAGCAATTTCTCCATGGAGGAATACCTGGTTTCGGCGTCCAAAAGAGATTTACTTACATAGTAGATCGGCATTTGCTGCTTTTCATCTTATCGTGTTAGGACGAGACTTACTGCATTAGGACTAACAGCCAAATATAGCTGCAAGACCTCATGGTCATCAGGTTTTGACAACATAGGAGGCGACGTCATGTACTCCTTTAATTTTTGCAGCGCTTGCTCATGATCGTCGGTCCAGTCGAAGCCTTTATTTTTCCTGAGGACGATATAGAATAAATGACATCTATCTGAGGATCGAGAGATAAACCTGTTCAGAGCTGCCACCCGACCAGTGAGCCTTTGAACCTCTTTGAAATTTCTCGGAGATTTGATCTCGATGATGCCTTTGATCTGGTCGGGATTAGCCTCGATTCCTCGGCGAGTGACCATGTAGCCCTAGAATTTCCCGGAACTGACGCCAAAGGAGCACTTCGTTGGGTTGAGTTTCATGCTATACTTCTGAAGGATGTCGAACGACTGTCTTAAATGCTCGACGTGGTCGATTGCTTGCTTTGACTTGACGAGCATGTCGTCGATATAAACTTCCATCGTGTCGCCAAGATGATCTTTGAACATCTTATTCACTAGGCGTTGGTAGGTAGAACCTGCATTTTTTAGTCCAAAAGGCATAACCTTATAACAGTAAATACCTCGGTCTGTCATGAATGCAGTTTTCTCCTGGTCCTCGATGTGCATCAGGATTTGATTGTATCCAGAATAAGCATCCATGAACGTCAATAGTTCATGTCCTGCTGTTGCGTCGACCATGGCGTCGATATGTGGCAATGGAAAAGGATCTTTTGGACAAGCTTTGTTGAGATCTGTAAAATCGATACAGGCCCTCCATTTCCCATTTTTCTTCGCAACGACCACGACATTAGCAAGCAAGTCGGGGTACTTGACTTCTCGAATTTTCCCTGTCTTGAGGAGGTTATCGACTTCATCATTTATCACATTATTCCTTTCAGGAGCAAATTTCCGCCGCTTTTGCTTGGTAGGCTTAAATAATGGTTCGACATTGAGCTTATGGGAAATAACACCAGGGTCTATGCCGACCATGTCTTCGTGCGACTAGGCAAAACAATCAGCATGTTCCTGTAAGAAAGATATCGGCTTGCCTTTAAGGCAGGGATCGAGGGACGATCCTATAAAGACTTTGTGATCAGGCTTGCTCTGATCCAGGACGACTTCCTCCAGGCGATAATCGTCGACTGCCCCAGGAACACCCTGTGCATTCTCAAGCTCTCCATGCATCGGGGCAATGGTTTGCTCTAGGTTTCCATTACCTGCCATCTTCCTGTAAAAGAAAAGAGAGGAAACTCCTAGAAAACGTTAGTAAGACGTACGTTTGTTGAAGATTTTCTCTAGATGGGGCCCCACGGTGGGCGCCACACTGTTAATGCCAAAAATCGTCCAGAAGGATAACTTAAGGTTGATTGTGGAGCTTAACAACTAAAGAAGAGGAATTTTTCGACAAACCGTACGACAAAGACAGAAAATCGTAAATAAGACAGAGATTTTGGTGACGCGAGAAAAACCTCAACGAGGAAAAAACCCGCGGACGACTTTGGGGGTCGTCGCTGCACTATGATCGCCAAACAGGGGTGATGTCCTTATGTTTCAGGTGTCAAGAGTACAGTGATTACAATACAAATGAAGTAAAGACTTGAAATGTAAAATAACAAGTGAATCGTGCGTAAGAAACTGGTGCGTCGTGTGTAAAAACTAAGTGTCGTGTGTCGAATGCTTTCGAGAGGGAGTTCTTTGCTTTGAATACTTGTTTTTGCTTGTTGAGAGTGTCCTTGAGAATTCAGTTGTTTCAGATGATTCCAGATACGTGAAATGATGCTCTAGCCTGTGCTTTTATAGTCTTCGAGCGCCTTGAATGACTCCATAAAGACTTTTGATAACGGTCGTAACAGTCACTGGGTTTAATGCTCATAATTGTCTCTGTCGGTTATGTCCGTTAATCATTAATGACATTGATTCCTGCATTTAAACACTGAAAATGGAACAGTAATATCGAATGTTAATCGGTCGAGGTCGTGAGGTTCCAAACGACGGTTGAGGTCGAGAGTAAGTTTTGTTTTAAACTTCAGAATGTATATAAAAATGTTTTGTGACTTTACCTTATTATGGAAAAGTGTAATAAATGCTTTCTACTGTTTGGTCGTGGTCGAGACTGGTGAAATTTTGCCCAAACAGACACTTATTGATTTTGTGTAGATTATAGAGCATTAAATGCAGCCACTATAAAAGACAAATTTCCAATCCCCACAGCATACGAGATGTTTGATGAGCTCGGGGTAGCCAAGGTGTTCAGCAAATTGGACATAAGAGTAGGATATCATAATATACGTGTTCATGAGAGAGACATCTATAAGACAACCTTTCGAACTCACCAGAGACATTATGAGTTCCTTGTTATGCAATTTGGACTCACTAATGCACCATCCACGTTCCAAGCAACAATGAACCATATTTTCACCCCTTATCTATGAAAATTCGTCATCGTATTTTTAAATGACATATTATGTAATAACTGTTTGGGCAAAAAATCACGTCGCTCAACCGCGACCATAGCAAGCAATACGTATGATTAAGGACTATATCTTGTATTAAGATAAGGTCTCGACAAAGACCCAGAACACCATCGTCGTCCCTCATAAAAGGTAAGTTGAGAGTTCCTTACGACGCTCGACCATAGCGTCGTCCGATCCGCACGACTATTATATAAGGACGTGCGACCTCAACCAAAGCTAACATTAACCGTAACCGTTTGTTAAGTGTTTAATGCAGGAGTCAAAGTCATTAAGGAGTAACGACTATAACCGACGCAATCATTAAAACAGTGGCGACCGTAACGGACGAAGATCATTACTCCGGCGACCGTTTCCAACCGTTGTAGCCGTTAATAAAAGCATTCATGGAGCTAATTAATGACACGAAGACTATAAAGACCAAGCTAAATCCTCATTCCGGAGGGCATCAGAAACACAGCAGAAGACACCATCGAACCTCCGGCGATCAACAACCGAAGCAATATTCAAGAACACCTGAAGTGAAGAACTATTATTCTAAGTATCGCTCTCGACGCACGACAACAGCCCTCGACCAGCAGTTCACACTTTGTTTCGTACACGACAAACACTTGTTTTACATTCCAAACACTTGTACTTTACATTTTGAAGCATTTTCTTCATTTGTATTGTAATCACTGTACGATCGACACCAGTACCGAAGGACATCGCCCCTGATTGGCGACCATAGTATAGCGATGACACCCACTGTCGTCCGCAGGTTTTTTCCTCGTTTGAGGTTTTTCCTGCGTCATCAAATCCCTTGTTTCTTTATTTTTATCCTCGTCACACGTCTCGTCGAAAGATTCTTTCTTTAATTGTTTAAGTCCACATCGACCTTAAGTTGTCCCTTTGGTGCGATTTTTGGCATTAACAGTTTGGCGCCATCTGTGGGACTACATCTAGAGAAAATCCTCGACGAACGTGCATTCTACTAATAGTTTCTTGGAGTTTCTTCTATTTTCTGTTGCAGGAAAATGGCAGCCCCTGGAAATCCGCAGCAAGCCATCGCTCAGATGTATCAGGAGCTCGAGGTTGCCAAGAATCAACTCAATGCAATGGCAGAGCAGAATCGCAGAGCAGCTGAAGAGATCGCGGGGCTAAGGAATCCTTTTGGACCCCAGAATGGTCCTAGACCATTCATCCAGAATCCAGGTCCGGGACCAGGCCCGTCCACGCAAAATCAGCATCCAGGTCCGTTCATGCAGAATTAGCAGCCGGGTTCGTTCATTCTGAATCCCCAGTCTGGGCAGATTCCCCCTCAGCACATCCGACCACCACCCTTGAACAATGGATCCCAACCATTGCAAGGTGGCGCCCAGCCGTTTCAGAATAGATCCCAACCGTTTTCCCAGCCGTTCCAAAGTGGTCCGCAACCTTTCCAGCAAGGATCGCAATCTTTCCAGCAGAGATCGCAACCATTTCAGCATGGACCACAATTGTTTCAGAATGGACCGCAGCAATTCCACTATGGGCCGCATCCATATTTTGTTCCGTTCAACGGGGACACCAATGGTTCGTCGCATGGTAATGGCACTAGTCCAGGGACCAATCCCTCGACAGGGGCAAATCCTGATCTTAACGATCCCGTCGCCCAGCGTTTGAAGATGTTAAAAGACCAAAATGAGCACGTCCTGTCCTTACTCGCTAAGTTTCCTGGGGCAGCCGTGCCTGTCGACGTCGAGCCTCGCTCGGGGTATCAGGCGTCGCCCTTCATCGACGAGTTCGCCACCGTCGAGGTCCCAAAGAAGTATAACATTCCTGCCTTCACTCCCAAGTATTCGGGTGTGACCGATCCAACCGAGCATGTCGCGCAGTATAAGCAGCTCATGTGGACAATCTCGATTCCACACATGTACCAGGAAGTATGCATGTGCAAGAGTTTCGGGGCGACTCTCACTGGTCCAGCTCTCCAGTGGTTGATCAATCTCAAACCCAAATCTATCGGGTCGTTCACCGAATTGGTCAACCAATTCTCCTGGCAATTCGCCAGCAGTCGTAAGATGGAAAAGCAGACTAGTGATCTGTACTATGTCGTGCAGAAGACCAATGAGTCTATTCGAAGTTATTTCAATAGATTCAATGCCGAAATGATCAGTATCCGCAATTGTGACATCAAAACTGAGATCGAAGCTTATAAGCGTGGTCTAGACGATAGTTCAGGTCTATATATCGATCTGACCAAGTATCCCCCAGAGACTTTCAAAGACGTCCGAGCTCGAACTTTAGCATATATGAGGGTCGAAGATGATGCAACCTTTCGTCGCAAACACACTGACGACAAGAAGCCGTTAGGTGTCAAGAAGCCAGAATTCAAGTCGAAAGCCATATCCAGAATAGAGCCAGCGCGTCAGATTTCAAACGTTCGTTTCAAGACGAAGGCAGAAGCTAAAACCGCGACTAAATTCCCCATGTACCCCAAGATCTCCTCTTATGGGTTCAAAGGGTCAGCTAAAGACTTAGTCGAAGCTGTGAAGACCACCCAAGCAACCATCCGGTGGCCGAAGAAGTCTGACTTGGACGATGCTAAGAAGGATAAATCAAAGTGGTGCGACTTCCACGTCGACCATGGTCATGCGACAGATGATTGTATCGCACTCAAGAAGGAATTGGCATATCATGTTCCACAAGGCAATCTCAAAGATATTATTGATAATGTCGTTATTAACAGCCATCGACCATCGAATCCCGAGCATGCAAAAGTTATCAATTACAATCCCCTACGCCATTGGGAACCCTGAAGATCGAGAATGAGTCGAAACGTCGCTATGGTGCCCTGTCGTACGACGACATGATCAATCACAGACAATATCTCATCGGAACGTCGTGTCGTCCTGTCATTTAAAACATATCTTTCTTTCCAAAAAGAATAGGATAATAAATGACAGGGGGGCAATACCCCATGAAGGAAAAAGGTATGATTTCTAACTCTTTTCCATATAAATTTTTATCACAAACAACTACTGACTTAAGCATCGGAGGGTCGTTGGTGAGCCAACGACCAACCCTCTACATCATTTTATCGCAGGATCGCACGACAATAATCACTAAGTCTACTATATGACTTTAAATTCGCAGGGTCGCACGACATACATGATCAGGTCTGTGACTTGATCATCCCTCCATAGGGGCATACGATACAAACTCATTATACGATCTAATCGTACGATCGCAAAGTCTAAACGATTTTACCCCTAAGTCTCTTAACTTAGAAAATGCTTTAATCGCGTGTTCACATATTTGTTTTACTCATCGTATTACAATGTATGCCTCAGTCGCATTATTTCCTATGTGTCCTATATTCAAATTCATAATTAAACATGGTTTGGATAAAGCATAAAGTTCAAACAAAAGTTGCGTTCATTATATAAACCATCGAGTACATAATCGACCACTAACGGTCGAGCAGCACGAACAAACAAATACATTTTTTCTAAGGTTGTGGAGGAGCATCGATCACAACCGTGTCCGATACCTCATCCTGAAAACCCTCACTAGCCACCTCCTCCTCGACCTCCTTCTCGTCATCCAAGTTGAGATCTCTCTCGGTCCCGACTCTCTCATAAAAGAGACGCAGCTCATCTGACGCTGAAGCCAAAGGATCCTTGCCCTGTAGGTGACGTCGCATAACTGCCGCACGCGCAGTAAGTCGAGCATAAGAAAAGAAAGACTTATTTTCGTCCTTCAACTCATCAGACTCCTTCTTCAAATTTATCACCTTAGCCTTGATTCCCTCGACTTCCTTCCTCTTCGCGGTTACGGATTCCTTCATCCCCTCTAGCTCCTCTCTCTGGTCGCACATCAAAGTCAGGGACTCCTTCAAACGCGAGTTTATCTCGTCTCTTGTATGACCGAGGGCATCCAATTCGTCCAGAGCATGGTCAAGGCGCACCGACATCGCTTTTTCATGCTCCAAAGCAGCTTTCTCTTTAGCTAACGCTGCATCTTCATCTTTGGTAACAGTAGCCATTGAAACCTCTATATTCGTCGTTTCGGCCTGCAATGCCAGGGAAGCTTGGAACGCCTGAAGAATCATAATATGAGCGACATTAGTAAACAACGACAACGACAAATGACAAGTCTTGAAAGAAAGACTTACCAAGAATAAGAGTCCAGCTGCATGAAACTCTTTCTTCTCGAAAAAAAACCCGTCAAAACGCTCCCTGAAAGACGGAAGCAAATATTTTTCCAAATGGGGGAACAACTTCGTCTCGTCCAAGACATTGTCGTCCAGAAAACCCGACGGCAACGTAAAGTTGACCGTCGTTTCCCACACAGGTCCCTTTTGCGCGCCTTTGCCCCTGTCGGCCGATGAAGGGCCGGATAGGACGACGGGAGACATCGTCGCCAGTTGCGCAGTATCCACAGATTTTGTGTCGGTCGTGTCAAACGCAACCGATGCCTTCGCCTTCCTGGACAAGGCAACCCTCGATGGGTTACCCGTCTTCAAAGACGGTTCCCTCAGAACGGACACCTTTGTCCTCTTTAAGAGGCCCGACCCGGCTATCGGGACCTCTTTTCTCTTCAGGACTCCCGACCCAGTTGTCGAAACGTCCTTCTCCCTCGCCTCGCGAGCTACTTCGACTTGGGCCATCTTCCTAGCAACAGAAGATGTCGCCTGCGCTTGAGATTCACCTGTACGGTAAAAGAAAGAAATTGGACGATTCAGAACAGAGAAAGACCAGGTCAAGAGAAAAGAAGACAAAAGGATACTTACCGATTATCTCTACCTCTGGTTCTTCACTCTTCTCTTCCTCCTCAGTCTTCTCAGAGTCCTCCTCTTCTTCTTTCTCCTCTCGACCCATCCTCACTCTGTCGCTCAAGAAAACGGTGTCATCATCCTCGTCTATCAAATGACGCGTGACGTACGACCGGTCTTCAGTGCTAAATTCCAAGAACTTTTCGATCTTAGCCCGAGAAGCATCATCCGACTCTAACTTATCGAAATCAATATCTACGCATAAAAAAGAAGATCAGTCGAAAAAACAATCGAGCAACAGAATAACATGAAAACGTACAATCAAAGGCTCACCCGTCATATTCCAACCCTCCCTAATCCAGTCACTATCAGTGTCCAGCGTCGACACCCGTACAAATACGTACCTCTTCTTCCATCCACGGTCTTTGACCGCAGTATTTAAAACCAGGGTACGATCACCCTTGAACCTTGAAAACAAACTATAGCGACGGTACCGGTCATTCTTGACCTTATACGCCGTTAGAAGGTCCCACACATTCATCGGTGGATTCCAGTTGGAGGTAAGTCATTCGATGATCAAGATAACTCGCCAGAACTGGGGCATCAATTGCCCCGGCGAAAGATCAAATTCACACATGAACTCTTTGACTAAAGGCAAATATGGCCAGTGAAAGCCTATTTTGAACGGGTATTCGTATATAACAACGTACCCCTCGAGGCATATTTCCGGTTGAACCTTGCCAAACTTGCTTACGGTAATCCCCATGGGAATCCTCGCTAGACTTCTAAAGTCGTCGAGATCTTCTTCGTTTTTAATGGTGCTTCTAGGCTCTGTCGACATTGCCAGCCCCGTTAAATTGATTTGCACTTCTGAAAGGCCCCAGATATCCCAGTTTTTTCTAGGCTTTCTAGCGATAGACTTGCGCCGTATACGCAAACTGGAGAGTCGTATCTTATATGATCTCAGAAAAACTTAAATTAGGTCAAAGATTCTTGCAAGTTTTAATCTAACGGAAATCGCCAAGAAAAGATCCATCATAATCTTTATTTATACATTCGATCATGTCAGGTCGAGCCCTTTGATGATCACCGCGTGCTCCCGTCCTTTCGCATGCCCGCCCGGATCTTCGACACCTATCCTCGACAGCTGGTAAGCATCATCGTACGTCAGCATGACGTCACGACCTCGTTCCTCTTTCGACTTCTCGTTCAGTTAAAGGCGAACCGGTCTAGTTCCACGACAACCAGGTAAGTCCCTCAACCCAAGTCACAAGTCTAAGCGTTCGACAAGCAAAATTTAAAACTTAAATTTGACATTCAATTTTCAAATTGTAGGGGCAAACTGTTTGGGAAAAAAAACACGTCGCTCGACCGCGACCAGAACAAGTAAGACGTATGATTAAGGACTATATCTTGTATTAAGATAAGGTCTCGACAAAGACCCAGAACACCATCGTCATCCCTCATAAAAGGTAAGTCGAGAGTTCCTTACGACGCTCGACCATAGCGTTGCCCGATCCGCACGACTATTATATAAGGACGTGCGACCTCGACCAAAGCTAACATTAACCGTAACCGTTTGTTAAGTGTTTAATGCAGGAGTCAAAGTCATTAAGGAGTAACGACTATAACCGACACAATCATTAAACAGTGGCGACCGTAACGGACGAAGATCATTACTCCGGCGACCGTTTCCAACCGTTGTAGCCGTTAATAAAAGCATTCATTGAGTTAATTAATGACACGAAGACTATAAAGACCAAGCTAAATCCTCATTTCGGAGGGCATCAGAAACACAGCAGAAGACACCATCGAACATCCGGCGATCAACAACCGAAGCAATATTCAAGAACACCTGAAGTGAAGAACTATTATTCTAAGTATCGCTCTCGACGCACGACAACAGCCCTCGACCAGCAGTTCACACTTTGTTTCGTACACGACAAACACTTGTTTTACATTCCAAACACTTGTACTTTACATTTCGAAGCATTTTCTTCATTTGTATTGTAATCACTGTACGATCGACACCAGTACCGAAGGACATCGCCCCTGATTGGCGACCATAGTATAGCGACGACACCCACTGTCGTCCGCAGGTTTTTTCCTTGTTTGAGGTTTTTCCTGCGTCATCAAATCCTTTGTTTCTTTATTTTTATCCTCGTCGCACGTCTCGTCGAAAGATTCTTTCTTTAGTTGTTTAAGTCCACATCGACCTTAAGTTGTCCCTTTGGTGTAATTTTTGGCATTAACAATAACCAAGTTTCAAGTTTAAAGAAAATAAGATATGTGGGGGTGAAGTGGAACTTTGTAAATTAAGGGACCAATGTGTAATTTCGTTAAAGGGTATAAATGTTGGGTTTTGTTCAAAAAACGATTTCTTTGTAGAAAACATTTGCAACGGAAGCTTTTAAAATGAACAACATTAAAGCAAGTTTAATACCCACCAAGGATCCATTTGCATGAAAACATGAAAGATTAAAATAAACAAGAAGGTTTTAGAAAGTACAACCTTTGTAGACTTTGGAGATGGTTAGTTGAAGAAGGCAAGAACTCAAAAAGAGTTCCTCTTTAGTTGTCCACCAACAAGTTCCAACACTATAGTATGCTAGTACTTCTTATTCAAGATTGATGCAAAACCTTTACAACTCCAAGAAATCAAAACTCTAAAATGGAGTTGTAAAATTGAAAAGCACAGAACACACACACTATGTGTGTGTGTTCGGCCGAAAAAGGAGAGGGGAGGGAGAGAGAGAGCAAGTTCAAGTATATTGTCATTTTGGAAGACTTTTCTCCTTTTAATCTAAACCACAACTTTTGATGGTCCAATGAAAAGAGAGCCTCCCATGCAAAAATACATTTGAAGTCCTTTTAGTTTATAATTGTTAAAATCTTTATTTTAACAATTCAAAACTTGCTATATTTAATCCCTCCTCATATCTACTAGTTATTAAAATCATCATATTTTAATAAACTAGATTTCTTTTTGCATCTTATATTAAAATTATATTTATTAATATAATTAATAATATTCATCAAGAAATAATATTTATCAAGAATCAAATTCTTATAAATATCAATTTAGTGTCTACTTGTTGTTCGGTGTGACCCTATAGGATCATATATTACCGGTAATATTATTTTACAATTATTCTTGAGCACATTTAACCAACAATAAAACCCTCAACCTTGGCACAAAACCCTAGATGATTGTCATTTCTTCCTTGGCGGCTATGTGTGAGAGCTGAGAAGAGAATAAGCAAGTTACAATCTGCGATTTGGAAGAAGTAGAAGAAGAGGATTCTCCATCAAACAATTCAAGGTAATCCCTACCATCGCATAGTAATTATTGGTTTTTAGTAGCTGGATTGTGAGCAAATATAATATTGTTTGATTAATCGATTTACTCTTAAGGGTGGGGTTGATTGTAGTTTTATAACCATAAGAGAGGGTTAAGGGAGTTAGATTAACCATCATGTTGAGTGGGAGACTTAGAAATTGGTTTAGGAAGGGTTAATTCCTGACCCTTGTTGTTGATCAGTGTCGACTATCGTCCTCACCGAGTCCGGAAGTCGCCAAACCCGGAAAAACTGAGAGTCCGGATGAGATTCCGGAGTAGTGTAGTCCGGATAGAGTCTGGAAGTGAAGTCTGCAAGCAAGTCCGGAATAGAGTCCAGAAACGATACCGGAATCCGGAGGCGGTACCAGAATCCGGAAAGCGGATACCGGATGCAGTATCTTGAAGGAAATTCCGGAAAAGGGATACCGGATGTCGAGTCCGGAGGGGATTCCAGAAAACGGAAGTCAGGATGTTTGCCCGGAAGTAGGTTCCGGAATTGTGTAGTCCGGAAGCCGTCCGGAAGTGGGTTCCGAAATTGTGGTAGTCCGGATGTTGTCCGGAAGGTGAGTTCCGGAAAAGGAGGGAAGTTCGGTATTGGGGAATTCTTTTTTAGGAGTGTTATTGTAGGTATGATAGAAAGAACACTTGAGTCCCAAATATGCATCTCAGGTCGAAGGATACAAAGATACTACCTTCTATTCAAGAATCACTTATGACGACGATCCATGAAGTGATCTTGAAGCGGGTCAAGTCCAGTTTTTGTTCCCTTAACAATCACCTATGAACTTGGTTGCAACACCTTGCCACTTTTACTTTTAAAAGTCAACCAATCCAATTCATATTAGTCTTACTTCATAGTTGTTCCCACAACTATGATTGACTATGGACATTTAGAATAATCAATTTATTCAAGGATTTTTAACATGCTAATATAGAACACAACGAGTAATAATATGATCATATCTAATATATATCTAATTGAATATAATACTTGTTGTTTTTCATTGTTCCAAAATCCAAATACTAAACCAAATCAAATCCATTCACTAGAGTAACGAAGTCCTATAGCTCTAGCGTGATCCTCATGCTTAGCTGATGGAAGGGACTTCGTGAATGGGTCTGCCAAGTTCTGATCTGTATGAACTTTGCGAATACTTATTTCACCGCTTTCAACTTCATCACGTATGTAGTTGAATTTCCGACGAATGTGCCTGGTCCTTTTCTGTGACATGGCATCGTTAGCTATGGCTATGGCACCCTCATTATCACAAAGGATTTCTAGGGGATCCTGAATGGTAGGAACTACCCCTAGACCTTCAATGAATTTCTTCATCCAAGCAGCTTCCTGTGCAGCCTGTGATGCTGCGATGTATTCTGACTCTGTAGTGGATTGTGCAACCACACTTTGCTTGGAACTCATCCAAGAAACTGCGCCTCCATTTATTATAAAGACAAAACCAGATTGTGACTTACAATCATCTCTGTCTGTCTGGAAGCTAGCATCAGTATAACATTTTATATTAAGGCTTTCTTCCTGACCTCCATAGATAAGGAACATCTCTTTGGTTCTCCGTAAGTACCTTAGAATGTTTTTCACAGCTATCCAATGACCTTCTCCCGGATCTTGTTGGTATCTACTCGTCATGCTCAAAGCATACGATACATCCGGTCTTGTGCATATCATAGCATACATGATAGATCCAATTGCCGAAGCATATGGAGTGCCATTCATTTTCTTTCGCTCAGCTTCTGTGCTAGGACATTGAGACTTGCTCAAAATGCTACCAGATGGCATCGACAATGACCCTTTCTTAGAGTCCTGCATATTGAATCTTTTCAAGATTTTGTCAATGTATGCATTTTGACTTAGTCCTATAAGTCTTCTTGATCTATCTCTGTAGATCTTTATACCAAGAATATAGGCTGCTTCACCTAGATCTTTCATTGAGAAACATTTCTCTAGCCAAGCCTTAACCCCTTTCATAGAAGGAATATCATTTCCAAAGATCAGTATGTCATCCACATACAACACAAGGAATGTTACAATGCTCCCACTAGCTTTCTTGAAGACACATGGTTCATCTTCATTCTTAATGAAACCAAACTCTTTGATTTTCTCATTGAAACGAAGATTCCAACTTCGAGATGCTTGTTTTAGTCCATAAATGGATCTCTTAAGTTTACACACTTTATTAGGATACTTTGGATCGACAAAACCTTCAGGTTGAACCATATAGACATCTTCACTTAAGTGTCCATTTAGAAAAGCCGTTTTGACGTCCATTTGCCATATCTCATAGTCATAGTGTGCCGCTATGGCAAATAGTATTCTAATAGACTTGATCATGGCCACAGGAGAGAAGGTTTCATCATAGTCAATACCATGAGTTTGAGTGAAACCTTTCGCCACAAGTCTTGCTTTATATGTGTGTAAATTTCCATCCATGTCGGTTTTCTTCTTGAAAACCCATTTACTTCCTACAGACTTGCTGTTGGGAGGAAGATCAACCAAGTCCCACACTTGATTAACATACATGGATTGCATCTCAGTTTTCATGGCTTCGAGCCAATGATCAGATTCAGAACCTGTCATGGCACTCTGGTAGTTGGTGGGTTCATCAGTATCCACCAAGAAATAACATTCATCATAAGATATGGAAAAGCCATATCTTTTTGGTTCCTGTCGTACTCTACCAGATTTGCGAAACCTTTGTGTCTCATTTGTTTCCTGACCAACCATTTGTTCAGGTTCAACATCTTGTTGTTGAGTACTAGTGCCAACCTCAGTTGCATCAGCTAATGGTTCTTCCTCAAGTACCATTTGCCTCCCTCCGGCTTCTTCCATTAGGAACTTAGTTTCCAGGAATTCAGCCTTTCGAGCAATAAAGACTTTATTCTCGGCGGGATTGTAGAAATAGTATCCTATACAATCTTTAGGATACCCTACAAAAATGCATTTAGTAGACTTGGGATCTAATTTGTTTGAAGCCTCTTGTCTCACATAAGCCTCACATCCCCACACCCTTAAATAGGATAAGGACGGAACTCTTCCATGCCAAATCTCATAAGGTGTCTTATCTACTTTCGTGGTTGGAGCCATATTTAAAATACGGGTAGCTGTAATTAAGGCGTAACTCCAAAATGATAAGGGAAGAGTACTCCTATTCATCATAGAGCGAACCATATCTAGTAAGGTTCGGTTTCTCCTCTCAGACACACCATTATGTTGTGGTGTTCTAGGTGGAGTAAGTTGTGAGACAATCCCACGAGCTTCTAGATGATTTAGGAATTCATCACTTAGATATTCACCTCCTCTATCGGAACGAAGGGCTTTAATGGTTTTATTGAGTTGATTCTCAACTTCACTTTGAAACAATTTGAACATCTCAAATGCTTCATGTTTATGTTTCATTAAATAAACATAACCATATCGACTGAAGTCGTCAGTGAAGGTGATGAAGAATCTAGCACCATCTCTTGCTATGGTTCTGAAAGGACCGCATACATCAGTATGTATGATTCCTAACAGGTCTTTAGCCCTTTCACCAGAACTAGAAAAAGGGGCTTTAGTCATCTTTCCACATAGACAAGATTCGCATATATCAAATGATTCTTTCTCATTTGCCTTCAAAATGCCACTCTTTTGAAGTTGGGATATGCGTTTCTTGTTTATATGGCCAAGACGACAATGCCATAAATAAGAGTCGCTCAAATCATTCTTGAGCCTTTTGGTGCTAGCATGGTATATAGAACTATCATTTATGGAACCGTCTAGTTTTACTTCATATATACCATTTAGAGGTCTAGCCTCGAAATAGAACATATCATTTTTGTAAGCATGAATAACATCGTCATTAAAACGATAAGTAAAACCAGATTGTTTTAAACGAGCAACTGAAATAATATTCCTGGTCAAGCCAGGGACATAACACACATTGTTTAGTGTCAAATACAGGCCATTAGGTAAACGTAAATCGTAATCTCCTAAAGCTTGAGCTTCAACTCTTGCTCCATTTCCAACGTGGAGTACGATTTCACCTGTCTTCAGTTGCTTACTTCCTCTGAACCCCTGTAACATATTACATATGTGAGTTCCACACCCAGTATCAAATACCCAAGTGTTAGGTGAAAAAGTAAATAGATCTATTTCTATCACATAGATACCTGAAGTGCCTTCGCCGGCCTTCTTCTTCTTCAACTCCGCAAGGTAAGTAGGATAGTTCCTTTTCCAGTGACCAACCACGCCACATTCAAAACATGCGTCTTCTTTGGCCACCTTCTCCTTCTTTTTAGTTGGTGGGGTTCGGGTAATTTTCTTGCCCTTGCCCTTCACAAACTTAGCCTTGGAGTTAGTAGTTTTGGGCTTCTTGGTTTTGCCTTCCCGAATCATGAGCACATGAGGGGTTTTCTTTGGGAGATTCTTATCATCGGTTTTGAGCATCTGATGCAGCTCTGAGATAGGTTTCTCCCAACCATTCATGTTGTAGTTCATGATGAAGGGGTCATAGGATTTAGGTAAGGAATTCAGAATAATATCCGTAGCCAAATCCGTTGGATATTTAGAGCCAAGACGCTCCAAATGATCCAAGTGACCTTTCATCATGAGTACATGATTACTCACATTTCCTCCTTCCTCCATCTTGCATGCATGTAACGATCGAACTGTTTCGAATCGTTCAGTGCGGGCTTGTTGCTGGAACATGTCTTTTAGCTGATTGATCATGTCAAAAGCCGTGTGATTCTCGAAAATCTCTTGGAGTTCGGGAATCATTGTGGCTAGCATGAGGCTCGATACTTCTATCGAATCATCCACATGTTTCGACCATTCTGCGTGAGGAGCCCTAGGAGTAACGGGAGGTTCATCGGGAATAGGGGTATCCAACACATACAACTTATTTTCCGGCCTGAGAACAATTCTCATATTTCGGCGCCATATTAGGAAGTTGGTGTGGTTAAGTTTTTCCTTTTCTAGGAGAGATCGAAGGTAATTGGTATGGTGGTTCGCATTAGTTGCCATCTACAAAATTTTAACAAAATTCTATTTAGTATTTTCGATTTTTAAACTTTATTTATTAATACCCTTTATGTATTTAAAACATTAATAATATAAAGTCTAGGATCCAACGTTGCAAAACAAATAAATGGTTAGGTGACCTTTATCCCATCTATTTAATTCAACATGGTAGGTGACGTTCGCCAATTACATCCAAATGTAATTCCTAGTAATATGGGATCCTTAACAACGTTTATTTTGGCATGTTTGATCCCATCTATGCCTCGGGCTTCTAGTGCTTAGGTGACCTTTATCACAAAAGATCCCCGATCAAGTCATCCAATTTGAACAACTTGTGGAATCGGCGCATAACTAGTGGTTAGGTGACCTTTATCCCACTAGAAAACGTGAAACCACTTCGGCCATCAAAAGACGATCCAAGTAGTTAGGTGACCTTTATTCCACAAGGATCATACAAGCGATGTGCGAGTGTTTTCAAAAGGGACGGCATAGACTTGCGTTTATAAAAGGGATTTTAGATGTTTTATAATTCTAGTTTTATAAACATATTGTATCATGTATATTGCATGCATCCAATATCACATGGTACTAATAATTTTGAAAAACATATTTTTCTTTAATTGGTTCTTTAAAATAAAATCTCCATTTTATTAACTATTTCGTTGCGGCCAAATTCTTTTATATTAATATCCTATATTAGGGTTTTTATTTGAGCGCATTAGAACCAATTTTAGTTCTTTTAATAAAACAACCTTTTATTATTTGAATTTGAGTTGGAGTTTGGATGAGTTTTAAAATACAACTTAAACTCATTTTTAGAATTTCAAAAAATTTTAAGAGTTTTATAATAATACTCTTTTTATTTAAAACTCATTTTTATCATTTTACTTTAAAATGTTATTTTGAAAAAGCCAAAACTCCAAAAATGATTTACTTTATGTTCAAAATATTATCTAGCATGCAAGAACCTATTTCAACCATACATGATAATATCAACATAAAAAAAATATGTAAAAGGTGTATAAACCAAGCCAAATACTAGTGACAATTCTTGTGAACCAAACAAGAATGTCAAGTCCATTCCTAAGGGACCAAAAAGAACTTATAGCTCCCACTTGCCATAGCAACCACTTGCTTGCATAATCTTCTTGGTAACTCCATGGTGAATGTCCTACTCTTCATAGACTCCATTCTTCAACTTGTTACATTTTTATATAAAATAAACTAATCTATTTAATACAAAATAACAAAAGGAAATGCCTATTTATTATTACAAAATATTATGAATAAAAATAACAAAAATAAACAACACAAACATCACAAAAGGTCTTTGGCCTGTTTATACCCAACAATTACATATAGCAACAATAAACAAACACTTTGTTTTTCTAAGGCAACTTTTATGACCAAAATGCATGTAAAATTTGGTCATAAGAGATAACAAAAAAACAATAAAGTTGCCAAAGATGCCATGTATGAACTTCTTCATACAAAATAAAAAACATCTATGGCTTCCAAAAACCAAGCATTTTTCATATAAACAAAAAATCTAATCATGCATGCAAAAGAGGCTCTGATACCACTTGTTGGGTTTTGTTCAAAAAACGATTTCTTTGTAGAAAACATTTGCAACGGAAGCTTTTAAAATGAACAACATTAAAGCAAGTTTAATACCCACCA
Organism: Saussurea involucrata; assembly: GCA_033807775.1. Classification (NCBI taxonomy): domain Eukaryota; kingdom Viridiplantae; phylum Streptophyta; class Magnoliopsida; order Asterales; family Asteraceae; genus Saussurea; species Saussurea involucrata. Next base: position 42,939,513 of record CM066325.1, on the reverse strand, counting down.
AGGATCCATTTGCATGAAAACATGAAAGATTAAAATAAACAAGAAGGTTTTAGAAAGTACAACCTTTGTAGACTTTGGAGATGGTTAGTTGAAGAAGGCAAGAACTCAAAAAGAGTTCCTCTTTAGTTGTCCACCAACAAGTTCCAACACTATAGTATGCTAGTACTTCTTATTCAAGATTGATGCAAAACCTTTACAACTCCAAGAAATCAAAACTCTAAAATGGAGTTGTAAAATTGAAAAGCACAAAACACACACACTATGTGTGTGTGTTCGGCCGAAAAAGGAGAGGGGAGGGAGAGAGAGAGAGCAAGTTCAAGTATATTGTCATTTTGGAAGACTTTTCTCCTTTTAATCTAAACCACAACTTTTGATGGTCCAATGAAAAGAGAGCCTCCCATGCAAAAATACATTTGAAGTCCTTTTAGTTTATAATTGTTAAAATCTTTATTTTAACAATTCAAAACTTGCTATATTTAATCCCTCCTCATATCTACTAGTTATTAAAATCATCATATTTTAATAAACTAGATTTCTTTTTGCATCTTATATTAAAATTATATTTATTAATATAATTAATAATATTCATCAAGAAATAATATTTATCAAGAATCAAATTCTTATAAATATCAATTTAGTGTCTACTTGTTGTTCGGTGTGACCCTATAGAATCATATATTACCGGTAATATTATTTTACAATTATTCTTGAGCACATTTAACCAACAATAAAACCCTCAACCTTGGCACAAAACCCTAGATGATTGTCATTTCTTCCTTGGCGGCTATGTGTGAGAGCTGAGAAGAGAATAAGCAAGTTACAATCTGCGATTTGGAAGAAGTAGAAGAAGAGGATTCTCCATCAAACAATTCAAGGTAATCCCTACCATCGCATAGTAATTATTGGTTTTTAGTAGCTGGATTGTGAGCAAATATAATATTGTTTGATTAATCGATTTACTCTTAAGGGTGGGGTTGATTGTAGTTTTATAACCATAAGAGAGGGTTAAGGGAGTTAGATTAACCATCATGTTGAGTGGGAGACTTAGAAATTGGTTTAGGAAGGGTTAATTCCTGACCCTTGTTGTTGATCAGTGTCGACTATCGTCCTCACCGAGTCCGGAAGTCGCCAAACCCGGAAAAACTGAGAGTCCGGATGAGATTCCGGAGTAGTGTAGTCCGGATAGAGTCTGGAAGTGAAGTCTGCAAGAAAGTCCGGAATAGAGTCCAGAAACGATACCGGAATCCGGAGGCGGTACCAGAATACGGAAAGCGGATACCGGATGCAGTGTCTTGAAGGAAATTTCGGAAAAGGGATACCGGATGTCGAGTCCGGAGGGGATTCCGGAAAACGGAAGTCGGGATGTTTGCCCGGAAGTAGGTTCCGGAATTGTGTAGTCCGGAAGCCGTCCGGAAGTGGGTTCCGAAATTGTGGTAGTCCGGATGTTGTCCGGAAGGTGAGTTCCGGAAAAGGAGGGAAGTTCGGTATTGGGGAATTCTTTTTTAGGAGTGTTATTGTAGGTATGATAGAAAGAACTCTTGGTGTCGAGTAGCGACTGACCACTTTTGTTTCCTTAAAACCATAGGTGCTCCACCTAGAGATTTGAAGCCTAAGTAAAAAGTTTTGAGCAAGGACGGCATGTGAGTTTTTCTAACTAAATACGTATTTCAAACGTGTTTTCTGAAGTAAGTAAATGAATATGAACTGATATGTTTTATTACATGAAAATGCATGTATGGAAGTTTAATTTAGATGTATGCATACATTGTTGATAGATGTAAAGTGGCTAAGTCGGGGTGTGTGGCCCGCCAGTACTCATATCGGGCAGTGTGTCCCGTTTATGCCATGGGAGGTGTGACCCAGTAAGGCAGTGTGAGACTGACACGTTGTCACCATTGCAGGACTTCAGTGTGCCATTTACATGTGCAGTTTATGTGAAAGCTTATTGTTTAAAGTTGTTGTTATAATGGTTATGAATGTTTTGTATTTGTTGATGAAACTGTGCCACTAGAGGGAGCTCACTATACCTCATGGTCTAACCCTCGCTTTTCAAAAACTAAACCATTTTCAGGAAAGAGCTTAGTAGGAGTTACTGGTAAGGGCAAAGAGAAGGCGTGAGCGTGAAGCTGGGGACTAGAAGGAAGGCAACGTAGTATAGTGTGCCAAGCTTAGTATTCTAGAAATCCCAGCTGTGTATTGGGTTGTTTTCGCAAACCTTGTTTTGTACTCGTATGTTTATGTTGTATTCCGGAGCCTTTTCGGCGAGTTGTTTATTTCTTGTTGTTCAAGTGTTATCTTTGAGCTGGGTTGTTACAATTGGTATCAGGGCCATAGTTTAAGGGATTTAGGTGACCGGATGGGCCTAAACTTAAACTGTGGAGTAGAGGGGAGCACTGCTGAGATATAGGATATTGTAGGAAAGATCACTTTAAGTGCGCTAGTGATATAGTAGCGAGGACCGTCATGTAAGGTAAATTTGGAATTACATTTGGCCAATGTAATCACGAATTTACAGGTACATGAGTATGCTCAATTGCTCTTGTTGAGAAGGTCGAGGGGCGTGGTAGTATGTAGTGAGTTTTGACCTTGCAATGATAGCAAAGGGTCGGGGTATCGTGAGAGATCGCACATGATATAATGTTTATATCTTCTAGAAGAAGTGTTGTTTGGAATGTTATGAGGCGTCTAGAGGAAGAACTTCTTGGGTTCGAAAAGAGTGAACGACTGATTAAGGGTAAAACTCTAGGTTTCTAGTGGGTCCTCGTTCTCGAAATTGTTGTGTAGATCAGTTGGGATGGTAAGGAAGGAGGGTGTCGGAATCTTGAAAGCTTCAATTCAAGAGCGAGTGGAGGATTGGAGCCCTGACTCTTTAGTCGATTTTTTCAGTGGTAGGATCAATGAAGGGAAGATATCAGTGTTGGATTGAAATACGTGTAGGGGTAGAATGTGAAGTAATTGGTCAAGACGCAAACCGTATGGGATGGTTGAGCAGGTAGGTGGTGAAACGCATGTACAACAAGTTGTGGCAAGGATGAGAGGGCGACCGTTGGTCAAGGTAGAGTGTCAATGATAAGTTGTGTGAGTACAATGTGTGACCTTGTTAGAGTGAATAGCCTTCAATTGCAAGTTGAGTTTCATGCATTGTGTCCTTATAAGTGTTACATGAGCTTTTCATGATTAAAAGTAATTGCATAAATAACAAATTTCTTGTTTGGAAATGAGTCGACGCGTGCAAGCATGTGTTTAAAGGAAAAGACAGAACTATTTACGTTGCACAATAAAAATTTTGAACTTAGTGATTTGCGAATTATATCGCTATTTTTTCATACTGAGAAAATCTTCGTTGCGAAAATCATTAAAGCCTTTGACCGCAAAGCTTTTATAATCAAAATGAGTATTGACATGTTGACATCATATAAATGAGTGTGGGAGCCGACTGGTTTACTTGTGTCAGTGATTTCATACAGAACTGTAATACCCCGGGTAAGTCCGTTAAATTTATTTAACTAAGGGATTTTGATATTAAGAGGAAGTTTGAGATAAGTTATAAGATTTGGGGTGGGTTGGTCATTAGTGAGTAGTTTGAGCCAAAAGTGTAAATGGAGATATAAATATCTCTCACACTTCAGTATCCCTTCAAAAACCTAAAAATAGAAAGACAGTGTGTGTGTGCGTGTTCGTGAGGCGAAAAAGGAGCAGAAGTGGAAAAGCTCGGTTTGAGCATCGATTGAACGGGTTTGAGTCGGTTTTAAGGTATGTATCCTTTAGGTTTTATGTTTGTAATCAACAATAGACAGTTTCTATCGGATTAGAAAGTTTAAATCATAGCTGTATAGATTTGATTTGGGTTCTGGATTGGAAAAGCGACCGACTGTGTTCTTGTGAACTCCCGGTATTGTAGACTCCCGGTATTGGAGACTCCCGATATTGTAGACTCTCGGTATTGGAGACTCCCGGTATTGTGAACTCCCGGTATTGTGAACTCCCGGTACTGGAAGTCCCGGTACTGGAAGTCCCGGTACTGGAAGTCCCGGTACTGAGGAGTCCCGGTAGTTGTGACAGTGTCCGGAAATAGTTTCTGATTGTATATTTGGATTAAGTTGCTCCGAAAATTTCCTGGGGGCCGCCCCCCGCTAACCGGGTAGCGGAACCCCCGTGTTAAGTCGCTGTAGGGGAACAATTGAGAATAAGAGTTATTCTATTTGAATTATTTCAGATACTGTGAATTCAAATTGAAAGACTGAATCTGTGGAAAAGGCTTGGAAGCATTTTTGTTAAACAAACAGGTGAGTTTTACTTTAAAACGTTTTCAACTGGAATACATATATGTGTTTATATGTGTATGTGAGTATGTGTTAAATATATATATATGGTATTTACATTGCACGAAACGAGTATAGGTGAGCCGAATTATTATTCGGCGGGGCTGTATTGAAATACAGCGGGGCTGCATGAAATTGCAGTGGAGCTGTAGGTAATTGCAGCGGGGCTGTATGTAATTACAGTGGAGTCGACTGTATTGTACAGTGACGATAATTAGTTGGCTTGCTACCGACTAATGTGGCCAGGGGAAAGAAGATGAGATGAGGAGAGATACACGGTGTACGAGTCTAAATGTGGTATTTATATACGTGTGGTATATGCGTGCTTATACGAAAGGTTTCATGTAAATTGTTTTGATACAAAGTATTATGTGAAAAGAGTTTGATATTGATTTTGGAAAAGACCAGGATTAACTCACTAGACTCGTTTGGTCTAACCCTCATTTTGTTTTCAAAAATATGTTTTCCAGGTCGAGGAATTGATAGCGGCAAAGGAAAGAATAAGGTGTAGACTGCCTTCGTGGACCGATGTTGATTAGGAAGTTTTATGTAATTTGTAAAATCATCTTATTTTAATAAACTAGATTTCTTTTTGCATCTTATATTAAAATTATATTTATTAATATAATTAATAATATTCATCAAGAAATAATATTTATCAAGAATCAAATTCTTATAAATATCAATTTAGTGTCTACTTGTTGTTCGGTGTGACCCTATAGGATCATATATTACCGGTAATATTATTTTACAATTATTCTTGAGCACATTTAACCAACAATAAAACCCTCAACCTTGGCACAAAACCCTAGATGATTGTCATTTCTTCCTTGGCGGCTATGTGTGAGAGCTGAGAAGAGAATAAGCAAGTTACAATCTGCGATTTGGAAGAAGTAGAAGAAGAGGATTCTCCATCAAACAATTCAAGGTAATCCCTACCATCGCATAGTAATTATTGGTTTTTAGTAGCTGGATTGTGAGCAAATATAATATTGTTTGATTAATCGATTTACTCTTAAGGGTGGGGTTGATTGTAGTTTTATAACCATAAGAGAGGGTTAAGGGAGTTAGATTAACCATCATGTTGAGTGGGAGACTTAGAAATTGGTTTAGGAAGGGTTAATTCCTGACCCTTGTTGTTGATCAGTGTCGACTATCGTCCTCACCGAGTCCGGAAGTCGCCAAACCCGGAAAAACTGAGAGTCCGGATGAGATTCCGGAGTAGTGTAGTCCGGATAGAGTCTGGAAGTGAAGTCTGCAAGCAAGTCCGGAATAGAGTCCAGAAACGATACCGGAATCCGGAGGCGGTACCAGAATCCGGAAAGCGGATACCGGATGCAGTATCTTGAAGGAAATTCCGGAAAAGGGATACCGGATGTCGAGTCCGGAGGGGATTCCAGAAAACGGAAGTCAGGATGTTTGCCCGGAAGTAGGTTCCGGAATTGTGTAGTCCGGAAGCCGTCCGGAAGTGGGTTCCGAAATTGTGGTAGTCCGGATGTTGTCCGGAAGGTGAGTTCCGGAAAAGGAGGGAAGTTCGGTATTGGGGAATTCCTTTTTAGGAGTGTTATTGTAGGTATGATAGAAAGAACACTTGAGTCCCAAATATGCATCTCAGGTCGAAGGATACAAAGATACTACCTTCTATTCAAGAATCACTTATGACGACGATCCATGAAGTGATCTTGAAGCGGGTCAAGTCCAGTTTTTGTTCCCTTAACAATCACCTATGAACTTGGTTGCAACACCTTGCCACTTTTACTTTTAAAAGTCAACCAATCCAATTCATATTAGTCTTACTTCATAGTTGTTCCCACAACTATGATTGACTATGGACATTTAGAATAATCAATTTATTCAAGGATTTTTAACATGCTAATATAGAACACAACGAGTAATAATATGATCATATCTAATATATATCTAATTGAATATAATACTTGTTGTTTTTCATTGTTCCAAAATCCAAATACTAAACCAAATCAAATCCATTCACTAGAGTAACGAAGTCCTATAGCTCTAGCGTGATCCTCATGCTTAGCTGATGGAAGGGACTTCGTGAATGGGTCTGCCAAGTTCTGATCTGTATGAACTTTGCGAATACTTATTTCACCGCTTTCAACTTCATCACGTATGTAGTTGAATTTCCGACGAATGTGCCTGGTCCTTTTCTGTGACATGGCATCGTTAGCTATGGCTATGGCACCCTCATTATCACAAAGGATTTCTAGGGGATCCTGAATGGTAGGAACTACCCCTAGACCTTCAATGAATTTCTTCATCCAAGCAGCTTCCTGTGCAGCCTGTGATGCTGCGATGTATTCTGACTCTGTAGTGGATTGTGCAACCACACTTTGCTTGGAACTCATCCAAGAAACTGCGCCTCCATTTATTATAAAGACAAAACCAGATTGTGACTTACAATCATCTCTGTCTGTCTGGAAGCTAGCATCAGTATAACATTTTATATTAAGGCTTTCTTCCTGACCTCCATAGATAAGGAACATCTCTTTGGTTCTCCGTAAGTACCTTAGAATGTTTTTCACAGCTATCCAATGACCTTCTCCCGGATCTTGTTGGTATCTACTCGTCATGCTCAAAGCATACGATACATCCGGTCTTGTGCATATCATAGCATACATGATAGATCCAATTGCCGAAGCATATGGAGTGCCATTCATTTTCTTTCGCTCAGCTTCTGTGCTAGGACATTGAGACTTGCTCAAAATGCTACCAGATGGCATCGACAATGACCCTTTCTTAGAGTCCTGCATATTGAATCTTTTCAAGATTTTGTCAATGTATGCATTTTGACTTAGTCCTATAAGTCTTCTTGATCTATCTCTGTAGATCTTTATACCAAGAATATAGGCTGCTTCACCTAGATCTTTCATTGAGAAACATTTCTCTAGCCAAGCCTTAACCCCTTTCATAGAAGGAATATCATTTCCAAAGATCAGTATGTCATCCACATACAACACAAGGAATGTTACAATGCTCCCACTAGCTTTCTTGAAGACACATGGTTCATCTTCATTCTTAATGAAACCAAACTCTTTGATTTTCTCATTGAAACGAAGATTCCAACTTCGAGATGCTTGTTTTAGTCCATAAATGGATCTCTTAAGTTTACACACTTTATTAGGATACTTTGGATCGACAAAACCTTCAGGTTGAACCATATAGACATCTTCACTTAAGTGTCCATTTAGAAAAGCCGTTTTGACGTCCATGTGCCATATCTCATAGTCATAGTGTGCCGCTATGGCAAATAGTATTCTAATAGACTTGATCATGGCCACAGGAGAGAAGGTTTCATCATAGTCAATACCATGAGTTTGAGTGAAACCTTTCGCCACAAGTCTTGCTTTATATGTGTGTAAATTTCCATCCATGTCGGTTTTCTTCTTGAAAACCCATTTACTTCCTACAGACTTGCTGTTGGGAGGAAGATCAACCAAGTCCCACACTTGATTAACATACATGGATTGCATCTCAGTTTTCATGGCTTCGAGCCAATGATCAGATTCAGAACCTGTCATGGCACTCTGGTAGTTGGTGGGTTCATCAGTATCCACCAAGAAATAACATTCATCATAAGATATGGAAAAGCCATATCTTTTTGGTTCCTGTCGTACTCTACCAGATTTGCGAAACCTTTGTGTCTCATTTGTTTCCTGACCAACCATTTGTTCAGGTTCAACATCTTGTTGTTGAGTACTAGTGCCAACCTCAGTTGCATCAGCTAATGGTTCTTCCTCAAGTACCATTTGCCTCCCTCCGGCTTCTTCCATTAGGAACTTAGTTTCCAGGAATTCAGCCTTTCGAGCAATAAAGACTTTATTCTCGGCGGGATTGTAGAAATAGTATCCTATACAATCTTTAGGATACCCTACAAAAATGCATTTAGTAGACTTGGGATCTAATTTGTTTGAAGCCTCTTGTCTCACATAAGCCTCACATCCCCACACCCTTAAATAGGATAAGGACGGAACTCTTCCATGCCAAATCTCATAAGGTGTCTTATCTACTTTCGTGGTTGGAGCCATATTTAAAATACGGGTAGCTGTAATTAAGGCGTAACTCCAAAATGATAAGGGAAGAGTACTCCTATTCATCATAGAGCGAACCATATCTAGTAAGGTTCGGTTTCTCCTCTCAGACACACCATTATGTTGTGGTGTTCTAGGTGGAGTAAGTTGTGAGACAATCCCACGAGCTTCTAGATGATTTAGGAATTCATCACTTAGATATTCACCTCCTCTATCGGAACGAAGGGCTTTAATGGTTTTATTGAGTTGATTCTCAACTTCACTTTGAAACAATTTGAACATCTCAAATGCTTCATGTTTATGTTTCATTAAATAAACATAACCATATCGACTGAAGTCGTCAGTGAAGGTGATGAAGAATCTAGCACCATCTCTTGCTATGGTTCTGAAAGGACCGCATACATCAGTATGTATGATTCCTAACAGGTCTTTAGCCCTTTCACCAGAACTAGAAAAAGGGGCTTTAGTCATCTTTCCACATAGACAAGATTCGCATATATCAAATGATTCTTTCTCATTTGCCTTCAAAATGCCACTCTTTTGAAGTTGGGATATGCGTTTCTTGTTTATATGGCCAAGACGACAATGCCATAAATAAGAGTCGCTCAAATCATTCTTGAGCCTTTTGGTGCTAGCATGGTATATAGAACTATCATTTATGGAACCGTCTAGTTTTACTTCATATATACCATTTAGAGGTCTAGCCTCGAAATAGAACATATCATTTTTGTAAGCATGAATAACATCGTCATTAAAACGATAAGTAAAACCAGATTGTTTTAAACGAGCAACTGAAATAATATTCCTGGTCAAGCCAGGGACATAACACACATTGTTTAGTGTCAAATACAGGCCATTAGGTAAACGTAAATCGTAATCTCCTAAAGCTTGAGCTTCAACTCTTGCTCCATTTCCAACGTGGAGTACGATTTCACCTGTCTTCAGTTGCTTACTTCCTCTGAACCCCTGTAACATATTACATATGTGAGTTCCACACCCAGTATCAAATACCCAAGTGTTAGGTGAAAAAGTAAATAGATCTATTTCTATCACATAGATACCTGAAGTGCCTTCGCCGGCCTTCTTCTTCTTCAACTCCGCAAGGTAAGTAGGATAGTTCCTTTTCCAGTGACCAACCACGCCACATTCAAAACATGCGTCTTCTTTGGCCACCTTCTCCTTCTTTTTAGTTGGTGGGGTTCGGGTAATTTTCTTGCCCTTGCCCTTCACAAACTTAGCCTTGGAGTTAGTAGTTTTGGGCTTCTTGGTTTTGCCTTCCCGAATCATGAGCACATGAGGGGTTTTCTTTGGGAGATTCTTATCATCGGTTTTGAGCATCTGATGCAGCTCTGAGATAGGTTTCTCCCAACCATTCATGTTGTAGTTCATGATGAAGGGGTCATAGGATTTAGGTAAGGAATTCAGAATAATATCCGTAGCCAAATCCGTTGGATATTTAGAGCCAAGACGCTCCAAATGATCCAAGTGACCTTTCATCATGAGTACATGATTACTCACATTTCCTCCTTCCTCCATCTTGCATGCATGTAACGATCGAACTGTTTCGAATCGTTCAGTGCGGGCTTGTTGCTGGAACATGTCTTTTAGCTGATTGATCATGTCAAAAGCCGTGTGATTCTCGAAAATCTCTTGGAGTTCGGGAATCATTGTGGCTAGCATGAGGCTCGATACTTCTATCGAATCATCCACATGTTTCGACCATTCTGCGTGAGGAGCCCTAGGAGTAACGGGAGGTTCATCGGGAATAGGGGTATCCAACACATACAACTTCTTTTCCGGCCTGAGAACAATTCTCATATTTCGGCGCCATATTAGGAAGTTGGTGTGGTTAAGTTTTTCCTTTTCTAGGAGAGATCGAAGGTAATTGGTATGGTGGTTCGCATTAGTTGCCATCTACAAAATTTTAACAAAATTCTATTTAGTATTTTCGATTTTTAAACTTTATTTATTAATACCCTTTATGTATTTAAAACATTAATAATATAAAGTCTAGGATCCAACGTTGCAAAACAAATAAATGGTTAGGTGACCTTTATCCCATCTATTTAATTCAACATGGTAGGTGACGTTCGCCAATTACATCCAAATGTAATTCCTAGTAATATGGGATCCTTAACAACGTTTATTTTGGCATGTTTGATCCCATCTATGCCTCGGGCTTCTAGTGCTTAGGTGACCTTTATCACAAAAGATCCCCGATCAAGTCATCCAATTTGAACAACTTGTGGAATCGGCGCATAACTAGTGGTTAGGTGACCTTTATCCCACTAGAAAACGTGAAACCACTTCGGCCATCAAAAGACGATCCAAGTAGTTAGGTGACCTTTATTCCACAAGGATCATACAAGCGATGTGCGAGTGTTTTCAAAAGGGACGGCATAGACTTGCGTTTATAAAAGGGATTTTAGATGTTTTATAATTCTAGTTTTATAAACATATTGTATCATGTATATTGCATGCATCCAATATCACATGGTACTAATAATTTTGAAAAACATATTTTTCTTTAATTGGTTCTTTAAAATAAAATCTCCATTTTATTAACTATTTCGTTGCGGCCAAATTCTTTTATATTAATATCCTATATTAGGGTTTTTATTTGAGCGCATTAGAACCAATTTTAGTTCTTTTAATAAAACAACCTTTTATTATTTGAATTTGAGTTGGAGTTTGGATGAGTTTTAAAATACAACTTAAACTCATTTTTAGAATTTCAAAAAATTTTAAGAGTTTTATAATAATACTCTTTTTATTTAAAACTCATTTTTATCATTTTACTTTAAAATGTTATTTTGAAAAAGCCAAAACTCCAAAAATGATTTACTTTATGTTCAAAATATTATCTAGCATGCAAGAACCTATTTCAACCATACATGATAATATCAACATAAAAAAAATATGTAAAAGGTGTATAAACCAAGCCAAATACTAGTGACAATTCTTGTGAACCAAACAAGAATGTCAAGTCCATTCCTAAGGGACCAAAAAGAACTTATAGCTCCCACTTGCCATAGCAACCACTTGCTTGCATAATCTTCTTGGTAACTCCATGGTGAATGTCCTACTCTTCATAGACTCCATTCTTCAACTTGTTACATTTTTATATAAAATAAACTAATCTATTTAATACAAAATAACAAAAGGAAATGCCTATTTATTATTACAAAATATTATGAATAAAAATAACAAAAATAAACAACACAAACATCACAAAAGGTCTTTGGCCTGTTTATACCCAACAATTACATATAGCAACAATAAACAAACACTTTGTTTTTCTAAGGCAACTTTTATGACCAAAATGCATGTAAAATTTGGTCATAAGAGATAACAAAAAAACAATAAAGTTGCCAAAGATGCCATGTATGAACTTCTTCATACAAAATAAAAAACATCTATGGCTTCCAAAAACCAAGCATTTTTCATATAAACAAAAAATCTAATCATGCATGCAAAAGAGGCTCTGATACCACTTGTTGGGTTTTGTTCAAAAAACGATTTCTTTGTAGAAAACATTTGCAACGGAAGCTTTTAAAATGAACAACATTAAAGCAAGTTTAATACCCACCAAGGATCCATTTGCATGAAAACATGAAAGATTAAAATAAACAAGAAGGTTTTAGAAAGTACAACCTTTGTAGACTTTGGAGATGGTTAGTTGAAGAAGGCAAGAACTCAAAAAGAGTTCCTCTTTAGTTGTCCACCAACAAGTTCCAACACTATAGTATGCTAGTACTTCTTATTCAAGATTGATGCAAAACCTTTACAACTCCAAGAAATCAAAACTCTAAAATGGAGTTGTAAAATTGAAAAGCACAAAACACACACACTATGTGTGTGTGTTCGGCCGAAAAAGGAGAGGGGAGGGAGAGAGAGAGAGCAAGTTCAAGTATATTGTCATTTTGGAAGACTTTTCTCCTTTTAATCTAAACCACAACTTTTGATGGTCCAATGAAAAGAGAGCCTCCCATGCAAAAATACATTTGAAGTCCTTTTAGTTTATAATTGTTAAAATCTTTATTTTAACAATTCAAAACTTGCTATATTTAATCCCTCCTCATATCTACTAGTTATTAAAATCATCATATTTTAATAAACTAGATTTCTTTTTGCATCTTATATTAAAATTATATTTATTAATATAATTAATAATATTCATCAAGAAATAATATTTATCAAGAATCAAATTCTTATAAATATCAATTTAGTGTCTACTTGTTGTTCGGTGTGACCCTATAGAATCATATATTACCGGTAATATTATTTTACAATTATTCTTGAGCACATTTAACCAACAATAAAACCCTCAACCTTGGCACAAAACCCTAGATGATTGTCATTTCTTCCTTGGCGGCTATGTGTGAGAGCTGAGAAGAGAATAAGCAAGTTACAATCTGCGATTTGGAAGAAGTAGAAGAAGAGGATTCTCCATCAAACAATTCAAGGTAATCCCTACCATCGCATAGTAATTATTGGTTTTTAGTAGCTGGATTGTGAGCAAATATAATATTGTTTGATTAATCGATTTACTCTTAAGGGTGGGGTTGATTGTAGTTTTATAACCATAAGAGAGGGTTAAGGGAGTTAGATTAACCATCATGTTGAGTGGGAGACTTAGAAATTGGTTTAGGAAGGGTTAATTCCTGACCCTTGTTGTTGATCAGTGTCGACTATCGTCCTCACCGAGTCCGGAAGTCGCCAAACCCGGAAAAACTGAGAGTCCGGATGAGATTCCGGAGTAGTGTAGTCCGGATAGAGTCTGGAAGTGAAGTCTGCAAGAAAGTCCGGAATAGAGTCCAGAAACGATACCGGAATCCGGAGGCGGTACCAGAATACGGAAAGCGGATACCGGATGCAGTGTCTTGAAGGAAATTTCGGAAAAGGGATACCGGATGTCGAGTCCGGAGGGGATTCCGGAAAACGGAAGTCAGGATGTTTGCCCGGAAGTAGGTTCCGGAATTGTGTAGTCCGGAAGCCGTCCGGAAGTGGGTTCCGAAATTGTGGTAGTCCGGATGTTGTCCGGAAGGTGAGTTCCGGAAAAGGAGGGAAGTTCGGTATTGGGGAATTCTTTTTTAGGAGTGTTATTGTAGGTATGATAGAAAGAACTCTTGGTGTCGAGTAGCGACTGACCACTTTTGTTTCCTTAAAACCATAGGTGCTCCACCTAGAGATTTGAAGCCTAAGTAAAAAGTTTTGAGCAAGGACGGCATGTGAGTTTTTCTAACTAAATACGTATTTCAAACGTGTTTTCTGAAGTAAGTAAATGAATATGAACTGATATGTTTTATTACATGAAAATGCATGTATGGAAGTTTAATTTAGATGTATGCATACATTGTTGATAGATGTAAAGTGGCTAAGTCGGGGTGTGTGGCCCGCCAGTACTCATATCGGGCAGTGTGTCCCGTTTATGCCATGGGAGGTGTGACCCAGTAAGGCAGTGTGAGACTGACACGTTGTCACCATTGCGGGACTTCAGTGTGCCATTTACATGTGCAGTTTATGTGAAAGCTTATTGTTTAAAGTTGTTGTTATAATGGTTATGAATGTTTTGTATTTGTTGATGAAACTGTGCCACTAGAGGGAGCTCACTATACCTCATGGTCTAACCCTCGCTTTTCAAAAACTAAACCATTTTCAGGAAAGAGCTTAGTAGGAGTTACTGGTAAGGGCAAAGAGAAGGCGTGAGCGTGAAGCTGGGGACTAGAAGGAAGGCAACGTAGTATAGTGTGCCAAGCTTAGTATTCTAGAAATCCCAGCTGTGTATTGGGTTGTTTTCGCAAACCTTGTTTTGTACTCGTATGTTTATGTTGTATTCCGGAGCCTTTTCGGCGAGTTGTTTATTTCTTGTTGTTCAAGTGTTATCTTTGAGCTGGGTTGTTACAATTGGTATCAGGGCCATAGTTTAAGGGATTTAGGTGACCGGATGGGCCTAAACTTAAACTGTGGAGTAGAGGGGAGCACTGCTGAGATATAGGATATTGTAGGAAAGATCACTTTAAGTGCGCTAGTGATATAGTAGCGAGGACCGTCATGTAAGGTAAATTTGGAATTACATTTGGCCAATGTAATCACGAATTTACAGGTACATGAGTATGCTCAATTGCTCTTGTTGAGAAGGTCGAGGGGCGTGGTAGTATGTAGTGAGTTTTGACCTTGCAATGATAGCAAAGGGTCGGGGTATCGTGAGAGATCGCACATGATATAATGTTTATATCTTCTAGAAGAAGTGTTGTTTGGAATGTTATGAGGCGTCTAGAGGAAGAACTTCTTGGGTTCGAAAAGAGTGAACGACTGATTAAGGGTAAAACTCTAGGTTTCTAGTGGGTCCTCGTTCTCGAAATTGTTGTGTAGATCAGTTGGGATGGTAAGGAAGGAGGGTGTCGGAATCTTGAAAGCTTCAATTCAAGAGCGAGTGGAGGATTGGAGCCCTGACTCTTTAGTCGATTTTTTCAGTGGTAGGATCAATGAAGGGAAGATATCAGTGTTGGATTGAAATACGTGTAGGGGTAGAATGTGAAGTAATTGGTCAAGACGCAAACCGTATGGGATGGTTGAGCAGGTAGGTGGTGAAACGCATGTACAACAAGTTGTGGCAAGGATGAGAGGGCGACCGTTGGTCAAGGTAGAGTGTCAATGATAAGTTGTGTGAGTACAATGTGTGACCTTGTTAGAGTGAATAGCCTTCAATTGCAAGTTGAGTTTCATGCATTGTGTCCTTATAAGTGTTACATGAGCTTTTCATGATTAAAAGTAATTGCATAAATAACAAATTTCTTGTTTGGAAATGAGTCGACGCGTGCAAGCATGTGTTTAAAGGAAAAGACAGAACTATTTACGTTGCACAATAAAAATTTTGAACTTAGTGATTTGCGAATTATATCGCTATTTTTTCATACTGAGAAAATCTTCGTTGCGAAAATCATTAAAGCCTTTGACCGCAAAGCTTTTATAATCAAAATGAGTATTGACATGTTGACATCATATAAATGAGTGTGGGAGCCGACTGGTTTACTTGTGTCAGTGATTTCATACAGAACTGTAATACCCCGGGTAAGTCCGTTAAATTTATTTAACTAAGGGATTTTGATATTAAGAGGAAGTTTGAGATAAGTTATAAGATTTGGGGTGGGTTGGTCATTAGTGAGTAGTTTGAGCCAAAAGTGTAAATGGAGATATAAATATCTCTCACACTTCAGTATCCCTTCAAAAACCTAAAAATAGAAAGACAGTGTGTGTGTGCGTGTTCGTGAGGCGAAAAAGGAGCAGAAGTGGAAAAGCTCGGTTTGAGCATCGATTGAACGGGTTTGAGTCGGTTTTAAGGTATGTATCCTTTAGGTTTTATGTTTGTAATCAACAATAGACAGTTTCTATCGGATTAGAAAGTTTAAATCATAGCTGTATAGATTTGATTTGGGTTCTGGATTGGAAAAGCGACCGACTGTGTTCTTGTGAACTCCCGGTATTGTAGACTCCCGGTATTGGAGACTCCCGATATTGTAGACTCTCGGTATTGGAGACTCCCGGTATTGTGAACTCCCGGTATTGTGAACTCCCGGTACTGGAAGTCCCGGTACTGGAAGTCCCGGTACTGGAAGTCCCGGTACTGAGGAGTCCCGGTAGTTGTGACAGTGTCCGGAAATAGTTTCTGATTGTATATTTGGATTAAGTTGCTCCGAAAATTTCCTGGGGGCCGCCCCCCGCTAACCGGGTAGCGGAACCCCCGTGTTAAGTCGCTGTAGGGGAACAATTGAGAATAAGAGTTATTCTATTTGAATTATTTCAGATACTGTGAATTCAAATTGAAAGACTGAATCTGTGGAAAAGGCTTGGAAGCATTTTTGTTAAACAAACAGGTGAGTTTTACTTTAAAACGTTTTCAACTGGAATACATATATGTGTTTATATGTGTATGTGAGTATGTGTTAAATATATATATATGGTATTTACATTGCACGAAACGAGTATAGGTGAGCCGAATTATTATTCGGCGGGGCTGTATTGAAATACAGCGGGGCTGCATGAAATTGCAGTGGAGCTGTAGGTAATTGCAGCGGGGCTGTATGTAATTACAGTGGAGTCGACTGTATTGTACAGTGACGATAATTAGTTGGCTTGCTACCGACTAATGTGGCCAGGGGAAAGAAGATGAGATGAGGAGAGATACACGGTGTACGAGTCTAAATGTGGTATTTATATACGTGTGGTATATGCGTGCTTATACGAAAGGTTTCATGTAAATTGTTTTGATACAAAGTATTATGTGAAAAGAGTTTGATATTGATTTTGGAAAAGACCAGGATTAACTCACTAGACTCGTTTGGTCTAACCCTCATTTTGTTTTCAAAAATATGTTTTCCAGGTCGAGGAATTGATAGCGGCAAAGGAAAGAATAAGGTGTAGACTGCCTTCGTGGACCGATGTTGATTAGGAAGTTTTATGTAATTTGTAATTTCGAGACTAAAAGAGACCGTACTTGGTTTGCTATGTAACTTTTGTTGTAAATCAATGATATGTATGCATGTTATGTATTATGAGGTATGTTATGGGATTTGGGTTGTTACAAAACCTTTCTAGCCATATAGGAAAAGTTTCATTCAAATTGTTCTGATGTAACGGCATCAGTTTGAATGGTTAAGGTTGTATTTACTAAAAAGTTGCATGCGAACGATTATCGAGATCGTTGTGCATGACTTGGTAGTTATGAGTGTGTTGGGTCATGTGTACCCAAGTTGTGTCCAAGTGTTGTTCTCTTTTTAAATGTTAAAATGTGCGAAATTATTTAAATTATCACGTCGTCATGCATGAAGGCTATGAACTCAGTAGGTCATAGAGATTATTACATTCAAAGATATGGAAGGGTTTCGAGAGTGGAGATGTGTCGGTCAAGCTGGTCGCGAGTGTTTTGTAATTTTGGTATTCGTGTTCAGGAAGAGAGGTGAATAGTGGAACGGTCAGAAATGGACTTTGGTGATTGGTTGTGTGGTGGTAGTTTGTACTCTTGTTCGGTAACTTGAGATGCTATCGTCGAGGGACGGTTGTGCCTGAGGGAAGGACTAGAAGTCGTCAAGATATTTATTTTAGTAACTCGTTTCATGTAGCATCGAGATTCTTTGATGAATATCGTCGACGTTGAGCCTGAGAATTTGGGAGTGGCCTTGTAATGTGACCTCGCACCAGGTGAGTCTTGAATTTTCTTCAAGTGAGGACAGCGGAGTATAAAGTTGATTATGATATGTTGGAAGGAGTAGGTTCCGTTAGGAACCCTTGTTGACGGGAAGATTTTGGAAGCATCATCATGTTGTCTATTGATGTTGAAGTCGACAACTGTTTAAGATGTTGGAAGCAGAAGCCTTGGATCAGGAGGTTGAAAGTTGAGAAAATTACCCTGGTGTGTGTAGACGTAGGAGGTCATCTAGGAAAGATGTATACTTGCATGATGGTGGATCACTTTGTGTGGGCATTGTGATTATGAAAGATTGCTATTTGGATGAGTGTTTTCCCTACGAGGTTTTGATGATTCGTAAAAGGAGAAGGTAGTTAGCGCGACCGAAGTGGATGCATTGATTATATTGATCTGAAAGAGAATGTGCCCTATGAATTAAGAATGGTTTCTTGGGGATCGCAATGACCCAACAAGGAACGATTAGTTTTGAGAAAATTGGGAAATCGCGAGTTGTGGTTCATCTAGATGTGGAAAAAGACGAAGTCGTGGGATACACCTGGTTACATTTATGCAGGAGATTATGAAGGCAAGGTTGAATATGTGTACAAGTAACTGTGAGAACATGGTCAGTGGTGGGGTGTTGCGGGTGGAGAACGTGTGGACAAGTTAGTGGCATCTTTTGCCAAAGTGGTTATGTAAGCCAGTGTTATGGTAATGTGTTGATAAAGGAGGTTAAGCATCAGATGGAAGTTCTTTTTAGAAATTTCGGATGAGTTATACAATTTGTTAAGCAAGTTGTTGGGACGCGTGGATTGTAAGCTGGCGTTATGATATG
The DNA here is from genome assembly GCA_033807775.1 of Saussurea involucrata. Lineage (NCBI taxonomy): Eukaryota > Viridiplantae > Streptophyta > Magnoliopsida > Asterales > Asteraceae > Saussurea > Saussurea involucrata. The sequence goes on along the minus strand of CM066325.1, from coordinate 42,921,120 downwards.
GCTATTCTCGGAATAAAATGGCGGAGCGGTAGTGGGTGGTTACCCAAATGAGGAACCAGGTGTTTTTGGATGTGTGAGTCGTTGGGTGAGTATATTTTGGGATCATTGAAAGTTTAAAGAAGATATTAGATTGGTTAGTTTACGATGTGGTGTAGTAGATGCAGAATCTTTAAGGAATGTGAATTGTTTCTTGTGTACGAACGAATTATCTGAGAAGGTAACAGTTTGGAGATCAAGAAGTGGGTGGTGGCTTCGATTACCGGTGTCATTTTGGAATGACTTGGTTGGATACCTAAAGTTAGAATTTTGGTCAAACCGTTTGGTTATGTATAGTAATGAGGAGGGGTTATCGGTGCATGTAGAAAGGTCGAAAGAGGGGACGAGTAATGTTTGATGGGCGGTGCTCCATGCTAACGTGGGGAGGTGAAGATAGTATGTCGGAATAAGTGAGTAGGTTGGAAGTAGGAAGTTTGGCAAGTGACACCAAAAAGGTGGAGTAGTGTGTATAGATTGTCATTAGTAGGTATACGAACTCCTAGTAAGAGTATGGAGGAAGGGGTTTTGTATGTGTTATGGTTCAAGGGCGAAGGAAAACTAACTTAGGCGACTGGTCGAAAGCGTGCACCTTCTAGTGAGCTGTTCGTTGAAGGCATTATGTTTCGAGAAGGAAGAGTGTGAGACTGACACGTTGTCACCATTGCGGGACTTCAGTGTGCCATTTACATGTGCAGTTTATGTGAAAGCTTATTGTTTAAAGTTGTTGTTATAATGGTTATGAATGTTTTATATTTGTTGATGAAACTGTACCACTAGAGGGAGCTCACTAGACCTCATGGTCTAACCCTCGCTTTTCAAAATCTAAACCATTTTCAGGAAAGCGCTTAGTAGGAGTTACTGGTAAGGCAAAGAGAAGGCGTGAGCATGAAGCTAGGTACTAGAAGGAAGGCAACGTAATATAGTGTGCCAGGCTTAGTATTCTAGAAATCCCAGCTGTGTATTGGGTTGTTTCCGCAAACCTTGTTTTGTACTCGTATGTTTATGTTGTATTCCGGAGCCTTTTCGGCGAGTTGTTTATTTCTTGTTGTTCAAGTGTTACCTTTGAGTTGGGTTGTTACATATTAGTATATTGTACTTCAGTTACATCGCACGTGGAGCATTTGAGGCACGCGTTCTTGTGTTTGCAGGAAAATCTCTTTTATATAAAGATGTCCAAATGTTTCTTCGGTACCGAATCCGTGGAGTACCTCGGGCATATCATCTCAAGTCAAGGGGTGGCAATGGACCCTCAGAAGGTGGAAGTTGTAACAACTTGGCCGAAGTTGAATACCAGAGGCATGTACGCAGGATCTTGGGATTTGCAGGGTATTATAGATAGTTCATCAAAGGATATGCAACCATAGCGACACCTTTAACTGATCTCCTCCCATTAGATGGATTTGAATGGGGTGATGTGGAAGAAAAAGCATTTGTAAAATTGAAGGAAGTCTTGTCCAATGCCCCTTTGTTGAGACTGCCAAATTTGGAGGAACGATTTATAGTGGAAACAGACGCATCGGTTGAGGGTGTAGGGGTCGTACTTATGCAAGGCGGACACCCAGTTTGTCAATTCAGCAAAACGTTAGGACCCTGGATACAGGCGATAGCAACTTATCATAGAGAGTTATTTGAAATTGTAGAAGCAATATATAAGTGGAGACAATACTTACTAGGCAGAAAATGCATCATTTAACAAATCATAAGAGCATTAAAGAGTTGATGCAATAGGTAATTGGTACGAGCGAAATATGTGATTTAATCGCAGTGGGTTGCAAACTGTCCACAGTGGGAAGTGCAAGTGTACACTGAGCACTATGATCGTCACAGCAAGTAATAGTTGGTAAAATACCAGAATCGTATCCACAGAGACTAGACAATCAAGACAATACGGTTTTCATGAGCTCCTTTTACAGGTTTCAATTAGAGAGGAAACAAAAGTTTGGTTTGGTTTGGTGAAATGCCATTCTAACGATTTACTTAAGGTTTAAAAGAAGGAATGTAGGGTAGATTTTCCCTAGATTTTATAATAAATACTTGATCCCAAAAGTGATCCTTGTACTTGAAGTCGGTCTTTTCGCTAGAAAAGCCCGGTTACAAAATACTCACACCGTTAGGTAAAAATCCCATACTCTTAGTACTTGTTGTTTTGTCAATGGTAATCTCAAAATGGACATTTTCAGGTCACGATGGAATGTGTAGAGACAAATACTCTAAGTGTTTTTGAATACACCAACTAGCTTGCCTACTACTCCAGTGGGTTGAGATTAGCTCACTGTGCCGACCTCACTTTCGTAAGTGTCATAAGAATTCTTTCGAATCCCCTAGCATTATCAAAGCTCGTGTCACTGCATTCTACTCATTTCTGAGTTAAGAACTAGACTTTAGATCCTTACAAGTGATCGGCTTGTTCGAATCATTGGGTAATAATCGAGAATGAATAACCAAAACAACAAATATTCCAAGTATAAAGATTACTCAAGCATTTTCTCTAAAATCCAGGTACTTCTCTTTCCTACATCCCAAAGGATGCTTAGCCTAACATTTTCGACGTAAAGAAAACAAAAGATGAAGATTTACACATAAGTAAACAGAAAGTGACTTGTATTAAAACCGCAGTGGGGAACGAGGGTACGTCACTGCCACAGATTACTCGAAACTACAATTACACTAGGAATGGAAAATACAGAAATTTAAAGAGAACTACTGCAGTAAATGATGAACTAACAATAGAACTATGCTAACACTTAATGTGGTAGTTGGAGATTTCTTCGATTCTATTAAATGAAACCCAACACCCCTTTTTATACTAAGAGGAAAGGTTGGGTTTTACACAAAAATGGGTATTAACTAGAGAACAATGACTTTAGAGGCATAAGGTTCAGCTTCTTTGTGAAATACTTCTATCCACAAGTCTTTAGTTCTTTTACCCAAAGGACCCATCACCTTTCCATAAAGTCAACTTTAAAGTACAATGGGTGTAATCATCTTGCCATGCTTTTAGGAACACTTTGTACTTCTCAATCAAATGCCTTGTGCCAATTGAACCTTCTTATTTCCAGACTTTTACTTCCCAACTAAGAGTTGATTTTCTTTTGTCTTCTTCTCTGCTCGATAGTGGGGTCTGGAGTGGGATGCGCAAGTCACTGCGGATATTTCGTGAAAAAACAACAAAACTCCACCAAATAATTTATTAAAAACTATGGTTCACTCTTTTTGCTCATTTTCGTGAATGTTACCAAGAATGAAGATTTTTAGAAGTGAAATGGCTAAAATTTGACAAAATAAAAGGAAATAATAACTCTAAAAATAGAGTTATCACAACCTCAAACTTAAACCATTACTTGTCCCCAAGTAATAAAAAGAAAGAAAATAAAAAGAATAATGCACTTGAGCTTTCAGGGACTTACCGACTTCTCACTCTGAATGGATGTTGATCACTCTCCACAGATACTTCTTTCGGTTCCAAAATTAAAGCTTCACTTTTGTATTTGACGAAATCTTTCCCTTGTTTACCTTTGATCAATAGGATTTTCTTGCGTTCGAAGGGTTTATGGCTTTGAATATTTTCCCCAGGATTTTGCGGCGGTTAATTCCAAACATGGACCGAAGATCTCGCTTTGAGATTTTTATTTCAAGAAGTGAGTAGTTTGTGTTTTTGCATGGGTAGTTACGTACACTTTCAGGCTTTATATGGCTATTTTTTTGTGAGAGTGGGTATTCTGATGGTCCAGAATAGGCACACCATCTTTTTCTTGGAATGAGCACTTTGATGGTCCAGAAAGGCACACCATCAATCTTTTGTAGTGACACTCCAATTTTCTTCTGTTTTTTTTGGGAGGGGGTATGGCTTACCCACCTCAAACTTAGGACCTCATAGTGTCCCCACTGTGGAAAGACTGAAAGTCCCACTGGAAGTCCCCACCTCAAACTTAAGATTGCACAGTGTCCTCACTGTGACTTGGAAATGGTACGAAGGAGGTGATGGGGGGTACAAAAAGATCGTGTTTGGATGCAAAAATGGCCTATATTATTTCATGGTGACAAGTTGAGAGTCGTACTTACAAAAGGGACTTTTTAAGTCGGAAGCCGAAAGTTGTACCTTGAAATGGAAACGGATCAAACAAGCATTCAAACAAGAAGTGAGTTAGTACCCAAAAGTACCTGCTTAGCAGCAGGATTTCATGCATCATTTAACAAAAATAAAGATAGTAGAAATATAGTCATATGCCTAGCCATAGGCAGAATACGAAACCAAATATAAATTTAAAATAGTTTTTGAGAGCATCAAAGTGGGAACCATAATCCCAACAAACCATTCAGTGGATAGGAGTCGCTGGCGGTGAGCTTTCGGCGAAGTCTTCATGGAAACCATCTTCACTGTCATTCGAGGGGCAAATACCTTCGGGAAATTCAGGGAGTTGTGCGTATAACTCGGGATCGCCACCTTGTAACATTTGGTTCACAACCGCATCCCTATCCCTCGTATACATCCAGAATGATTCGGTGGCTCGGTTGATATGCTTCTACTGGGCTTCCATGAGATCGAAACGATAGGTTAGAGCTGTCAAAGCGGTCAGAATGGCAGTCATGGGATTGCTTGTGCCTCCTGAAGTGGGCTGTCGGAGTGGGGTACCAGCGGATCTCATTGTGGGTTGTTCATCAGCAGGTTCATTGGGGGGAGTAACAATTGCTCTCCCCATCTTCTTGATGGTCACGATGCTAATGTTTGTCATGGACTCAATCCACTTGTCCTCTTGAGCAGATGGTACTCCAGCTTCTATTAGTAAAGAAGTAATAAGACAAGGAAAGGGGAGGATTACCTTTTTCCGGGTGCGATCTTGGTAGATGGCATCGTGCATTACGATTCCCAGGTTGATCGGTTTACCCGTAAGGATGCAGTACAGCAGAGCGCACTTGTGCATCGATAGGGTCGTGTCATGAGTAGTCGGGGACAAGGAGGCACGTAAAAACTGGAACCACACAGCAGCCTCGGTAGTGAGGGAGCTAGCGTGTAGGCACTTTCTAGTGCCATCCCTATCCCTGGGCTTTCCTTCGGCTGCCAATACCCTCAAAATAACATCTTCATCTGTCGGGGTCATCTTTTTTAGGAACTGTGCAAAGGCGCATGTAGTTGGGGTCCTTATTCCAAGGACCTGATTAATAGCACTGCCGGTATAATGCACGGTTCGACCCCGGACTTTCACAAATGGGTCCTTCGTCTGAGATGCTTTGGCATAGAACTCTCTAACCAAAGAAGCATTGGCCGGACGATTGGCAGATGCCAATGTCGCCCAATCATGTTGTATAATTCTATCTTTAATAAACGGGTTGGCTGCTACAAAGTCGGGGTCAAAACCCCTCTCTAAGTTCAACTTGTGCTTGGAAATGCAGTCATAGTGGGCAGCGGCCTCTGGGGTCGTAAACTGCCTGGGCACCCCACTGGGGGCATGCTCAGTCCCCACTATGGACTGATGTGGGTTTTTAGATTGGATTTGTTCATCCCCAGCATCATAATCAACAGAGGATGAACTTAAAGAGGGTTCAAGGCCCTTACCTTTCCCAGATGGTTGCTTCCTTGGTTTCTTGGCCGGTGTTTTCTGCGAAATGGTCACCGCAGATCTAGTGACCATTCCTTTCTTCCTTAAAGCTCTTCTCATAGAGTTTTCCTCACTGTGGGCAGCTTTCTGGAGTGATCAACCGTGTTTGTGACTTGGAAGTTTTCATCAGTCTGAATCTGCTCATTGTGCATGAGTGTCGCATCCTCTGCCTCTTTTCTTCGATTTTCCTCTTCTTGTCTGATTCGGTCTTGTTCTTCCTTTCTCATCCTTTCTTCTTCAACCTTTTTCTTTTCTTCCTCTGCCCGTTTCCTTTCTTCCTCAAGAAGTTTCTCTTGTTCAATCTTTTGTCTTTCCTCTTCTTCTCTCGCCAACCGTTCGGCTTCTTCTCGTTGTTTCCTCTCCTCCTCTTCTTTCCTTAACCTATCCTCCTCTTCTCGTTTCAGCCTTTCTTCCTCCTCTTTCTTTTTCCTCTCGACCTCTTCCTTCTTTTTCCGAAGTGCAAGAAGTTTTTCTTCCAACTTCAGAATATCCTCTTCAGTTTGTGATTCCTCTTCCTGAAAATGCTTCAGACTGGTATCCAAAACTATTGAAGAAGAGGTAGCTTTTGAACCTTCTTGCTTGGACGACCCTTCATCTGCTACGTCGGTCGTCGTTGGATGTTTGTCGGACAATGGCGGCAGTTCATTCAGGTCGCCGATGACAGTTTCCGGCGGGTTTTCTTCGAGTGTTCGACGGCGGACCGCAGCACGACCGGATTCATTAGGGTTAGGGTTTAATCTTTTGCTTCTAGCCATTGGAAGGGTTTCTTGGTTCTGGTTCGTGAGAGAGAATGGAGAAGGAGAGAGTAGTTTTGAATATTTGGAGGAAAAGGTGGTTTTTAGACTTTTGTGGGTAAAGGAAGTATTTTTTTGGGTATTATGTTGGAGGGAACGGTTACTTAGGAGAGAGAGAGGGAAAATGATGTTTTTTCTTGAAAATGGCGAAGTAGGAGAAGGGGCTGAAAAAGAAGACACACGGTGTAAGAAAATGTGATGTGTGTCAGCTTTTGGCCCCCCCAAAACCGTCCCATATCATCTTTAGATCGGTAGTGGGAAGCGCAGTGACTAGCGCAAAGTCACTGCGAAGCACTTGTTTGACTTTTTCTTCAAAAATTGGCAATCTCTCCTACACACATTAAAACAAACTACCATGCAGAATTAAAAAGACCAAAAAATAATAAAAACACAGCAAATAACTAAAATAAAATATTTACAGATGGTTCCGACTTTTCTTAACCGTAGTGGGGTGGAGAGTGGGATGGAATGTGAGCACTCTCGCTCAGAAAATGCTTCACTCTCTGCCCATTGACTTTAAACGTTTGACCAGACTGTGGGGACTTTAACTCCACTGTTCCAAAGGGACTTACTTTGACAATGGTGTATGGTCCCGTCCATCATGATTTTAGTTTACCTGGAAAGAGTTTAAGACGGGAATTGAATAATAGTACCTGTTGGCCTTCAAAGAACTCCCTATGGTTGATTCTTCGATCATGCCACATCTTTGTCTTTTCTTTGTACAACTTTGCGTTTTCATAGGAGTGATATCGCAACTCCTCTAGCTCATGCATTTTCAAACATCTCTTAATTCCCGCAGCATCCTCACTCATGTTAAGCTCTTTAAGGGCCCAAAACGCCTTGTGCTCCAATTCAATCGGTAAATGGCAAGTTTTGCCAAAAACTAATTTAAATGGAGACATTCCCAAGGGAGTTTTATAGGCCGTACGATAAGCCCAAAGAGCATCATCAAGTTTGGTTGACCAATCCTTGCGATGTGGTTTAACAACTTTCTCCAAAATACCTTTGATCTCACGGTTTGAAAGTTCGGCTAAACCGTTGGTTTGCGGGTGGTATGCGGTGGCCACTCTATGATGTATATCATATTTAGCAAGGACCGAGCTCATGACTTTGTTCACAAAATGGGTGCCTTCGTCACTAATCAATGCCCGTGGTGTTCCAAATATAGTGAAAATGTTTTTATGCAAAAATTTCACCACGGTGTTGGCATCATTAGAGTGACATGCAACGGCTTCCACCCATTTCGAAACATAGTCCACCACAACCAAGACATAAAAATTATTGTTTGAATTTGGAAAGGGTCCCATGAAATCAATCCCCCAAACATCAAAAAGTTCTACCTCTAGAATGTTGTTAAGAGACATCTCGTTTCTTTGCGAAATATTCCCGGTGCGTTGGCATTGCTCACAATTTTTCACAAATTCGTAAGAGTCCTTAAACACAGTAGGCCAAAAGAACCCACTTTGCAAGATTTTTGCAGCAGTGCGGTTTCCACCAAAGTGGCCACCGTAGTGGGATGTGTGACAACCATGGAGTATTTGATGTTGCTCACTCCCGTGGACACAACGCCTCAATATTTGGTCCGTTCCTATCTTATACAAGAAAGGGTCGTCCCAAACGTATTGCCGAGTGTCATGTAAAAACTTCTTGAATGGTTGTCCACTCATCCCGTGGGGCTTTAGTCCACTTGCTAAAAAGTTTGCAATGTCAGCATACCAAGGAATATTCTTGTCTTGATGTTGAACTGTTAACAATTGTTCATCAGGAAAATTTTCCTGGACCGGAGTGGGATCTACAGTGGTCACTATCTTCTCGAGCCTGGACAAATGGTCAGCTACCTGATTGCTTGTTCCTTTTCTATCAACGATCTCAAGGTCGAATTCTTGCAGCAATAAAACCCATCGAATCAAACGTGGCTTGGAATCAGCCTTGTTGATCAAGTATTTTATCGCTGCATGATCAGTGTGCACGATGACCTTCGTCCCTATCAAGTACGACCTGAAACGATCAAAAGCAAACACCACCGCAAGTAATTATTTTTGCAGTGACAGTATAATTAATCTGAGTTTCAATCATTGTTTTACTTGCATAATAAATGGGGTGAAAGATTTTGTTCTTCCTTTGTCCGAGAACAGCCCCCACAGCCCACTCGCTAGCGTCACACATTACTTCGAATGGGAGTGACCAGTCAGGAGTGGTCACTATGGGTGCAGTAACTAAGGCTTTTTTTATTGTTTCAAAGGCATCTCGACATTCTTGGGTGAAATTAAATTCTTTTTCATGTTTCAACAGGTTACATAGGGGTTTAGTTATTTTTGAAAAATCCTTGATGAACCTCCTATAGAAATCTGCATGACCCAAGAAACTTCGAATACCTTTTACCGTTGTGGGTTCGGGAAGTTGTGCCACGACCTCAAGCTTGGCTTTGTCAACTTCCAACCCTCTTTTTGAGACAAGATGACCTAGGACAATACCTTCTTCGACCATAAAATGGCATTTTTCCCAATTTAAAATAAGGTTGTGGGTCTCACATCTCCCTAGGCTTTTCTCCAAATTTCCCAAGCAGTTGTCAAACGATGTCCCTATCACAGAAAAGTCATCCATAAAAACTTCTATGGTGTCCTCTATCATGTCGGTAAAAATGGCCATCATACAACGTTGGAAAGTGGCTGGGGCATTACACAATCCAAATGGCATCCTCCGGAATGCAAAAGTACCGTAGGGACAAGTAAAGGTGGTCTTTTCTTGGTCCTCGGGGGCGATATGGATTTGGTTATAACCGGAGTATCCATCTAGAAAACAATAGAATTCTTTTCCCGCTAACCTATCAAGCATTTGTTCGATGAAAGGTAGGGGAAAATGGTCTTTCTTGGTGGCTAGGTTGAGTTGTCTATAGTCCATGCATATTCTCCACCCAGTAACGGTCCTAGTGGGAATGAGCTCGTTCTTGTCATTCTTCACTACAGTCGTCCCTCCCTTTTTAGGGACACATTGGACGGGGCTCACCCAACTACTACTAGCTATGGGGTAGATAATGTCGGCGTCTAACCACTTCAAAACTTCTTTCTTAACTACCTCCTTCATGATGGGGTTTAACCTTCTTTGAGGTTGGACTTTTCCAGGGTGGTCACTCTCCAAGTTAATCTTATGTTGACATAGGGAGGGGCTAATACCTCTAATGTCCGCTATGGTCCAACCAATTGCCCTCTTATGCTTCATCAACAAATCAATCAGAAGTTGTTCCTGTTTTTCACTAAGTTTGGAAGAGATAATAACGGGAAGTTTATTATCCTTAGCAAGATAAGCATATTTCAAGTGAGAAGGCAATGGTTTAGCTCTAACTCGGGAGGTAGTTCTATTGAAGGGGGTTGAACATTTCTGTCCTTGAAGTCCAGAGGTTCAAAGGATGCCACTATTGCGTTACACTCATCCTCAAAAGTGTCATCACTCTCAGATTCGGAGTGCTCACTCTCACTGCCCACTGTGCTCACTGTTTCAAAACTTAAGGCACCACTAATCGAACTCAAAGCAAAACAATCTTCGGTCTCTATGTACTTAAAGGACTTGAAGACATTGAATGTTACTTCTTGGTCATTGACTCTCATGGTGAGTTCCCCTTTGTGCACATCAATCAAAGTACGACCGGTTGCAAGAAACGGACGTCCTAAGATGATTGGGATATCTTTATCGGCCTCATAATCTAGAACTAGAAAATCGGCGGGGAAGATAAATTTATCCACTTGGACCAAAACGTCTTCTATTTTTTCCTTTGGGTAGGCAATGGACCGATCGGCTAGTTGTAATGTCACGGTTGTGGGTCTAGCCTCTCCAACACCTAACTTATTGAAAATGGACAATGGCATCAAGTTTATACTAGCTCCCAAATCACAAAGTGCTTGACCTACTTCTTGTCCTCCTATTGTGCATGGAATGGTGAAACAACCCGGGTCTTTCAGCTTAGGTGGAATCTTGCTAGTAAGGAGGGCACTGCATTCCTTGGTCAAAGCCACGGTCTCAAACTCACCTAACTTTCTCTTTTTGTTCAAAATATCCTTCAAGAATTTAACATAGCTTGGCATTTTCTCTAGAGCCTCTACCAAGGGTATGTTAATGTGAAGCTGTTTAAAAATGTCTAAGAATTTTTTAAATTGAACATCGACATTTTTAGTCTTCATTCTTTCAGGAAAAGGTACATTTCGTGGGTCAATTTGAGATTGTTGTGGTGTTGGCTTTGGAATAGTAGGTTTTGGTATAGGTCCAAAAGTGGGAAGCTCAGGGACACGGTCCTCACTATGGGAATGACAGTGACTTGAGGAGTGGCCACTGTGGGTTTATGGATAGTGGGTATTTGAGGCGGATCATCAGACTCAAAAACGATATCTTTCAGATCCTTTCCACTCCTAAGTGTTATGGACTTGACTTGTTCATTTCCTTTTCCTATTACCCTAGCGTGTTCGGTGTCACTAGGTAATGTCCCTGGTGGTCTATTCTTGACTTCGACGGCTAGTTGTCCTACTTGGGTCTCTATGTTCCTAATGGCTGCTTGAGTTTGATTCATGAAACCTTTGAGAATTGATTCAAGTGATGGTGGAGCCTCAGCGGGTTGAGTCGATCGTGGTTGGAACTGTTGCGAGGATTGCCCTCGCTGAAAGTTCTGTGGGGGATGTCCACTGTGATGTTGGTGAAATCCAGGAGGGTTTTGTGGTCTTTGTTGGCCATGACTCGCCCCGTGGGGTTGGAGTCCTGGATTACCAGACCAAGAGAAGTTTGGATGATTCCTCCATCCTGGATTATAAGTTTGTGAGTACGGGTTATTCCTCGGATTGGTGCCTGTAACATTAACAGACTCGGGATTTGCTGGACAATAGTCAAAAACATGTTCTTCTCCACAGAGGGAACAGTTTTCAGGGAGATGTGTTGCGGAATTGACTTGGCCTCTATTTTGATTCAAAACTAATTTGGTCAAGGCCACTAACTGTGCATTCATGGTTTTGAGTGCTTCAGAATCAATGGTGTTGGTCTTTAGTACGGGTGTTCCAGGATTCGACCACTCGGTTTTGTTGTTGGACACTTTTTCTAAGATTTGATATCCTTCATTGTAAGTCTTACTCGTGAATGTCCCACCTGCTGTTGCATCTAAGATGATTTTGGCTGCATTGGAAAGACCATTGTAAAAGGTCTCCAATTGGATGCAATGTGGGATGCCGTGGTGTGGGCACTTTCAAAGTAAATCTTTAAATCGTTCCCATGCATCCGAAACAACCTCATCTTCTTCTTGTCTAAACAAAATAATATCATTTCGAAACCTTACATTCCTCGTTGGAGGAAAGTATTTTTGCAAAAATTTATCAGCAAGCTCTTTCCAAGTAGTTATCGAGTGAGGTGCATGTGAGTTCAGCCAAGTCTTTGCCTTATCCCTTAGTGAAAACGGAAAAATCCTTAACCTTAATGCTTCATTACTCACACCTTGCAATTGAAAGGAATCAGTCATTTCCAAAAAATATTTTAAGTGCGAGTGCGGATCCTCGGATGGCGATCCTCCAAACTGACCCATGGCTTGGATCATTTGAAACATCACCGGTTTGAGTTCAAAATGAGTTACAACAATGTTGGGTCTTAAAATTCCGGAGCTTAAATCACCAACTCCGGAAGTAGCATAGTCTCGTATTTTTCGATCTTTGCTATCGGCAATCGTTACTGTAGTCTCCACTAATGGTGGTGGATTAACGGGTCTTTCACCTCCTACACCTGCCATGTTTGTAGTGGGTTCCACAGGGGGTTGTCGATTTGTGTTCTTGTTTATACGTCTTCTTCGAAAAGTTTTCTCTATTTCAAGGTCGATTGGTAACAAAGGTCCGTGTTGTTGTCGTGGCATGCACCACGAACAGCTTAGAAAAACGAGTTACTCGGGCTCGAACAAAAACTAATGTATTGAGATTTAAAATCACGCCAGTCCCCGGCAGTGGCGCCAAAAACTTGGTACGTGCGAAATATGTGATTTAATCGCAGTGGGTTGCAAACTGTCCACAGTGGGAAGTGTAAGTGTACACTGACCACTATGATCGTCACAGCAAGTAATAGTTGGTAAAATACCAGAATCGTATCCACAGAGACTGGACAATCAAGACAATACGGTTTTCATGAGCTCCTTTAACAGGTTTCAATTAGAGAGGAAACAAAAGTTTGGTTTGGTTTGGTGAAATGCTATTTTAACGATTTACTTAAGGTTTAAAAGAAGGAATGTAGGGTAGATTTTCCCTAGATTTTATAATAAATACTTGATCCCAAAAGTGATCCTTGTACTTGAAGTCGGTCTATTCGCTAGAAAAGCCCGGTTACAAAATACTCACACCGTTAGGTAAAAATCCCATACTCTTAGTACTTGTTGTTTTGTCAATGGTAATCTCAAAATGGACCTTTTCAGGTCACGATGGAATGTCTAGAGACAAATACTCTAAGTGTTTTTTAATACACCAACTAGCTTGCCTACTACTCCAGTGGGTTGAGATTAGCTCACTGTGCCGACCTCACTTTCGTAAGTGTCATAAGAATTCTTTCGAATCCCCTAGCATTATCCAAGCTCGTGTCATTGCGTTCTACTTATTTCTGAGTTAAGAACTAGACTTTAGATCCTTACATGTGATCGGCTTGTTCGCATCATTGGGTAATAATCGAGAATGAATAACCAAAACAACAAATATTCCAAGTATAAAGATTACTCAAGCATTTTCTCTAAAATCCAGGTACTTCTCTTTCCTACATCCCAAAGGATGCTTAGCCTAACATTTTCGAAGTAAAGAAAACAAAAGATGAAGATTTACACATAAGTAAACTGAAAGTGACTTGTATTAAAACCGCAGTGGGGAACGAGGGTACGTCACTGCCACAGATTACTCGAAACTACAATTACACTAGGAATGGAAAATACAGAAATTTAAAGAGAACTACTGCAGTAAATGATGAACTAACAATAGAACTATGCTAACACTTAATGTGGTAGTTGGAGATTTCTTCGATTCTATTAAATGGAACCCAACACCCCTTTTTATACTAAGAGGAAAGGTTGGGTTTTACACAAAAATGTGTATTAACTAGAGAACAATGACTGAAGAGGCATAAGGTTCAGCTTCTTTGTGCAATACTTCTATCCACAAGTCCTTAGTTCTTTCACCCAAAAGACCCATCACCTTTCCACAAAGTCAACTTTAAAGTACAATGGGTGTAATCATCTTGCCATGCTTTTAGGAACACTTTGTACTCCTCAATCAAATGCCTTGTGCCAATTGAACCTTCTTATTTCCAGACTTTTACTTCCCAGCTAAGAGTTGATTTTCTTTTGTCTTCTTCTCTGCTCGATAGTGGGGTCTGGAGTGGGATGCGCAAGTCACTGCGGATATTTCGTGAAAAAACAACAAAACTCCACCAAATAATTTATTAAAAACTATGGTTCACTCTTTTTGCTCATTTTCGTGAATGTTACCAAGAATGGAGATTTTTAGAAGTGAAATGGCTAAAATTTGACAAAATAAAATAAAATAAAAATAAAAGGAAATAATAACTCTAAAAATAGAGTTATCGGTAATTCAAACCTCGATGCAACACCTTTATGTTAGAAACCTCTTGGATTCAGTTTTGTAATCAAGTATAAGCCAAGTAATACAAACTAGGCAGTTGATTCTTTATCGCGAGTACAGGATGAAATAGTTTATCCAACCTTTATGGCCTTGAGTAAACCCATCATCGGGTTGTTGGAAGACTTATGGAATGAGAAATTTTGTTTGGAGGAGTTATGCAAGTTGAATGAAAAGTTGGCCCAAGGTAAGCTCCCTCCTAAGTTCCAACAAAATGAAGGCATTCTCAGTTATAAAAATCGCTATTTCATAGGTGAACAATCCCAACTGAAGCAAAAACTTTTACAAGAATTCCATGCAACACCTAGTTTGGCACACTGTGGCATAGAGAATATGATGGTTGGCTTGTCTGCAATATTTTACGGGAGGGGAATGTGAAATTATGTGGAAAATTTTATTTATCAATTCTTAGTCTACCAACAAACTAAGTATTCCACACAAGCAACGAGAGGTCTTCTACAACCATTACCAACACCGACGACGATTTAGGTGTATTTGACCATGGATTTCATAACGGGATTACCTATTTCCAGAAGGAACATAGTCATTTATGGTCGTGGATAGACTCAACAAATATGCCCATTTTGGGGTACTTCCTACTCATTATAGTGCCAAAAGGGTTGTCGAGTTATTTGTAGATATAATGATCAAGCACCACGGGTTTCCTAAGACTATTGTATCAGACCGTGATGTTGTATTTTTTATTCTATTTTAGAAGCAATTATTTGAGTTAAGTGACACACAACTGAAGCATAGCACGACCTACCACCCTCAAACAGATGGCCAATCAGAGGTGGTCAATAGAAATTTGAAGCAGTATTTTTGAGCAATGGTGTTGGAACACCCACATTAATGGCCTTCATTATTGAGTTGGGAAGAATATTGATACAATTCAAGCCACCACAGTGGCATTAAAATGTCGCCATATCAGGCATTATATGGCAAGCTACCCCCATCCTTAGTTCCATTGAAAAGGGACGTTTAAAACAGTTGTCGTAGATGAGATGCTAATAGAACGCGATGCATTGATGCGTCGGCTAAAGGGGAACTCATCGGCCTCTAAAAATTGCATGGAAATGATTGGTAATCGTAAGCTACGGGAAGTCGAATTTGAGGTGTGGGATAAGGTATTCGTCAAGTTACAACCATATAGGAAAGTAACGGTGCCTCTCGGCTATCTAACAAATTGGCCAAGCGGTTTTACGGCCCATTTACCATCATAGAGAGAATTGGGGTGGTGGCCTACAAGCTAGAATTGCCTGCTTCCAGTCGCATTCACCCTGTCTTCTATGTGTCCCTTCTCAAACCATATCGTCGATCTTATGTGGATAAGGTTGGTGAATTACCTGTCGAGTTGGAAAATGGCCAACCACAGGAACAACCTCTGTCTATTTGTGGCAAGCGACTGGTGCTGAGAAATGAAAAAAATGAGGCACATATCTTGGTCCAATGGACAGGAAGTTCTCCTAAAAATGCAACTTGGGAATGGATTCGAGAGTTCCAATTGGCTTATCCGGATTAACACATTGAGGATAAGGTAATTTCGAAGGGGAGGGGAGTTTTACACTTGTTGGGGACGAAACCAAAGTCTTGAATAAAGGGAAAGTCGTAGGTGACAACGAGCAACCAAGGCGTTCTCATAGGATTACGGAAACACCTAGGGGTGTTAAAAAAATCGTTGGACCACTCAAACCGGTCGAACCAAGTCAAAACGGACCGTTTATGGCGGTTTGACGGTCCGGTCTGGTTTGAAAAATAGCCAAACCAGGCGGTCCGGTCTGGTCTGCGGTCTGGAACTTTTTGGGCGGTTTAGACTGTTAGGCCCATGATCTTCAACAATCCAAGAATTATGTAACAAGAAGAGGAAGAACAATTTATTATAGAGAGAAAACTAATCTAGAGAGAACAAGATTGTTTAATGGATACATCTTGAATTATGGAAAGTGTTATTACAAACTACATTACAAATGCTATTTATACTTCCTCACTTGTTACAACAGTTAAGCCTAAGCCCATATACAAAGCCATTGCTTTACAAAACTTTCTAATATATTTAGGACACCAATAGTGTCCTAACATTCTCTGTTGGTCCCGAAAGGCTATACAAGTTTGTAGAAGGGGGGGTTGAATACAAACACACGTTTTTACTTTTCTAAATTGTTTATTGATAAATCAAGACAATTTACAACTTGTTGCGGAACAAGATTAAGGATAAACCTAATCTTAACAAGTCTTGAGAAACACTAAGTTTCTTGCACTAGAAAGAGTTAAAGAAATTACGAATAATAACTTAACAATAAGAAATAAGAAGGTGGTCCGAGCACACTTCAAAACTGAAGTAAGGATCTTCTTATATACTGCATGCATTTAATGCATGGCAGTATGGCTTTACACGTGGCAGCAGCTGAGTGGTTGCATGTCATTGACCTTTGTAGACAACCTTAGTAGCCGCATGGTGCACAGTGTAGAATCAGAGTTGTTGTACGATTACAGACAAAAGGGATGTTCGTTCTGACAGTTCGTACGGAGACGTGCAAGGGAGGTAAGACAATAGTAACATGTAGGGAGACTTCATGATCAGCTTTCGTTGAGTCAGATCTTTATCAGTGAATGATAAAGTTCAGCGATTGCTGAAGTCTTCTACTTGATACTTCACGTTGAATGGACAGGTCTTGCTTCGTTGATATCCGCATCAGTTCATGAGTAGACTTGTCGCTGGTTCTTGAGCTTGATCTTCGACTTCAGCGTAGAACTTTGGTTGACGTGAAACTTGTCTTCAGGGATCATAAGTAAACAACTAATTTATCAGCGATCATCTCATAGACTGAACAGGCTCAGAGCTATATGATGATGAACAGTGTTCACTGAATATCTAATCTAAAGAGTGAGAGTTCCTATCAGCGGTACTATAAAGTCTTAGTACTTATCAGTGATAGTGAAACTCTGATACATATTGTTTACTTACAATTTTCACTAAGTGTTTAAGAGATGGTCATTATCAAATCACTGAGGGTTTGGATCAACATTCTCCCCCTAAAGTTTTGGAAAGAAAAATCATCTTCAAATCTTAAGCTCATCTCCCCCTTGATTTTCCTTGAAAAAACTTTAGCGAATCACTCTTGATCTGAATTCGGAATACAGGAGATCACAATTCTGAGTGCACTTAGTCAGAACTATGCATTCTGAATGCACTTAGTAAGAAAATTTAAAATCAAGGACTTAGAACTTTGAATGCACTTAGTCAGAAGATAGAATTCTGAATGCATTTAGTCAGAGTTCTGAATCAACTTAAAGATAATTCAGATCAGTCATGATCAACTTTAGTTGTGCCTTTTTCAAATGTAGGCTCGACTCCCCCTTAAAAGTTGCTCTTTGATAAACCAAGTCTAAATCTGATCACTCTTGATTTGAATTCTGAATACATACGATCACAATTCTGAATGCACTTAGTCAAAACATTGAATTCTGAATGCATTTAGTTAGAATTTTAAAATCAAGGACGTAGAGCTTTGAATGCACTTAGTCAGAACTTTTGGATTCTGAATGCATTTATTGAGAGTCCCACATCAACTCTAGAAATAACTCAAATCAGTCCTGATCAATTATAGCGGCTTAAGAGCTTGGTCTGACTTTGCCCGAAGAAGGAACGGTAAAAAGCACGCGCTACTCGGTAGGGATGAGACGACCCAAGCAAATAACATTGTTCAGCAACTATAGAGAAATGCTCATCTTCAAAATACTTCAAACCACTGAATGAAGAGAATCCAGAACTTTAATCTTCAAGAAATAGCTGGATGATTATAAGCACTCAAAAGTCTGAATCACAACCAAAGCACCAGAACAATGATTGCAAGCACTCACAATTCTGATTGACCAGGTCAGAAAAATGATTAAGAGCACTCAACGGTCTAGCATCGTCAACAAAACTTCAGAATAATGATTGCAAATACTCAAGCGTCTCTTCCAATCCAATCAAAGACTGAATTCCAACACTCACCTTCTGAAAATCTTGAAAGACTGAGCCCTTTTAAACTTTGACAATTGCTAAAAGTATGTGGCAAACTGTATATGAGAATGATGTCACACACGCTTTATGCTAAAATTCATGAACAATGTCCCCCTCCTGATACCAATTGTTAGGCCCATGATCTTCAACAATCCAAGAATTATGTAACAAGAAGAGGAAGAACAATTTATTATAGAGAGAAAACTAATCTAGAGAGAACAAGATTGTTTAATGGCTACATCTTGAATTATGGAAAGTGTTATTACAAACTACATTACAAATGCTATTTATACTTCCTCACTTGTTACAACAGTTAAGCCTAAGCCCATATACAAAGCCTTTGCTTTACAAAACTTTCTAATATATTTAGGACAACAATAGTGTCCTAACATAGACCAACCCGATTGCCAAATATATATATATATATATATTATATCTTTTATATTTTATTATAAGACTATAGCCCAATTTTTAAGACTAGACCCAATTTTATCATAAAGTCTTAATAGCTCAAACATAAAAGTAATTTTCAAAATCCCTAAGATGTGGACTTTGTTTGCATATTATTTTTTTAGTGTCTTGTTGGGATATATTGTTTACTTTTTTGTGAATTTTGTTTAATTTTTTGTGGACTTTGCTTACTTTGCTTACTTCAAATGAACTCAAGCTTTGTAGAGAGGCGTGGACTTTGGGATATTTTTTGTTTTCTTAAAATATATATTTAATCTAAAATTCTAAATTATATATGTTTATTTTTTATTTAAATTATAAAGCTCATAAATGGGCACAAACCGCCTAAACCGACCGGACCAAACCGCCTAAACCCCGGTCCGGTTTGACCAGTCTGGCCACTTGATGTCAAACCGCTCGGTTTGAAAGTTTAATAAACCGCCACTTGCGGTTTGGTTTGTGGTCTGCGGGGTTAAACCGCCTAAACCGGACCGCGAACACCCCTAGTAGCACCGACGATTACGTTGTTGGATGAAAGTTATTAGAAAACATTAATCCAACATTTTATTTAAGAACAATACTGAGAGTCTCAGATCCGTGCAACGAACAATGAAATCAGTAGATTAGACAATAGAATATTTGATTTCAACTGGTCATCCATATATTGCTTTCAGAGAGAATTTTACAATACAGAATAAAAGCAAATAAACAACTAGCCTATTTTCTAAGGCTAAGGAAACTATTTATATGACGGGCCCGTGGTTAACAAGCCCACGGTCCGTTCACTAACAAAGCTCAAATTAAAGAATTACAATTTAAACCCTGAACTTTAATTCAACATAAAGGGACCCTGACAATCTCCCCCTTTGAATTGAAGTTCGATTTGGCGCCAGTTCGCGACATATCTTTTGCGGAGCGCGAAGTGGATCTCGAACCATCTGATAGCACGGCGGTAGTCGATGCGATCTTCAACCATTTCCAAGGCCTTTCGAGCAGTTGTTTCATTCGGATTAGGAACATACGAGAACCTTTGATTTTCAGACTCGTGCTGAATGATCTTTCGAAGAGCATTTTGAACTTTAAAGAGCGTGTCGTCATAGAATCTTTCTACCTGACTGACTCGCAGAAATCTTTTCTCTTTCTGTTCATTGACGTAGACAATCCCAAATTCAGGTTCTAGAAGCATAGCGTTCTCGGGATACATATTCAACTCAGGAGCTTGCAGATTCGACTTTATCAGATTTACCTTCTTCGCTCTGTTCTCGATTGCCATTTGAAAATCCGTTAGATAAGACATCATAATTGTACGGACCAGAAATCGACGAACAGCTTCGAGCGCCTTTGTAACAGGTAGCGGTCGGATAGCTCTTGAACGAAGGTCTTTCAGAATTGCCAGGAAGTCAAACGGTCGGAGGTGCTGGAAGTCGGCTTCAGAAAATTTCATTCATTCCCATCTTCACGTCGGACAGTGAATACAGGATAGACGATTTTCATGATGCGGCTGGACTGTATGTTGAGTACCTCTGTGATCTGACGCTTGGTTCTGACTTGGCTGACTGGAAGACACCGCTTCATTGCGCTGATGTACCGGCATTGGTATTCGGGATTGAAGTTGTAAATACCAAGGGAAAAGGTCGGCTCGATTGTGCGAAGTTTGTGCACGAACAACTTCTTCAGTGATTCCTCCAGGTGAGGAATGAGTATCGTGATCTTCTCCCAACGGATTTGTTGCTGTTGAGGAGGTGGGAGATCAGAAGTTGTCGGTTGCTGAGGAGGTGTCTGAACATTGGCAGTTGAGGTCTCGGGTTTTGTTGAAGTTTCATCGGGTTGAGCAGAGTGAACGGGAGAAGTACCATATAAATTCTGGAGCAAGAACTGATCATAGTCAATGTTGTCATCGTCATCAGTAGGGAAAACCAAATTAACCTGGAGATTTGCGTCACTGGCGGCTTTTTCATACCATGCATCTTCGGTCTCCGGGTTGGCTTCACAGTCTGGATCAATCATATCCAATAACGGTCTGTCTGATGAGTCAAAATCAACCAGTTCCTGTGTTGAACCCTCGGGCTTTTCAACCGTCGGGTCTTCATCATCTGATATTTCCATGTCGATTACCATCTCGGCTAATGGCAACTCGGCTTAAGGTTCGACGTCGGTTGTTGTTGCCGCAGTTGCTCGTTCCAGATGAACCACGGTTGTAGTTTCGGTGAGAATAGGGGCGGTATTGGTAGGTCTTAGTCGTTTCTCCCCCTCACGGTGATCAGGATCATCCTGGTCATCGTGCTTGCGCTTTAGACTTCCTGCTTGACTCTTACAGGTATCTTCAAGTGAACGGACTCTCTCAGACAGCATTGTGAGTGCTTGGTTGTAGTCCTTGAGAGTCGAGTCAATGCTATCCAAACGAGTGGTAATAGATGATGAAGGAGCAGTGACCTGGGATTTCAGAACGGTTATCAGGTCTGCTTCAGTTGAGGCGTCACTGTCAGATTGTTGGAGTAGCTGAGCTAAAAGCATCGTCTTGAGTGTTTCCACCGAATAAGTAGGCTGAGCATGAGCCGGTGGAGGTGTGGGTGCGGTTTCAGCTTCGACGACCTTTTCTTTGCCTTTGATTAAGCTCTTCATTTTGGCGAGCTCGGCGGCGACGTGCTGCTCCATTGCCTCGCGGACAGCCTCAAGGGTGCTGTCCAGGGACCCTGGTGACACAAAGTCGGGAAAGTTAACTCCAGGACCACTTAGGTTACCCGTTGAAGCATCTTCCGCAGAGGCAGAGCCACCTACGTTCACGGTTGGCGTGGGGATAGCCGTGGTAGGATTTTCGTCCGATCCTCGTGTTCCGCCAGACGGAGACAATACAGACGTTCCGATCGAGTCACGAAGAGTCTCGATTTGTTGTTCCTCATGTTGTGTCCTAGCCGAAGGATGTTCAATATCAAGTGGCTCTAGACTTGATGGTGCACGAAATGAATTCGCGACCGGGGACTACTGGTCGCTTATTTCAACACCAGTACTCTCCGAGTGAGACACCGGTGAAAGTTGTGTTATATCCTCGTGTATGACTGAAACATCTGTCTTTTGAGAGATGGATGAGTGGATGAGGGGGTCGTTCAATTGCTCCGTTGGGTCCACGGAGGCTTTTTCAATACCCTGTCCCAACATATGAGACAGGATTGCAGATGTGGCTACCCGGATATCGTTCGGTTGGGTTCGCTCAAGAGCCTCGTTATCTTTATGGCTCAATCTTTCCTGGTTCGCTTTCGAACGCAGCTCCCTCCTTCTCACCTGATATAATTCATCACCTAAAACTCCCTTGGTTCTATGTCCCTGGGGAGGTCCCTCCGGCGCTGGCTGGACCATGGGATTCCCTAACTCTCGCCTATAAGCAACTACACTCGGTACAGCGGGATCCGCGTGTGCCAGTAGGAATTCAGTTGATAAAATCCGGATAATGATGAAGAACCTTTCCGGACCCCTTATATATGGGACAAAGTTTCTGGATGGGACATCCGGATATCCATCTGGATAGATGGGTGTCCGGATACCTGTCCGGATACTTTGGGGATTTTGATAAAAAGATCCCTGTTCTTCCATTTTAAAAAAAACTGGGACAATTTGAATTATTGAAAGAACCATTCTCGCTCCCCCTCAAACTGAGCATGGGGATGGTTTGGATCCCCCTCGAATAGTGCAAACTTGTGCAATGGAGAGTCCGACACACAAAAAAACTTTTATACATTTAAAGAAAAACTTGTGTCGCTCCCCTTCAAAAGATGAACATAAAAAATGAAATGCCCCCCCTCAGAATGTGCGCGTAGTGTGAAATGCACACGGGAGTATCCACACACAAAAAAACTTTTCATCAGTTAAATAAATTGTGTGTGACGCTCCCCCTCAACATTAGAATGAACTTACCTGATAGCTGATCATGCTCCCCCTAAACACATGAGCAGTTTTTGAAAGCACAGGTATAGACAATCCTCACATCTTCATAATATTGCTTTTTGTAGATCGTGAGCAGCTCCCTCCTTTCGGTCATCTGTGTGGAGCATCCAGTGTCTAATAACTACACATGACCGTCCTGCAAAACAAGATTAGCGGACCTTTGGTACCCAGATTTTCCTGGGTCCGGGAGGGTTAGGTTTGACACCCTTCAGAGGAACTTGCGTTGACACAGGTTGCCTCTTAGGTGTAGGTTTAACCACAGTAGGAGTAACCCGTTTTTGAAGTGGGTTTCCTATCTCGCTGTGGTTTAACCTCTGATTGGGAACCCCGTTGTGTGTGGTGTTTCTTTTTGTTTTTACGGGGTTTGTGTTTGGGTGTATGATTATATATGTGATATGACCCAAACCAATCATTATTATTAATGTCATCAAAGTCATTCCAACCACAACTAGAACAACACAAACAATCGTGCGATAATTGAATCAATTGTTGAATGGAGTAAATTTTCATTGGAAAATTAACATCTCTTTTAACAAAATCATTCCTATGATTCCAAGCACAATCGTTTTTGTTCATTCTAGGGTAAGAGACAGTATTGAAAGACTTTGAGGCAGCATTATCGACAGATTCCTTGGCTAGCCACTTTGGTTTTTGTGGTTTAGCACGACCGGTTTTGTCCTAGACAACAGGGACAGCACGGTCAATGACTTTTGAAAACACAGGAATCTTGTTGGTTGGTCGATCGGTGTTTTGCTTCGGCTGTGATTGTTTTTAAGAATTTGAAACATTTTTTAAAATTTTAATCACAGCTGGAGTCTTCGTGTTAGAACAAGCACCCTTTTCAAAGTTGACCGGTCGATTCACCACTGGTGATAGAAAATCAGTATGACTCGGAAGAGGTTTGTCGAAAGAGAACGACTCAAACTCTCTATCAGAATTACCTTCGGAGTTCATATATTCTGAAAAGTCGACTTTCGGAATTACAGGACTTGGATCAGTCGAGGAGGGCGAGGAACACGTTGTGTTAGTGTGCTTTGGGGAATTCGGTGCGGAAGCGTTTGAAAAATCAGAGTGTAAATT
Source organism: Saussurea involucrata (assembly GCA_033807775.1). NCBI lineage: Eukaryota > Viridiplantae > Streptophyta > Magnoliopsida > Asterales > Asteraceae > Saussurea > Saussurea involucrata. The sequence continues at coordinate 42,897,587 of CM066325.1, read as the reverse complement.
CCGTTTAGCACACTCATCTTGAGAAACTGTACTTTCTTGTGAAAATATATTTCCTATGAATGCCTTACACGAGGATGTGTCAGAAGAGTTAGAGGAAAGTTCAGGTGAAATCTGCTTCGCAGTTTGGAGCAAGTCAAGCTGCACTTGGAGTTGACTATTTATCATGTGCTCTTTCATCGTTTCTCTTGTCACTTCAGACAGCCTCGATGAGAGCTTATTGATTTCACACTGAAGAGTTTCCTTTTCTACATTTGACACACCTTCGGTTTTCTCAGATTTGAGTTTCTCAAGTTCCTGAATTAGCGCTTTCTTTTCGTTTTCAAAAACAGACCTTTCTTCTCAAGTGACTCCTCCAACTCGACAATCTTTGCTTCCAAGATGAGAGGGGGGACATAGAGTTTAAACTCATCCGTCTCAGTCTTGGTTGCGGTTACTTGGACCTCATCCTTTTTGGAGGAATCCTTGGGCGTAGCAACCTTGTATGGGTCGAAGTAGTCATTTGAGAGATACTTTTTGTTCTTTTGATAGGAGTAATTTAAAGGTTCATAACAAAACGGAAGTTGTATTCCTCGTTTGTGTGCGCGTTTATATTCCTCAGTTTCCTCTTCCTTTTCAGGTTCAAGAGGACCAGTCCATTGAATAACATATTCCGGATACTTTTTATCTAACCCAAAACAACCAAAATCGTACAAAGTAGGTGTTTAGTATCTTCCCTTTTTCAAATAATGTGGGTTATCGTATCTGATTCCCCATTCTTTGTTAAAGTATGTGAACTCTTTGGGTTTATTCATAAAGATGGTTTGATCGGTTTGACTCCTTTTGTGGAGTTTTGTTTCAAGATCGGTGATTTTATTAACAAACTCCTTGTGCTGAATTTGAAGAGCATAGCATTGATAAACAATTTCTGCTTTCTCATTCAAACAATGATCAAGCTTTAAGGTCAGATCAGATATCTTAGCCCGAAGATCTTTTGGTGCTATTGAAAGATTAGCACACTTTTCCTTTAGGCAAGTGTTGTCAGATTTAAGCTTTTCTGTTATCTTTGATTGAGCATCTAACTTTACTTTTAACGAGTTAATTTCAAGTAGTTGTTCATTCGATGAAAACATATAGGACTCTACCTTTTGACCAAGCAATTGAATCTTATCAACTAAAGCGTTATGAGCTGGTAAACATACCTGACAAGATTCTCCAAGAGTTGGAGGCGTGGTGTGGTTGCTCATTTCAAAAGCATCTCGAGACATCTTTGAAGGTTGCACTTGATGTGATCGTCAGACGATGATTCGATTCAAAGTGGAACAGATTCAAGGATACTTAAATGTCCCCCTCCTGCGATTTAGAAACCTAGTGTTCGGAAAGCTCCCAGATATGTGCTCCGGGTGGTTTTCGGATAGAGAATCCGGAAAAACAGGAATCCGGATGTTAGAGTCCGGATAACTAAGGTTTCCGGAAAACAATGAGTTTCCGAATGAAATTTATAAAACAAGAACTTACCGGCTAATAGGGGTTTCCGGATGAAACGCTTTCCAGATGCAGGAATGTCCGGGAAGATTGGTTACCGGGAACTTTGGGTTTCCGAAACTAATTTACCCGGAAAGATTAGAGTTTAAGATACTTACACGGAAAGATGGTCGTACCCGGAAAACTTACCCGGAAAGATGAACGTACCCGGAATGATATCACACAAACGTCCGGAAAGTAATGATACTGTCCGGAAAGTGATGCTGGTTTTGTCCGGGAACTGCGGCTGTGGGTTTCCAATCGATTGGGAATCGACTAGGGTTGCTCAAAAATGTTCCTGAAAGATTAGAAACACTACCAAACACAAAAATAACACTAACACAATCGATTTTGAAGCAAAAACACCAAGTTTTGATGGTAAAAATTCGATTTTTAGTGAAGAACACAACCAAAACTTTTGAACTTAATTTGCTTAATAAACCACTCAAACGATCGAATTAGATTATGAAAAATTGCACAATCACTCAAAACAATGATACTAACAATACCCAATAAACGAATTCGATTAATTTTGACAGAATCAAAAATTAGAATGTCACTCAAGAACACAGCCGTATTTTTCAGAAATCTTACCAGAAATCGAATTGAACACCTTGAATCGATGAAGTTCGTCTGCTCTGATACCAATTGAGAGTCTCAGATCCGTGCAACGAACAATGAAATCAGTAGATTAGACAATAGAATATTTGATTTCAACTAGTCATCCATATATTGCTTTCAGAGAGAATTTTACAACACAGAATAAAAGCAAATGAACAACTAGCCTATTTTCTAAGGCTAAGGAAACTATTTATATGACGGGCCCGTGGTTAACAAGCCCACGGCCCGTTCACTAACAAAGCTCAAATTAAAGAATTACAATTTAAACCCTGAACTTTAATTCAACATAAAACGACCCTAACAAATACTTACAAATGAAAACTCACTACAGATTCACTCTCACTATTAACATCTTCAAGAGATTTAAAGATGTATGATGAAACCCTAACACGAATAGAAAGAAGAAAACCTAACTAAGAAATACTGAGAGAGTAAAATGAAAACGAAGATACATTCTGAAGAAAAACCCTAATATTTTTTTTATATACAAATCACTAATTGCAACTTAGTCCTTTGCATAGAAGTCCCTCCAGCAACAGAAATTGCTCCGCTACCCTTTTGCACTTTCTCTCTTGCAGTGCCATCCATAACCTTTTAGAATGTGTCAAAACCAGACCTCGTAAAATTACAACATTAAAAATAAATTAAGTTAGTTATTTAGGATGTCAAGATTGATCATATTATAGTTTTATATTTTAACACCCGCCCTCAATCTTGACATCAGAAAAGATCCAACATATTCAATTTTGATATAAGATAATTATGTTGATTTACACCAAGTGACTTTGTAGAGATCTCTGCTGGATTTTCAGTAGACGGTACTTTTACAGTTTTAATCATTCCAGTTGAAACTTTAGTTCGTACTTGGTGTACATCAATTTCAATATGTTTGGTCCTTTCATGAAACACTGGGTTATTAGCGATTTGAATAGCTGACTTGTTGTCACAATTCAAACTTATTGGAGGTAAATTGTCAACTTTTAAATCCGTCAAAATACTAACTACCCAGATAATTTCACATAGAGCAGCTGCCATTGCTCTATATTCAGATTCAGCGGATGAGCGAGAAACAGTAGACTGTTTCTTTCTTCTCCATGAAACCATACAGTTACCTAAAAACAAACAATACCAGTTACTGACCTTCTAGTTGATAGACACTTTCCCCGGTCAGCATCAACATAGGCAGTAAGCTTAAAATCAGTTGGTAAACATTCATAGAAATAAATACCCTTACCAGGAGAACCCTTCAGATATCTCAAAACTCTATGTGCTAGTTTCAGATGAGACATACGAGGGGAGTGCATGAACTGACTCAAACAGTGTGCAGCAAAGGAAATATCTGGACGTGTAGCTAATAGATAAATAAGTCTACCAATTAATCTTTGATATCCAGTAAAATCCTTTAAAGGAGGATCTTTGGATTCTGATCCAACAGAATCAGTCACTACAAGATTCATGTCCATTGGAGTATTTATTGGGTTACAACCTAAGTATCCAAAGTCATTTAAAAGTTCTAAACAATATTTCCTTTGGGACATACATAAACCTTTGTCAGTTTCCAAAATCTCAATACCTAAAAAGAATTTTAGACAACCCAAATCTTTTATTTTAAAACTTGATTGCAAATGATTTTTAACACAGTTAATCTCAGATTCAGAGTTACCAGTTATAACTATATCGTCAACATACACCAAAAGAACTACAAAAATATTATTTGAAGATTTAGTAAACAACGAGTAGTCACTAGTACTCTGAATAAATCCATGCTCAAATAAACAAGAAGATAGTTTGGCGCACCACTGTCGAGGAGCCTGTTTGAGTCCATATAAGGACTTCACAAGCTTGCAAACTCTTTTGTCATTAGGAAAAAAGTATCTCGGTGGCAAACTCATGTAAATTTCCTCTTCTAAGTCTCCATAGAGAAAAGCATTGTTTACATCCAGTTGATACAATGGCCACCGGTTTTGAACAACAAGCGCAATTACACATCTCACAGTGACCATCTTTACTACAGGAGAAAAGGTTTCCTCGTAGTCAAGATGTTCACGTTAACTGTAGCCTTTGGCTAGAAGACGTGCTTTGTATCTTTCAATTTCTCCAGTGGACTTATATTTTATTTTATATATCCACCTACACCCTATAGACTTGCGACCAGGTGGTAACTCAGTTAGGACCAAGTTCCATTTCTATACAGGGCTTCCATCTCAGTGTTTATAACATCTACCGAGTTCTGGTCTTTACTAGCTTCAAAGACGCTATCAGGCTCAAACGACTTATTTAAGGTAGATACAAAACAAAAGTTATTTGTATTAAGATTAGAATAATTGACTACCTTTTCAATACCATATTTAACTTTACCCTCAACAACATAGTCGTCAAATCTTTTAGGTAAACTAGATGGTCTATTAGATTTGCGAACAGAGGTCATAATTTGGTCAGAATTACTACCCTCAGGAGGGGACTCCAAATGTTCATCATTATTGGACTGAACCCTTAATTGTCGAAAACCACCAGCAGCCTGTGAAGCCTGTGAACCACTGGTACCTTGAGTACTACCAGGGTCATTGGACCCGGCAGCTCTAGCAACCTCATTACTACCGTTAGTACTACCAGGGTCATTAGACCCGACAGCCCTGTTTTGGCTTCCAAGTTGTTCACGGTTGCTTCTATGTTCAGAACGATTTTAAACATTCTCATTTGGAGGACTCACCCTAATTTCATCATCGGACATTTCAGAAGCAGGGTCATTAGTTTGAAAATACACAGAATCAAAGAAATTTAAAGAACTAATATAATTGGAATTATGTTCATGAAAATTAGTACTCATTTTAAAAGGAAAAATGTTTTCGTAAAACTTAACATCTCTTGATACAACAATCTGCTTTGATTCTAGACTATAAAGTCTATAACCCTTTTTTGAGTTAGAATAACCCAAGTGAACACATTTTTCAGATTTAGCAGAAAACTTATCAGAGACATTAGGTTTGACAGAAAAACACAAACATCCAAAATTTCGAAGATGAGTCAATACAGGAGAAAAACCAAATATAATTTCATAAGGACATTTTCCATGTAATACAGAGGAAGGAGTGCGATTAATAAGATAAGTAGTTGTTAATATGCACTCTGTCCACATATTCAATGGAATATTTCCTTCAAACATTAATGCTCTAGCCATGTTAAGAAAATGCCTATGTTTACGTTCTGCCACCCCATTTTGTTGGGGTGTGTAAACACAAGTAGTTTGATGTATTATTCCATTAGTCCTAAACAAACTCACCTATTTTATTGTTTACATACTCTGTCCCATTATCACTTCTGAAGGTTTTAGCACATTTGCCAAATTGGGTAAAAAGCATAATGTGAAAAGCAACCACATTGTCAAAAACTCCATCTTTGTTTTTCAACAAATATACCCAAACACATCTAGAATAATCATCAACAATAGTTAAAAAGAATCTAAATCCTTCCTTACTTGGTACCATATAGGGTCTCCAAAGGTCCAAGTGAACTAATTCACCAAGCACAGTAGTAGTGTGATTACTCAGATTGAATTTGTCACGGGCCTGTTTGGCCATATGACAGATATCACAAGGAGGTGAGTGTCGGTCACTTCCTAGATTAAGAGTTTCTTTTAAGACATTAAGGACAGGGTCAGCTGGATGTCCCAGCCGACTATGCCACAACTGGCAAGAAACACAACACATTATAGACAGATTTGACTCATTACAAGAGTCTTGAGGTAATTTTGAGTCAAAAGACTCACCTATATATAGTTTATCCAAGAAGTATAAACCTCCTTGTTCACTACCAGTCCCCACTATTTTCCTGGGATGAAAGTCCTGGAGAAGGTAGCACTTATATTCATCAAACAACACAAATATTTTACTATCTCTAGCAATTTTATGAACAGACAAAAGATTCACATGGAAATCAGGTATAACAAGAACATCATACAACATGACCCTATTATTCAGTCTATAATTTCCAATTTGATTATTTTTGCCTCTTCTCCATTTGGTTGAGTTACCTTAAGATTTAAATCTGAAACATCAATAAGATTTTCAAGTTGAGAGGAAGAGGTGGTCGTATGCTGATTTGCACCTGAATCAATTATCCAACCAGAACTAGATAGTTTATGAGACACATTAGACAGATTTCCCATATTAGAGAAGAAGTTACTTTCCATATTAACAGATATTCCTTCGTACTGTTTGTGATCTATCAAAGTCAAAAGTTTATTAATTTGATCTTCTGTTAACAAAGTGGAAGTACTCGGATTGTGAACAGAATTTTCAGTGGAACAAGCATTTCCAACAGACGATTTGAAAGACTGCCCATTTCTAGGTTTGGTAAACTGAAAATCTTTTGGAAAGCCAATTAACATGTAAATATAGAAATGATAAACATGAAGAACAATCATAAAAGAAATCATCTCATATTCATTAATTGATAATATGGAGGGGAAAATGGAAGAACACCACAATTGGAATTTAATTGACTCTCATGAGAGGCTCACTTAGTCTATGTGTGGAAAGTGTGTTCTTTCAAATGACCTAATAAAAAATGGAACCCTAAAATCCTTTACAAAGGATCCATTTACAAGATAAAAAAGGGCTAAGCCCATATAACTAGCTAAAAGCCCATAAGCTAATTATAAAGCCCTATTACAATAATTCTTTATAAAACATTCATTAAGTTAGGGGCTAATTTAATCTAACAATCTCCCCCTAATGTTTTATAAAGAAAGCATCATCTTATAGTCTCCCCCTTGCTTTCTTTAGAAACTTTAGTGTTCCGTTCTTCGAGTCTTCAAAGCATCACGAGCTCCCCCTCAAATGTAGGCTCGTCTTCTTGAAAGACCGAGACAAATAACCCCATTATGTCCAGCTTTCATGACCCAACTTCACCGCTATTTTGAACAATCAAATATCCTTTTTTAAGAGAAAACATAAAACATAAACATTGAACTCCAGCCTCTTAGCTTTCCAACAAGCTATAATTCATCCATTTTGGATAAAAAACGAGTGAGTTGTGCAAGTTTTCTCTCAGTTGCACAGAACGGTCTTCAAAACAAAAAATTTGACGCTTAAGATCATGTTGAGTAAGCATTCAGCACCGAGCTTTAAACATGAATAACAGAGGAGTGTGTGACAATCAATATGTCACAATAGAAGCATGAAACCGTGAAGAACCGTCGAGAGAACACCTTTCTTGAAAGCGGAAAGAGCACGAGTGAAATGCAATGCTTTCGGTCCAGCAGGAGTCCAATGACTTTGACACAGATTCTGACCATTAAGCACACTGATTCAGACCAAACTCAAAACATGAAAAAGTTTTATATGTGTCTTAGGAATTCAACTCAGCTGGACTCATGCGAATCTGAGCACCGAGTAAAAAGTTGTGCGCGTGTTTCTGAAACAGCGCAAAGCTGTCAGAAAATCTGAAAAATTTCGGGCTTCGGGCTTATTGCGCACAGAGGCTCTGCACATCAGTACAGAGGCTCTGTGATCTGATCTTATTTGGAGCACTCCAAGCCTCTGTGTGCTTTGGACAGCCTGAGAGCTTACAGAAGCTCTTCACACCTCTTCTACTTCCGCACATTCTAATCAGCTGTCTATAGCATCTTCTTCAAATTTGACCCTCGGTGCATCTTCTAATAGCCTACAGAGGCTCTCGACAGCCTTAAACATCAGCAGCTTAATGATTAAGCTCTGTTGGACAACTGCTTAATCTGCTGCTTAATCTGGATAGCAACTTTATGGAGGTATTGGACAGCTTCTGGACTTTATGACAGAGGCTCTGTGATCAGCTTCTGTTTACAACTTCTGTAGATTGAGCATTCTGAATAACATCCTTTTTCTGGACAACACATTTTGATCACAGAGGCTCTGTGATTAATCTCTGCATGTATTGATCAGGCTCTGTGATTAAGCTCTGATTATATACCTTTGTATGGCCTGTCCCAATCAGCAGCAGCAAATTCAGCAGCTTAACAGCCATTGCACCGCTCAAAGCTTAAACAACTTAATCACATTCCTCTGAAAAAACTCTATCAAGCACTAGATAGAAATTCTGGAGTTCTGTTGCTGCACTGTTTCAAACAGCAGTTTAATTCTGCTTAACATAATTTTAATCAGTAGGAGCTTAACAGCAGCAGTTGTACTTTCTGATTTCTGCTTCTTTTTCGTTTTTGACAGCATACAAACAGCTCTTATAACCTGCACACAGAACCTATGTACGTGCTTGTTCACTTTTGACGATGCACCAATTTGTTTTAACAGATTTCAATTGATCACTAGAGCTTCTGAGTTGTCTTTCAGAGGCTCTGCACTTTGTACAACTACTGTGATTTGCCTCTATGATCTGCATAAAATGCAGATAGTAGCTCTGCACATCTTCTTCGAATCTGCTGCACGCTCTGGAATCAAATAGACAACTTGATCGAGAATAGAGGCTCTGATGAGTTCTACATATATAGATGATCTTTGTAAACAACTTCTATGTGCACATAGGCTCTGTGCGACTTCACAGAGGCTCTGTGCACAAATCAAACAACAGTCTCTGATGCCTTTAATGTGGTAATGACCAGAGCCCTCTGCCTCTGGCCTCTGTGGATACGAACGCAATGAACTTCCCTTTTGGAGCGACATTGTAGGAGTATGAACAGGACAACAGATACATGTCTGATTTGCGACCTAACTGCTTGTGTGGAAGAATAACCTTGTTAGGCAAACAAGAGGGATCACAAACAACTTTTATGTGTCTATTGGGACAGATGCATAACTGTCCAACTCTGAAAACTGTTAGGACCATTTTCGAACAGATTAACGTTATCAGAATATGCAGCAGCCAAGTGACTCAAATTCTGTGATGTTGAAGCTGAATGTTGACGCCATTTCTGCTGGAAACTGCTTGGAACAGGTATGATCTGCACAGTTTCATGAGACTCTCTGCCCTCTATCTACTTCTGCATGTATGCACAGAGGGTCTGGATGACTGAATTCCTCTGCACATTCTCTCTAAGTCTGCTGCACACTTGAAACAGCAGCAACATTTGTAGTCGGTCTTGAACCAAACAGCAGCAACCTCTGATTATTGTGCAGTCCCTTTATGACCCAGTTTCAGTTGAAAGAGGTTGCGTACTAGAAAATACTTGACCATTGCTACATTCAAAAATGTCCATCTCAGCAGAAGTTCCTTTTCCATTTGTGTAAACTGCTCTCTATCCAGTCTGATCACAAAGAACCTGCTGCACATCAAACTTCTGTCCATTAAGCCCATTGATTAAGCTCAATTTGCAATCTCACGAACAGGTTGAAAAACAAATCAGCAGGTCTGTTCATTTCTATTATATAATCTGCTGTCAAAAGGTTGAAACCGATTTCCTTTTGATGTTCAAACAGCAAAAAAGAACCTGCAGCACTTCTAGCGGTGACTTTCTGTGGACAGCACCAAGGAACAGCTTTTTGAACATAGCAGCAAGCACTATTCTGATTCTGGACAGCGTGACAACTTCTGAACAGTCCCTTATTCTGGACAGCAGCGAATCTGCAGCTTAACAGAAGCTTAACAGCAGCTTAACAACTTATCAACAACTTAACAGTAGCTTAACAAAAATTTTACACCAACTTTGACACTGAGTTAGACGATTATAGCTCTGGAGTTTGAAAAAACTCAAAACATAAACAAACTTAATTGGTTTGTTATATGTTCAGATCATCTTGAATCACTTCTTTTCGAGCTCGTACGAAAAAGATATGGTTGATTTACCACAGTCGCGCAGATCTGTCCAACAGCTTTCCATCAGCACACTGTTGTCTAATTCAACGATGCGTATGACACTTCTAAAATTCTAATTTGTGAAAGCTCAAAACATGAAATTTGTTCATCAATATGTTTTCAATCCAGGGCCTTTTGAATCGCATCGATTGGTGCCATAATGTGTGAGATATGATCAACTTACTGCAGCATCACAAAATTTTCAGCATGCTGTCTTTTTCCTACAATTATATCAAATGCTCATCAAAACCGATTTGATGTAAAAATAAGCCGATCTCCATAAATCTTTTAAAACGATGAGTGCAAATACTCTGATCTCTAATTGATCAGGTCAGAAACTGATTAGAAGCACTCAAAGGTATAAAATCTTTTCAGATCAAACTTTGAATATGTTGCACAACACCAAATCTTTTTCAAACAACTTTTTTAAGACCCAAATGAATTTGTTTTCAATTAATCGATTATGAGCAGTAGAAAATAAAAAAAATCAGGGTCAAAGAGAGTCCAATCTTGGATTTAAATAAATGTCAGATCAAAGATCAACAACCTTACTACCAAGATGCCAAAAAAATGTTATGGACTAAAGCACACACAAGGATGAGATCATAGATCCACCATCTACTTAGTGCTATCAAATATTAGACCAATGAATGAGAAAGAATCAAAACACACACATGTATTAAATCTGATCAGATTTGATTCAAATAGAACCAAATCTTCACTTAGGCATTTCATCAAACATGTGGTGTACAGAATCAGATTTTGTGAAGAAACAATAAAGTTTTGTATGAAAGATCATCCAAATCTCATCTAAATGAAGAAATGGATTTCCAATAAGCACAAAAACAGAAAATAAACCATAGAAATGATATTTTTGTTTAGGCTCATGTGATTTAATCAATCTAAGCACCAAAACAACAAAATAATCATTGAATCCTCTATTGTTGCCATAGATGACCGATTTTAAAGAAAAGTTTCTTCAATCGGCTGTGATACCAGTTGTTGATCCCATTTTCAAGCAAACAATAGAAGATAAAAAGCTCCATATAAATGTAGAGATGATAAACATGAAGAACAATCATAAAAGAAATCATCTCATATTCATTAATTGATAATATGGACGGGAAAATGGAAGAACACCACACTTGGAATTTAATTGACTCTCATGAGAGGCTCACTTAGTCTATGTGTGGAAAGTGTGTTCTTTCAAATGACCTAATAAAAAATGGAACCCTAAAATCCTTTACAAAGGGTCCATTTACAAGATAAAAAAGGGCTAAGCTCATATAACTAGCTAAAAGCCCATAAGCTAATTATAAAGCCCTATTACAATGATTCTTTATAAAACATTCATTAAGTTAGGGGCTAATTTAATCTAACAATTGATTAATTGGGTATGCTTTAAAAAATCATGAGAAGCATTGCACGTGCATGAAGGCAGTTTGATCAATGCATCAAACTGTTTCCATAGTGCGTTTAACTTGTGATAATAGTCGGAGACAGAAGCTCCATTTTGATTTAAAGAATTGATTTTCTGATGTAGATTAAAAGTGACAGATCCGTCGACTTTATCATAAGTTTCCTTTAATTCAGTCCAAACCTGAGAAGCTATTTTCGAAAATACCTGACTAACAAACAGTTCCTCCGAAATAGAGTTAAGAATCCAGGATAAAACAATTGAGTTACACCTGTCCCATTGTCTATCAAGGACATCGTTGTCTTTAGGACGAACAACAGATCCATCAACAAAACCAAACTTGTTTTTAGTTTCCAAGGCGAGAGTCATAGCACATTACCAGACCTTGTAATTATCAGTCCCACTAAGTTTCATATTCAAGATGGACACTCCAGTAGTGTCACTAGGATGGAGATATAGGGGATCTCCAAAGTCCAGCTTCCCAATCAGAGATTAAGGCTCTGGAGCCTTGGGAGACTCTGCTCCAGTCATAGTGAACACTCAGACAAGAATGATAAGCACACAAGGATGAAACTCTGAGGGCTCACAGACAGGATTCCTTGCCACTCGATGGATGGTAGGTCAAGTCCACCACTCAGATATCCAAAATAAAGAGCCAACACACAGAAGGGTAAGAGAAGACTTACAGTGGTTCCAATCAACAAAAAAACAAACTGGACGAGCTTACAGTGAGAAATGATTGAAGCACAGCGGAACAGGATGAGCAATCTGGAATCTCAAGGAGAAATCCAGAGTAAGCAAATGCCAGATAGGTCCAGACCACTCCTGAACAAACCGAAACACAGTCTAACACCAAGTCTCAAGTCAGATCTGAGATCTGAGTTCAGATGAGGTAGGAGAACTTGGCCAGACTAAGAACAAGGCACTAAACACAGAGAGAGCAGTCCAAGATAATAGTTACAGAATCTGAAATCACACAAAATACCAAATATCTCTTTTTAAAACTAAACTTATGAAATCCTCGACTCAAGTCGCAACCTACTAAAAGTAAAATAGAATCGCAATGCATAGTGCTAAGTCGCAATCAACTACTGCGACTTCACCCCCAAATCTCAACCCACTATTGCGATTCCAACCCCAAGTCGCAATCAACTACTGCGATTCCAACCCAAATCGCAACCCACTATTGCGATTCCAACCCCAAGTCGCAATCAACTACTGCGATTCCAACCCAAGTCGCAAACGACCATTGTGACCTCAAGGCCAAGTCGCAACTAACCATTGCGACTTCGTTGAATATCGCAATCAACCATTGCGACTTCGTTGAATGTCTCAGTTCACTGTTCATCCAAAAAACCCAGAAATCGTACTTTTAAGCTATGCATGTTGCTGTAAAAGTGAAGATATGTTTAAGACTATGAACATAACCTAAGCTTAAGCTTAGATTTCCCAAAACATCCATTTTTAACAAAACCCACCTAAAAACTTAACTAACAAACTCAAGAACACTTTTAAGAATTTAAAACACATACAAGGATGGATTTGTTACCTTGCTTACTTCAGTTTGGTCCTTAAATCACAGCAGCAAACTCTTGATTTCTTCCTCCTTCTTCTTTCCCTTAAGCTTTCTCGATTTCCTTCTCTCTCTCTCTAATCCGAACACACTCACACACACATTCACTTTTAGATATTTTCTTAAAGTGAAGACATCATCTCCTAAATGATGTGTTAGAGACGGTGGTGGTGTATGGTTTGGTTAAAATGACCAAACAAACCCTAAGCTTATCTCAATTGGCAATAAATACCCCTAAACTTTCAAATAAAAATTAAAACTTACCCCTTAACTTCTAACTCCATAAAATACTAACATAAAAACTTATAAAAATAATTAAATAATTAATTTAGATAAAATACCTGGTTATTACAACATCCCCCCCTTAAAAGAATTCTGTCCCGGAATTCGATTAAGTGAACAGATGAGGGTATTTGGCTCTCATTTCCGATTCTGATTCCCACGTCGCATCCTGACCTCTATAATGTTTCCACTGAACCTTTACCTGTCTGATCTCTTTGTTCCTCAATACTTTGATTTTGTGATCAACTATAGCTTTCGGTTCCTCCACATAGTTCAACTTTTCGTCAACCCGGATATCTGGTAGAGAGACTGCCTGATCTGGTGTAACCAAACATTATCGAAAATTCGATACATGAAATGCGTTGTGAATCTTGCTTAATTCTGGCGGAAGATCCAATCTGTACGCTACTTCGCCGATCCTTTCCGTAATTGCAAACGGCCCGATATACCTTGGACTAAGTTTACCTTGCTTCCCAAATCGAATGACCCCTTTCCAAGATGAGACTTTCAACATTACAAAATCTCCAACCTGGAATTCTAACGGTTTCCGGCGTCGATCTGCATAACTTTTCTGTCTGTCTTGAGCCACTTTTAATCTGTCCCGAATTTGAGTGATCTTATCCGTTGTTAACTGTAATATTTCTGGCCCTGCTAATTGTTTCTCCCCCACTTCATTCCAACACAGAGGCGTTCGACATTTCCTACCATACAATACTTCAAACGGTGCCGCTTGAATGCTGGAATGATAACTGTTGTTGTAGGCAAATTCTATCAAAGGCAGATGTTTATCCCACGATCCCCCAAAATCAACTATACAAGCCCGAAGCATATCTTCTAAATTCTGGATTGTTCTTTCACTCTGTCCGTCAGTCTGAGGATGATATGTTGTACTCAACTTTACCTGCATTCCCATCTCTTTTTGAAAGCTTCTCCAGAATCTGGAAGTAAAACGACTATCTCGATCAGAAATAATCGAGATTGGAACTCCATGTCGAGTTACTATTTCATTAATGTACAATTTGGCCAAACGTTCCAAGGAATCAGTTTCTTTTATCGGCAAGAAATGAGCAGACTTTGTCAATCTATCCACAATCACCCAAATAGAATCGAATCCCTTTGAAGTTCTAGGTAACTTGGTAATAAAATCAGTAGTGATCTGATCCCATTTCCACATTGGTATATCTAGTCGTTGCAATTGACCAAACGGCTTTTGATGTTCAATCTTTACTTTTTGCAAGTAGTACAATCTTCCACATACTTAGCAATACTTCTCTTCATTCCCGACCACCAATAGAATTGTTTCAAATCTCCATACATCTTATTTGTACCTGGATGAATAGAAAATCGAGATTGATGAGCTTCTTGTAGTACACGATCACGTAATCCACCCAAACGAGGCACCCAAATTCTGGTTCCCATACACAATAACCCACGGTCATCTTTCCCAAGCAATGCTGATATTCCTACTAACCGTTCTGATTTCAAACTTTCTTCCTGATAAGCATCTATTTGGCACTTCAGTAATTCGTCAAAGATATTTGGAAGGAGTTCAGCTCGTAGCGATATCGCTTTTATCGTTCCACTTCTTTCTTGACGACTTAGTGCATCTGCTACCACGTTCGCCTTCCCGGGGTGATAAAGGATTTCACAATCGTAATCATTTACTAATTCTAACCATCTTCTTTGCCTCATATTCAGTTCCTTCTGATCGAAAAGATGTTGGAGACTCTTATGGTCAGTGAAAATTTGGCATTTAGAACCATAAAGATAATGTCTCCAAATCTTCAATGCGAAGACAACTGCTGCAAGCTCCATATCATGAGTAGGATATTGTCTTTCATGGTCCTTTAATTGACGAGAAGCATAGGCAATCACCTTTCCACGTTGCATAAGTACACATCCCAATCCCAGTTTAGAAGCATCACTTTAGACCACAAAATCATCGGAACCTTCTGGCAATGCTAATATCGGCGCGCTACAGAGTTTCTCCTTCAATATTCTAAATGCCTCATCCCGTTCTGCTTTCCATTCAAACTTTAGATTCTTCCGAGTCAGCTTCGTCAATGGCGTTGCGATTCGAGAAAAGTCTTTTATAAATTTCCGATAGTATCCAGCTAGACCCAGAAAACTACGTACTTCGGTTGACGTTTTCGGCGGCTCCCATCTTTCAATTGCTTCCACTTTCGCTGGATCAACTTGTATACCCTTCTCTGAAACTATATGACCCAAAAACTGAACTTCCCGCGACCAGAATTCACATTTAGATAACTTAGCGTACAACTTTTCTTTCTTCAGCAACTCCAGAATCAAACGAAGATGTTGTGCGTGATCCTCTTTGGATCGAGAATAAATAAGTATATCATCTATAAACACAATGACAAATTTATCGAGATACGGCTTACATACCTGATTCATCAAATCCATAAAAGCGGCTGGAGCGTTCGTCAGTCCGAATGGCATCACCAAGAATTCGTAGTGACCGTACCTTGTGCGAAAAGCAGTCTTTAGAACACCATCTTCTTTAACCTTCAACTGATGGTATCCAGATCTGAGATCAATCTTGGAGAAATAACAAGCCCCAACTAATTGATCGAAGAGATCGTCAATTCTTGGAAGTGGATACTTGTTCTTGATCGTGCGTTTATTCAGCTCCCGGTAGTCGATACACATTCTCATTAAACCGTCTTTCTTCTTCACAAATAAAACTGGTGCACCCCATGGCGAAGAGCTAGGTCTGATGAAACCCTTATCGGTTAAGTCTTGCAGTTGTGCCATAATTTCTTTCATCTCTGGAGGTGCTAGTCTATAAGGTGCACGAGCAATAGGAGTGGCTCCAGGTACCAGATCTATACCAAATTCTACTTGTCTAACAGGAGGAAGACTATTCAAGTCTTCAGGAAAAACCTCTGGATATTCACTAACGATAGAAATATCTTCCAGCTTAACCTTTTCAGGCCTACTATCTATCACATAGGCTAAATAACTCGAGCAACCCTTGCTAACACATTTACGAGCTTTTATCATAGATATAAGATTGGATTGATGATCCTTACGATCTCCATAAATCACTACTGACCTCTTATCAGGTAAAACGACGTTGATTATTTTCTTATCACAAACTATGTTAGCCCGATTTTCAGCTAACCAATCCATCCCTACTACCACATCAAACTCGATCAACTCTATAGGAAATAGTTGTATCGGTACTTCACACCCCTCTATATTTATCATGCAACAATCAAAAACTTCTTTAACTACCATTTGGTTATCATTTGCAGTATCTACTAATAAAGCATGTTTTAACATTTTAGGCTCTAAATGCATGTGAGCAGCAAAGGAGGGAGACACAAAAGATCGGTTTGCACCAGAATCAAATATCACTTTAGCACGCGTGGAGTTTATGAAAAATGTACCTGTGACCACATCCGGAGTTTCCTCCGCCTCTTTAGCTGTCATTTGGAATGTACGACCCCTCGTTTTCGGCGGTTCTATTCTTGGGACTACTGGTCTAGTAATGGTTGGTTTCCCGGATGTACCCCCTTGCTGTATTCTACCTCGCGGACAATCTGATTGGAGGTGATCTGGAGAATTGCACAAAAAGCAGAACCGTGTTAATCGACAATCTTTAACAACATGCCCGGTTTTCCCACACTTAAAACAAACCCGAGATTCCACTTGACAATTTCCCTGATGGTAGCGATTACATTTTGGACATGGTCTTTCCGCTGGTCGAAACGACAGACGGTTGTCGAACCTCTGAAATCTAGACTTCCTTGGATCCTGTGGTGGTCCTTCCCATCTCCTTTTCCCCAAGCTCTTATCACCGGCATCCCTTTTGTTATCTCGTTCTACATTTTCTGCAGCATCCACTGTAGCTGTAAAAGTATCTGTCCTTGTTGCAGTCACTAGTCTTCGGACTTCTGAATTCAACCCATAGATAAATCTTTCCATTTTCATCTTTTCTGTAGCAACATAATATCCTGCAAAACGAGATTTTTCTAAAAACCGTGCAGTATAATCTCTGACTGACAAATTCCCTTGCTATAGATTCATAAATTCTTCTTCCAATTGTCTAACAGCAGCTTGTGGACAGAAGTGTGTTGTGAAAGCTAACACAAATTCCTCCCATGAAAAAGTAGAATATACGTCCGCTCCTCTCGATTCTATATGAGCCTCCCACCAATACAGAGCATCACCTTTTAGCATTGCAGTTCCATAAAGTACTTTATCTTCTTCAGCACATTTACACGTTTTGAAGATAGCCTCTATTTCTTTCAGCCATCTCATAGCTTTTACCGGATCCCGATCCCCTGAGTATGTAGGGGGTTTACAACTCAGAAACATTTTATAGTCACACCTTTTCATTACCGGTAAAACAGTAGAGGTAAGTGGCACCTCAACTTCATGTTCCGGATTTGGTCTTTCAGTTTCATTATGACGATTACGTTCGAACATGGCTTGTATGCTATCATGTAACCTCCCCATTTCAGCAGTCAGATCATCCCGTGTAACAAACTCTGTACCATGCGATTGTGTTCTATCTCCAGTTCGGCCCCTAGTTCCCCTTCCGTTTCTGCCTCTACCACGATCTCCTCCTCTTCCCCCTGTTCCTATTGGTGGATTCTCTCCACCCGAATTCCTTCCTCTTCTCTGATTCCTTTGTCTAGTGCCACTCGCCATTCTGTGGATTCAAACAAAGTTATTATACACATAAGCACATACCCCATATAATAAGGTATTCCAGTTCAAACATGTACCTGTAAGATCATAATTACACTGGCTAGGTGTAATCTGAAATTACCTTACATGATGTTCCTTCTACCTTTTATACTTAGCATCCCCAGGTTCTAAAATAATAGGGACATCCTACTTCACATGCAGTTTAAGTCTAGGTACAGATACTAATACATAAATCCCTTAAACTAGGGCTCTGATACCATCTGTAACAACCCACAATCCAAATATACATATAACATATAATTCATAATATGTTTTCAATACATAAGTAATTCATATTGCACATTTGGTCCCAAAGTCTGACTAATCAATATAAAAATTCAGTACAAACTTGATCCTATTTAGATAACATAATAACTAATAACAAAGTTATAAGTACAAAAGTATCCACATTTTTCTTAACGATCATCTTCTCAAAAGCTACCCATCAAGTATTCTAATCACCGGGTCTTACTGGAACCGCCACCTGGAATACATATTTTTAAAACAGAAAATGAGGGTTAGACCTAAGGGTCTAGTGAGTAAATCCCTGACATTGGAAATCATTAAAAATTCATTTATATAAAATACTCTTTATATAAATACACATATATCACACGTAATTTAATACCAACCAAGATTTGTGCATCATACTTGTCTCATCCCACCTTATCCATCCACCAATGGCCAAATTTATTGGTTGCGAGCCAATTTAACACACCGGTCCAAAGCCCGGCCACGTATTATATTCTCATATAATACTCACGTAATTATAATATCTCAATATATTATAATCACCCACGTATGACATATTCATACAATTTATCAAGTATTTGTTATTCACATAATGTATTCCAGTAAAAATACTTTAAAGTAAAACTCACCTGTTTAGCTTTTCACCAAAAGTCTTTCCAAGTTAATTATCACGTATGACAATCCTTCACAGAATCTGAAATCACACAAAATACCAAATATCTCTTTTTAAAACTAAACTTATGAAATCCTCGACTCAAGTCGCAACCTACTAAAAGTAAAATAGAATCGCAATGCATAGTGCTAAGTCGCAATCAACTACTGCGACTTCACCCCCAAATCGCAACCCACTATTGCGATTCCAACCCCAAGTCGCAATCAACTACTGCGATTCCAACCCAAATCGCAACCCACTATTGCGATTCCAACCCCAAGTCGCAATCAACTACTGCGATTCCAACCCAAGTCACAAACGACCATTGCGACCTCAAGGCCAAGTCGCAACTAACCATTGCGACTTCGTTGAATGTCTCAGTTCAATGTTCATCCAAAAAACCCAGAAATCGTACTTTTAAGCTATGCATGTTGCTGTAAAAGTGCAGATATGTTTAAGACTATGAACATAACCTAACATTAAGCTTAGATTTCCCAAAACATCCATTTTTAACAAAACCCACCTAAAAACTTAACTAACAAACTCAAGAACACTTTTAAGAATTTAAAACACATACAAGGATGGATTTGTTACCTTGCTTACTTCAGTTTGGTCCTTAAATCACAGCAGCAAACTCCTGATTTCTTCCTTCTTCTTCTTTCCCTTAAGCTTTCTCGATTTCCTTCTCTCTCTCTCTCTAATCCGAACACACTCACACACACATTCACTTTTAGATATTTTCTTAAAGTGAAGACATCATCTCCTAAATGATGTGTTAGAGACGGTGGTGGTGTATGGTTTGGTTAAAATGACCAAACAAACCCTAAGCTTATCTCACTTGGCAATAAATACCCCTAAACTTTCAAATAAAAATTAAAACTTACCCCTTAACTTCTAACTCCATAAAATACTAACATAAAAACTTATAAAAATAATTAAATAATTAATTTAGATAAAATACCTGGTTATTACAATAACTTGACCAAACAACTCAGAGAAACAGTGATAGTATACTAGACAGATGAAAATATGCAGAAGAATCTAGATCTGAACCAGATCTAATGAGAGGAGATCTAAATCTAGAGAAAAAAGCAACAAAGAACACCTCTGGACCAGATCTAAAAAGATCAGATCCAAAATAAGGACAAAGAAATCTGAACAGTATCTAATAGACACCAGATCCAGGAACAAGTTGCAAGAAGAATGACCAGAAAAAAAACACACTGATTATTTTGTTAAAAAATGAACAATGATAAAAATGAGAAGAAGATCTGAACGCATACGGTCAGACTCTTCTCCAGTGAGAAAATCGTTTTGTTTAAAACCAATATGATGTAAAAAATTATTCAGAAGATGAACAGAAGAACTCAAAGGATCTTCAACAGAAACATTCAACAAAACGATGAAGATGAAACAAAATAATCAGAGTTTCAAATATTCTTTTAGCAAAACAACAAGAACTAACGTTTTACCATTCGTCGAGAAGATGAGCACCACATAATCGTTGGAGCTCTGATACCATATTAGAAAACCTTAATCCAACATTTTATTTAAGAACAATACTTACAAATGAAAACTCACTACATATTCACTCTCACTCATAACATCTTCAAGAGATTTGAAGATGTATGATGAAACCCTAACACGAATACAAAGAAGAAAACCTAACTAAGAAATACTGAGAGAGCAAAATGAAAACGAAGATACATTCTCAAGAAAAACCCTAATATTTTCCTTTATATACAAATCACTAATTGCAACTTAGTACTTTGCATAGAAGTCCCTTCAGCAACAGAAATTACTCCGCTACCCTTTTGCACTTTCTCTCTTGAAGCGCCATCCATAACCATTTAGAATGTGTCAAAACCAGTCCTCGTAAAATTACAACATTAAAAATAAATTAAGTTAGTTATTTAGGATGTCAAGATTGATCATATTATAGTTTTATATTTTAACAAAAGTGCTTAATCATTTGAAGTCGTTACCATCGTGGGTATTAGAGGATAGGTAAGAGTTTACTTATTTAAACTGTTGCCATCAATAGGTAAAGAGATAAGTATTTGGTAGGATTTAGAGTTATCATACGAAGGTAGTAGTTGTATTATTTGGCGTTATTTATTGGTGTTGTTATCAAGGTTTTTTTTCAATAAATTCTCTTATTCTTCCTTCAAGGTGTTACACTGTTTCTAAGGGGTGTTTACTTTTGACTTAATCAGCTTAATGATTGTTTTGGCTTATTCGCACAGTCATATATTGGTGTTTACTTGCGACTTTTTGATACATAAATCGGCTTATTCACACAGTATGAAAGGGGGTATTGTCCCCATTAAGCTAAAATATTGACCTTTCTACCCCATTGAACAAAACACGTTCCTTCAGGAAAAAAGGCGCTCGTCCCTGGCTTCACTTCACAAACCCTAGCTTCAGAGGAAGACGCTCCTCCCTCCTCGCCCCATTGTTGCTTCTCTCTGCGTCGCATCTCTTAGTCTCCGACGACCTGCGCTCCTCTCCTCGTTCGCATCTCTTTGTCTTCGACGACCTGCGCTCCTCTTCCCGTCGCAGCTCTTCGTCTCCGACAACCTGTACTTCTCTCCTCCGTCCTTGCACCTCCTGAGATCGGCGACCATCTTTCCGCTAACCATCGTGACCAAAGACCATCTCCCTGGTTTGCTCCGTTGGATCTCCCTGGTTCAAACTTTCAAGCTTGCAGATTTCATATTCTCCAATCAAGGGTTAAAATTTCATTTTTCTCCAAGTTTGATGTTTGCTTTTTTCTTCTATTTTGTTTAGCATATACATGAACTGTTTTTGTTATGAATTCATTTGATTGGGACATCTACTGTATTATTTTCTCCATTTCTCTCCATTTGGTGTTGAAGTTTATCTTTTGAGTGAATTGATGTTTGCTTATTTCTTCTTTGTTTGTTTCTTATTTTTTATCGATTTCTCTTCCATCGATTTCTCCCGGTTTGATTAATTGATGTTATAATTCATATTCAAGGGTAAAATAGTCATTTCTATCTTTCAGACCATTGATTCAGTTAAAAAAGTAAACAATGATACATTTTTATCTAGACAGACAAATTTATCCAGACAGATAAAATAGAAAATTTGATAAACTGCCCCTAAATTCGGGATGGATTGGTGTGGTTCCTCTATGCCTAGGACACCAGAACCATCGAACCATTAACAAGAGTTTGCACTCATTCGAAGTGTGTGGGTGAAATTCGTGAAAGATCGCACACTCATCATTTCTTATTAATTTATAATTATAAGCATCAACATTAATTTCTTATGATTTAATTTATATTAAGAAAAGCAATAATAATAGTAAACAATGATGTATTGAAATTTTGGAACAATCAATGGTGGCCATGTGACTTAGTGTGGGATTCCCAGACACCATCACGCGGCGAAATGCCGCGTTTTGTATTAATGACACGGTCAACTTTGAACTTTTTACCCTCTTTATGTTTGATTCTCGCCGTTTGTTATTTTTCCCTTTTTTACCGTGTTTAATAAAATTAAATGAATATATTTGAATTTTTGAAAACATAAATTTATTTAAATAAAAACTAAACAATTGTAATATAAAAATTATGATATCTCATGATTAAAAGAATTTATGTTGTTCATTAAGAAACATATAAATAAAATATCAGTCTCTTATTTCATAAGAACGATAACCAAATGAGAACAAATATAAAAATATATATTTATGTGATCTTATCATAACCTATAATTTAAGATATTGTCACACATGTTTGTGTTCACCCTGTGAAAAGATTACACGTGAAAAACGAATTTTGTTCACCTAGTGAAATGAAAAATACACGTAAAAATTATTCACATGGTAAAACAAATTCATGTGAAGCGGAATATAATAAATCCTAACATTTGATTAAAAAATATCATGTAAAAAAGTATTTTTTATATCGGTTCTCACGATTTGTAACATATTTGTGGTTCTCCTTTAATTTAACCTTTATTTCATAAATACAATAATCAATTAGTAACATATATCATTATCAACATGGAAGTTTTAAAACTTAATGGAACATATAAGGATGATTCAAAATAGTGGGGTTTTGTTTTCTGTAAATATGATTATGGCTCTTATTTATGAGTCTATTTCTTTATCTGTAATGTTACTTGGTTTAATATAAAATTTATTAATATCAACCTTTGAAAAGGGAAGATGGATATAGTCCAAGTGTTGGACCATATTAACACTTTACAACTTTATTCAACCAATGGTTTGACCTTTTGGATTCAAACTATTTTCAATTTCTTGAGGTAGGTTGTAGGATTAAACGATTTGATTTGGTTAAGGAATATACTTATTTTATATCGTTTTAAGTTTTTAAAATTGTGTAAAATCATAATTGTTTTGAACCAGACTGAAATGGAAATCAAACCATGATATTCATGTTGATTTGGTTAAGTTCGGGGTTATGTGTTCTTACGTACAAGCAGAAATGTCTAAGAAGGCTAATAAAGATCATAGGAAAAAAAATACTTTATATCTGTCTAGTAATTAAAAAATATCAATATCAAAAAATAAATACTTTTAATTTGAAAAGGAAAACACAATGAAGTAGTGGGAAAGGGGACGATTGTGACTTTGCAAGGTAGGGCATGTCTAAGGGTCTGGTTGTTAGCCTTAATGAGACTTATAGCTTATTCGGTCAGCTATACATGGTTGTTTGGTTGTGGCTTAATGATATAGAAAGCGACTTATTCACTAAGCTTTTAGGAGGGAGCTTTATGCAGAAAGCCAAGTTTTGTCCAAACTCGTTTTTCTCAATTAAAAATATGTTCCTTCCATCTATGAAATAACCCTCTCAAACAAAAACCTTTCCAACCTATACAGACAGGTTAATCCACACATACAACTTTATTCATACAGGACTTAATGGAAAACCAACCAAACAACCCCTAAATGTCTAATGACAAAAATGAGGGAAGTGATACCAAGTTGTTGATGACACAAGTGGAATGGATCATGGATGCAAGAGGTAATGTGTTGGGGAGTGCAACAAATACTGATATTATACAAGTATCCTTGTACAATTTATAGTTTTGAAAATCAAAATAAAATGTAATCAATTTGGCATAATAATCTCCTAAACTTTGTATTAGTTTTCATTTAATAATTTCTAAGTTTAAAAACTGAATTGAAAGGTGACATACATTTCAAGTTATATGTTAAAGGCATTAATCTATGAGATGATGAAACCTTGAGCAAAAATAGAACAACACTAAGGGGCCGTTTACCTAATCACTTACCCAGATAAGTACTTACCTGTAAAATTCAACACTATCACTTACTTCCCGGGTAAAACTTTAATCCACCAAAATGGCATCGTATGCAACAATTTAGCCGGTAAGCGCTTACCGTGATAAAAAGCCGTCGCACTCACTTATCTGGTAAGACTCTCGGTCCTTACTTTCGACTCTCGGTCCTTGCTTCCGTTCTTACCGGATAAGATTCTTGGTCCCTGCCATATTCATCCGGTAAACTAATGTGACTTGGTAAGCACTTACCTTGGTAAACGTTTTGTAAACGACCCCTAAATAAAAAAAGGTTAGATACTACATGTTAAAAGCGAGGATTTCCATGCTTGACTATGCAACTTTATGTTATCAACAGACAAACCCTAGCAAGAATCAACATCATTCTTAGTTTCTAAACCTAAAAAATCTAATGATTACGCAAATACATAATTCTTAGTTTTCAAACGTCACAAATTTAATGACACAATAAACTAAAGTTGTGGTAGTTTGAGGTGGGGATACATCAGGGTCGGTCCTGAGATTTCAGATGCCCATGGTAGAAAGCTGAAAAAATGCCCCTTTATGTATGATCATAAGTATGTGGAATAAAACATATATTGATATTGCCACACGGACTGTATACTGGATTAGGACAGAGCCAAAAATGTATTTGAGGGGGATACTCTTAGGAGCTAAAATAAGAGCTTGGTCTTAAATGAAAATGGAGGGTTGTGCAGTATTGAACACTAGAATACAAGAGTTGAAATCCTACAATCTCGAAGTTGTATGGTGTAACAACCCAAATTCCATAAAATATAATTGTCAACATTACAACCAAAAATGGTCCCCAAAGCATACAATTATCATTAATTATACTCTAAGTTCGCAGCGGACAACACCTTCACAACTGAGATGCTACAGGAAGCCCAACGGTAAGCTACGAGCCTCTAAGAAGCTATGCCTCTTCTACAGCGCCATATCTTTCCATCATCACCAGATGAAACCCCAAGAACGACACTAACCTGAAAATGGTTTTAGTTTTTGAAAAGCGAGGGTTAGACCATGGGGTCTAGTGAATTCCCTCATTAAAACAGTTCCACACAAACAGTAGCTTAAAACATTCAACCGTTATAACAATAAACGGAAATCCAGTTCAACTGCTCGACTCCACATAAGGGTATTGCACAGTGGTCTCGACCACTATCACCTCTCATGAGAGGTCAACACTCGGAGCATCCACAGTAGATCCCCTCGGCACTCGGTCAATGCCGTATCCGTGTGCACACGAAACGGATTCGAGGCACACGGTCTAACTTGTCCACCGAAACTCTCAACCATCCATGTCCAACACCACTGTGCAATCTGACTCCATACATAGCAACAACATCACAAGAGCATGCAATCAACACTTACGTATAAATGAACGTATAAACAACTTGCATGCTTTAATAAACGTTTCACATTACGTAATAACAAAACCTTTCAAAAATGTTTAATCATGTCATCATGCTCGAAACCATATCCAGTTATGAAAAACTTTAGCAAAACATTCCATTTGCACAAAAAGGTTAAGGGAACTCACCTTAGCCTTAGCACATCGACACACGCTCCGAAACCCACTTTACTTCAAACCGAACACCTGAATTGACGCCATAAGAATGGTGTTAAACCATCTAATCATATTCCAAATCCATTCCTAATAAACTCCAAAACAACCCTTAGGTGATGCCACAAACATATCCTCAAACAGTACGCGAAACGAAACCCGAAAACGCGAAACAGTGCCCGGCGCCACTGCCCGCGCTAGCCAACTGGCGCCACAACTGGCGCGGGGCTCTGGACAGTAACTGGCGCCAGTTCTGGCGCTAGCCAACTGGCGCCGCCACTGGCGCGGAGCACCTGCACACGAAATTCAGCCCAAATCTCACCCTTTCTCAATCCCAACTCATCCTAAATCGATTTTAAGCCTCCAAAATGAAATAATGGATGTTCTAAACCTTTCCCCACAATTACCAATCATCAAACATAATTTAATCTAGTGAAACTCATTCAAACACACACATTGGTTCATGATTCAAACCCAAAAACCCAAAACCCATTCCATAGCAAGAATGAAGATTATCAAGCAAAGATGATGAAATTTCTTAATGACCTGATCAAAATCATAAGGGAATCACTCCCAAAATCATTTGTTTCCTTTTCCATTGATTAGAATTCACAATCTCACGGTTTATCAAAACTTTATATCACTAATCATACTAGTCACATAATGAGGAAGAAGGAAGATTAATCATACCTTGAAGATAGAGTCTCCACTCCCATTGATGTTATCCTTCTTCCTCACCTCCCACAATGGCTAAGCTCTTCTTCTCTCCTTTCAAATTATCAACCGACGCAATGAAGAAATGAGGGTTTCCAGCATATATATATTTTCCTGATTTCACACCCTTGAGCACTTAAGTTCCAAGTTTCAGACTTTGGCCCCAAAATTTTTATTTATTCTAACCTTTGCAAGAAGAAGAAAATATGGGGTGTTACATCACCTCCCCCTTATTAGAATTCCGTCCTCAGAATTCCATGCTGAAAATTGGAGTTAACTTCTGATTTCCAATACTTACAATAATTCTTAAGGAGTTGCAAATACATCTCTACAAGATCAACTTCCTTGCCTTTCAACTTCTCGACCATCCAGTCCCATGAATGCTTCCAACGATACAACGAAAATCCGACTCCTCAATCATTTGTATTGCTTGCAAAAGTACACCATACTGCCTTCCAACCAACACTCTCTAAGTAAGGATTAAAACACACCAGGAATGTTCCACAACTTCACTGAGCACGTTTATTTCATACATTATCTCTCCAATCCTTTCGATAACTGCCATTGATTCAATACAATGTGGCCCAACTCACTTTCCTCTTGAAACACGCTACTCCATTCCATGGGAACGTTTTCCCATCCAGCTGTTTCCCCCGACTTGAGATTGAAAATACTCATGTTTCCCAATCCAATCATCCTAGTCCCATTCACTTATCCATACATTTCCAATCAGGACCGTCAACGCACGACATTTTTTGAAATTGCTCCTCGGCCAACTACAACGTTCTTAGGTCGGTAACATGCAAAACATACACACAAGATCATCCTTATCTTGATACCTTATTCTCACCACGGAATAATGATTATTTCAAAAAGGAAATTTGTAATCCCACTAATACGCGTTTGTCTGACACAAATAGCATTTCCCCGAACCGACACTGATCACACATGCAACAACAGCTACCAATCAATGGTCCAAACACAACGATCATCACGCCATAACCCGTTTTCATACACAGTTATATGGAGAAGACTTGCACAGTTTACCATCCGCATAATCCGCTCACTCAAGCTGACCCAACCTTAAGGACACACATTTATATTTCTCACAACATCCATCAGGTGGTTCCACTAGTTAGGAATTACCTCCAAAAATTCACTTGCCCTCTCACAAGGAAGAGCGGCCAAACTCACTCAGACTAATCTTAATTGATCGAATACAAAACAACACGTTCACGTGAAACATTTCCCCCGACAATATCGAAATTTAGTCCAAAGGTCCCTCAACTAGGACACCACCTTCGACCACCTGTTTCCATTCCATCTTGAAACCATCGAAGGTGCTTTAAAAGAACGGCTCGCTAACATGTGCTAGTTTTAGACTGATCGCACGAAATTAGCTTTTTCAACTCTTTAACCATGACCTACACAATGATTCTTTTTCTCATGCCCTACAAATAACAGTTCCCCAATCGTAGTTCCACCTTTCCGTGTCCCATGACGTCATACACGATCTGGCATACCATCTTCACTTCCTCTCGTGCTTGCATGGAACACCCATCACACACCGCTACGGTCCAAAAGGACGGTTTCTCCAAAATCCTCAGTCAAGACTTTTAGCCAAGTTTTCGTATAGTACTTATCATTGAGAGCTATCACGAGTTCCTAACTCTTCAACACAGTCGACCCACTCATTGTATTTCTTTACACTCACGAAGTACCTCAACGCTCCTGACTAAACTTCATAACGAAGCACCACAGCTTAATGGATACAACATCCTCTTCGACAAACATCTGAAGTATGAAAACTCACCCAAAATCCAATGGGATCGTGAAGAACAAGGGTTCTCCTTTTAGCCAGTCACCAATCGCAACTCAACCTCCTGATCTCAAGATAGCATTATCGTACACCGCCTGAAAATCTATACACCTCAATCGAGTATACTCGCCACCTTTGAATACTTCCCCAAGCAATCTCCAAGCCAGATGTTACACCTACTCTTGACCCATATTTCAACACAACGATACTTCTATAAAACGGCCAACCATCACTACACCTATGACTTAAACATTCCTTCAGTACACAGTGCTACCAACTTTCTCACACCACTATCGCACCACGATGCCACATTGCAACCAAGCTATTCATGATACATTTACACACACAAAAGATATTACTTCCTACATACCAACCATAACACAATTACCCTTGAAATAAAGTCATACCGTGACTTTGTCTCTCTCTGATTCAGATAAAACAAAGAATCATGACGTCTAATTCACTCACACAAGGCGGTCCAACATCAGACCGGGTGCACACACACTAATCTCGACGGCCTCTTACTCATTGAATAATTTCAATAACTGACCACACCTGAGTTAATTCTCCGATTCCAACCTTCTGATAACGACCCCAACAACGTTCGTTGATTTCAACATCGCCAATCGACATGCTAATGCCCAACCATCCTACGACAGGCAAGGATTCCCACAAGAATCTACTTCTCCTAACTCCTCAAACGAGTTCTCATTTCTTGCCAACTTCCCGCGATCTATCTTTGCTGAGCTAAACGCTTCACGCATGAACGAGTCACCAATACTTCATTGGAAATCACATCCACTTTGGTGATCTTCCGTTCCCTAACGCCTACACTAGGTGTTCCTACACCATATCATTTACACGTTCTCGAACGACCTCATCCGTTCACACACAACGGGTTCATTTCTCAAGTTTCAATCTCCTGACAAAACCTCCAACTTGGGACATGTTAAACAGTCGCAAACCTCCATATTAATGGGCTACATGATGATTCCATTTCTTCCCGGTAATCCAGGATTCCTAACGGAACCCACTCGTCCAACGCATCATAACCAACTTATACCCCATCGTTCTCACTTAGGGAAACACAAGATCTTTCTTAGCGCAAAATCTATTTACCAAACCATCTCAGTACTCAGACTCAAAGCCGATAACATTACATCAAGTAACGTAACGCTACTTATTACCATTCCACCAATAGAAACACTTTGACCATTTCAAATCTCATCGCAAATAAAACCATTCTAACATAACCGGACAAAGGTTTGAACTACCATCATGTCAGCCTTTCCGAGTTCATTATCCAAAACTTCTACTATTCACCACCCTCTTCTAACGAAAACACAAAGATAATAATACGACCACAAATTGGCTCAATCGACATATTCAACTCCCAAGCCTTTCCTTAACCTCAATCGTAATACCCTCCCCGACCTAGCGAGTTCATAGCCTTCATGCACGATGACACAACAATTGAAATCATTTTGCACACCTTTAAAAACGCAATAGATACACAATCATAAAACAAGCTTGAGTATGCATGATACAACACCACTCAAGACGAATAGTAAATCGCAACGACCGCAAAGGTCGCTCATAGGCAACCCTACGATAATTCGCAACCTTGTCCATCCAAATCGAGGCCGACACAACGGTTGTCTCCAATGGAACCCTTTCAAATACGACTAGAAAATTCCGAACGAAATCACTTACCTAAAGTGGGTTAGTCAACTCCAACACTCGTTTATATGATAATAACATTACAACCAAAAATGGTCCCCAAAGCATACATTTAACATTAATTCTACTCTAAGTTCACAATGGACAACACCTTCACAACTGAGATGCTACAGGAAGCCCAACGGTAAGCTACGAGCCTCTAAGAAGCTATGCCTCTTCTACAACGCCATATCTTTCCATCATCACCAGATGAAACCCCGAGAACGACACTAACCTGAAAATGGTTTTAGATTTTGAAAAGCGAGGGTTAGACCATGGGGTCTAGTGAATTCCCTCATTAAAACAGTTCCACACAAACAGTAGCTTAAAACATTCAACCGTTATAACAATAAACGGAAATCCAGTTCAACTGCTCGACTCCACATAAGGGTATTGCACAGTGGTCTCGACCACTATCACCTCTCATGAGAGGTCAACACTCGGAGCATCCACAGTAGATCCCCTCGGCACTCGATCAATGCCGTATCCGTGTGCACATGAAACGAATTCGAGGCACACGGTCTAACTTGTCCACCGAAACTCTCAACCATCCATGTCCAACACCACTGTGCAACCCGACTCCACACATAGCAACAACATCACAAGAGCATGCAATCAACACTTACGTATAAATGAACGTA
The DNA here is from genome assembly GCA_033807775.1 of Saussurea involucrata. NCBI lineage: Eukaryota > Viridiplantae > Streptophyta > Magnoliopsida > Asterales > Asteraceae > Saussurea > Saussurea involucrata. The sequence goes on along the minus strand of CM066325.1, from coordinate 42,867,013 downwards.
TAAACAACTTGCATGCTTTAATAAATGTTTCACATTACGTAATAACAAAACCTTTCAAAAATGTTTAATCATGTCATCATGCTCGAAACCATAATCAGTTATGAAAAACTTTAGCAAAACATTTCATTTGCACAAAAAGGTTAAGGGAACTTACTTTAGCCTCAGCACATCGACACACGCTCCGAAACCCACTTTACTTCAAACCGAACACCTGAATTGACGCCATAAGAATGGTATTAAACCATCTAATCATATTCCAAATCCATTCCTAATAAACCCCAAAACAACCCTTAGGTGATGCCACAAACATATCCTCAAACAGTACGCGAAACGAAACCCGAAAACGCGAAACAGTGCCCGGTGCCACTGCCCGCGCTAGCCAACTGGCGCCACAACTGGTGCGGGGCTCTGGACAGTACCTGGCGCCAGTTCTGGCGCCACCACTGGCGCGGAGCACCTGCACAAGAATTTCAGCCAAAATCTCACCCTTTCTCAATCCCAACTCATCCTAAATCGATTTTAAGCCTCCAAAAAGAAATACTGGATGTTCTAAACCTTTCCCCACAATTACCAATCATAAAACATCCTTTAATCTAGTGAAAATCATTCAAACACACCCATTGGTTCATGATTCAAACCCAAAAACCCAAAACTTATTCCATAGCAAGAATGAAGATTATCAAGCAAAGATGATGAAATTTCATAATGACCTGATCAAAATAATAAGAGAATCACTCCCAAAATCATTTGTTTCCTTTTCCATTGATTAGAATTCACAATCTCATGGTTTATCAAAAGTTTACACAAATCATACTAGTCACATAATGAGGAAGAAGGAAGATTAATCATACCTTGAAGATAGAATCTCCACTCCCATTGATGCTATCCTTCTTCCTCACCTCCCACAATGGCTAAGCTCTTCTTCTCTCCTTTCAAATTCTCAGCCGACACAATGAAGAAATGAGGGTTTCCAGCATATATATATTCCTGATTTCACACCCTTGAGCACTTAAGTTCCAAGTTTCACACTTTGGCCCTAAAATTTTTATTTATTCTAACCTTTGCAAGAAGAAGAAAATATGGGGTGTTACATATGGGGGATTTGAAACAACTCTGTGCTTTTAACATAAAAAACAAAATTTCAGAGTTTTATGGGATCAATAAGGGTAACATGAAGCAAAAACTTAATCGAGTCAAAGTAAGTCATTATGAACGAAATACCCTCTTATCCACTGAAAATGAACCTCACTCCATTAGTTAAAATCCATTGAAAAACATGTGCAAAAGATATTTGTGCAAAAAAAAGTCCTTTTAACAAAATCAATAACTCTTGCGAAATCAGAAAGAAAACCAAATCGAACAATGGCAGATTGTGAGATTTATGGCAGCAACAGAAAATCGTGAGACCGATTGTGGGTCTTAGAAGGAATCGATTTAGGATTTTAGCAGTGATTAGGAGGATTTGTAAGGCACTAGACTTAGGACAACAAACCGAGCAACTAAACCATTAATTTGAATAGTAAACAAATAAATAAAAACTTAATTAATCTGAAATCTAAAAACAAATAGAAAGTAAATCTAATATAAACACTAAAAAAACAAACCTAAATCAGTTCATCTAAAAAACATAAACCTAAGAATTAAATATTCAAATGTAAAACATACCAGAAGAAGAAGAAGACAGATGAGTAGCGAAGTTTGAAAAGTCTTTTGAGAGAGAAGAACCGAGAGGGGCAGGCAGAGCCGAGAGGGCAAGGCTGCAAGGCGAGGAGTTCGAGTTCGAGTCTTCAATTGAGGGTCTAAGGGAGTGAGTGACTGAGAGTTTGAGGTACACAATCTTCAATCGATTCTTCTGTTCGGCAAGGTTGAGAGAGAGAAGCGATTTTCGATTAGCCGTATCACATATTGGTATGTGTATTACAGAGAGTGCGGGCGTCGAGGACGATTGGGCATTCTATTTTCTGGAGATAGGCCATATGCCTTTGGGCTTAGAACATAATATCTTTTTTAGGCCCAAAACTGAACCTACCTATCTAGACTGGACTTAGGAAAATGATGCCCATGAATTTTGTGATGCCCTGGGCCGTCCAGGGCCGACCCTGGGATACTTGAGTTTTTCAACAAAGACACACAATTCAAAGTACGATTTAGGCATCGTTTGGTAAAAAAAACTAGCTTATTTTTTGGTACATGTTTGGATGACCAAGCTAGCTTTTTGAAACGCTACTTGGAGTAGCTTTTCAGAATGTTGAGCCTCTTTTTAGACCGACAAGTTAAGCTTGAGCTTTCAGATGAGATTTCCTTAGTCGAGAAGTGTGCTCTTTTCACTCTCCCTCTCCCGTTGGTCGAGCTAGTTGCCCTCCTGCCTTTAAGCGAGTGGAGCGACATGGTTCTCCTTTTTGTGAATATTTCAATATTGCCCCCATTATTTATTAACTATTATTATAAATATTTTTTAAAATTTAATTATTAATAATTAATAAATACTAATTAATTATAACTGAAAATTATTAAATTAAATTTTAATTATACAGTGATATTAATTTTTAATTATTTAGAGTTATTGTTAATCATATAAATTATTTTTATATATTTTTTTAATATTAATAAATATATTTTAATTATCAATTACTATTAGTTTTTTAATTATTTTTTTCATATATATATAACGTTATTTAAAATCATAAGTTAATATATATTTTTTCTAAAACTTGTTTTAAGAAATTCAAACTTTATAGTATATATGAAATAATAAATTTTAAATTCTTTTAATTAACATATTTTATTTTTTAATTTTTCTACTACATTGATTGCATTAATTAACATATTATATTGTTTTAAATTTGTTTTAGTTATATAATTGAATATTGTAATTGATAATTTTTTGAAAATGTCCTTTTTGGTTATTATACATGTTTATAAACTAGTTTTGCCAAACGTGACTTTTTCATCAGATCAGCTATCAGCTAGCTTACCAGCTTCTCCAAAAGTCAACCTAGGGTCAATGGTGACCAACCTTGGTCAAACTCGACCCGACCTATAATCAAACTATATATTCGAGTATCCTGATATGTCTCAAATATCTTCATTTGATCTCATCGTTAAAAATTCATACTGATCTCACCACAACTTTCATTATCACTGGAACTCAACTCTCTATCTCTCTATACCTATATCTATATATATTTATATAAGGTTGGACTCCGGTGAGAAGTTGAGTTAAAGTGAGAAGTGTGAGAAGTAATTATCAACCGTTGGATGCACATTGGGACGAGATGCACCGAGATGTACCAGATCAATCCTCGTATCATGTGTGATTCGTGGATGGGCTTCAGATTAAAAGTGATCAATGGTTCAGATTCATTTCCCACGCTTCTCACGTTAACTCAACTTCTCACACGATTCTTTGTCTATATATATATATATATATATAATATGAATCTTAACACATATATATCATTTGTTCCACATAGGAAGAGTGATAAAATCTTCTTTAGTTTATAAGCTCTAAACATATTATTCTTGAATTATTTAAGAAATTAGATGAGCTAAGGAAGATTTGGCCTTGTTGTTGTGTGAATTTTACACATATATTAAACGGTCAAAAGCATGTTGTGTGCATGCGAATTCCAAAAAAATATGATTTTTTTTATGTTTGGCAAACGGGGCCTAACGCGAGTTATTCCCGCGACATTAACTTTGTACGACTTAACCCGCCAGAAAAGTCGCTTTACTCACTATTGACGAATTTTTGACCGTTTTTGACATGTTTTTTCTTGGTATTTGGTTTGCATAGAATCTAAATTTAGTTATTTTTATCCAAATCAGTTATAAACACTAACACACACACACACATATATATATATATATAGGGGCCTAATCAAATGAGAAATATGTAGTTTGTGATAACCGTGAGATCCAATATGAACCAATCGTTTTAGATAATTAATGTTATTTACTAAAATAAAATAAAGGGTAAATTCGAACTTTGTATTTTTTGCCAGCTCATACTTAAAACCCTAAAAATGTTCCAGCCTCAATTAATTTTATATTGGCCTTCCAGAGTTCCAGCCGCAATATCATCCTCTATCCCTGCAAATTCATTGTTTTGACAGTGCACACAAGAAGAAAAGAGAAAGAGGGAGGATGTTTTTGGTCCTTGTCGGCAATTTTTGGCATCCAACTTCTCAAGCAATTTGGTCCATCAGATATATGCATGGCGTCCATCATCTCCGGCAATGTGGTCCCCTATTTTGTCCTTGCCAGCAAGAGGGAGAATGGATGTTATGCCGATTTGGTCTCGTGGTTCCACCGGTCTCTTGGGTTCCAGTTTCTCACCGAGTTTGGGGGTTATGGGAGGTCGGTGTCTGAAAGAATGAAACGTATCCCGTTGCATCCAGATTTCTTCTTCTTATGTTTTTGTTGGTATCACGTTGTATTTTGTATCACATTGAGTAAACTGATTTTGATTTTGATTTTGCTATGTATCACAGTGCATCTCTGTTTCTTCTTCTTCTTCTTATGTTTTCCTTGGGTGTCACAGTGAGTATCACAACGGGTATTCTGTAACACAATGGGTATCACAGTGTGTCAAAGTATTTTGTAATCGTCGGAATAAGGTTCACAGTCGGTATCACGGCGTATCACAGTCGGTATCACGGCTTATCGCAGTCGGTATCACGGCGTATCATAGTCGGTATCACAGATTCACAACGGTATCATAGTTGGACTAGACCCAATGGAATGTTACGGGAGAGGGAAGAGGGTAGATGAGAGAGGAGAGATAAATTTTCTAAAATTCCTAAAATGTCATTTATTAAAATTAAAGTCAAAATTAGCAAATATATTAATTTCCTAATTTATCCTATAATTTGTGGTGAGATTGGATCTCACAGTTATCACAAAATACTAAGATCTCCCTTAAATGACCCCCTATATATATATATATATATATATATATATATATATATATATATATATATATATATACAGAGGGAGGATCATGCGAGAAACAAACTGATATGCGAGAAAGAATATGAACCACAAAATCCATTAATTAAAAAATATCATAAATAATAAATCAAAAATAAATTTAGAGATTAGGATAATTACCATTTTAAATTAGATAAACTCTTAAAGTTTGATTATATCTTTAAGATTTATTTATATTTTAATTTCAATTAATTCATTATTTTTTTAATTAAGTTTTATGTAATAAAAATCTGGATACACTTTTAATAAAAAAAATCACAATTTAGATCAAATATCACATATGATATCCATAATTAATTCATTATTGTTTTTCACAATATTTTTCTCTATTTTTTGGATCTTGAATTACATGTGATTAACTTTAGTTAACAAATAATTTATTACGATCACATATGATTCACTATATGTGAATTTTTGTACATATCATATTATCACATGTGATTATGCATATTATCACATGTGATTATTGTAGATATTTTAGTTAATCATATGTGATTATGTATATTTATATTAACAGATCTTTTTATGATGTAAATATCATCATATGTGATTATACGTCTTTTATATTCGGAGGTATATTATCATATGTGATATATACAAAAATTCACATACTAGATCATATGTGATACATAACAGATAATATATCAAACGAAGTTAATCACATGTGATTAAAACCGTGGATCAAAAAACTAGATATAAAATGATGAAAAGGATAATAAATTGATGATAGAACTCACATGTGATATTTGATGAAAATTATGATTTTTTAATCAAAAGTGTATCTAGAAAAAAATATAAAAGTTGATAAAAATAGTAATTTATTAAAATTAAAAAATAAATAAATTTAAAAGATATATGAGATATTTAAGGATTTATCCAATTTAAAATGATAATTATCTTAATTTTTAAAATATTTTTTATTTTTTATGTTATTTTTTAAATAATGAAGTATGTGGTCCACATTCTTTCTCGCCTTCTCGCAATTGGACTGTCTTCTCGTTTGAACCTGCACCGATATATATATATATATATATATATATATATATATATATATATATATATATATATATATATATATATATATATAGGGGTTGGTTTATTTTGCAACCCAGTAAAAGGTTACAACCCCGTGTAACCCTCATCTGAACCATTCTTTTAACCCATTAATTATGTAGACAATGGATTGATTACTTAACTGTATCAATGATTACTGGCTTCATGCAATAATCTTATATACAATGCATAGTATTTCATTAAAAGCCATGGAATGAACATTGTTGCATGAATGTACCACTTTCATCTGATACATCACATGAACCGCTATGTACATTGACATATTTTGCATAAATTCAACAAAATTGGATGAAATCAGGTAAATTCATTTAGAGAATCAATGAGAATCCAAATGCAATGGACGGTTTAGATGAAGGTTGCACAGGCTATAACTTTTTACTGGGTTGGAAAATAACAGTGACCTATGTATAAATGTGCATGTGTGTTTGTGTATGTTCTCTCGTCATTTGATTAATCTCTCTTAATCCTCTCTTTTTTCTTCATCCAAATCCTGGAGAAATGTTCATTGCAAATATATTTTGTTGTTGAACATGTCTATATGATTAGGTGATCTTGGAGGTATATTAGCTTTAAAACCAAAACATACTTGATAGTGGAGACTAATAATATCCTAAGGACAATATATTCACGTCTTAATCATCGATTTGCTACATTTTTTCTTCTTCTATAGTCCTATTTTCTGACATATAATGCGGTAAACAATAACATAAAACCGTTAGCATTTTCATAGAACACTTTTCAATGATAAGATATCCACTGATTTCTATACACCATATATATTCATTTTTTGGTGATAAATCATTTATACCGGTTTTGAGCGAGATATGATTATTAGACTGTACGGACCAAAGTGTAATTAGTATAATGTAGAGGGCACTCATATGTAATTAGTATCTCTATATATAGAGATCCCTTGTAATCTATTATATTCATTCAATATACAAAACCTTCTTGGTTTGATTTGGTATCAGAGCCAGGTCACCCAAACCCTAATCACCTACCGTCGATCACCATCATAATCAGCGGAACCCTAATCACCCACCGTCGCTGCCTACCACCGACGCCCTCTACATCCCTCATTCTTTTCTGATCCTTTTCCTTACACCGTGGCTCTTATCACCTCTTTCACAACAGCTGAGAAACAATCTCACAACTCACATAAGTTTGCTTTTACCCTAACCCATACAAACTATGGTTATTGGAAAACAATGTTTCAACCTTTTCTTGTCACAAAAAACCTATTCAGATACATCGATGGAACAATACCCTGCCCATCCAAACATCTACCATCTACAACAACCTCCACCGATCTAAAGACCACCACTGACAACCCTAATTATCCGATCTGGATTTCAAATGATGCTCACGTTCGCATGTTGATCATCTCCACCATCTCTGAAGCCTCTTTTCGACATGTCTAGGGTGAAACCTCTCGTGATTTGTGGCTTGCCCTAGAACGATCATATGCCCCTCACACAACCTCAAGGGAATACACTCTAAAAACACAACTCCTCAAGATTCAGATGAAAGGTGATGAAACTACCGAATCGTATCTCAATCGTGCACAAGAATATGTCGATGCTCTAACAGCCATTGGCGAACCAATCAAAGACAAAGATCTCGTTATGCTTGTCGTTTTTGGTCTTCGTGAAGAATACAATGGTCTCAAATCCACCATCACTACACAATAATTTTTGACGGCTTTCACTGAACTTCATGCCCTTCTTAGTGATCATGACTACATGATCGGGAAAACTCGTGTATCCGGTCAACCTGTCTCTCAGGTCTTCACAGCTGCAACCGGTAATTATGGTGACTCTATTGGCTCTTCACCATCAGCACCAACTGGTTTGTTACAGCCTTCTGCCTCTCATCAACAACTTGTGGCTCAGATCAGTTCCATTGCATCCACCCTTGGTTATCAATTGATGCCTGCTACAACTTCAGGCCCTCAAGCTTTCTATGGTTCTCGACAGCCCAACATCTACAATCGTGACAATCGTCGTCGTGGAGGTTCTCGTGGCAACAATCGAGAACGTGGCGATGGTCGATAATTTAACTGGGCATCCAATCAAAACACAGTATATGGAAAGTGTAACCGTTGTGTAATTGGGCACCTTCCATCACAGTGTCCTAATCGTGACCCATCTACCATTCGCCCTCGGCAGACAGCTAACTTTGGCAACAGTCGTCCCTCCTCATCTGCTGCATCAACTTCATGGTTTCCTGACATAGAAGCAAACAATCATGTTACGCCGGATTTAGCAAGCATGGATAACTCTGACACATACTATGGTAATGACGCTCTCCAAGTTGGTAATGGTAAGGGACTTCCTATACATCATATTGGCTCTTCAACTATCTACTCACCATATAAAACTTTATGTCTGTCTAATGTTCTTCACGTCCCAGAAATCACCAAAAATCTTCTCTTTGTTCAGAAATTTTGTTCGGATAACAATGTTTTCTTTGAATTTCACTCCACCTTTTTTGATGTGAAGGACAAGTCTATACGGAATACCCTGCCACTACAACAAATGTAGTCTATTGCGACGACTTTTTTCATCACAAAAGATCAATATTGATCTTTAGCAACGACTTTTGTCGTCGCTAATGATCAATATTGATATTTAGCGACGACTTTGTCATTGCAATAGACTACATTTGTTGTAGTAACGAGCCCAGTGAAAATGGTTTATATTCTATTCGTCTACCAAAATTCAAGTCTATCCCTAAACTCGCTTTTGCTGCTGATCGTGCATCCTCTACCATTTGGCATACGCGACTCGGTCATCCACATCAGCGTCTTTTTCAGTTTATGCTTTCTAGATTTTCTATTCCTGTTACGAATAAGTCATTACCTTTTTGTACGTTTTGCCAAATGGGCAAATCATCAAAACAATCTTTACGTGTTTCTTCCTTTCGAAGCAATAAAATTTTAGATTTGATTTATTGTGATGTTTGGTCCTGCACCTGTTCTATCTTTTGAAGGTCGTCGTTATTTTATGTTATGTGTTGATCATCATTCTCGTTATATGTGGATCTATCCTTTGGCTCAAAAATCAGATGTCTACAACACCTTCAAATATTTTCTTGCCATGTTCGAAAGACAATTCACTACCAAGATCAAAAACGTCCAAACTGACTGGGGTGGTGAATTCCGAAATCTACCTTCCTTCTTCTCATCTCTTGGGATTGTTCATTGTCGGTCTTGCCCTCACACCAGTGAGCAAAATGGTTTTGTAGAACAGCACAATAGACATGTTGTCGAAACTGGTCTCACCTTGCTTGCTCAATCCAATGTCCCTCAACGTTTCTGGCATTACGCTTTCGATACCGTTGTATACCTAATCAATCGCATGCCTTCTCGAATTTCCACAAACAAATCACCGTCCGAACACCTTTTCAACAAATCTTCCGATTACTCCTTTCTTCGGGTCTTCGGTTGTCAATGTTTTTCTCACCTTCGACCGTATAACCATCACAAAATGGACTTTCGGTCGGCTCCTTGCGTTTTTCTAGGCTATAGCTCTTCTCATCATGGCCATCGTTGCCTTAACATGTCCACCGAGCGCCTATACATTGCTAGTCATGTTCGCTTCAATGAAGACCACTTCCCCTTTACTTCCCCGTTCGGTCCCTCATTCCTTACCAACATCATCTTGTCCATATACCTCCTCGATATCACCTCACGTGGTATCCCACAACAATCCATTCGTCGCTCCATCTCCTGCCATACCTGATCAACCTAGTTCACCACCTAGTATCTCGCCTACCTCTAATTTCTCTCTTGCACCCACTTCCTCCTCATACCCTGATCCAGATACAAGTGGATCACCTCCATCACCATTCACTCTGTCACTTTTACCACCGCCACCGCCTTCGCCTCCACCTCCGCCTTCGCGGCAACGTTCTTCTAATCTCCGACCCAGCCCTAAATAATGGGGTCCTTTCAGTCTCTCGGCCAATCATGCCACCGCTTCCACTCCACCTACCGAACCACTCTCGTTTACCATTGCCAACAAATCTCTCGAGTGGCGTCAAGCCATGGCCGAAGAGTACTCCGCTCTTGTTAAAAACGCTACATGGTCTCTAGTTCCTCGTGTTCCTGATACTAATATTGTTGATTGTAAGTGGGTTTACAGGATAAAACAGGACAAGATAGGTGTTATTGCTCTTTACAAAGCGAGACTCATCGCAAAAGGTTTTCGGCAAAAACATGGTATTGATTTTCACGAGACCTTCAGCCCTGTTATCAAGACAACTACCATCAGGGTTGTTTTGTCGCTTGCGGTTTCTCAAAAATGGTCGCTCAGACAACTTGATGTTCAGAATGCCTTTCTTCATGGCCAGCTAACTGAAACAGTCTATATGAAGCAGCCTCCGGGCTTCACTGACCCGCAAAGATCAGATCATGTTTGCCTACTTCACAAGTCAATTTACGGTCTCAAACAGGCCCCATGGGCTTGGTTTCGCCGTCTTTCCAAGGCTCTTTACACCCTTGGCTTCGTAGGCTCCATGACGGATCCTTCATTGTTTATTTTCCTTCATGTTGGCACTCTTTTATACATCTTGGTGTATGTTGACGACATCATAGTCATGGGAAATAATCCTGCTGCCATAGACGCCATCGTTCGCAAACTCGGCTCAACTTTTGCGATAAAGGATCTCGGCTCTCTAAACTATTTCTTGGGTATTGAAATCGTCCCTCAAGGATCGAACATCATCCTTTCTCAAAAAACGGTATGTTTTGGAGCTCTTACAACGAGCAGGCCTCTCCGACGATAAGCCTATGCCTTCCCCATGTCCTTATCCATCTCGTTATCATTAGCCAACAGTCCTGCCTTCTCTGACCCAGTTAAATATAGACATGTCGTTGGAGCTCTTCAATACGTTACTCTTTCTAGACCAGATATCGCTTTTGCGGTTAATAAGGTATGTCAGTTCATGCATGCTCCTACTCAATTCCACTGGGTTGCAGTCAAACGGATTATACGCTATCTTCGGGGGACGGTCGAGTATGGCTTACTCATTCGTCAAGCATCTACTTTATCTCTCCAAGCCTTCTCTGATGCTACTTCATCTCTCGAAGCCTTCTCCGATGTTGATTGGGCCGGGTGTCCAGATGATCGTCGGTCCACGGGGGGATTTGCCATCTAGTTGGGTTCCAACCTTATATCGTGGACCTCTCGCAAACAGCGCACAATTTCTCGATCCTCTACTGAATCAGAATACAAAGTTCTTGCTGATACCGTTGCCGAACTAACCTGTCTTCAAGCTCTCCTTCGAGAACTTGGTATTCGTGCACCAGCAGCTCCTATCCTATGGTGTGACAATCTAGGTGCCACGTATCTTTCAGCCAACCCGGTTTTTCATGCACGAACAAAGCATGTGGAAGTTGATTTCCATTTTGTCAGAGAAAAGGTAGCTCAAGGAGGTCTTCATGTACAATTCATTTACACAAAAAATCAGATTGCTGATATTTTTACGAAGTCGTTGCCGACTCCTAGATTCCTTTTTTTACAATCCAATCTACAGGTCGTTACCCGCCCTTAGCTTGTGGGGGCATATTAGACTGTATGGACCAAAGTGTAATTAGTATAATGTAGAGGGCACTCATATGTAATTAGTATCTCTATATATAGAGATCCCTTGTAATATATTATATTCATTCAATATACAGAACCTTCTTAGTTTGATTATGATTTACTTGCATCACGGACATATCCACGTGTGGACCAACAAAACGTTTCATATATATCTTGTAAAAATGTTCATACATCCATACTTCCTAACATAACATATATCTTGGATATAACACAGAAATTGCATGAATGTAAAATATCATAATTTTGCATGTACACAATTTACACTAGTTGTCCTGGTTGCTTAAGTTATGTTAAACGTCTAACGATGTTCATATATTTTTCAATAAGTAATGTCGATCAAGCGATCACTCCTCAATATCTTTGTATTATAACGTATATGTTTATCTATCTAAATCCCAAACAGTCCAAGCCAATAATTGTCCAAAAATCTCATCATATACCCATAAAGTAAGATTATTCGAGAATTAATTCAAACATACACGATAAGAAAACGGTCTTTTAGGACACCCAACCGTCCTAATAGAGTACATATTAGATAGGGCTTTTCAAATTTATAATACAAAAAATTATGCATCACATACAAACACATTACAATGAGTTGTAAAAATAAAGTTACACACCCTAAAAGTTTTAACAACGAAGTGGGTCAATCTAATAGGACCCAAAAAAGTAAATCGACATATTAACCATTTAAGTATGACACTTTAAATAAATTTGTACACTTTTTGCTAACTGAACTACACACTGAAGACAATATATACTTTCAGTATTAAATCCATAAAATATTGTCAAAACGTTGAAGGCTCATTTGCGATTACTTTCCATCATTTATCGTCTTCTGAGGAATTAGTCGATACGTGTAAGCTGAAATTGATACTCACGATTACTCAAAAAAAACTCAGAAAATATAACAGAATCATCTTTGAAACCACATATCCATCAACAATAAGCATGGTACGACTAATAAGCATGGTACAACAATAAGGCTGGGCCGGGTCGCAGCGGATTAGTGGGATTGCCCGTAATGGAGGCCCGATACCGCTGGATCGTGTGTGTGTTAACTTGCCGATAAAAAAAAATAAGCATGGTACGACTAGCTCTTGCTATTAATCAGTCCGTAATCGATATTTAATCAAAGATACACTGAAAGTTCCATAATATTTATACAGACAATACTTATATCATAAAATGATTTTGTAATTACAGATAACTAGTACAAAATTAATATACCTCAAATAAATCAAATCTGTATTTTATCTTGACTTTTAATAGAGATATTAAACGCTTCTGCCTCCCTGCTGCTTCTTCTTCTTCTTCCATCTTTATAGTTGTCAGAAAAACACACACACCAAGATACTCGTTTTTTGTTCTCCCTTACAAGTGTTGCATATATATTAAGATGATATTGGTTACGCACCATGCATCTACTTCTTTCCCTAAGCCACGTATCATTTCATAGTTTTCTTTCTTACTTATTTTTAATCTCACAATTTAAATCTTAGATAAAAGAGCAGATTGATCGATTTCCGATAATGAAAGTTATGGTGAGAAAAATAAAAGGGGATTCTAACCTTTGGATGCACATTAGAATGAGATGTATGAAGATGTACCGTATCAATTTCCATATCAAACGTGATTTATGGGTGGGAATGAGATTAAAAGTGATCAACCGTTCGGATCTCTTCTTACCTTCTTACCTTAACTCTTATTCTTACACGATTCATCGTATGATTGTTGTTGTGCCAAACATAGTATGCTGTAAACTGTTAATGATTTTAGTGTCATCGATCATTTGGTGTAATCGTGAATCAGTTGAGGTCGATTAAGGTGATACGGGAAACAACGTGAGTTAGAAGGTGAAGAGTGCACACTCGGAAAAATTGCCCCTGTCACCTTAGATCACCGGAAGGCGCCGATCAAGGAGTCGGGCCCCTTGCGGGTTCCTAGGGGCAGCGCCCCTAGCGGGGTCCAAGGTGCAACGACTCTGGCGGTTGATCTGGAGGAATTTTAGAAGAGTCTTACTTGTGGATTTTAAGTTTCGAGATGATTTGGACGAACTTTAGAAGGTGGAAAACCTTCTTGAATTTGTTCCCGAACTTAGTGAAATTTTGAATAAGTATAAGTTCAGAGACAGCGTAATTAGAGCCTCTGGGTTTTATGCTCAGAGCTATAAGTTTTCGCTAAAATTCCTAAGTACCGAGAATCTGAGCCTCTGGTCCTTGTGATCAGAGCTCTGGCCTTTGGACCTTCGGGGTCTCTAATTTCTATGATCAGAACTTTGAACTTTTGCTTCGTGATGCTTCTGGCTTAGAGCCTCCCAGTCAGTTGTAACTGTTTTCTAACCTTATTCACAAGTGATTATAATTGTTGTGCAATTACGTACTAATTGTCTAACTGTCTCTAACCATCGATCTCTAATATATTGATCCGGTGAATATATATATAAGAAGAGGTTCAAATGAGAAAAGCTAAATGTGTGAGAAATAGAGAAATGATCCTAGCCCTTCATCTAGTCAACATTTGCGGCTTTAACTGTGAAGCATCGTATAATTCCTCGTGTGGTCTGCAGAAGATAGAGGGGTAGTTTCGTAAAATACGCGGAACGAGTTCATATGTGAACCTGTGTGATTCACATATGAACTATAGTTCTTTAATGAATCACAAAGATTCATATGTAAATCAGTTAAAAAGAGTTCATATGTGAATTACACGGGTTCACCTATGAACATATAGTTCATATGTGAATCACACAAGTTCACATATGAACTTGTCCCGCGTATTTGTAAAAGTTTTGTAACTGTCCTTCTATTTTTGGAATAGCTGCAACTTTTGACTAGTCAAAGGCGTAATCGTTGACCAGTCAAAGCCGTAATTTTTTTACCAGTCAAATCCGATCTTGACCGTATGAATGGCTAGGATTACTTTTCTATTTCTCACACACTTAGCATTTCTCATTTGAACATATGGCTATATATATATATATATATATATATATATATATATATATATATGGGCACATACATGAATTTGTTTCTTAATTCGTGTATGAAATTTCACGATTATTACATTCGTGCAAACTTAAGGCATTAGAGCGACAAAATATTCGAAAAGTGTCTTCCAATACACGATCCAAAATTATATCCAATTATTGTGAAAACCCAAGTTCCCCAACATAGATTTGTCTTACGGTGTAACACCACGAAAATAGGAGTAGAATTGAAGTGAACTAAGACTGTCAAATATAATCACCCAACAAAATAGAAAGAGTTATAGAGTTTTACAAACAATTATAGACACTAACTAACAACCTAATAATCTAAGTAAATTCTAGATCTAGATTACAATCGAGTGTCGCCACAATCTTCAAAAGCGTATGTGTATCTGTTAGTCCCAGATTACTATAACAAGTATTGTAGAAGGGGGTTGAATACAATACACAAATTTTTATTTAATTAATTCTTTTGTTGAAAAAATTCAACCAAGAATTACACATAGAAAACTATAGATTGTTGTGGAAAGAACAGGTAAACTATTCTAACAATCTTCACAAAGCAAACTGAGAAACAAAACAACTTCTAAAACACAAAGATTCAAAGCTATAAAGTTCAAAGAAGAGAGGGTATTCTTGCACTGAGAAAATCCTTTAGGAATGCCCAAACTTGCATGGAGAGCTTCTTCTTCTTTATATAGTACATGAAGCATTAAATGCTTAGGACACTTGTCATCGGGAGATTTAAGCATAGGAGTTGACTCTGAAAAGTTGACAAGTAATTTTCATACTTTTTCTCAGAACCAGGAAGAATAAGCACGCTTGATTGAGGCAATATCTGAAATTGGAAAAACGAAAAATAGTCACTTTTTCCTGACATTGGATATTGTCCCATAATAAATGATCTTCATTTGCTAGCTTCCAAAGGATGGATCTCACCGATTTTCCTCATAAGATCGGTGAAACGACTTGACCGAAAATGAGAATGAGATGACCACGAGATCACCGATTTGGGTTTTCCATCGATGAGAAAGTTGATCAATACTGAGGGAATATTGATCATGTGTCCACCGATTTTCATCAGGAATTTCGGTGGACAATAGCTTAGTTTTCTTGTTGAGAAGATTGTCTTCACTTCGACAATGAGAACTTCTTCAAGCTTGATTTTGGTTGATCTTCGACTTCACCGAGCTTTTGTTGTCTTGTCTAAGTTATCATAAAGAACCAAATTGAAATATTCAAAGTAAGATTATAAGGGTAGAATCGGTGGGTCAATTTCAAATCTTTGGTGACCCAACAGTATCACTAGTAACTCTACAATTTTCCTCCAAGATATTGTAACCCAAAAGTGTAATTACCGGCCCACAACGCTCCACTCAAATCTTAGGAGTCGGCGCTAGAAGATCCTGGTATACATGTCATATTAAGAAAAATTATTAGGCTTAACACCTAGTGAGCATAAACAGTTATGTGATAAAACAATTAAACATTAAAACGGAGAACATAACTTTAATCAAGATATTTTGTATGAATATGTCATTTTTACCCTTGGAATGGTGTAAACATCATAAGATGACAGGGGAGACTTGGTTTACCATTTATTGTGATAGAACACATATGTAAGCCACAAACCAATGTTATATAAACATCACTCAAGGATAAACAAACATTGACATATTATCGGCCAAGTCTTTAGTCCAATAAGTTAACAAGCTCAACTCTATCCAAGTCTTTCGCTTCAGTAGTCACCAAGTTCAACCTTATCCGGGTCTTTACCTTAGGATCTCATAAAATATGGATTATGTGACTAATGCATATTTCCCAATTACATCATGGGAATCTCATCCCATACATATTAACTAAAACTGACTTCTATACATATGGATCCACTACATTCTAAGCATACATACATATATATAGAGAAAGAAAAGCTCAAATGAAAACTCAATTTTCATTGTGCACGTCAGGACGAATCTTGGTCCCTCCATCTCTATAGATCTAACAACTCGTACTAAATAGAGTTTTTAATTAAATTTATTAATTAAGGTGATTAGGGGAAAAAATGGATGACAATTTAAACTTACGTCTACCATATTTGACTTGTTATTTTATTTTTTAATTAAAAACTTTTACCCCCTTAAAGTTTAAAATAATTTATCTTAAAAATTACTAATATTTTAATCAAACAAATTACATAAAAAAAGCTAGAATTTTGTGCTCTTCGATATGACATCCATCTTGATATAGTTTTTTTTTTAACCGTTTTTTACGTGAAATGTTATATATGTGGTATATTCATTATGAGTATATATGTACGTTCAAGTGTGTACAACACCTCGACACCGTAAGTCCCTAACTCGACATCACCTTCTTCAACACTCTCTTCAGTGTCGTAAGACATCGCGTTCTTCATCAACGTAACCCAACACCATCAAGACGAATCAAGAACCTATCAAGTTTTGGTTGTGAACCGGGGAACAAAAGAGAGCGCGTCACATCTCCACACCTTCACGGGTCATTCATGTATTATTCATCATGAATAATGTATCATTCAAGATGAATAATACAACATTCAGGGTGAATAATACACGATTCATGAATTCGTGTATTGTCCATCCTGAATGTTGTATAATTCATCTTGAATACTGTATTATTCATCATGAATAGTGGAACAAAAGAGAGTGTGTCATGTGTAACACCCCGAAATCTTGGAAAATCTGATTTTGACTTGTGGACGTCCGCATGGGTGATAGGTCGGATGTCCGTGTCAATGCGGAAGTCCGGGGATCTTACGCGGAAGCAACAGGGGAAATGGGGGTGTCGGTCATGTCGAGGCCGGACGTCCGCATGGTGTCTGATGGAATATTTTGTTTTTAGACCTTTCCCTCTCTCTTTCCTCACTTCATTTCTCATAACCACAACTCAGTTCCTCTCTCTCTCTAAAACGTTTTCTCTCAAGAAAACCTCAAACCCTTCCTTCTCTTCTTCATCTTCTCCACCCAAACCAAACCCACTTCCACCATTGTTGAAGATATGGAAGCTGGAAGCTTTTGAGGAGACTTGGAGCTTTTATTTGGAATATTCAAGTGGTGAAGGTAATCTCTCTCTATCCAAAAGCTAGGGTTTTGTTGTTTTCACCTTCAATTCCATTGTGGGCTTTATTGGTGTGATTTTGGTGATGTTTGGTTAAGGAAACCTTATTTTCTTCATCTATGAGAACTAGGGTTTTGGTATAAGTTGGGTTTTTGATATAAAATGTTTGGAGAATGATTCTACATGGTTAGATCTGGATATTTATGGTTGGAAACTTATGGATCTAGGTTTTGGAAGATTTGGACTTGAAGATTCGTATTTCTTCAAAGGAGCTTACGTTTGGGGAAAAATCTAGATTTAGCCTAAATCTAGTGTTAGGACCATAAATGTCCTACATATTAGAAAGATATATAAAGAATTATATAGCTTAATTATAGAGTTTAAATTATTAATTGTAAAAGCCTTAATTGAGTTATTTGGGCTTAATTGATTAATGGGCTTGGGCCTTGTTTAGCTAAAGCCTAAGTATATAAGGATTAGTGTTAACCTAGTTTTAGGTTAGAGCAATTCATTAGAACTTATTGTTTAGAAATCGTTCATTTACTTTGAATTGTAATATTCTCTGAACGATACGTTGAATGAATACGAGATAGATGACAAGTTGAAATCATCAATTGTTCGTGTTATTGCTCATTGATTCTATTGTTACCTGTCAATTGGGATTCACACGTGGTATCAGAGCCTAATCGGTGATTTGAAGAATAGAAGAAATCGAACGAAAGCGAGAAAAGGCAAGAAATTTCGTATTGAATTTTCTTGAAAACGCAGAGAGCCCGTTTTGCCTATTCCCGGAGTTTGAACCGTCGGATCGTCGCGATTTTTGATCAGTAGCTTCACGACATCTTGGTGTACATTCTGAACGGTGGGATTGATCGTTTGAGGTCCAGAAGTCACCCATATTATTTTCGACATACTGCAGTTTTTCTTGGGGAAATTCGATCATCAATCGGGTTTGAAAATCTTTTCGTTGATTTAATAACTCTTCTGTTAATTATCGATTGTTTAATCGTTTTTAATCTGCTGTTTATCTGCATCTATATCAATTCTCAAAGATATCAATTTTCAATTTAAAAATCAATTCTTGAGTTTTTTGTAGTGTTCTTAAATTTTTGTGGTGATTATTGAGAAATATGATATATTTTGCTTAGAAATCGATTTGGGTATGTTTGTGTTTTTGGTCAAAATCTAACCCTACATGAGTGAAATCAAACAATCCTATCGAAACCTGATCCGAATTTCTCAACCAGCCGCAGAGTCCGGACGTTCCTATTTTTTCCGGGTAAGTTTCCTAATTTCTCATCACTTTCCGGACAAAAGGTTATTTTACCCGGACAAACTTAGTTTTCCGGATAAAAAATTTTTTTGGCTTCCCGGATACCCACTTATTTACTGGATACTTTTTTTCCCCCAAGTTTCCGGATGAAACTTCCCTTTCTTACCGGACAAACCAACCTTTCCGGATGAAATTTGTTTCCGGGTGAAATTTGTTTCCGGACACCCAATTCCTCCCGGTTACTCTCATAATTTGATTGGGAATTGTTGTTGCTACTGCGTGTCCGCTTCTTTGAGCCTCCACTTTTGACTTTCTAGATTTTCTGTTTGACCATATTTTCACATTCATATCTCTTGCTACAAATTTACGCAACACGTGAAATTTGTTTTTTGCTTTGTCTGTTATTTATTTAACTTTCAAGAAGCCATCACTTTCATACATACTTTGCATATATCCATACATTGCATGCATACATCGAATATTTACATACTCTTGCCATTTTTTTCGTTGTTGCTTACATACACCTTTCATATATATATATATATATATATATATATATATATATATATATATATATATATATATATATATATATATATATATATATATATATATATATCGTGCTAAATCTTCGGTTAATCGTACGTGGCAAGGTTTGAATTCTTTTTGCATCTATATATCGCATGAACTCATCTTATATTTGAAGGTTTATCGCACGTTATTTTCGGTACCCGAGTTACCGCACGTCCCGTGATTGAGAATTTTAACGGTAAGTTGCAAAGTTTTAACGTTCGGTTTGCGATTCTTTGTGACGTTTTGTGGAACTTTTACCGTTAATTTGAGATTTTTTTTTGTGACGGTTTGAGACTTTGATCTTACGACGGTTATCATTTTATGTGATTTACTTCACCATTATTGATCTAACCGTTTGCGTTTATCTTGTAGGTTTTATTCTCGAAGCTTGATTTGGTTCTTTTCGATTCAATAATCAGATCTTAATTTTTGGAAACGAATTTATTTTTAGTTTTGTTTTTCAAATTTAATTTTTGATTTTCTTTCGCATTTTTCGATTCTTCAAAACAACACCGATTAACGATCATAGTTTTTCAGGTAACAAATGTCTTATTCATCTCAATCTACAGCAGCTTGTCAGGTATGTCTACCAGCTCATAACGCTTTAGTTGATAAGATTCAACTGCTTGGTCAAAAGGTAGAGTCCTATATGTTTACCTCTAATGAACATCTGCTTGAAATTAACTCTTTAAAAGAAAAGCTAGATGTCCAAAAGAGAATCACTGAAAAATACAAGTCCAAAAATGCCAATCTTAAAGAAAAGTGTGCTAATCTTTCAATAGCACCAAAGGACTTAAGAGCCAAAATATCTGATCTGACCTTAAAGCTTGATCAGTATGAGAATGAGAAAGCAGAGATTGTCTATCAATGCTCTGCTCTTCAAATTCAGCACAAGGAGTTTATTGCTAAAATAACTGATCTTGAAACAAAACTCCACAAAAGAGGCCAAACTGACCAAACCATTCATATGAATAAACCCAAAGAGTTCACTTACTTCAACAAGGAATGGGGAATCGGATATGATAACCCACAGTACTTGAAAAGGGTATATTCAAAACACCGACACTTTATGACTTTGGCTGTTTTGGAATAGACAAAAAGTATCCAGAATATAGGATAAGATGGACTGGTCCTCTTGAACCTGAGAAAGAAGAGGAAACTGAGGAATATAAGCGCAAACACACGACAAAAATGCAACTTCCTTTTTGTTATAAGCCTTTGAACTATTATTATGAGAAAAATCAAAAGAAATACCTCTCGAATGACTACTTTGACTGCTATAAGGTTGTAACACCCAAAGATTCCTCCAAAAAGGATGAGGTCCAAGCAACCGAACCCAAGACTGAGATGGATGAGTTCAAACTCTATGTTCCCCCTCTCATCTTGGAAGCAAAAATAGTCGAGTCGGAGGAATCACTCGAGAAGGTAAGGTCAAGTTTTCAAATTGAAAGACAAGCGCTTATCACAGAACTTGAGAATCTTAAATCCGTAAAAACCGAAGCTGTGTCGGATGAAGGACAGAAAATCCTTCGGTGTGAAATCAATAAACTCACATCAAAACTGTCTGCCTTGGCAACAGAAATGATGAAGGAGTATACGAGAAATGGTCAACTCCAAGAGAAGGTTGACCTACTTCAAACTGAAAAGCTGATTTCACCCGAACTTTCCTCCAACTCGTCTGACACATCCTCGTGTAAAGCTTTCATGGGAAAAACATCTTCACCAAACGGTAAAGGGTCTCAAGATGAGTGTGTTTTAAGGAATTTAAACTCTGATTTTTTTCTTGCTTCCGCACCAAATTCCCCGAAGCATACAGACGCAAAGTGTTCCTCACCTGCCTCGACCAATCCTAATCCATCGATTCCGAATATCGTTTTTTCTAAATTTATGAATTCTAAGGGTAGTTCTGATGAAGAATTTGAATTGTTCACATTCGACAAACCTCTTTCGAGTCATACCGACTTTCTTTCAAAAGCGGTAAATCGCGCGGTCAATTTTCAAAAAGGCGAATGTTCTACAAAACCGAAGACCCCGGCTGTGTATAAGGTTTCTAAAACTGAGTCTTATTTTCAAAAACAATCACAGCCGAGGCAAAAGACCGGTCGATCGACTTATAAACCTCCTGCCTACTCAAACTCTACTGGTCATACATTTAATGGTAATTCAGATAATAATGGCCGAAGAAAAGGGTTCAAACAAGTTTGGGTGGTGAAAAGGTCTAATGAAAGCAAAACGAGTACAAAGTCATTTAAGCCAGTTTCGCATGCTAGGACATACAATCACAATCATGATGTGTTTAATTCTCGAACTTCTGTTGAACAAAGAGTAAAGTTTCCTTTAAGACTTTATTCAGTTCAACAGTTGCTTCAACTTTCTTATGATTGTATATGTTGTTCTACATGTGGTTCGAATGATTTTGTTGATCGTAAATTTGAATCTCATTGGTATGGTACCTATAGTATCCCAGGTCCTCACTATCATAGGACATCTAACCGTCAAGGATCCATCAAAGGATGGATACCAAAATTCTTCTAATTTATTTTGCAGGAACGTCATGTGCACTTAGTTCAGAACATTTTTTTTCACATGACTGCATTCAAAGGTTATGCCACATTTGAGGGGGAGTACTATTCTATGAAAGGTAAGTGAACTTCAAGTGAATTCAAAAACCGTGGTAATCCATTCTGAATAACTCACTTGTGTTTGTAATTCTCCAATTCTAACTTCCATGATTGCCATGTGTTATGTTTCTTTGACTTAGTTATTTCCATGTCTCACATATTCGTTGATTTTTCGATGGAAATACACTCGTTTGAATTCCTAGTTGTTTTCCAAGTTCGCTATTTCTAGTAAATGATTCAATTCTTTTTTGATATGTTAATTTTGACTTGTTCTTCACAATTAAACTTTCTAATCATTGTTTCATTTTTTAACATAATGTGCGTACTGAGTCATTCTGTTTTGCGCTTGATCTTGTTTCTTGAAATTCCGTTATTTCAGACAATGACTTCTGATGACCTCAGATCAAAACTCGGACTTCATTTTTATGACTTCTGATCATCTCAGATCAAGACTCGTTCTTAAATGCTTTGACTTCTAAACATTTCAGTTTAGAACTCGTAATTCACTGTTTACTAATCTGTTCAACTCGATGCATGAAAGGAGTGTTAGGACTTACATTGTTTCTATGGTCTATCCAGAACCGGAAGGACCTACCCAAGAAACACATCCCTTATAGATATCAGTGAGGGGTCTAGATTGATAGATGAGTTCGGAGTGAAAAGAATATGGTGAGGATGTGACAGGACTTAAAAGAATTATTGGTCCTTACCAAACCGAGTCAGTTATCTGGGTAACCACACAATCTATTCATTCTCGTTCTTTGGAGATGAATATTGAAACAAACATGGACCCAGTGTCGATAACTCGTGTCACCCCACCCAGTCACTCAAGTATCTCATAAAAGATGCTTGTTTCATATATTCACGGAGAATTAGCATATTGTCTATCTATTCCTCACTCGGAGGTCTTAGATATTGAAAAAGGAAGACATCAGCTCCGGTCTCCGAACTTCATATTCTTATCACTGTGTCAATTGATTTTAACTTGCGTCCCAGGTTAAATCAACTTTTGAGCCTAACAGATAAAATTTATTTCTTTCACAATGCACGAGTCTTTGTGATTCCAATTGCATATCTTCGTGATATTGCCGGAACAGTTTGAGAAGTGATTTTTAAAACTTTACTTCAGTGATAACTGGAAGTCCTATCAGAGATACCCCATTGCCAACTCTGAACATAGGCCACACAATTTTTTAAATTGTTGTGATAACAGTTACTTTGTGTTTCTGTGTTAGATTTTTACCCCATTCTGGTTACTTAACGTTTGATCTGAATTTTTGCTACTCATCACTATTGTCTTTGAACATACATGATGCTCCGGATGCTCCTACTCATCATGAGGGGGAGAAAGGGTACACATTCAAAGACACCGAATATCAAGTTGAGGGGGAGTTAGCAAAAGTTGAGGGGGAGTTAGCAAAAGTTGAGGGGGAGTAACCGTTGTTTGATCAGTTCCGAGATTTTATCAAAGTTCAAAGCGCCTACAGGTTGACAAGTTCTTCTTATTCTTTGTCAAGTGGTGTTCGCTACAAGTTATTAGTTTCTCCTTCAAGCGTTTGACAAATTCTGGAGTTTTTCAAAGCCAGTTCAACTCGCGGTACAAAGACAGATTCTTGGTTTTAAACTGAAGTCGCATTGTGGAATGTCACGAAACTAGCACATTATCATTCTTGTGTGCTTATCCGATGTGTTGAGTTTCTACAGTTAAAAGCTGCTTTTCGTGCACTCAGTCGAGGTTATTGTTCACTGAATCTGGTGATTAAGTTGAAGATCAGAAGATAAGAGCTTTATTCAAGGGGGAGCTTCGAAAGACATGAAGACAAGCAACACCAAAGTGCTTCAAAGATTCAAGAGGGAGAGAAGATCAATGACTTGAAGATTTCAAGACTGATTTTTCTTTATATATCTTTAGGGGGAGATTGTTAGGACCATAAATGTCTTACATATTAGAAAGATATATAAAGAATTATATAGCTTAATTATAGAGTTTAAATTATTAATTGTAAAAGCTTGGGCCTTGTTTAGCTAAAGCCTAAGTATATAAGGATTAGTGTTAACCTAGTTTTAGGTTAGAGCAATTCATTAGAGCTTATTGTTTAGAAATCGTTCCTTTACTTTGAATTGTAATATTCTCTGAACGATACGTTGAATGAATACGAGATAGATGACAAGTTGAAATCATCAATTGTTCGTGTTATTGCTCATTGATTCTATTGTTACCTGTCAATTGGGATTCACATCAAGCAAGGTGAGTTCAAGTTGATTTGTGAAAATGTTGTACATGCCAAAATGTTTATTTTAAAGTATTTGTGTGCTTTATATGAAATTATCACTTGTTGAGTTAATTAGTGGGTTTTGATTAATCAGAGTGTTAAGCTTTACAAATCTTGTGAAACACCCATATTTGGGGATTTTGAGTGAATGATAAATAAATCACGAGTGAAAGTGGTTTTGTTAATTGATTGCATAAGTGAAGGTTAATTGGTCAAAATACACTTTTAGTGATTGTTGTGACTTGTGATTATGCAATAGCTATGATATGTTACATTTTGAAAATGTGAACGTGTGAGTTGGGGATTTTGGTCAATCTTGACCGTATGAATATGTTGAGGGTTGTAAACCTTTTATTTTGGGCCGAAAGCCAATTGAGAATTGAAAAGGCAAAGATTTTGGGTAACGATGTATTTTCGGTTTACGAAAATGTGTGGACAACACGTATTTAGCTAAATGGATATTATGCCTTTAATGGCTTGTTTTATACTCAAATGGGTCTTTTGAGTGTTTGCCGGTTTTAATAGCTCGAGGTGGAGCCTTTGATGTGTTATGCGCTTATTGGCGTTTTATTTGAGTAAGTGCATCCTTTGAGTGTTTTGTCTTATATGTGAAGACCATTTGACAATAATGCATTCATGGTACTTTTAGGGCTAATAAACCATTGCGAATTATATGCATTATCGAGTTATAAAGGATTTGGGTATACGTACGCACACACACACACACACATATATATATATATATATATATATATATATATATATATATATATATATATATATATATATATATATATATATGCATATATGATTTGACTTCATTGGGAAGGTGGCAATGAAGGGGTATTGAGTTAATCATGCCTTGGAGCATGTGTTTGCGTGATGTGGGTTAGATACACGCATTTGCATGAGTTACTTTTAAACAAACGATCGTTGGATATGTTGAGCTTATGGCTCGGTTTTGGACTTTGATGGGTCTTGAGGGCATTATCCCGGTTTTGATAAGCTCGACGTGGGCTTGGGTTATGATTTGCATGAATTGCATTGTATTTGAGAATTACATGATTTGAATGCATTGGTTATTCTTTTTGAGGTCAAGTATAAACTTTAAATTAAGTAAGCTCGTTTTGGATGGTGGGATTCCAAGGTAAAGATCCGGTCGGATTGAACTTGGTGGTTTTTGCCTAAAAGATCCGGTTTGGATTGATGTCACAATAGACTAGAGATCCGGTGTGGATTGATGTCTCCGTGGACTAAAGACTCGGTTTGGGTTGATGTTTCACTAGGCTAGAGACCGGTTTGGGTTGATGCCTCATTTGACTAAAGATCTGGTTTGGATTGATGTCACAATAGACTAGAGATCTGGCGTGGATTGATGTCTCCGTGGACTAAAGACCTGGTTTGGGTTGATGTCGCACTAGGCTAGAGACCGGTTTGGGTTGATGCCTCATTTGACTAAAGATCCGGTTTGGATTGATGTAGCAATTGACTAGAGACCCGGATATGGTTGATGACATATGTTTTCCCATCCATGAAACATGCATGTATTTTATAATTGTGGTTTAATTTGTATGTTCACCACATTCGAAGAAATCGAGTCTCCCCCGTCACCGATGGGTGTTATTTTCGGGTATTTTGTTTATCCGCGTTGTCGGTGTCGTATTATATGCATATGGATTGTTTTCCATGATTTATGGGAGGTATTTTTATGCCTCATCCATGGTTGGATGTTTTTTACTATTGGGGTTTTATTCGCATTTATGTTATTTGGGAATTTATTAATTACTTACATCTTGAGTGAGTCTTGGATTTGAGTCCATTGCTGAGAAATGATTTTCATTGAAAGCTTTCCTTACAATAAGCTGTTTGCGTTTGGAAATTGGGTTGTCGGTGTATTTTATACAAACCCCTTTTTGGAAATCATAAATTAAGTTGAATCTTTTGATCATTCAAATTATTTGCTCATGATGTAAACTCTTGAACTCACTAGGCGTTAGCCTAACCTTTTTATTTGTCGGCATGTGCAACAGGTTCAGGTTGGAATTAGCTTTAGCTACACTGTGAAAGGATGAGTGCTAGTAGAGTGCACGAGAAGTGATTTCGCTTAGTGAAGTCTTTCGCACTTAATTGGGATTAGCAACTTGTAATTGTGTTAAGTAACACCTGCCTTAAGTTATTAGTTGTGGAAACTATGATGTTTAAATTCTGAGGTATTTTCAAGGATGATCTGTAGAAATGATTTTATCCTCTTTTGGTTATTTTATTGAAATTAAAGTTAGTTGCTCGTTCCAATTTTGAGGGTGTTACAAGTTGGTATCAGAGCATAAGTTTTAGAGAATTAGGTGTTGACTTTTGGATACCTAGACTCAAACAAGCATTCTTTAAGTAAATGAGAGTGAAATTGCACAATTAGGCACTCTAAGATAGGATATTTGGAGGCTATTGGAGTCACTAGAAACGAGAAGTCGCGTCAAGAGTAGCAAGGATGATCATGTATGGTATGCTCATAATTGCACCTGGCCAGTGTTATGGTGAACCTACCAGTTACATGAGAGTACTTGAACGACTCTAGCGTGATGACCGTTGGGGTAGTGAAGGAGTTCTAAGTGAGTGGTCGTTAGAAGAGGTTGACGACTTTAGCATTTGCTATTTGGAGTGGCGGTAAGTATGTTGATTGCATTAAGTGGACCGTTCGGGTCGAGATTGATGGTTGGACTGGAGCCGTAGGCTTATCGAATTGACCTTGATTCGGGGAGAAAATTGTAAGATTTGTCGACGTGACTTTCAATTTTGCGTTAGGATGTTGTGCATCCGGATGATGATAGAGCGATCGGAGAATTTGGAGGAGTGTGACCTGGACGTCGAGTGCCGACTATGTATATGCACGAAATTTATTTTGCTTTTAAAATAAATTGCATCAATTGCTTCTTGTGTTTCAAATCGTCGTATAGACGGCATTGCGGGCTCTTGGAAAACGTTTAGCACACACAAGATTTTAAACCATGAGTTTGAGCATGCAGGAAAATATTTTATTACAGGTAGTTGTAAACCTGGTCGAGACGTACTTTATTCTTTGTTTTTGTCAACTGCTACTTTCGGATAATGCGGTATCCATGTTTTTATGTCGTTTATGGTCTTGGACAAGTAACCGCGACTTACGACTTTAACATTGGATCTCCTCCACATATGTTAAAGTTTGGACGAAGAGTTACCTTCCCTTGTGTCGGTATTGAGCTTTAATGGGAATTTTGATTTTGCGAGTCTTGATGAAGAGGTGTTGTTTTACTTTGTGTTGCAACAAAAAGGAGATTTTTGTAATTATGATGATTTGGTCATAACGTTGTTTTATGCGATTTGATTACTGAAAATGAAAACTTTGGCACCATTTTATTGGTTGGGTATCGTTGAGTTCCATCGGGTTTGATGGAAGTCTTGTGGAGTACGATGGAATTTCGTTTTACGACGTTTTGCGTTGCATGGGTGACACTTTGTCGTGTGCATACTTGAATGATTGTGTGCGTTAATCCATGGGTTTTAGTGAGTATTGTGTGTCATACGAATTTTGTTGAGAAATGTGCTTTATGACGTATTGCATCAAAAAGAGTGGGTTTGAAGTTTTGATGCCATATGGCTTCTCCGTTGAGAATCGTGGTAGCATATTTGTTGCAACTTGCTAGGGGTGCGAATTGATTTATACGTGGCGTGAGTAATGCATATGAGAGCATCATGATAGTACGTCTCTAATGTTATGTTTTATGCACTCTCGTTTGTTGGCATTTTGATGCCCTTTCTCGCAAATGCACTGTATTGATTTATTGACATTAATAGTTTTGTAGCCACTATTTTGGGGCGTTAATGTGCATCGCTTGTGCGGTTTAAGGTTTGAAGTTGATTTGAATTATTTTATGTGTCAATCAAATTATGTGCACGTATTATTTTTCGAAGTTTTGAGAAAAACACGCTGATGTGTGCGAGCATGGTCAAAAGGATTTTATTTACTTGTCATTATATGATTGAATGATAAGTTTTGAAATTTGATTTAATGAATTTCTACTTTGAAAATTTAGTATTGACTATCTGGTATGTGCTATACTATTTCAGAGTGACTACTAAGAAGTGTTACAGATCGGCATGCAAAATTTTGGAATTGAGATTCCTTTTCGATGATTGAACTGATACTTCCATATGATGAAAATATTTTGTTATTCGATTTATAACTGGGAGATGACCCAAATCATGTCGTGTTTTAACAAAGGTGTGTATATGAATTGCTTCGTTTCTCTGCGAACAAACTGACACATGCGAAGTTGTTAATAAATTACAGTTCATGTCGTTTTATGGTTAAAAAGAGAAATTTTGGGAATTGATGTCGTGTAAAACCTTCTTTTGAAGTTCGTACAAATAGGTTGTTGAACGCTATCTTAATGTAGGAAGTTACTTGGCGTGTCTAGCACAAGTAAACCCGTGTTGGGACCCAAGCGGTTCATTTTAATAAGTTGTCGAGTACGTTTTTACGTTTGGTTAGTAAACTGACTTGCGATGAAATAGTTTTCAAAAATGATTTTTCGTACGTGGGACGAGTGTGTCCATGTTTGTGTATCTACCGGCTAGGTACTGGTAAGTTTTTGTACGTACATTATGTTGGTATAAAAACCTTCGTGTTGAAAAATCTGGTGAAAACCTTATTGGCATATTTGTTGAGTCTGTCACTTGAAAACCTTGAACTCTTTAGGCTTGGTGAGGTTGAGCAACCCCAGTTAGGGGTGAGGGCATGTAGGGCCTTTCAGAGAAAGATTGGGTTTCTGACACGTGATTATTACCGTGAGCCGTATGATGTCGTTTGGGGGGTCGATTATTTCTTGTGGGCAACTAAAAGGTGGGAGTTGCGGTGTCTCCTGTTAGTGCTTTTGGTAACCATTCACGTCGGCAACCTTGTGGCGGGTTGTCGGTTTTGTATGAAGGTCGTGTAGGACCCTTTAGACAGTGGTGATGACTATGGATTGGTGGGGATGTTTGAGGAATGAAGCTCGAGTGTGGAGCTCTGTGATGGGTCGAGTTTTGGTGATGTGACTAGGTGTCAACTTTTGGATTTCGAGGCCAAGAACCACTAGTGTGATTGAAATGTGTAGTCAAAATTTTAATAAATGGTGGTATCGGTTATGATGATCTTAAGTTCGAATTGTGATAAATAGTTTTAGCGGGGTGACCCTCCTCATGTGGTAAAAGAATCTGTCGATTTGATGATTGGTAATTAGATGTGCTTTTGGAGTGGCTTAATCGATGGGTCAGTGACGACCGTTGGTGTCAGAGTCTAATGGGGCTCGTTAGGAGTAAGTGCTAGTTCAACAGCAGGACTAGTACAAAAAAGGTCTTTTGTAACGGTTAAAAACCGTTACCGTAGGTATTCGGTAACGGTTTTCGTGGACGT
This sequence comes from Saussurea involucrata, assembly GCA_033807775.1. Lineage (NCBI taxonomy): Eukaryota > Viridiplantae > Streptophyta > Magnoliopsida > Asterales > Asteraceae > Saussurea > Saussurea involucrata. The sequence goes on along the minus strand of CM066325.1, from coordinate 42,837,088 downwards.
AAAATTCGTCACCTATCTTGCCGTCACTTTTGATACACTTTTGGTTACGTTCAGAAAACGTTACCAAATCACATAAAAACCCGTTACCATAGGCTAAAACCGTCACCTTAGATGTATAAAAAAATTGTTTATTTTTCTAAAACCGTTACCATAACATAACATACAGTGACATTTATTTTTAAAAATCGTCACCGTAGCATAACATACGGTAACGCTATTTTATTAACATCGTCATCTTAGCATGACATGCTTTAACGTTCATATTCAAAAACCGTCACCAGAGCATGGTATATGGTGACGTTTATTAAAATCATGACCATAGCATGACATACGATGACATTTATCATTCAAAATCGTTACCATAGCATAACGTACGGTGACATTTATTTCTCGAAATAGTCACTAAAACATGACATATGTTGACATTTCTATTTAAAAACCGTGACTATAACGTGAAGTATAGTGACGTTTATTTTTAAAACAGTCACCATAGCATCACCTACGTTGACGTTTACATTTAAAAAACATTACTGTAGCATGACATAAGGTGACGTTTATTTTTCAAAATCGTCAATGTAACACGTTTTATGGTGACGTTTATTATTTAAAACCGTCACAATAGCATGACATATGTTGACGTTTATTTTTCAAAATCGTCATCAAAACATGGCATACGGTGATGTTTATTTTTCAAAACCGTCGCCATAACATGGCATACGGTAATGTTTATTTTCAAAACCGCCACGGTTGCAAAACATACAATTACGTTTATTGGTGAAAATCGTCACAATGGCATGACATACAATGACGTTTGTTTTGCCTAAACCATCACCATACAACAATATATGGTGACGTTTATTATTCACAATAGTAAATCCGTCGGTAATGTTTATTTTAATTAAAAATACAGAATAAACTGTACAAAAAACCTGTGCAGAAAAGGTCGATAATTCCTAGGCAAAAAGCATTACAAAATACTATTGTATTTAATACAATATCATCCCAAAACAATCACTACATGAATAATACATATTTGTATCTATGTTGACTTTGAACTTGTCTGGTGAAACTTTGAAGTCTTGGACTAATATTTTGCTAACCTTGTCATTCTCTTCTTTAAGCTTCTCAAGAGCAACTTGTTTTAGGACCTACAACACAACCCCATTCATAAATTAATTTAGGAACAATGAAATGTCAAAATTAAGCAGTGTATATATAGGCAATGGATCGTGAATTGTAATACCAATTGGATGATCTCATTCTCAAGAGTGCAACTGACCAACCTACAAACACATTCACTAAATTCATTAGACATTCATTAAACAAATGGAAAAAGTTTGCTATATTTTTTTTTGAAAGGCTAGCACTTTATTACCAACTTACAAATATGCAAACAATACAAGAGAAATCCACTCACCCATCAATGACCAACCCAAGACAAAATAAAAATCATACACACAGACCCACCCAAACAGCTGGAGACTAAAATCAAACCAAGCACCCAGACTCACCCAAACAGCCCTATGAATGGAATTAAACACACCCAATGAGACCTGTAGCTACTAACAAACAACAATACTAGCTGCTGAACACAAACTTGCAGCCCCTGCACCAACTAAAGACAAGCTTGCAAGGAGCAAACTTATCAAGCCAAACCAAACAGCCCACTTAGTAGCTACCGGACAGCAGCTTAATGCAGTTGTCTGACCTGAACCTACCGGACAGCAGCTTAATGCAGTTGTCTGACCTGAACCTTCCAATACCAAAAAACCAAAATCACGTAGGAGCAAAGTTTATAACTTATGGCTATAATTATTATAATAACAATAATGTTTAAGTAGACTTTTTATTTTTAGAACTCAGAACTGCTGCAAATACTATGTTGGCATTGGCAATGGCAAGTAATATGTATGTGTGTGTATACATAGGCGAAGGATCGGGTGAGAATTTGAGATTAATGTGAGGAGCGTGAGAAGGATCTGAACCGTTCATCACTTTTAATCTCATGCCCTCCGCGCCTTAAAAAGAGAAACAGATAATATAAAAAGTTAAAAACCCATTTGAAAGATTAAGAAAACACATGAATGCCCATGGATAAAGTGATCTTTATTAACCCGATGAACTTGTAATAATAACATATCTAGTGGAAACCCTAAAAATGAAAGATATTATTCAAATTGAAGAAAAACAGAATTTTGGTAATAATAACATACCTGAGTAAGCGTTTGGTAAACGACCCCTTACTTTTGAGACATTTTCTACACTTCGACTATTGAGCTTTCTTTAACCCAACAGCAAACCTGTGACCAGTTAAGTCCTGCACCAACAAAAAAAAGGACAATGCAAACATCATGATTGTGTAGTGTTGCAATTAAGTTACCTTCATAAAAAAGCAAATCCAACAAACTGAAACAAAAAAAGCAAAGATCACAACCAATTAAAAATGTATAAGGAACTCAAAATCATGAAGAACTACTTACTGGGTCAAACTGTTATCATCATTTAGCAACTTTGAAACATCCATTAAGAGCTAATTACATGGTAATTTGTCTTTCCTTTTGCATTAATAAACCAAAATGACATCAAAAAGGTAAAAGTGACATTTAGCTAACCTAATGAACTCATCAGCCTTGACCCCAAACCTTGCACTGTTTCGTTTGTTTAGATGGGAAATACATAGGTTTAATGTGGAAGTTGGTGAGTGATGAATTGTTAATTTGTTCTGTAGAAATAGAAATCAGTGGAGGACAAAAGCAAATATAGAAAAGGACCTCATCAAGAACAAAATAACAACATAAAAAACAGAACCCATTGCATACCAAACAAATTAACATTGATTAGGGAGAACAAAAAAGAAGCTTAAATGAAACATCATCTTTGGCATTTTTTGTCTAAAATACACGCTCTTGGTTGCAAAATGGAAGATTTGTGCGGAACAAAAAGTCACTGGTCAAACCAATAAACACATTAATCGGAATTGTTCAAATGGACACCTTACAGTGTTTATGGAAATATAATCCATCAGACACATCAAAGTAATGGAAATCGTATACCGTCCACAAGTCAACATTCTTAACCATTATTGCAAAAAACTCATTTTGCTTTAAATTTACTATATTTAGAGTAATGCATGTTAGATATATAAAATATGAATATACAATAATATTATCTGAAATTGTATCCATCTACAACTGATAGTTAATGCAATTGATCATAACTAACAAATAAAATCTAAATTTATCCAGTCATTTGTGGAGACTTTTCATATAACTTCATTTAATGTAAAAATGACTTTATCTATACTACATTATAAAGCATATAGGGTAAAAGTCTTAAAGTCTTAAAGTCTTAAAGTCTTAAAACATCTTTTTAGCATAGAGTACAACTTTATAAAGCATAGATTTAAAACCATTTTAAAACAACGGTACCACTTTCTTTTGCAAAGTGACGATTGAAGCTCCATCTCAGCCTCCCTCTCCAAATTGATTTTTCTAAGAGACTATTGAACCTCTGTTGATTCCTCAATCGATAAGAATAGGGTTCTTTCCCCTTCGATCGCCACTGCTTCTTCGATTGCTCAGACTGTTTTCTATCGAGGTAATTTCTTTTCCTTCCTCCATTTTCTCTCGTGAATTGCCTGGATGTCCTGTGTGTTCCTAATGTTGGATTTCCTCTCCTTTTTTCTTTCCTGGTTCAGGAATCTGTTGCTTTTTAGGTTAATTTTCAATAACCTGGTATCACATGATTATTTGTTTTTCTCTATTTTAAGTCGGAGTTTTTGGAAGCGTTTGGTGCTTTGGAACAGATTCCCAAACTACAAAAATCGATTTTGAGTTTTCTATGCAAGGATACTAATATCGATTGGTTTTCTTATCTGGTGTAATCGATTTTGGTTTGTCTACTCTAAGAGGTTCAATCCTCGATTGTATGGTTGATGGATTTTGGTTTTCTTATTTGGCTTTGATTCGGGTTTACAGAGGCTAACTCTACTATTTATTGGTGAAGGGAAAAGTGTTGTTCTATTTGCAATATAAATTTGGTATATTTTTTATGATGTTGTTTGAGTTTCTTCTTTGAGGAGCTTTGATTAACAGGTTTTCGTCTTCACTTCATCTTCAATTAACAGGTTTGTAGTCGATTTTTGTTTTTCCAATTGCTTCTTTTTGTTTTCGATTGCAATCGGTTTTTGCTTCATTATTCGATTACAACGATTTCTGTAGTCAATGTTTTACTATATCTTTATCTTTTTACGCAATTTTGAGATGTTTGAATTTTCATTTGTTAGTTCTAATGGGTATTGATTATTGTTACAGGAGCGTTAAGGTATACCGAAAATCATACAAAGGCTCTCTTTATGGTATACTCATGGTACACAAAAGCTCTATTTGTAGAAGGGTTGTCTCTGTATTGATCTCTAGATTATGGTATGCTCACGCGTCACGATAACTAGACATGGAGGCTACTTATGCTATTGTTATTATTCTTGTAAGAATTATATAGCTTACAAAAGATATCGTTGAAAAATGACAGATTGTTGTCATATGTTCGCATGGCTCATTTTGTCACCTCATACTTCTTTGTTCAACTATTTTCCTTGGAATATTGGAGCAAGTTAAATGAATTAAAAGATCTCTAGGAACAAGTTATTTTTAATAATTTTGTGGGTAAGTTCCCCTCTCTTATTTTGAAGCCAACTTGTAAAATTGATGAATTATAGTACTTTAAAGGCTCCACCTTTTTTGTAAACGTATATTTGGGATGCTTTGAGCAATCATATTAAAAATAAATATTCTTAATTTAGGTCACATCTTAGGGCTGACAAGCTTGAGACAAACACGTCAATCTTGAAACCTTTTCTACCGCATCCTGGTTTATTTATATATTTGTTCTCATTCACAAATCTGCTATTTCTGCAGCTCTCTCTGTCCTTTCTTCTCGCTGATCTGGTAAGATCGAGTTCGTTTTTTATAATATCCTAGAGGTGTTAAAGATTTTCTACTAAATTTTGGGCCTTTTTTGCCTTTGCTTTGCGAAATCATTGACTGCTTTGTTTTTGTAAATTGTCTAACATCATTGTTTTTTCAGGATTCTAAAGGGAGGATGACCTATGAAGGACCTGTTGACAAAGATAGCAAAACCTGGGGGCAAATTGTCTTCAACATCTTCTATGTCTTGGTACATTCTTGCTTTGGAAAAAGTAGATACCTTAAGTGATATCATGTTTCGGTCCTTATAAACATAATCAACCTTATTCATTTGTGGATAAGCATTTAATTGTATAGGGTATCCTAAAAATGTTTCAAATTTTTAGGTGAATAATGTGATTGAATATGGTGGTAGTCTGCTGAATCTTTAGGATTTTAAGCCCACATATGAGTTGATTTTGAAATCAATACTTATGTTGATATATATTTGGTTTTGATTAGCTGTGAAATGTCCATGGCCCCTTTGATATATATTTGGTTTTGATTAGTTGTGCATTTTCAAACACTTTTTGAAAGAGTAAATAGTATGCTTTGGTTTCCATATTTGCAACTGATTCAAGTTTACCATAATATTTGTGAATTTTAAGGCTGCTCTTACAATCATACAAGGACAATTGTGGTCAAGTGATATTAGTCCTTATAAACCTCCTATTTCTAGACTTATGTAAGGCGGCAACACACACACATGAATTATCTGATATTTGTGATATCATTGCATCTATTATCCAGAGTTTGATTGTTAAATTCATATTTTTCATGGTTGATATTGTGACTTTCCCACGTTGTAACATAACTGTAAAATCTAAGATGTTTTGAGGTCCTTGAATCTTGTGTCCTCTCTGAGTTATTTAACGTCTTTTTAGTTCTCAATTCTCGTGAAACAAATGATCATATTGAGTTTTAAAACTGAAACATTACAAAAAGCTTACGGCGTTACTATTTTGAATGCAAATATTTATCCGTAATCGGTATGTTCGTGTACATTTATTTAGGATTTCACGTCCCGCCGCATTGCGCGGGCACTCAACTAGTTACCTGAATAAGGATGTTCATGATAACATCTCATGGCTCAGCTACTGCATTTCATCAAATGTTGGAACTCAACACTACAAATTATAAAAACAACTTTCAAAACCATTTTCAGAGGATCTCAAATATTTAGATAAAGTATAAACATCAGTATCACCAAATTACCAAATCCACCCGTACAGCTTCCAACCAAGTAGTGCAAGCCCATAATCAGTTAGTTTGATTTCATATATTTTCTCAAATGTCCAATTTATGGTTTAATACTGATTGCAAAAGTGGTGCAATCTTGATGAATTGGTACATTCATCTGACATTAAGTTCTAACATAATCTTTCTAAGAAGAAAAACAAGTCAACTTAGTTCATGCTTGAACAAGACTTCATTGGGCCATTTTGTCAAACACCTTTTGTGCATGATACCAGGTATGACTATTACACCCACCACATCGATTTAGTGAGCCAGTAAAGTAAAACCCAGAAATAAAATTGATTAAAAACAACCAGAGAGTAGAAAGCGAAAAGAAATCGAATAGAAAAACAAAGAAAGTGTGTTGTATAGATCGAGAGATTACTTACGTGCGAGTATACTCAGGGTCGGTCCGTTTTACATGCCCATACCAGTTCTGATCACTTTGAACATCTCATCTTCAGCCACCGGCCTCACCTGAACATCACTGAACCAGAAGAACAAATTGTTTCGTGCTGTCAGAGAAAATGAAAACCATTAGAATCAAAATCGTTGATGAAAAACCACCTAGGAATATCTTCAGACTATTAGATTAAGGTAGGGTTTGGGGGTATTTAGCAAGGTTCGAAGGGTGAATTTTACCGTAAAGATGGTGCTTTAAAGCAAGAAGAAGTGGATACCAGAAGAAGAAACAACGCCAAATCCTGTCGGGCGTAATACGATGGATACCAGAAGGAGAAAGAACGCAAATCCCACGTCTTCGAACCTTGAAATTGCCATCAGTAATTGTCTTCACATACGACGATACGATACGGTAAGGGTTAGGGCTCATCGATCTGAATTCTCGATGGCGACGACGGATGTTGGTGGCTCTCGGTCGCTCGGTAGCTTCTTCTCGATGGCGACGCTCGGCTGGTGGTGGTGGATGTTGGTGGCGATGACGACGGCGGCTTGTGGTGGCTCCCCGATAGCTCGGCAGATGGATGGCTCTCGACGGCTTCTTCTCGATGGTATCCGCTGAGTATGGTGTTGAGATGGAATTTTGACCTAGAGGGTGGGAAAGAGGATTATTTAGGAAGGGGGTTGCTTTTCTTCACCATATATAACTTATTTTGAGTGTTTATTGAAAAAAAACTGTTTATGACTTTTCTTCACCATAAATAAGTTGTTTTTGATAAGTTATTTCATTTTAACTTATTTATTCAAATTACATATTTATCCTTAACTTCTTTTTATCATTACATAAGTTAACAAGCACTTTTATCAATCCCAAACACCCCCTTAACTTTGTATGTTTGTTTATAAATTCATAATCAATGTATTAAATATAATTTGTCTTATTTTAAGTTAATACAAAATTTTATTTTAACTTAATAATAAAATAATTGTGATGTCACTTAAAAATAATTTTAAATATTTAAATAATAGATATATAATTCTAAATAATGTTAAGGCTCAGTAACACCAATAGTGACTTGTTACGTGATTGTATGCATGTGGTGTACTACATATATGCATGTCGTATGTATTGGGGCTCTATAAGATCACTAAGAGCCATTGTAACTAAATAATGTTAAGGCTCAGTAACACCAATAGTGACTTTTAATGGATTGTGTGGGTCTTTATGGGTTTGAGTAACTCTTAGTGGTGGAGGTGGCCGTCGGTGGTTGGCGGTGATCGCCGGTGGTGGTGGCGGCAATGGGTGGTGGTGATCGGTGGAGGTGGTCGACGATGACAATGGTGGATGTTGTAGATAATGGTAAAGCTGGAACAGGCATGTTCCACCTCTACCCCATGGAACAAGGTGGAACAAACTTATGTTTTACCAATATAAACTCAAAATAAAATATAATTCTCATATGGGATTCGGTGATTGTCAATCAACTGTGTTGGGATGGGTCACATACACTTATATGCATATGATATATATATATACATATACATGTGAGTAGCACTGGTCAATTAATGGTCCTTGACGAATCACATTTGACTAAATGGGTGTTAATGAATGTTGATCCCTGATTTGAACTCAACAATGATATTTAAACCAAATGTTATAAAACATAGTATAATAGTATTAATGTGCGGAAGCGTTGGATAAACTATTTGGTTTAATTATTTTGGTAGAAACACACAGAGTATAATAGTCCTTAACGAATCACATTTGACTAAATGGTCGTTAATGAATCTTATTTGGGCCTTTGTGGGCTTGAGTGACTCTTAATGATTGATCGGGTCTTGATGAATTCCAGTTACTTTTAATGAACTATAATAGTCCTTGACGAATCATATTTGACTTAGTGGTTGATAATGGAATGTATGGGCCTTTATGGGCTTGAGTGACTCTTAATGAACTTGATCGGGCCTTGATGGATTCCAAGTACTCCTTATGAACTATAATGGTACTTGACGAATCATATTTGACTTAGTGGTTGTTAATGCACTGTATAGGCCTTTATGGACTTCAGTGACACTTAATGATCGTGATCGGGCCTTGATGGACTCCAAGTACTCTTAATGACATATATACAAACTTACATACACATATAGCTAGACATGTATAACATATACAAACATATGTATGTATAGTATGTACTGTATACATATAAGCACTTACATATGTATACACACATACATACATGTATATACATACAAACATTCATACATATATACACATAAACATATAGACATGTACACATGACATGCAAATATACATGTACTGTATATACATGTATATACTATGATCCACATATATACATACACACATATACTATCATCCACATATACATACACACATATAAAATACATGTGCATCTTTTAACATATGTTTGTGTTTAAGTCGTGAAAAAATATACATTTTAAGATATTTAAAAATATATAAAAAAATATTTCTTTAAAACTTGTCACTTTTCATTGTTTTGATAAAAATATTTTTCATTGTTTTGATAAAAATACAAGTAATTTAGATATAAACAAAAATGTTATATTTTAAAATCGTAAATAAGAGTTATGTCATTAAAATGTTTAATACATTAATTAATAAAAAGACAACAAATAAATAAAATCTTTATATATTTTCCTTTAATTTTTAATAAATATACCATAGAATACTAAATTGAAATAAGCGGCAAAAATGGAGGGAAAGGAAAATCGGCTCCCGCTCTTTAGGTTTTTATTCCCTAAACTTTAGTTTTGCAGAAAAGATCATTATGTGTTGAAGAAGCATCACAAGGCTCCGTTCAGTCCGTTGCAGTATGACGTAAGGTAACAAATATTTTTTGAAATCGTCACCATAGTATGACGTACAGTGACATTTATTTTTTGAAATTATCGTCGTAGTATGACATACAGTGACATTTATTTTTCGCAACCATCAATGTAGCCTGATGTACGGTGACATTTATTTTTCAAAACCGTCACCCTAGAATTATGTACAATAACATTTATTTCTCGAAACCGTCATCGTAACTTGACGTACGGTGACGTTTATTTTTCAAAACCTTCATTGTAGCATGCCATGGTGACATAAATTTTTCGAAACCGTCAATGAAACTTGACATGCATTGACGTTTATTTTCCGAAACCGTCACCAAAGCATGAGGTATGACAACGTCTATATTGCAAAAGCGTCACCGTAGCATGAGGTACTACAACTTTTATTCTTCATAACAATCACCATAACATGACATACGATGACGTTTATTACTCAAAACTGTCACCATTCCATTATGCTCGTTGACGTTTATTGTATTCAAAATCATCAACGTTAAGATTACATATGGTAACGTTTATTATACAGAACCGGCATCGTAGTATGACGTATGTTGACGTCTATTATTCAAATATTACCATAGAAAGACATATGGTGACGTTTATTATACAAAACTATCACCGTAACATGACATACGGTGACATTTATTTTTCAAAATTGTTACCATAGAATGACAGACGATGACACAATCAAAACCGTCACCATAACATGACATATGGTGACGTAAGTTATTCAAAACCATCAGTGTAGCTTGAGATATGCTGACATAAATATTTTAAAACCGTTACCATAGCATGACATATGGTGACGTAAATTTCCCAAAAATCGTTGCCAAAACCTAACTTTTGGTGACGAGAATTTTGCAAAGCATTAGCATAGAGCTTGGTTACTTTTGGAAACGGTTTTCAGATAAACGTTGCTATACATATTTTTGTTTTGGTAACGGTTTTTTAAAACCATTACAACATAAAGCAACAGTTTAGAAAAAAACGCGTTACTAAAAGGTCCTCTATGGCAACGATTTTTAAAAACCGTCACAACATAAAGTAACGATTTTTCAAAATCGTCCTAAAACGTTACCATAGAGGACCCTTTAGTAACGTTTTTGACTAAAATGTTGCTTTATGTTTCTAGGTTTTTGGTGATGGTAACGTTTTTTTATGAAACCGTTACTAAATCAATTGTCTACATTTTTCTGTGGCTTTTAGTAACGGTTTTTACCAAATCGTTACAAACATGTTTTCTCAAAACCGTCACAAAAAGCCATTTTTGTACTAGTGGAACCTTGGATTAGAGGTTTGTTGGTTTCAGAGGTGATCAAACCTTGGGCTATTTGGAGAAAAATTTAAGAGTGTGTGGACACGGATCGATTTAGAGTCGGGATCCGCCGTTGGGGAAGTATGGAACACTTAAGGTTGGGAGACAACTGAAGTCGTCTGGTCGGGAGTCACTCCAGTAAACGGAGCGTTCACCCGGATATGAGTATAATGTACCTAAGTGGACATTACCGGTAAGGGTTCCCATGGAGTTTGTCATAATGGTTCTACGTGGAAGGATTTGGATTTCAGTTGGAGGCTAATGGAAGGTGGAAAGTGTTGAGTTAGATAGTCTATAGTTGCGAGGAGCCTTGATTTCGAGGACGAAATCATTTTAAGGTTGGGAGGATTGTAACACCCCGAAATCTTGGAAAATCTGATTTTGACTTGCGGACGTCCGCATGGGCGCTAGGCCGGACGTCCGTGTCAATGCGGAAGTCCGGGGATCTTCCGCGAAAGCAGCGGGGGAAATGGGGGTGTCGATCATGTCGAGGCCGGACGTCCGCGTGAGGCACAAGCCGGATGTCCGCATGATGTTTGATGGAATATTTTGTTTGCTTTTAGACCTTTCCCTCTCTCTTTCCTCACTTCATTTCTCACAACCACAACTCATTTCCTCTCTCTCTCTCTAAAACGTTTTCTCTCAAGAAAAACCTCAAACCCTTCCTTCTCTTCTTCATCTTCTCCACCCAAACCAAACCCACTTCCACCATTGTTGAAGATATGGAAGCTTGAAGCTTTTGAGGAGACTAAGAGCTTTTATTTGGAAGATTCAAGTGGTGAAGGTAATCTTTCTCTATCCAAAAGCTAGGGTTTTGTTGTTTTCACCTTCTATTCCATTGTGGGCTTTATTGGTGTGATTTTGGTGATGTTTGGTTAAGGAAACCTTATTTACTTCATCTATGAGAACTAGGGTTTTGGTATAAGTTAAGTTTTTGATGTAAAATGTTTGGAGAATGATTCTACATGGTTAGATCTGGATATTTATGGTTGGAAACTTATGGATCTAGGTTTTGGAAGATTTGGACTTGAAGATTCGTATTTCTTCAAATGAGCTTACGTTTGGGGAAAATCTAGATTTAGACTAAATCTAGTAAGGTGAGTTCAAGTTGATTTGTGAAAACGTTGTACATGCCAAAATGTTTATTTTAAAGTATTTGTGTGCTTTATATAAAACTATCACTTGTTGAGTTAATTAGTGGGTTTTGATTAATCAGAGTGTTAAGCTTTACAAATCTTGTGAAACACCCACATTTGGGGATTTTGAGTGAATGATAAATAAATCACAAGTGAAAGTGGTTTTGTTAATTGATTGCATAAGTGAAGGTTAATTGGTCAAAATACACTTTTAGTGATTGTTGTGATTATGCAATAGCTATGATATGTTACATTTTGAAAATGTGAACGTGTGAGTTAGGGATTTTGGTCAATCTTGACCGTATGAATATGTTGAGAATTGTAAACCTTTTATTTTGGGCCAAAGGCCAACTGAGAATTGAAAAGGCAAAGATTTTGGGTAACGATGTATTTTTGGTTTACAAAAACGTGTGGACAACACGTATTTAGCTAAATGGCTATTATGCCTTTAAGGGCTTGTTTTATACTCAAATGGGTCTTTTGAGTGTTTGCCGGTTTTAATAGCTCGAGGTGGAGCCTTGGATGTGTTATGCGCTTATTGGCGTTTTATTTGAGTATGTGCATCCTTTGAGTGTTTTGTCTTATATGTGAAGACCATTTGACAATAATGCATTCATGGTACTTTTAGGGCTAATAAACCATTGCGAATTATATGCATTATCGAGTTATAAAGGATTTGGGTATACGTACGCACATGTATATATATATATATATATATATATATATATATATATGCATATATGATTTGACTTCATTGGGAAGGTAGCAATGAAGGGGTATTGAGTTAATCATGCCTTGGAGCATGTGTTTGCGTGATGTGGGTTAGATACACGTCATTTGCATGAGTTGACTTTTAAACAAACGATCGTTGGATCTGTTGAGCTTATGGCTCGGTTTTGGACTTTGATGGGTCTTGAGGGCATTTTCCCGGTTTTGATAAGCTCGACGTGGGCTTGGGTTATGATTTGCATGAATTGCATTGTATTTGAGAATTACATGATTTGAATGCATTGGTTATTCTTTTTGAGGTCATGTATAAACTTTAAATTAAGTAAGCTTGTTTTGGATGGTGGGATTCCAAGGTAAAGATCCGGTCGGATTGAACTTGGTGGTTTTTTACTAAAAGATCCGGTTTGGATTGATGTCACAATGGACTAGAGATCCGGTGTGGATTGATGTCTCCGTGGACTAAAGACCCGGTTTGGGTTCATGTTGCACTAGGCTAGAGACCGGTTTGGGTTGATGCCTCATTTGACTAAAGATCCGGTTTGGATTGCTGTCACAATAGACTAGAGATCCGGTGTGGATTGATGTCTCCGTGGACTAAAGACCCGGTTTGGGTTGATGTCGCACTAGGCTAGAGACCGGTTTGGGTTGATGCCTCATTTGACTAAAGATCCGGTTTGGATTGATGTCACAATTGACTAGAGACCCGGATATGGTTGATGTCATATGTTTTCCCATCCATGAAACATGCTTGTATTTTATAATTGTGGTTTAATTTGTATGTTCCCCACATTCGATAAAATTGGGTCTCCCCCGTCACCGAAGGGTGTTGTTTTCGGGTATTTTGTTTATCTGCGGTGTCGGTGTCGTATTATATGCATATGGATTGTTTTCCATGATTTATGGGCGGTATTTTTATGCCTCATCCATGGTTGGATGTTTTTGACTATTGGAGTTTTATTTGCATTGATGTTATTTGAGAATTTATTAATTACTTACATCTTGAGTGAGTCTTGGATTTGAGTCCATTGCTGAGAAATGATTTTCATTGGAAGCTTTCCTTACAATAAGTTGTATGCGTTTGGAAATTGGGTTGTCGGTGTATTTTATACAAACCCCTTTTTGGAAATCATAAATTAAGTTGAATCTTTTGATCATTCAAATTATTTGCTCATGATGTAAACTCTTGAACTCACTAGGCGTTAGCCTAACCTTTTTATTTTTTGGCATGTGTAACAGGTTCAGGTTGGGAATAGCTTTAGCTACACTGTGAAGGGATGATTGCTAGTAGAGTGCACGAGAGGTGATTTCGCTTAGTGAAGTCTTCCGCACTTAATTGGGATTAGCAACTTGTAATTGTGTTAAGTAACACCTGCCTTAAGTTATTAGTTGTGGACACTATGATGTTTAAATTCTGAGGTATTTTCAAGGATGATCTGTAGAAATGATTTTATCCTCTTTTGGTTATTTTATTGAAATTAAAGTTAGTTGCTCGTTCCAGTTTTAAGGGTGTTACATCATGTGTCCACACCTTCACGGGTCATTCATATATTATTCATCATGAGTAATGTATCATTCAGGATGAATAATGCAACATTCAGGGTGAATAATACACGATTCATGATGAATAATACATGAATCATGAGTTTGTGTATTATTCATCTTGAATATTGTATTATTCATCATGAATAGTGAATGAACGTTCACCTTTGTTATTCATACTAAATGTGGACACCCGGAGACGTGCATACAAATTCATAATGAATATAACACATGTTGACTTTATTTTTATGTTGTATTTAAGATTACTTGCTTAAATTATAAAAGCCCAAATTGTATTTGCTTAAATTGTAAAAGCCCAAATCTTATTTGTGGGCTTTAGTGGCTAATGGGCTTAGGCCTTAAAACCTAAGTATTTAATGTGTAGTTTGTTAGAGTTTTAGGTTAAGCCTCAAAAAGTCTCCTAGCCTCCATCTTGAAAGAGTCATACGTATAGAGAGAAAGAGAGCTTCAAAGAGAGAGTGTTCTTAATTCCTATCTTGTAAACTCCTCTTTATTAGTCAATATACAAAGATTATTGTTATTATTATTGTTACTTGTTGTATCTGGGATCCAACAATTGGTATCAGAGCCAAACAGATTAGAATTTGTGCTTCAATCCATTGATTTTTATCAATTTTTGAGAGATTATTGTGTTTTTGTGCAAAGTTGAGAGTTCTTCAAGTTCTTCATCTTTTTGGTTGGTTTTGGCCATTAGAGTTCTTCTACTGGTTTAGAATCGATCAAGGGTTGTTAGTAGATAATACATGAGTGTTTTATTCCGCAAAATCACTAGGTTTGTAGCTCAGTTTGTGCATTCACTCAATTTTCGGAGTTTTAAACTTTTATTTTTCTGCACTCTGTTTTGCTTCGAAAACCCATTTTCTGTTGGTTGTTGGACAAAACTCGAAGAATTAAAGTTGTCCAGAATATCCTCGTGCACCTACCTACCAAATTTCAGCTCAATCCGATAAGATTTGAAAATTTGACTCAAGTGCACAAATTCTACTTCTCACGAAATATATCTGTTAACGATCCGACATTTTTTAAATTTTCAAGTAACAATATGTCAAGACTAAGATTTAGTGCTGATGCTGATGCTCATTATTATTCTAAGCTCAGTACTAATTTTCACAAGATAATTCCTACTCTTGAGAAAGAGTTGGAGGAAAAGAACAAAAGCATTCTGATTGATTCAGAAAAGATTGTTAAGCTTGAAGAATCAGGTAAACTCTTAACCTGTGAAAATCTTGATCTTAAGAGAAAATTATCTGAGTCTGAAAATATTTTTGAAGAAGAGAAGAAAAGACTTGAATTTAAATGTTTAAAATTCTCTAATTTGGTTTATGATTTTAAAAAGCTTGTGATCTGTGAAAGAGAAAAGTTTGAAAAGGAGAAAACTATTTTTGAAACAAAGTCTGTGGAATTTTCTTGCAAAATCTCAGAATTACAGAAAACTCTTGAAAAGGAGAGGAAAAAGCATGATTTTGAAAGAAAAGAGTCTGAAAAGTTGAAGGTTGAAGGATTTCAAACAAAGTGTTTGAAAGATGATTTTGAGAAAGAAAGAAAGGTTTTTAAAGCTGAAATGTCCAAATTGACAAAAAGACTATCTGTTTTGTCAACCAAGATTATGTTGGAGAAGATGTATAAATCAGATCTTCTAAAGAAGTTTGATTTGAATCTTAAAGAAAAAGATGTTTTAGCTAAAAGGCTTAAGGAATTTGACGCAACAAACTCTCGTGTTGATAATACAGATAATCATGTTTTTAAAAGAGTGAAAATGGTTTGGAAAGTCAAAAGCTCAACTCCTGTCGAAAATGCTCCAAAGCCTTTTGTTTTTGTTTCATCTCATCACTCATATAACTGTAAATGCTTTAATTTTCTGTTTAAATTAAAGAACCATTTCTCTAATTCAAACTGTGTTCATAATAGGTCATTTCAAAAAGAAAATTCAAAGACCCATAGTATGAGATTTCATAGGAAGGAACCTGGCAAACCAGAGGACCTGAAGACAGCTCCAAATCCTAACAAAATAGGACCCATTTGGAAATGGGTACCAAAAGTTCTTTGATCTGTCTTGTAGGTAAATGGACTCCTTAATACACCTGTTAAGGACTCACACTTCAGTGGATAATGGACTCTTAAACACTCAGTTTAAGACTTATCCTTCAAAGGCAATTGATTTATGTGCACAACAGTACAGAACTCAGTCTTAAATCAGATTTAATAACAGCATGCTGACAGATTTGCGATGCTGTAGTAAATTGATCATATCTCACTGATCAAGACACCAATTGATGCAATTCAAAAGGCCATGAATTTAAAACACATTGGTGAACAGCTTTCGTGTTTTGAGAATTCAGAGATTCAAAATTTAGAAGGGTCATATGCATCGTTGAAGTAGACAACAGTGTGCTGATACAAAGCTGTTGGACAGATCTGCGCGACTGTGGTAAATCAACCATATATTTTTCTTCCGAGCTCCAAAAGAGGTGATTCTAGATGCTCTGAAAAGATAACAAACCAATGCACACTCTTTATGTTTTGAGTTTTTCCAAACTCCAGAGCTATCATGGTCTAAATCAGTGTCAAAGTTAGTATAACATTTCTGTTAAGCTGTTGCCGAGCCGCGACCAAACCTCTGCCGGCCGTGACCAAACCTCTGCCGAGCAGCGACCAACCTCTGCCGAGCAAGGGTAAACCAAAGGAAGAATGAGTTCTAGAGATTTTCCAAGTAAACAAGTCTTTATCCTTGCTCTTCAATGCTCATAAATGTTCCAATAACCTTCTCCAAAGGGATTTAAGAACATTTGGGGTTGAGAGAAATGAAGAGGAGAAGAATAGATGAGGAAAATGAGGTTGAAACCCTGATTCTCGACCTTTACTGCGCACAACAGACCCCCAAGTGACTTCCTGTGCGACTTATGTTGCCGGGGAAATCGCCCGAGTCCAAAATCTTAACCACAATAACTAACGCGAGTTACCATGTGACTGGAGTTGCAGGGAAAGTCGCGGTGTACACGACCTTGGCCAGTTTGACGTTTTTCTGAGTTTTCCTTACGGGATTTCTACCGGAACTTTAACAAAGTAAAACTTTACTAAATTAGAGCTCATAGAGACCAAAACTAAGCTTATTGTTATAATGGAAATTATGTGTGTTACATACGACCCGATTGACCATAAAGAATGTTTGTGGAAGAGACAACGAGCCAATGGACCCCACTCATCACTTTATCATGACGTATGACCTTTTTTAGCCATTCGGCATCGTGTTAGGTTTCAAAACTGTGTTTTTCAGTTTTCCATTTTTATTTTGTAATTGTTTTGTTTTTGGCCCACGTACTTTAGGCTTGTTTTAAGTCGCCTGAGGGTTTCGTTTTGCACCTATATAAACACCTTAAGGTGTTACGTTTTCATCAGTTTTTTTATTATTAATAAAAACCTGAAGTTTGTCTCTAATTATATCTGAGTTTATTGTTTGTCAACACGATTTTTTGTAGGGTTCAACGTTCATTAATTAAACCTCGTGTTTCTTACTACATCATTTCCTAATACATACATTTTTTCTTTAAATTAAACAAAAATGTCTTGTCTATTCTTAAATTAGTATCTACGAGACCAATATTGATATTATTATTTATTACTTTTAGATATAACGTTTATCTTCAAATCAAAATCAAAATCCAAATAAATACTCGTTTTGTATCTTATTATTTTGACAAATGTAATGATGATAATATAATCTCTTGTTTTAAAAGAACATTTTGTTGTGTATACAAAAGATAATAAGAAGTTATGAACTAAAAATGACCATGATAACTAAAATCTTTAATTTTTTGTAAATCCCAAACACCCCCTTAGATACAAGTGTGACCATAATCTGGGTTAAAACAATTTTACCATGGTGTTTAATTCTAACTTCTTTTATATATAATATACACTACACAACAAGAAGTGTTCTTTTAAATCAAGATCGAGTAAAGTAAAAGAGAAGTTCATAAATGAAGGGGGTGCTAATTTGAATTGTAGAGAAAGCAATAAAAAGGTACAAGATCTATCCATCAACAAACTGTGTTTTTCTCTATTTATACAATTACCATTAAGACGTGCCACCAATATATATATCAAGAGAAAGTCAATGCTCGTAGCTTCCCTCGCTAATCTTGTACGCCATGAGTTACTTACATCATGCATTTACATTGTTTCCAACCGTTTGTAAGGTGCAAATCTATTATTTGGTCAATACATTATGCAAAAGGGTATAATTCCACCCTTCAAAGTGTCTCCATTGTATTGGTCCCAAAGTCATCATAAGGAAGGTAAAACGTATGTCCTATATAAATCGGTAGGTGATACCTTAAGTCAAACATCAAATCTCTCTTTATTCTACAAGGCATATGCTTATAAGTTATAAATGAAAATATAGACAGGTTAGACAACTTGTTAAAATAATTTTAGATCAAAACATGCAAATTTTGTGGTTGATTCAAAATGAATTGATCAACTAACACTTCATTTTTTTAATTTCATAAATAATTTATATATCAAATATGAATACATGATTATAAATTTATTTTTACTAAAACAATGATATAAATATTTAATAAAACAATTTAAAAGGTTGCAAATAATTAATTATACATCAAACTATTTTTAAAGCATTTACTTTTTTAATTTATAAGATTGACTTGTCTTTTAAAACCAAGCGTACAAGTCTCACAATGACCCATCAACTACTTCAAGCGGTATAATTGTAAAATAAATGAGTTTATATTAATTTTGTCAAAGTCAGAGGGTAATAAATATAACTTTCCCAATAATCCAAGGACCTAAATTGAAAATATGATTAAACGTGAAAGACCGTGGAATGTGCTGACCTAAAACGCAGCTGCATCTAGCTATAAATAGACGGCCGATCTCCAACCTTAAATACCCCACAATCCTTCACAACCAAAACCCCCAATTTCATGGGCTCTTCTCACGTTTGGCCAGTTTTCTAATACCTCAATTTCTTCGTCCAATTTCTCTGCTTTCTCTCTCTTCTTCCACAAATTCTAGAGAGAGAGAGAGAGAAAGTTGTGTAATCATGGGGAAATATACGGAGCTATTGGATGCATTCAGGCTTGTTTGCAGATTTCATTCGCACTGCCCGCAGACCGCCAGAATGTATTATCATCCGCCGGCGGACCACCATACACACGACGGCGACGGCAAAGCCTTTGACGGTGGAAGTGGTGGTGGTGGTGGTGGTAATGGTGGTGGTGGTGAGCCTAGGAATGTTGTTGATATCAATACTTTTGATTTACTTTGTGTTATTTGATTGAAAAAAAGGAAATTGATAAATGATATGTTGATTTGTGATGTTTGTGTTTTTATGAAATTAATTCGGTGATTGTTATCCCGTATATACAATTCTTTGTGATTAGTTTATTGTTGTTGCGTTTCTGGTGAATTTATTATAGCCAAATCACATTAAGAAACTGTTTTGTTAGCCAAATCTCTTTCAACTTTGCATAAATAGCCAACAAATCTGCAATCGCATTCGTATCCGTAAAAAAATGTATATTGCGGACCTAGGTCCATAATTGTAGACCTGGGTCAAAGAAAATTATAGAAAAATTGAATTGATTAGGGTTGCTGGCGGCCTGGCGCCACGCATCTTAGGTCCGCAATTGGAAACCTGCAAATTACATATGCGGGTTGCTAACTCATTGATTATTTATGCAAAATTAGAAGAGATTTGACTATGAGACAAATATCTCAATATCAAATGACTATTTGAGTCGATTTCCCTTGTTATAATTGACGGAATCGAAGAACATTGGATTGTTGAAATGTTTAGGGTTCAATGTTTCTGGCCGATGTTCATTGCGAATCTGCTGGTTCATATTCCTCTTCTCTCCCTCTCTCTCCCCCCCTCTCTCTCTCTCTCTCTATATATATATATATAGCCTTAGGTTCAATAGAGAAGTCCAAATATTTAGAGAAATAGAGAAGTGATCTTGGCCATTTATTCGGTCAAGATCGGTTATAATTGGTCAAAAATTGCGGCTTTGACTGGTCAAAAGTTGCGACTGTTCCAAAAATAGAAGGGCAATTTTGTAACTTTTACAAAAAAACACGGGCTGAGTTCATATATGAATCTGTGTGATTCACATATGAACTATACGTTCATATATGAACCTTTGTAATTCACATATGAACTCTTTATAACTAATTCATATATGAACCTTTTACCTTTGTGTTTCATATATAAAACTAATTAACTGTAGGTTCATATATGAATCAGTTGAACCAATTAATTGATTCATATATGAATCTTTGTGTTCATATATGAACCTTTGTGATTCATATATGAATTTTTTTAACTAATTTATATATGAACTTTTGTGTTCATATATGAATCTTTGTGATTCATATATGAATTTTTTTTAACTATTCTTATATGAACAAATTAACTGATTCATATATGAATCACAAAGGTTCATATATGAATTAGTTAAAAAGAGTTTATATGTGAATTACAAAGGTTCATATATGAATGTATAGTTATGTATAGTTCATATGTGAATCACACAGATTCATATATGAACTCAACCCGTGTATTTTTTACGAAACTACCCCTCTATCTTGTGCAGACCACGCGAGTAATTATCTGCTACTTCTCGGTCAAAGCCGCCGATCTTGACCGAATAAATGACCTATATCACTTCTCTATTTCTCTAAATATTTGGACTTTTCTACTGAACTCTTCCCTATATATATATATGGGACCCACAGGGCGCAAATAGCATGCAAATATGAACTGATGTTGCGTTCTCGAGTTTTAAAAGGAAAGAAAAGAAGAGAAAGGGAAAAGAAAGGAAAGGGAATGGGAGGAAATTATTAGACTAATATAATTAATGTTAGCTAGTCATTCTTTATTATTTAAGGTGTGTAGATGTAACTTGTTCCCCTATATATATTGTCCTCTGTTGTAGCTTTGTGATCATCAGATTATTTATTATCATGGTATCAGAGCCTTGACCCCTTCCCTTCCTCTCCCTCAATAACTGACCTGTCTCCCTCCATAACCTATCATCCCTTCCTCTCCCTCCCCTCTGGTATTCTCTTGATCTCTGGTCTTCTCTTGATCACCGGAACCTCCATGGCCGCCTCCTCCTCCTCCTCCCAAGACGCCACTCTTCCCATGAACACCATCCTTCATCTTATCACCATTCGCCTCTCCTCCACAAATTACCTGTTGTGGAAGAATCAAATGATCCCACTTCTTAATTATCAACTTCTTCTCGACCACGTTGACGGTTCCTCTCAAGCCCCGCCATCTCAACTTTTGGTTGATGCCAAGCCGACCGTGAATCCGGCTCATGCGGTGTGGCTCGCCGCTGATCAACGTGCTGTCATCCTCCTCCAAGCTTCGTTAACCGAGGAGGCCTTCTCGGAGATTGTGGGTCTCTCCACCGCTCGTGATATTTGGTTGGCCCTTGAAGCCGCCTATGGAAATTCCTCTATGGAGCGTGTTCAGAATCTTCGTGACCAACTTCGTCTTCTCTCTAAAGGTACCTCAAGTGTTTCCGAGTTTGGTCGTAAATTTAAGGCTATTTGTGACCAACTTGCGGCCATTGGTCACGCGGTTGTTGAATCAGACAAAACTCATTGGTTTCTTTGTGGTCTTGGTGGTTCGTTTGAAACTTTTTCGACGGCCATTCGTGCCTCCCGCACCCCACATGCCTTCCTTGATTTACTTGCACAAGCCGAGGGGCATGAATTGTTTCTCCGATCAATCCATGGAACAGCCACCACCACCGTGGCTTTCTCGGCTGAAACTGCCTCGACGCAGCCATCTCTCGGTGGTCGTGGTCGGGGTGGTGGTGGTCGGGGATTTCGCGGTGGTCGTGGTCGTGGCCGTCGCCCTCCCCATTGCCAACTATGTCGCCAAAATGGCCATTATGCGAATGTGTGTCCTCAACTTACCACTTTTACTTCATCAAACCCCACAAATGAAACTGATCTTGCCAAGGCTTTTCTTGCAAAGTGTCACGTGAATACTTCCGGTCCGGATTGGTATGTTGATTCTGGTGCCTCCGATCACATGGCCTCTTCCGCGGGTTCGGTTTCTCAACCCGAGCCATTTGGTGGTGAAGGTTCGGTTCAATTTGGAAATGGTAATACTCTCCCTATTTCTTCTATTGGGACTTCCACACTTGCAAATGGTATCCGCCTGCGTGATGTTTTGGTGGTCCCGCACCTTACCAAAAATTTATTGTCCATTAGTAAACTAACATATGACAATGATGTGGATGTGCTATTCTCCAAATCTTATTGTTCTATTCAGGATCGCCTAACGAAGCGAGTTCTAGCTCAAGGAAAATGTGATCGTGGACTCTATGTGCTATCCTCCTCACCGAAGGCTTATGCGTGTTTTGCTAGGACCAAATCCAAGGCGTCGTTTGAACTTTGGCACTCTAGATTGGGGCATGTGTCATTTGACACTATTTCTGTTTTGAATAAACTTGGACATTTGTTGGTTTCTTCTATTTTACCAAAACCAGTTACTTGTTCACCTTGTCAACTTGCTAAATCACACCGCTTGCCATTTGATGATAATAACAAACGTGCCTTACATGTGTTGGATTTGGTCCATTGTGACCTTTGGGGTCCGTCACCGGTTTCCTCGGTTGACTCCTATCGATATTATGTGACATTTGTGGATGACTTTTCTCGATTCACATGGCTATACCCGCTCAAGTCCAAGTCCGATTTCCATGTCATTTTTTCCATGTTTATTACGTTTGTGCAGAATCAATTTTCCTCCAAAATTAAGGTTTTTCAAAGTGATGGGGGTACGGAATTTTTAAATCACAATGTCAAGACATTATTAACCAAGCATGGCATTTTTCACCAAATTTCTTGCCCATATACCCCGCAACAAAATGGGCGGGTTGAACGCAAGCATCGACATATTGTTGAAACCGGGCTTGCCATGATGTTTCATGGACACATTCCTGCCTCTTATTGGGTTCATGCCTTCAGCTCCGCGGTTCACATCATTAATCGCCTTCCCACAAAGGTACTCTCCATGAAGTCCCCGTTTGAAGTTCTGTTTGCACGGGTGCCATCCTATGACAATTTTCGACCTTTTGGGTGTCGGGTATACCCATATTTACGTAATTACTTGGAGCATAAGTTATCTCCGCGGAGCATTCCGTGTATTTTTATCGGGTACAACTCCCAATACAAAGGCTATCAATGCCTTGATCCGGTGTCATCTCGAGTTTTTATCACTCGCCATGCCCGGTTTGATGAGTCGTGTTTTCCGTTTAGTGCTTCTACCAAGGATGCACCCCTCACCACCTTACCTTTGCACTCCTTTTTGGCGGACATTCCCCTACCACCGGTTGCTTACCCGACACCCGTTCATCCATCAACACCACCACCACCACCACCACCCGTTTGTGGTTTTTGCGATGATACCACCACCCCGGTTGATGAAACCGATGCCACGCCACCAACGGATCCCCCGGGTGCTGCCACGCCACCACCGGATCCCCCGGTTGCTGCCACGCCACCACTGGATCCCCCGGTTGCTGCCACGCCACCACCGGATTCCCCGGTTGATGCCACGCCACCACCGGTTCCTATGCGGCATACGGATTCCCCGGTTGATGCACCCGATGCCATGCCACCACCGGCTTCGACACCATCTCAAACTCAGCACCCCATGGTCACTCGGGCCAGGGCGGGCATATTTAAACCACGCTATCGGGCTGATTTATCTCACTTTCAGGACCATAGTTTCTTTTCGGCACTGTTAACTACTCGGGATCCTACCTCCTACTCCGATGCTATGCGTGATTCCAAATGGTATGATGCCATGCGCTCCGAAATGCATGCTCTCCATCATAACCGCACTTGGTCGTTGGTTCCTCGTCCTCCCGATACTAATGTGGTGGGGTGCAAATGGTTGTTTCGCACCAAATACTGGGCTGATGGCTCGGTTGAACGGCATAAGGCTCGCCTCGTTGCTCAAGGCTTCAGTCAAGTTCCAGGCCTTGATTTTTCTCACACTTTTAGCCCAGTTGTAAAAGCGGCCACGATTCGGGTGGTTCTCACACTTGCGGTCATTAATGGGTGGCATTTACATCAACTGGATGTGAACAATGCCTTTCTTCATGGCACATTGAGTGACACCGTCTATATGCAGCAGCCGCCTGGTTTTTTGGATTCCCGGTACCCGGATCACGTTTGTAAACTTCGCAAAGCTATCTATGGCTTGAAGCAAGATCCTAGGGCGTGGTTCCATCGTCTCAGTACCTTTTTAGTTTCCAGTGGTTTCTCATGCAGTCGGGCTGATCCCTCACTGTTTGTCTTTCGACGTGATGCATGCATCCTTTACTTATTGGTTTATGTGGATGACTTGATCCTCACGGGCTCTGATGAATCCATCATTCGCTCCTTTATTGCTAAACTCCATGCTGAGTTTAAAATTAAAGATCTTGGCCGTTTGAATTATTTTCTTGGGCTTGAGGCGACACATCTGCCCTCTGGTCTGTTTATCAGTCAGGCTAAGTACGCTTATGACATCATCTCCCGTGCAGGTCTCCTTGAGGCTAAGCCAGTCGCCACCCCTCTTTCCGCTAATGTTTCTGTTGGGTCATCAAGATTTGAAGATGACCTCATGATCTCCTTTTATACTTTGAAAAACATTTTATACTTAGAGAAATTTTGGATGCATGGTTCTTTGTAATGGCTTGTACAAGATATCAAATGTTTGGTGAAGTCAAAGATCAACCAAAGTCAAGATTAAAGATTCTCTCATTGTGGAAGTGAAAGATCTTTTCTCAAACATACAAGTCATTGTTCACCGAAATTGTTCTCACAATTTCGGTGGTATTTCCACCGAAACTTCTCTCTATTTCGGCCTAGTCTCAAAGAAGCTCTTCCCAAAGATGATGTCATATATCTCAAAGATGATGTCACATATCTCAAAGATGTGTCACATATCCCAAATGACATTTCGGTGGGACCTCAAAGAAGCTTCAAAGATGTTTTCTCCAAAGATGTGTCACATATCTCAAGTTTCCATCGGTGGTGCTTTTCTTGAAAGAAAATCTGAGAAGCAAAAGGAGACAAAAGTGAGAGACATAATAAGACAAAATGAGAAGCAAATTCATTTTGTCTTGGAAGAAATCTTACAACCTTTCTTCGGTGGTGCATTTGTTGAAAGAGATTTTGAGAAGCAAAAGAAGACAAAACTGAGAGACATAAGAAGACAAATTGAGAAGATATTTTCTACATGGATAAAGTGACCTTCTGTCTTATTATCCATTTTCAGCTAAGGTCCCTGTTATCTGCTCAAGCTACTCTGTCTGCACCTAGTAAAAGGTGACAAGGACTTCACAACTTTCCAGAAGTCAACATCCTCAGCAAGTGTGAAGATGACAAGTGTCTCAAGCATTCAATGCTTGCACACTCCTTGTCACTATAAAAGGAAGAGCTCTCCATACTGAAATACACACATCTTGAGAGACTTTGAAGATTACTGTGAGCTCTTGATATTCTACGCAAACTGGAAGAATTCTCTAAGTGCAAGAATTTCCAGTTTGCTTGAAAAACTTTATAGCTTTGTTCTAAGTGTTCTTAGTTATTTTGTTGTATACTTTGTGTAAGATTGTTAGAATAGTTTATCTGTTCTTTTCCGCAACAGTCTTAAGTTTTCTATGTGTAATTCTTGTTGAAAGATTTTCAATAAAAGAATTAAAATTGTGAAAATTTTGAGTATTGTATTCAACCCCCCCCTTCTACAATACTTGTTATAGCCATCTGGGACTAACAAGTGGTATCAGAGCAGAAAGTTTAATCCCATAAACTTGATCTGCGATGGCTGCCTCCTCTTCTTCAACTATTGAAAACTCTTTTCAAAATAACTTTTCTGAAAATGGCTCCATTTCAAAACCTCCTAAGTTCAATGCTAACAACTTCTCTTTGTGGAAAAGCCGCATGATGCTGTTCATGGAAGGAGTGGATACTAGATATCCAACCATTCTCCAAGAGGGACCCTTTATCCCCAGAGTTTGGGCTCGCTATGAAACGCAGAGGCCGGGTAAAGAAACCATGGAAAAAGATGATTCTAATGATTCGTCTGATGAAGAAAAATCTGCTGCTACTGGTCGTTACATTCTTAAAAATCCTAAGAAATATACTGATGAGGAAAAACGACTTGTGTCTCTTGATTCTAAAGTTAGAACTATCATTGCTCTCTCTCTTCCTGATGAAGTGTACCACTCTCTGGTAAATCTCTCTACTGCCAAAGAGATGTGGTCCACTCTGTGTGTTTTGTACGAAGGTACAAATGAAGTTAAAAAAAGCAGAAAAATTGGTTTTGTTAGAAAATATGAACTCTTTTCTTATGAGAAAGGAGAATCTCTCTCCAACTACTATAATCGCTTTAACAGTCTTCTTAATGACTTAAAGCTGTTAGGTAGAGTGTATGACAATGAGGAAGTCCTGTGCAAATTTATGGACTGTCTTCCCGATTTTTGGGAAAATATCTGTACTTGTATAAAGACAACCAAGGATCTTGATCATATGCCTCTTACTGTTCTTTATGGTACTCTTTTCAACTATGAGCAGACGAAACTGCAAAAGTTTATAAAGAACTCTTCTCTAGCTCTCCTGAGTGACTCTTCCAAAAAGACTAAGTGTTTTCCAAAAATCACCTACCCATCTGACTCTGACCATAATAGTCAAGAAGATCCCAATGATCATTCAGAAGCATATCTTAGTGATGCTAAGGATGAATGTGAGGAAACTTCAGCTGATAAATTATCTGATGAAATGGCCATGTTGGATGGGCACTCTAAATCCAAATCTCATCTCTCTTCTGGAAAATCTAAGTTCGATAGAAATTCATCCTCTTCTCTCTCCAAACACTCTCCTTTATATAAATCTAATGAGGAATGTTTTAACTGTGGTAAAAAGGGTCATTTTGCTTCTGAGTGTAAAAGTAGAAACCTTGAAAGACTTAGAAGTGCTTCCCACCGATTTTCCAAAAATTTCAGCCAATCTTCCTCTTCTGCAAATTTTGACCGGGCTGAAAGATACAAGGAGAAATACAAGAGAGAAAAGGAAAGAAATGAAAGACTTGTCAGAAGAGGAAAGGGTCTGCCTGCTAAATCTTATGATTTGGCAGATGAACCCACATCTGAAAGCGAATGACTCCTCAACTGCTCTTGTATCAGCTAAGTGCTTCTTCTACTCTTCACAGGTACATACTATGTGTTTTATCTATCTTTTATGAATTCTCTTATTTCAAACTCTTTTGCTATGTGTTCATAATTTCTGCCATCACATCTGAAAACATAAATTTTGGAAATTTTATTTGGCTAGTCTCTGGGTGTTGTTTCTTTCTTAAAAAGAAATCCTCCAAAATTTTTCCAAAAATAACTTTATGACTTCTCATACCGATTTTCTTCTTAAATCTGTGAGTTTCAAAATGTCCAATTCAAAAGAAAGGATTTATGTACTCCCAATTTTTGAAATATGAATTCTATGTGATGCACCCCCATTCTTTGTTATCTCTTCAAAATCTTTGAGCAAAAGTTAGGAAAAATGTCAAGTTTCTAAAAGGAACTCTCTTTATAGAAAATGCTATATCTGTGGTGATATTTCTCATTTTGCCAAAGACTGTGTGAAATAAAGAATTATTCTGAGTGATATAAATTCTTTTCATTCTCTTTCTTCTAACCCAAAAGGACCCACCTTCAAAATGGGTACCTGGAAATTAAATTCTTTGTGATTGCAGATTTTGAGCTGGGCAGATGGATCTATGTGAACAAGTGAGAAAGTTGACAAAACCTTAGAATTCTTTACTCTCATGACATCATAAGCATGTTGATGTCATTCTCATGACATCACCATCTCCAATCTCTTAAAATTCCATTTCTTTTCTAAACCTCACCACCGAAATTTTCCTTAACCACCAAACCAAAACCATATCCCACCATACTTTACTTCCCATCATATGTTTTGCCTCCTCGATCGGTGGTACCCCTCAAATTCGGTGGAACTCTTCAAATTCGGTGGTGAAACCCTTCTAAATTCGGTACAATCCTTCAAACTCCTCGGTGGAATCCTCACACCGATCCACCACCGAGTCTACACCGACCCACACCGATTCCACACCGAATCTCCACCGATCCACCACCTCAAATCTCTCCACCGATCCACCACCTCAAATCCCTCCACCAATCCACCCACTACAAACTCTTCTACAGATGTCACCCCAAATCCTCAAACTCAATCTTTTTGGGTCATCAAATTGGAAGATGAAATTCCAATCTTTTCTTCACTTTGAAGATTTTCTCCATAATGTCTTAGAAGTTTTACTACTGATTTTCCACCGAAAATCCTACCGAAAATAGCCAATTTTCGGTGGAAAAGTAAAAAAAAAAAAAAAAAAAAAAAAAAAAAAAAAACCTACCGAAAATCCCACCGAAAATAGCCTATTTTCGGTGGATTTTGCTCAATTTTCGGTGGAAAGGTAAAAAAAAAAAAAAAAAAAAAAAAAAAAAAAAAAAAACCTACCGGTTTTCCACCGAAAATCCCACCGAAAATAGCCTATTTTCGGTGGATTCTCCTCAATTTTCGGTGGAAAGGTAGTAAAAAAAAAAAAAAAAAAAAAAAAATCCTACCGATTTTCCACCGAAAATCCCACCGAAAATAGCCTATTTTCGGTGGATTTTGCTCAATTTTCGGTGGAAAGGTAAAAAAAAAAAAAAAAAAAAAAAAAAAACTGGTCTTGGTTCTGGCCGATCTTTTCATTTTCTCTTGGTGTTTTTCCTACGTCGGCCGCTGAGGGGGAGAATTCATCTGAGGGGGAGCAACATAAACCCTCAGTACTCATATACAGCGACCAACTTGAAAAAATGAGGAAATCGACGGACCGGTCAAGGGGGAGCACTTCAGTCCGGGCGGATCTAACTGAGGGGGAGAAACACAAAGACCGTCTGATCTAACTGAGGGGGAGCAAAACAAAGACAAAGGATGCTGATGCTAAACATGAAAAGATGCCAAGATGCAACAGTTGGGCAGAAGTATCCTAAGGCTGCTGATCAAAATGAAGAATCCTCAAGCCAGACACAAGTTTCAACTCGCCCCTCCAAAAATGCAAGTAATATTCATTCTGTTTATACTGTTTATACTTCTTTCCTTTTCCTTTCGATTATTTGTACAGCTATACCTTTTTATTTTTTTTTCTTATATGTAAATATCATATATACATACACACACACAAAAAAAAAAAAAAAATGGACTGTGTGAAAAAGAACCCAAAAGAGTAAAGAAGGGTCAACTTGCATTATTCACTGTCTTACTCATGTTTTTCTAAGTATGGATGTCATCATCAAATAGGGGGAGATTGTTGGGTCATCAAGATTTGAAGATGACCTCATGATCTCCTTTTATACTTTGAAAAACATTTTATACTTAGAGAAATTTTGGATGCATGGTTCTTTGTAATGGCTTGTACAAGATATCAAATGTTTGGTGAAGTCAAAGATCAACCAAAGTCAAGATTAAAGATTCTCTCATTGTGGAAGTGAAAGATCTTTTCTCAAACATACAAGTCATTGTTCACCGAAATTGTTCTCACAATTTCGGTGGTATTTCCACCGAAACTTCTCTCTATTTCGGCCTAGTCTCAAAGAAGCTCTTCCCAAAGATGATGTCATATATCTCAAAGATGATGTCACATATCTCAAAGATGTGTCACATATCCCAAATGACATTTCGGTGGGACCTCAAAGAAGCTTCAAAGATGTTTTCTCCAAAGATGTGTCACATATCTCAAGTTTCCATCGGTGGTGCTTTTCTTGAAAGAAAATCTGAGAAGCAAAAGGAGACAAAAGTGAGAGACATAATAAGACAAAATGAGAAGCAAATTCATTTTGTCTTGGAAGAAATCTTACAACCTTTCTTCGGTGGTGCATTTGTTGAAAGAGATTTTGAGAAGCAAAAGAAGACAAAACTGAGAGACATAAGAAGACAAATTGAGAAGATATTTTCTACATGGATAAAGTGACCTTCTGTCTTATTATCCATTTTCAGCTAAGGTCCCTGTTATCTGCTCAAGCTACTCTGTCTGCACCTAGTAAAAGGTGACAAGGACTTCACAACTTTCCAGAAGTCAACATCCTCAGCAAGTGTGAAGATGACAAGTGTCTCAAGCATTCAATGCTTGCACACTCCTTGTCACTATAAAAGGAAGAGCTCTCCATACTGAAATACACACATCTTGAGAGACTTTGAAGATTACTGTGAGCTCTTGATATTCTACGCAAACTGGAAGAATTCTCTAAGTGCAAGAATTTCCAGTTTGCTTGAAAAACTTTATAGCTTTGTTCTAAGTGTTCTTAGTTATTTTGTTGTATACTTTGTGTAAGATTGTTAGAATAGTTTATCTGTTCTTTTCCGCAACAGTCTTAAGTTTTCTATGTGTAATTCTTGTTGAAAGATTTTCAATAAAAGAATTAAAATTGTGAAAATTTTGAGTATTGTATTCAACCCCCCCCCCCTTCTACAATACTTGTTATAGCCATCTGGGACTAACAGTTTCGCTTGTTAGTGGTGGTACTCCTTACAAGGATCCCACTCGTTATCGCTCGCTAGTGGGTGCTCTTCAATACTTGACCATCACTCGACCAGATATCGCGTATGCTGTGAACCAAGTCAGTCAGTTTTTATCGACCCCAACTGTAGCGCACTTTCAGGCTGTGAAGCGTCTTATTCGATATGTCAAGGGTACCATCTCCTTTGGACTCACGTTTTCCAGGCCCAAAACCACCACCATTATTGGGTATTCTGATGCTGATTGGGCTCGGTGTCTTGACACACGCCGCTCCACTTATGGGTACTCGATATTCCTGGGGGGTAACCTTGTATCTTGGAGCGCCAAGAAGCAACCGACTGTTTCTCGCTCTAGTTGTGAATCTGAATATCGAGCCATGGCTAACACGGCTGCTGAGATTATCTGGATCACACACCTCTTACGAGAGCTTCATGCCTTACCATCCGGTCGACCGACTCTCCTTTGTGACAATCAAAGTGCTCTTTTTCTCACACAGAATCCTGTATCTCACAAGCGAGCCAAGCACATTGACCTTGATTATCACTTCGTTCGTGAGCTTGTCGCATCTGGCAAACTTCTCACCATGTTCGTTCCAACCAAGCTTCAAGTTGCGGACATCTTCACTAAGAGTCTTCCTCGCCAACAATTTGAGCACTTTCGGTACATGTTGCGCCTTGGACCGCCACCGTCTCGCTTGAGGGGGGATATTAGACTAATATAATTAATGTTAGCTAGTCATTCTTTATTATTTAAGGGGTGTAGATGTAACTTGTTCCCCTATATATATTGTCCTCTGTTGTAGCTTTGTGATCATCAGATTATTTATTATCAGAAATAAATATTTGTATTTGTGTTCTTGAGATTGAAGGAAAAGAAAGGAAGGAGAGGGAAAGAAACTAAATTTTTATGTGCTCGAATAGTAGAGAAAGGAAAGGAAAGATGTTACTTTTACCAATATACCTTCATTTATTTCATAATGAAATGTAATTAATAGGTATATGTGTAATTTTATAAATATTTTTAATTCTTTTTATTTCATTTATTTCCTTTCCTTCCGTTTCCTCCCACATTTGGGCGGAAAGTTTTGAGAGGAAAATCGGCAATATTTTTCTTCCCCTTCTGTTTCTTTCCCTCTTTAAAAAAACTCGAGAACACAACATTTTTTATTTTCCTCCTATTTTCCTGCTCTTTCCGTTCCTTTCCTTCATAAAACAAACTCGAGAACACAGCGTGAATCTTGAAAAGCTCAAATTTGTAATAAATCATTGATTTTTTTTAATTATATTATATAGCATGGCAACAAACCAAAATAATATTCTTGGAATTTAAAATCGAATTACAATAAAGATTTTGTTTAAATAAATTTAGGAATTGATTTTGATTGAACATATTTTTCAAAATAGAAAATCGGAATCTCAAAAAAGTTACATTTAAGATATTATTTGCATTTAACAAAAATATATTCTCTCTAAATATTTAGCTTCGAAATTCTTTATCAATGGAAATTTAATTATAAAATATTTCTCTTTCATGTTAATTATTTTTTAGAAGTTATGTAAATTTGGTGAATTGCATATTTTCTCTTTTATTTTCTGTATTCAGTGGGAAAGTTTTGAAAGATCTGTTTCAACAAAGGATTTGTTTAAAATCTCTAAAATGCGTGTCTTAGAATTTCTTTTAGAAACTAGAATTGTATTCGCGCAATGCAGCGTGATACATCTTGATTTTAATGTTTCATTTTAATTTTTTCTTTGTCGATTTTATAATACGATTTTGTGTGTTTTCGAGAAAGCGACAACTTTTGTTATTTATAAATTTATTTAGTTTAATTTTTTAATTTAGGATTAATAATTATGTGACTTATTTTAGATTTAAGAATTTAATGAGATGTTTTTTCTGTATTGATTATGCTTATAAGTTAGTTACTCATACAGCATTATTTGTAATCTTAAACTTTAAGTAATATGCATCAATAAATAATACTTGATACATAAAAATTGTTTTTAAAACAATTTTTCAAACTATTTATAGTATAGTTTAGATACTTAATTACTTAGGCCATCAATACCAATACCCTCAAACCCTCTTGCCACCTCAGCGCCATATCAGATTTTCTCCTTACCCCCTCCTTACCCAAAAGTGGAGTACCAATACCCTCATACCCTCTTGCCACCTCATTTTTTTAATTCTTTTATTTATACATTTAATTATTTAACAAAATAAAAATATTTATATATTTTTTAATAAATAAAAATAAGATAAATAATAAAAATAAAAATTCATATCATTCATTAAAAATAAAAATTACAAAATAAAAATAAAAATTAAAAAATAAATTTAAAAATCTACTCGTCGTCATTGTTGGGAACTTGGATACGCCAAATATGTTCGACCAAATCCGACCGAAGGTTATTATGAGTGTCCCGGTTTTTGACTTCTCGAACATTTGCCGCGCGTTGTTCCTCACTGATTTGGGTTTCGATATCATCCGTGAAAAAAATCGTTTTCATCGCCACCACAAATAGCATGGTCTTCGTCTTCGAGTATCATATTGTGTAATATGACACAAACGTACATAATGTTTCCCAATCTTGCCGGATGCCATCCGCGTGCCGGGTTATGAAGTATATGCCAACGTTGTTTAAGCACGCCAACAGCTCGTTCAACATCTTTACATGCCGCTTCTTGCGCGGACTTGAACTTTTGTCGTTTTGGGTCATTTGGGCACGTAAATGATTTTACGAAAGTAGCCCATTCCGGATATATCCCATCCGCTAGATAATATCCGTGCTTGTAGGTGACTTCATTCACCTCAAAAGGGCACTCGGGTGCTTTTCCATCATATACATCGTTGAAGATGGGCGACTGATTGAGAACATTGATGTCGTTGTTGGAACCGGCAACACCAAAGTATGCGTGCCAGATCCATAGATCTTGAGAGGCCATTGCTTCTAACATGATTGTCGGGTGCTCATGATCACCTCTCATGAATTGACCTCGCCATGCTACCGGACAATTTGCCCACGCCCAATGAGTACAGTCTACGCTTCCGAGCATGCCGGGAAATCCGTGTTGTTGGTGCAAGTGTACCACATCTCTATATATTTATATATATTTATTTTGATGATTACAAACACACCGTATTATTGTTTATCTAACAATTTAATCCAAGTGTGCAGTTGTTGAAGAACACGAAGATTTAATCTGAAGAGTTCAAGACGGAAGATTTACGTTGTCATCATTGTTTATAACTAATAATGATAAACACCCTAAAATAATATACCACTTGGATATTTCTAAAAACCTTAAATAATTTATTTAAATAAGTTTATTGAGAAGATCCAGCAGATTTGGTTGCGTCCTGGAAAGTCCTTTTTCTGACGGCGGTATACCGCGGCGGTACAGCCGGTATACCGCGGGTACACTTTGGCCGGTATACCGCGGCTGTTCAGCCGGTATACCGCGGCAGGCTCGGTGTACAATTGTGATTGGTTGATAGTTACTTTTCCTGACGGCGGTATACCGCGAGTCCCAGCCGGTATACCGCGGGTACGTAATTCCTATCAACTTTGCATGTAGCCGTTGGTGTGTCAGTCACTTTTTCTGACGGCGGTATACCGCGTGCATTTGGCGGTATACCGCGCCTCTTGTTTCCGTTGGAAGTGGGTTGCTATATAATGATGCTGATGGTGATGAAGAAGATTAGACCAGACATATACAACAGTAACAAGCAGCATTCAAACTCTCAGCTCTCTCACTCTCACTTATTTATAATATATATATTTTATAAAACATTTTTTATAAAATATCCAAGTGTGAGATATTATACAAGAGTGATTACCCATTGTGAGTTATACTCCTCTTGTAAGTGTTTGAATAACGGGTGTGTGATCCTGTATATCTCGATAAGCTAAAGCTTGAGAGCCGTTTACTTTGCTCTGTATTTGGTTTGTATTCTACCGTAAAGAATACATTTATTGGATCGTGTCGGGAAGTGTCTCGGCTGCTGGTTTATCACAGTTGGTGGTAAATCAGTAAATCTCCGTGTCAAGTATCTCTTACCTTTATCTCTTTATTTATTCCGCTGTGCTTTATTATATTTGTTTATATAAACTGCTTTGCATTTATATTTATTTATATAATCTCTGTGTATTTGTTTATATTTACACTCTTCGTTATTATTTGTATACTCTGATTTATTTATACTGTTTCTGTATTGTATTTTTTTGTAAAGGATTTTTGAAAGTAAAAGATTTTAAATACAACCTTACCCCCCCCCCCTAGGTTGTCCAACATTTGGTATCAGAGCGGGTCTTTCAAAAATTATCTGTTTAAATTTTTAAAGTTATTTCTTTATTTCTTTTAAATGGCTCAACAAACCAATTTTGTGTTTTCAAAACCTCCTTTGATAGATACTGAAAAGTTTGGCATTTGGGCCGAGCTATTTGAATGTCACGTGCGTGGCAAAAATCAAAAAATTTGGGATATTATAGAAAATGGGAATTTTAGACCAACCAAAGTTGAAAATGATCTTATTGTTGATAAACCCATAAAAGATTGGACTCCCGCTGAAGAATCTCATTATTGTTTAAATTTTGAAGCTAAAAATATATTATATGCTGCTTTAACCTCTGATGAAATAGAAAGAGTTTATACTTATAAAACTGCTAATCTAATCTGGCAAAGCTTGAGCGACACTCATCGTGGAAATACTCAAGTTAAAAGCTCTAAAATAAATATTCTTGTTCATGATTATGAACTATTTGAAATGTCAAAAGATGAGTCAATCGACTCAATGTTTAAACGTTTTAACCTCATTATGACTACCTTGAAGGGATTAGGTCGTACTTATCCTAATGAGGATTATGTAAGGAAAATTCTTCGAGCACTTCCTTCGGAGTGGATGGCAAAAATCACATCCTTGGAAGACTCCCGAGATCTCGCAACTATGAAGCTCGATGATCTCATCGGCAATCTTAAAGTGCACGAAATTGCACTAAGAAGAAATCAAGTCCGGGAGCAAGTCAAAAAGAAATCCATAGCTTTAAAAGTCATTGCCTCAAAGGAAGAGGAAAAGGAAGAGGAGGAAGAAGCTAGCTCATCCGATGACGAACCCGAAAAACTTGACGATTTAGTCAAGTTGGTAAGAAAACTTTCTAAACTTTTATCTAACAAAAAGTTTACTAATAATGATAGGTTTCAAGAAAACGGAGACTACCGTCGTGGTGGTAAAAACCAAAGTCGCAACGTCCATAAAAGTGAAGACAAATATGACGAATCTAGCGACGATGAAAAAGCCAATAAAAAGAAAGGCTTTTGCTATGTTTGTGGCGACAAGGATCACTATGCGAGTGTGTGTCCGAAACGAGCAAAACAAATCAACACACCAAAAGCTTTAGTTGGAGGCGCGTTGAGCGCAAGCATAAATGAGGCCCAAAATTTTTGTTTCATGGCCGACCATGATAATGAGGTATCTTCATCATATTCTTCTAAAAATAATTGTGATAATTATTATAGTGACGATGAAAATAATCTTGACGAATTATATAAATCATTTCATGATATGGCCGCTCTTGCAAATAGGTATAAAGATGAAATCTCTAATTTAAAAGAAACCGTATCCGCATATAAAAAGGAAATAGATGACGGTAAACAAAAATCTGCTTATGATTTAGACATTATCACTAAATTAGAAAATAAATTAAGTGAAAAAGATATTTGCAAATCTTGTGATATTTTAAATGATAAAATTGCATGTTTAGAGAAAAGAACATGTGAAAATATTTTATGTACAAAATGCGAGATTCTTGAAAATGAAATTGCATGTTTAAATGCTAAATGTAAATCGCATGAGAAAAATGACTTATTAGCAAATACTTTTAATAGTAGCAATGATAAAGTGCTTAAAATGCTAAATATGCCTAATCGTATAAATTGTCGTAAAGGCATTGGTTCCGATACATGTGTTGATAAATGTTCGTGTAAACCCATTAAAAGATTTTTTGCATCTCCTAAAATTGAAACGAGAAAACCCTATGTGCAAAAACCCCCATATATGTCAAAAATGAAAAATGTGAATTATGGGAGGAAACCGTATGCTCGTATGTATAATAGTAATTTTTCTAGACCTAATGCGAATATAAATGCTTCATTTTATGTGTATGATAAATACAATCGCAAAATTAAAATGGTTAGAAAATGGATTCCGAAAGGAATGTTTAATGTTGACAATCCCGGTGGGATGCGTTTGTGGTTTTAAACCATTTATATGGCTTTGTATGTTTGTCGTGTTTGTTTTATGTCGACAACATATTTTTTGCAGTTTATGTTTTATACTAACTGTTAAAAGGACCCATAAGAAAAGGGTACCACGAAAAATTTTCTTTGCCTTTTGTACGTGTTTCCTGGCGAGGATATAATACGTGTTTCCTGGCGAGGTTATAATACGTGGTTACCTGCCGAGGTTATAATACGTGGTTACCTGCCGAGGTTATAATACGTGGTTACCTGCCGAGGTTATAATACGTGGTTACCTGCCGAGGTTATAATACGTGGTTACCTGCCGAGGTTATAATACGTGGTTACCTGCCGAGGTTATAATACGTGGTTACCTGCCGAGGTTATAATACGTGGTTACCTGACGAGGTCATAATACGTGGTGTTTTTTTATCACATAAAATTAACCGAAATTTGAAGCCTTAAGATCCGTTTTGGTGCAAGTGTTTCGTATTGGTTTGTATATCTTTGTCTCTATTGCTTTTTGCATTTTATTTTATCCCTCAAATTTTATAAAATCAAATTGATATCGTTATTAATTTGAGGGGGAGCGTTTTAGCTCTTTTACCCATGAGTTTATGCTACCTCAATTATATGCATATTTTGAGGGGGAGCATCTCTCGAGGGGGAGCATACCGTCTTTCTTGACCCTTTTTTGTTTCGACAAACGGGGGAGAGAAACCGCATATGCTCTTGCTTAGCGGTTGTGTTTGTCATCATCAAAAAGGGGGAGATTGTTGGTGCAAGTGTACCACATCTCTATATATTTATATATATTTATTTTGATGATTACAAACACACCGTATTATTGTTTATCTAACAATTTAATCCAAGTGTGCAGTTGTTGAAGAACACGAAGATTTAATCTGAAGAGTTCAAGACGGAAGATTTACGTTGTCATCATTGTTTATAACTAATAATGATAAACACCCTAAAATAATATACCACTTGGATATTTCTAAAAACCTTAAATAATTTATTTAAATAAGTTTATTGAGAAGATCCAGCAGATTTGGTTGCGTCCTGGAAAGTCCTTTTTCTGACGGCGGTATACCGCGGCGGTACAGCCGGTATACCGCGGGTACACTTTGGCCGGTATACCGCGGCTGTTCAGCCGGTATACCGCGGCAGGCTCGGTGTACAATTGTGATTGGTTGATAGTTACTTTTCCTGACGGCGGTATACCGCGAGTCCCAGCCGGTATACCGCGGGTACGTAATTCCTGTCAACTTTGCATGTAGCCGTTGGTGTGTCAGTCACTTTTTCTGACGGCGGTATACCGCGTGCATTTGGCGGTATACCGCGCCTCTTGTTTCCGTTGGAAGTGGGTTGCTATATAATGATGCTGATGGTGATGAAGAAGATTAGACCAGACATATACAACAGTAACAAGCAGCATTCAAACTCTCAGCTCTCTCACTCTCACTTATTTATAATATATATATTTTATAAAACATTTTTTATAAAATATCCAAGTGTGAGATATTATACAAGAGTGATTACCCATTGTGAGTTATACTCCTCTTGTAAGTGTTTGAATAACGGGTGTGTGATCCTGTATATCTCGATAAGCTAAAGCTTGAGAGCCGTTTACTTTGCTCTGTATTTGGTTTGTATTCTACCGTAAAGAATACATTTATTGGATTGTGTCGGGAAGTGTCTCGGCTGCTGGTTTATCACAGTTGGTGGTAAATCAGTAAATCTCCGTGTCAAGTATCTCTTACCTTTATCTCTTTATTTATTCCGCTGTGCTTTATTATATTTGTTTATATAAACTGCTTTGCATTTATATTTATTTATATAATCTCTGTGTATTTGTTTATATTTACACTCTTCGTTATTATTTGTATACTCTGATTTATTTATACTGTTTCTGTATTGTATTTTTTTGTAAAGGATTTTTGAAAGTAAAAGATTTTAAATACAACCTTACCCCCCCCTAGGTTGTCCAACACGTGTTTATCTTCATGCGCGGCGTACAACTTCTGAATATCAATAAAAGTAGGTTTGCGTAAATATTTTTGACCATACAGTTCAATAATACCTGTGCAGAATTTGTGCACACAATCTCGTGACGTTTTCTCTCCCATACGGATGTACTCGTCAAGTGAGTCAGCAGCTACTCCATACGCCAATTGCCGAATAGCGGAAGTACACTTTTGTATCGGAGAAAAACCTTTTTTGTAACTGGCGTCCAACCGAAGTGTAAAATATGGATATTGTCCTTGTAAATCTTCAACTATTCGTGCGAATAGCTGCCTCCTCATCCTGAACCGCCGCCTAAACATATCCGGTGTATAAACCGGGTTGTTGCCAAAGTAATCCCGCATAAGCCGCTCGTTTGCATCTACTCGACCTCTTTCTATGTTCGCGACCCTCGGTTCTCTTCTTGACGATGAGGCGGTGCTACCATAAATTAATTGTGCAGCCTCTCGAACCAAGCCTACAAAAATTTCCCTTAGTAGATGCAAGTACTCGTCGGTGTCTACGGATGATGATGATGCGGTCGGTGAACCGGGTTGTGGCGAATCCATATTGTTTAAAATATAGAGAATGGAAGAGAATGAGAGAGTTGTTTTGTGTGAAAAATAAAAAATAAAATGGGTTAAGATTATATATATAGTGTGATTAAATTGAAAAAAAATTATTTTTTTTTAAAAGTAACCGTTGCCAAACGTTCATATTTGAATTTATTTAAAAAAAATAGAAGATTTCGGGTATCAACGGGTTGGGGAACCCGGGGTTGGAACCCGCCCTAAGCCCGAGCCCCCCCCCCCCCCCCCCCCTACCCAAACCCGCTGGATCCCGCCTTCTACCCGCCGTGAGCCCGAGCTCCGCTACGGATGGTCTTAGGATCATGTCATTTATTAGTTGAAATATCTAAACAATATGCTATTGATTACGTTATCTTTTAAATAAATAATATAATGTAATTAATATAGATTATTACATAATATTTATTTTTATTTATTTAAATATATACATTAAATATTGTATGTTTGTTGGATGATCAAGCTATAATAAGAAGAAAAAAATCAATACAGGGTAGATATCTATTTATTTTCCCTTTAAAGGGAATACCAACCATTGGACGGTTGGATCAAAAGTGACACCAAATGCTGATCACCAAGACTTTATAATTTTCTGAATGTTTAATATCTTTATAAACAAAAAAAATTAAAGAATAACGATGGGTGGATGATATTTATTCAATTTCTTTTCATAGATTAATTGAATGCCAAACTTTTAGGTCAAAGAGAGGGTAGGTTCGTCAACATACTTTTTGAGGTTGCTTGAAAATCAATAATTAGAATTTTTTTTAATTTTAATACTACTTAATATTTTAACATGATAAAAATATATTAATAATTCGTTTATACAATAAATATTAGGTGATTTTTCAATTAAATTTTACAAATAAATTTATATGTTTTCCAAATGTTTTGTTCTTATAGTTAGGTGATTTTAATGGTGCTTGTGGCTTTTCCATT
This sequence comes from Saussurea involucrata, assembly GCA_033807775.1. NCBI lineage: Eukaryota > Viridiplantae > Streptophyta > Magnoliopsida > Asterales > Asteraceae > Saussurea > Saussurea involucrata. Next base: position 42,796,505 of record CM066325.1, on the reverse strand, counting down.
TTGAAAAATACAATCTTATTTATGTTATTAATATTTTATAAATTGGTTAAGTATTATTTTATCTAAACATTTAATTTTAAGGATTTTTATTGTTAGAAAGAATAAAAGTTTATTTATTTTTTAAGTAATTATTTTTTAAGAATTTTATAAATTTAAGTTTTTTTTATTATCTTTCTCTTTATTTTTTTTTAAAAACTTTTTTAGATAATTCGTTGAAGTAAAAATCTTTTATTTTAATTAATAATGCTCTATTTTACTCTTTAAACAATGTGCCTTCTAATAAAGGATGGTTTCAGAGCTTTCCAAATGTCAACACCATGGCTAGTGGACAACACACGCCTGCTGGATTACATTAAGGGTTTTTCTTTCTCCACCCCTGCAACAATTGTGCACCCCTTCCTCTCACAACTTTTTTTTATTATTTTTAATTTCAAATTTACACTTTATACTCTTAAACTTTTTTATATAATCTTAAACTTTTTTATATAATTTAATTTATACCTTTTAGTTTTCTAATTTTCATTTTACACATTTATTATATTAACACATATAATTGTATATTAACTAAAATACGTTAAAAAATACTTTTTAATTTTAATAAGTTACACCATTATAATCGTCTCGTCGATACTTTCGAAATGAGTCTAATATTGAATTTTTTTGATTTAATTATATTATTATGCGTCATACGTTTACGTTATTTTTTTATATTGTTATTCGTCGACAGCTTCTTATTTTTTTTATTTAATTATATTATTTCGAAATGAGCTCAGTATTAACTAAAATACGTTAAAAAAATATTTTTTATTCCAAGATTAACAAGATTTTGTATACCCCCTCCCTCACACACTTCATTTTTTTTTATTTAATTATACTATTATACGTCATACGTTTACTTTATTTTTTTATATTGTTATTCGTCGATACCTTCTTATTTTGTACACATATCGATACTATTTTTCACCAACCCGCATATATTGGGTTGATAACGGGTTAACCCCAAGCCAAACCGACCCAACCCGCCAACCCATGATGTCGCATTTATAAACAAAAATACTTTTTATTCCAAAAAATTCAATATTAGGCTCATTTCGAACGTATCGAAAAGACGATTATTCGTCGAAACCCCATTTCCTATTCTTCTCGTGAAACCTTGTCCTATTGTCATTCACGATATCTATAAACACATACAAATAATAATAATTTAAAACGATTTAATGAATTAGTTAATATATGATTATTATGTTAATGCGATAGGAGTGTAAAACAAAATTGAAAAAAATAAGAGATGTACCATAAATTTAATAATTAACGTTCTTTATAACACATATAATCGTATATTAACTAAAAATAAGCATACGTTGTTTTAATAATCATTGGCGTTACAAAAATAAGCATACGTGAAATATTTATAATATAATATATACACATATATAAATCGTTCGGCGGGAAGTTCGTTTATGTTCGTTTATTTAATCGATACTATTTTTCACCAACCCGATGTATAATCGATACTATTTTTCACCAACCCGCATATATTGGGTTGATAACGGGTTAACCCAAGCCAAACCGATCCAACCCGGCAACCCGTGATGTCGCATTTATAAACAAAATATTTATAAGAAATCTTTTGATTGGGTTGGCGGGTTGGGTCGGTTTGTGTAACGTCCCAAAAATTACAAGGAATTTAAAATTTTTAAAGTAACATTTCATTAATAAAAACTCATTTAATAATTCGATCATCTCGTTTGCAAACTCATAATTAATATTCTTACGAACAATAAACAGCGGAATAAATGTCTAAAATTAAAATCATAAAAGTAATCAACTCTTCCCACGCGCCAGTGTGTACTCGTCACGCCTTGGAGCCACTCGCACCTGAAACCACAATTTTATTGGGAAAGGGTAAGCACGAAGCTTAGTGAATTCAGACACCATAAATAACACAGTTACTTCCACACCACCTCTAAACAGCTAATTGCACATAAACAACATACAAGTCTACGAACAAATCATAAACATGCATACCTACACCATCCCACCCAAAGGCATAAGCTGGTCCACCCGACTACACAATAACCGTGCAAGCATTACCCGGCTCCCCCGGGTTCCTACGCCACCCGCGTATATAAACCTCGGCCCCGCCGAGTCACTACGCCACCCGCGTATATAAACCTCCGCCCCGCCGAGTCACTACGCCACCCGCGTCTATAAACCTCGGCCCCGCCGAGTCACTACGCCACCCGCGTATATAAACCTCGGCCCCATCGAACTCCTACGCCACCCGCGTAGTCATAACAATAAAGGTCCGACTAGACGCCCCACTATTTAGTCCCGCATCACAAACAATGAAAACTACCACACACGTACAAGTCGTAATGTAAAAAGTAACCGACATTAGTTATAGTGAGAGAACTCACCTAGTAAGCGCGCCTAGCTCACAAACAATAATTCAAGCTCCACAAATCCAAGATCACTTCCCGACACCTAATCGAACGTTAACAATTATCAAAATGACGCCCCCAAACCAAGGCCACGACTACTAGCTTTAAAACGCATCAATTCCAGTTTTTACACTCAACACGCAGGTCTGTTCGGGACCTGTTTAACCCCTCAAAAACTGATTAAACCAGAAATATTTTTCCATAAACACAAAGTCCCAAGTCTTAGGATTCCAGGGACATATCGCACACGCTCTAACGATTTTTCTACAATTTATTATGGATTTTACAAAACTGATTAACTGCACAACGAAAAACAGCACTTTTCGTTACAAAACAGCAGTTTGACACTAGCTACGGTCCGAACTGGTTTTTCCGCAAAACATAAGAAACTTACTAGACTCATAATGGGAACTTTTAGCACTGGTTTCATCCCAATCCGACATTCCTAGCAGAAGTTATGGCTTTCGCAAAACAGTGGCAGAAACTGTGACTTTTAAAACGGAACGCGAACTGACAAAACCGGACCTGCTGTATAAACAGCCAAATTACGCCTAGCTAGAGGCCGAACCGGACTTCCGCTAAAACATGAAAAGTGTGCCCGGCACAGAATGTGAACCGTGGGCACCGATTTCTCCCCAATCCGAGCTACGACAGAAAAGTTATGCACGAAATAAAACAGTGACACAAACGACGTCTTCACATAAAATGATGAACTGCTGTAAAAACGACCACTTTTTCACCTAGCTAGAGGCCGAACCAGATTTCCGCTAAAACACGGAAAATGTGCCCGACCCAGAACGTGAACCGTGGGCACCAGTTTCGCCTCAAACCGAGCTACGAAGAAAAAGTTATGGCCAACGCAAAATAGGGACAGAAAGTGATTTTTAAAACGGTTTAAATGTTTTCGCGATTGGGTTACGGTTTAGATATCACGGACGTACGAAGGCTGGACAACACCAATCACTACCCACTGCCGCCTCCGGCAGTTGTGGTCGGCGGCGGCGGCAGCCACCACCGGCGGTGGCGGTTTCGGCAACAACGCAAGAAGGAAACAAGACGAAAAGAAACCTTACCTCGCGACGACACAACCGTGACACACGACTCCGGCTTCTCTTGTCTCTCGCTCGCTCTCTCTCTCTCTCTCCGGCAGAAAACAGCAGCGGCGGTTTACGTGGCTCCGGCGGCAGCAGCAACCGAGAGGAGAACGGTGTGAAGATGATTAACGTTTTGGGTGTGGTATGCCTTTGCCGTGAAATTGCAACGAGAGGGAAGAGGTGGTAGGGTTTTGGTGATTTCCGTGAATACACAAGAAGGGAAAAAGAGGATGGGGGGTCGGTTCTACATGGGCCGAACCCCCAAGCACACCTTGAGAAAATTACAACAATGGTCCCTGTAGTTTAAGTTCCACATTTGGCCTCCTAACCCAAACTTTTTAACAATTAAAGTCCTTGTCGCCTAACCCCGTTAACAAGCAACGTTAAGAGAAAGATTTAACATAAAAAAAATATACCTACCGGGACACGGGCTTTACAACTCTCCCCCGCTTGAATTAGACTTCGTCCCCGAAGTCTACGTCCGCGAATAATTCCAGATAGTTCTCACACCGACTAAACATTCTTTGAATACTTTCCTTACTAACAAAACTTCTTCAAGGACACTGGGATTATAATCGGCAGGACACCCCAACAATTGGAATCATTCCTAGCCAAGCGACTTCGGTTGTCCCCCAACCTTAGATATTCCATACCTCCCGAGTCAAATCTCAAGCTCTAACCACTCTAAAGTTGCCCACCAGTATACCCAACTGGATACTCGGATCCGATCATTCCTACCATTAACCGTCGATTAACTCCTACGAGTTTTAATAGACTCCCAAAACTTACCTTACACGCCTCATCGAACCAGTAAATTTATAATCACCCACGAAGGTCATTCCACTACAACCATTCATCACAAGTAGGCATCTCAGGGTTACCACTACCATTACCCGCCCAAGGAAAACTAGTTACACCGTAACAAGATACACCATAACACCTACCTCCCAGATACGTCTCAAGTCCCGGCACATCGGAACTACCTCTCAGGTAAGTGCCCAAGACTGTATCCTCTTAGTGCCTACTGGAAAGTCAAGTCATAACACATGGATACCGGGGTCCCACCCCGAAATACTCAACCGACCATTACCAATGATTGACTGACATGACCAAGGATCCAATGCAAAATAGTCTACCAACAACATGCCTATCCCAGAATGACTCACTCACCCAACATGTAAATACGCAACGTGCAATAAGTGCAAGACTGTGCAACAAAACAACCCATCAACAAAACTTCACATCGAGCCATTAAAACCGTGCAATTGACCCATGACTATCTCAAAGTCAAAACCGAGCAAAATGCTCCACGCTTGCTAGACCCATAAGTCGGTCAAAAACGCGTTTAAATAAAGTTTAAGCAAGCAATACTCTAAAATCAACATTAGTCCCAACCTCGACACGGGTTAAACCAAAGAGTTTTTCGAAAGGACTCACACCCTAAAAAAACAATCTCAAAATGACACATACACTTATAAGCGCACTTCCCAAATGGTTTACAGAATCATTTACAAAATATTTTCAACGTCAAGATTTTTTATTTCAAAAAGACCGTAAGTAATAAAACTACTATTCTTAGGTCGGTAGTTACGCAAAAATGGACACGCTCGTCCCACAAATGAAAATCATGTCGAAAATCATTTCATTGCAGCTTAGTTTACTCACAAAACGTAAAGCGAAATAAATAATTTCTTTGAAAATGAACCGTCACGGTTCTAGCATGAATTGACCCATGACATGTATTTAAAGTAACCGCTCGACCTTACACCGGGTGCGACAAAAGTGTGCACATAATTTCGAAATCAGTTCCACGACATTTGACCCCAAAATTCCTCTTTTTCAACAAAAATGTCGTGGCACAGGGTTCACTAACAAATCTTACGCACGTCGGCTAGTCATACAAAACGATGAAACGGTTTACAAATATATTTTTGTTAAAACACAACTATCTCGTGTAAGTTTCAAACTTAAAGATAAAAACCAATCCGTTTCCATCATTTGAAAATATCGACTAAAATCTCATAAAATCTCAAAAGGTGGGGTTCTTTAAATTGATTTTCAAGATTTCCCCAAATGGTCACATAAACAAATAAGATACGCACCTCGTGAAATTAAACCCACACGACTCAACATGCCGTAAAACAAACTTATTTTAACCAAATCACTCAAATAGCTTTATACAGACATCGTGGAATGTAACTTTCCGTCTCAACTCTAACATATGTGGAGGAGTTCCAATGTTAAAGTCACAAGTCGTAGCCACTTGCCCAACATTTTAAATACCACAAAACACGGATATCATCTTACCCGAAAGAACCGTTGGAAAAACAACGAAATGAGACAAATTCTAACAAAGTTTGAACTCCCGTGATAAAACGATTTCATACACTTTCAAAACCATATTTCAAAATCTTGTGTGTGTGCTGAACATTTCCCAAAATTCCAAAACACCATCCATAAAATGATTTGAAACACAAGAATTTGTTAATGCAATCTATTTCAAAATCAAACTTTGTGCATGACTCAGTCAGCATTCTACGCCTCGACTCCTACTCCTCCAAATCTCTCCGATCCACTAACGTCATCCGGACATTTAAACCTCTTAGGCAAGTTGGGAAATTACGTCAAATAATCCCTACGATTTTTCCTCAAATCAAAGTCGGCTCTCTAAGCCTATGATTCTAGCACAATCATCCATCTTGGCCCGACACAAACATCATCCTTATCTTCACTCCAAGTGATTAATACTAGAATCGTCCTTTTATTCCAACGACTACTAATTTATAACCTTCGTCACTACCCCAACGATCATCACCTCAAGCAAAACAAGTACCTACCTGTACTAGTAGGTTTACCATAGTCGTTCCTCCTTGTGATAGCTATTCAGGGTAGATATTACAACGGGTTATTAGCACATAATAACTCGCACTAACAACGCTCACGCTTAACTCCTTGGATTCCTCGTGACTTTCTCCGACTCGAGCATTGATCCTGTGTTTCCGATAGTAGGAGCTCTACTACTACCTTCCACACCTATCATCACTCGTTCCGAGTTCCATCCGATGGGTCCAAGTAGTTTCTCGCCGATAACTACACACATATGCCCGCACCGGCATATGTACACACTCTTCCTAGCTCCCTAGGAATAATCATAATACCCCACTACCCTTGCTAGGGCGGAACCCCCACTAACCCTGACGAGTCTCCTCGTGCACGCACAGTCGTATACAGTGGAAACCAGATAGATATTCGAATATAAGATTCTATCCTACAACGGTTGGACTCAAACAAGAGCTGCGCAATAGAACTAAATCCAACATTCTAAGGCTATTCGGTTCCTACCGCATACAACCTATAGTGCATCCGCTTAACAACCTATCAAAGTTAGCATAAGTTCCTAATAGCAAGTAACAACCATACAATACAGTGTATTAAGCACCAAGCAATCTAGCATACATACTCCTATGTTCTAGAAAGCAATTTTTGCATACGTACTCATATGTAAACGCCATTCCCAGCTCACTAGGAATTTCATCTCATCCCACTACCCTTGCTACAACGGAATCCCTGTTAGCCATAACGAGTTGCCTCGCGAATACCCAGTCGCATGCAGCGTGAATCAAATAGACATTCGAATACAAGATTCTATCCTAGAACGGTTGGACTCAAACAAGAGCTGCGCAATAGAACTAAATCAAATATTCTAAGGCTATATGATTCTTACTGCATACAACCTATAGGGCCTTCACTTAACAACCTACTATAACTAGCATTGATTCCTACTAGCAAGCAGTCAACATACAGCATAGGGTCAACAACAGGCAATCTAGCATGCATACCCTATGCCTAGAAAGCAATACAACACTAAGCAATGTACATTTCCCCCTTGGCTCCGGCTGACTGTCTAAAATTAAAATCATAACAGCGGAATAAATGTCTAAAATTAAAATCATAAAAGTAATCAACTCTTCCCACGCGCCAGTGTGTACTCGTCACGCCTTGGAGCCACTCGCACCTGAAACCACAATTTTATTGGGAAAGGGTAAGCACGAAGCTTAGTGAATTCAGACACCATAAATAACACAGTTACTTCCACACCACCTCTAAACAGCTAATTGCACATAAACATCATACAAGTCTACGAACAAATCATAAACATGCATACCTACACCATCCCACCCAAAGGCATAAGCTGGTCCACCCGACCATACAATAACCGTGCAAGCATTACCCGGCTCCCCCGGGTTCCTACGCCACCCGCGTATATAAACCTCGGCCCCGCCGAGTCACTACGCCACCCGCGTATATAAACCTCGGCCCCGCCGAGTCACTACGCCACCCGCGTCTATAAACCTCGGCCCCGCCGAGTCACTACGCCACCCGCGTATATAAACCTCGGCCCCACCGAACTCCTACGCCACCCGCGTAGTCATAACAATAAAGGTCCGACTAGACGCCCCACTATTTAGTCCCGCATCACAAACAATGAAAACTACCTCACACGTACAAGTCGTAATGTAAAAAGTAACCGACATTAGTTATAGTGAGAGAACTCACCTCGTAAGCGCGCCTAGCTCACAAACAATAATTCAAGCTCCACAAATCCAAGATCACTTTCCGACACCTAATCGAACGTTAACAATTATCAAAATGACGCCCCCAAACCAAGGCCACGACTACTAGCTTTAAAACGCATCAATTCCAGTTTTTACACTCAACACGCAGGTCTGTTCGGGACCTGTTTAACCCCTCAAAAGCTGATTAAACCAGAAATATTTTTCCATAAACACAAAGTCCCAAGTCTTAGGATTCCAGGGACATATCGCACGCGCTCTAACGATTTTTCTACAATTTAATATGGATTTTACAAAACTGATTAACTGCACAGCGAAAAACAGCACTTTTCGTTACAAAACAGCAGTTTGACACTAGCTACGGTCCGAACTGGTTTTTCCGCAAAACATAAGAAACTTACTAGACTCGGAATGGGAACTTTTGGCACTGGTTTCATCCCAATCCGACATTCCTAGCAGAAGTTATGGCTTCCGCAAAACAGTGGCAGAAACTGTGACTTTTAAAACGGAACGCGAACTGACAAAACCGGACCTGATGTATAAACAGCCAAATTACGCCTAGCTAGAGGCCGAACCGGACTTCTGCTAAAACATGAAAAGTGTGCCCGGCACAGAATGTGAACCGTGGGCAGCGATTTCGCCCCAATCCGAGCTACGACAGAAACGTTATGCACGAAATAAAACAGTGACAGAAACGACGTCTTCACATAAAATGATGAACTGCTGTAAAAACGACCACTTTTTCACCTAGCTAGAGGCCGAACCAGATTTCCGCTAAAACACGGAAAATGTGCCCGACCCAGAACGTGAACCGTGGGCACCAGTTTCGCCTCAAACCGAGCTACGAAGAAAAGGTTATGGCCGACGCAAAATAGGGACAGAAAGTGATTTTTAAAACGGTTTAAATGTTTTCGCGATTGGGTTACGGTTTAGATATCACGGACGTACGAAGGCTGGACAACACCAATCACTACCCACTGCCGCCTCCGGCAGTTGTGGTCGGCGGCGGCGGCAGCCACCACCGGCGGTGGCGGTTTCGGCAACAACACAAGAAGGAAACAAGACGAAAAGAAACCTTACCTCGCGACGACACAACCGTGACACACGACTCCGGCTTCTCTTGTCTCTCGCTCGCTCTCTCTCTCTCTCTCTCCGGCAGAAAACAGCAGCGGCGGTTTACGTGGCTCCGGCGGCAGCAGCAACCGAGAGGAGAACGGTGTGAAGATGATTAACGTTTTGGGTGTGGTATGCCTTTGCCGTGAAATTGCAACGAGAGGGAAGAGGTGGTAGGGTTTTGGTGATTGCCGTGAATACACAAGAAGGGAAAAAGAGGATGGGGGGTCGGTTCTACATGGGCCGAACCCCAAGCACACCTTGAGAAAATTACAACAATGGTCCCTGTAGTTTAAGTTCCACATTTGGCCTCCTAACCCAAACTTTTTAACAATTAAAGTCCTTGCCGCCTAACCCCGTTAACAAGCAACGTTAAGAGAAAGATTTAACATAAAAAAAATATACCTACCGGGACACGGGCTTTACAGTTTGACTTCAAATTTCTTAACGTATTTAAACGTAATTATGTATGTTAATGTGATATGTTAAAACGTATTTTTTTAAACATATTTTAGTTAATATATGATTATTATGTTAATGTGATAAAAATGTAAAACGAAAATTAAAAAAGTAAGAGATGTACCATAAATGATATATAATTAAATAATTAAATCAAAAAAATTCAATATTAGTCTCACGTGAACCCAACCCCTTGTAAAAATAATAGCAAGTTTAAGGGTATCTTGCAAGACCTTGATAATTTAGCAAGTTTAAGGGTATCTTGTAAAAATAATATATATATTATGTTAATGCGATAGGAGTGTAAAACAAAATTGAAAAAAATAAGAGATGTACCATAAATTAAATAATTAGCTATAAGGGTATGAATTATAAATATTATAAATATTTTTATGTAGTATATATGATATATAATAAAATAATAAAATCAAAAAAAATTCAATCTTGGGCTCATTTCGAACGTATCGAAGAGACGATTATAATGGTGTAATTTGTTAAAATTAAAACGTTTTTTTTAACGTATTTTAGCTAATATACGATTTTATGTGTTAATATAATAAAGGTATAAAATGTAATTTAAAATTGTAAAAGGTATAAAGTAAATTAATTATATAACTTCAGGAGTATAAACTGTAAATATAAAATTGGAATTGGGTTTGTGAGAGGAGTGGTGGCCGACAATTGTAGCAGGGGGTGTGAATTGGGAGGGGGGTGTGAATAATAACACCCTTTTTAATGCTATAAACATTTTGATTTATTGAATTAATTAATTGTTGACAATTAATTAATTTAATTATGTGAGGGTTATTAATTAAATAATTTACTGAAATTAATATTAAATATATTTTAGTATTATTTAATTATTAAAGAAGTAACACTAAATAATTAAGAGGCTTCTAATTAATTTAATTGGGACATCGAGATGTCGATATTTTTATATTTTAGACGCAAATAAATTAGATTGGTTATTTAGTGAATTTATAGAGATAAGTAACAGGAGTATAATTAAAGATTTACCGAGGTTAATCGTTAGTTTACTTTTGGAGAAAACTTAGACATTAATGGATATTATTGCATCTACAGTTATAGGTTATTATTTGGAACAAAGTTCTAGCGAACCGACACTATCAGATGAGTCTTTCACGAGATTTCACTGGGATGTATATATATGTACAAATTATTTTTACATGTATGAGGTGCGATATTGTGTGAATGGTTGCTAAGGTGTTAATTGTATGTTAATTGCAAATGGTGATTTATATGCATACGTATTTTAAATTATGGTGCAAGCATGCTATATTTTGTTACACTTATTTAACATTATCCGCATGCATATGGTTTGGATTGGGGTTAACATGGTGTGTTAACCGAGGTACGGGATATCGGCTCGACGTGTCGCATTTAGGGGAGGCACGACCCGGGATGGGCGGTTAGTTCTTTGTGAACCCACACGCCCAGGGAATGCTTGTGACATGGCAGGCCCCTACCTAACGGAGTGGAGTCAAGAGATCTCAATGGGTTGCATACATCTTTCATGACACTTTTTATTTGACATTTATATGTTTATGGTGTGTGTATTGTGATTGCACGAAAACCGTGAACTCACTGAGCTATTTAGCTGACTATAGTATACATCTCAGGAGCAGGAGGTTCTGGAGTCGACAAAGGCAAGGGACTCGCTTAGGATTCCGATAATTTTATTGTTTGGTGTATTTGTTTAAGTCTCTATGGATTTTGGTGAAGTTTGGTTTTAGTGACCTGGTATGGGACAGATTCACTTTTAAGATATTTTTATTATGATGTTTAGACTTCCGCTATAAATGTTATGTTATTTATTATTGGTGTATTTATTATTTTGGGATGATGTGACATTCAATTCAAAAAAAAATCGGGTGTTACAAGTTGGTATCAGAGCCTTAGTTTAAGAGAAATAGGTTAATGATTCTTTTAGCCTAAGCTTAAACTTGTGAGGTGTTTAGTATCATTCTGTGCATTTAAGTTTGATTTTTATCGATGTGTGACTTAGTGTTTCCTTATGGTTACGTAGGAAAATGGTGCACATGATCCACACTAGGTCTATTAATCGTGGAAGGGGACACGGTCGTGGAGCCGGAGGACAAAGAGTGATGGGACGGAGTATGCCGTTTGGTCTGAACCCACATGGTGAGAGTGTCGATAGCCGCTCCAGTGTGACCCCTAGTGGAGATAGCCCGACATATCCAAGGAGCAATCCAATACAATGGTTAGTCTGAGAGAGACCGTTAGTCGCACCGCCTCCTACGCCTACCGAAATAGATTGAAATATAGAGGTCGTTCAGGAAAAAGTAGCGATGTTAAGGGATAAGTTGGTCTACTCTCAATGGGACAATGATAGGACTAAGAGCATGCTCTACAATCTGCAGTAGGCAAACTTTAAGGTGATATCATAGAGGAACAACTTGCGGGGAGAGAGGGATTTGTTGAAGTTAAAATTCGCTCAGGAGCAGAGGATTGTCGCTCGGTCATGGCGCACTCGGATAAAGGACAGGACTCGTTTCTGCAAGATGGTGACTTCTGAGTACACGGGGGAGGTGAAAGGGTATTTTGCGGCTTAGGTCCAAAGTTTCAAAATGGGTCCAAGAGTGAGCCCATTGTGGAACTTCAAGACATCATTGACCTTCGCGCAGTCAATTCGAGACCCCTACCTTTCCAAGGAATCTTAGGGAGTGATGTTAGTTATCAAGAGAGAGATTTTGGATTCGTTTGTTACTTTTTAGTAATTTTTTGTTTGACGCTCATAGGTTTTGGTTTTGTTAGGGGGATTATGAACCCTAAATTTTGTTTATGGTATGAAAAGTGTATGAATTCTCTCTTGACATAATATGATAATATATGGGTTTTACAATTTATGTGTTGAAATGTAACGACCCAGTCTAAATAAAGCATACATATCAATAATATTAAACAATTACAAAACTGGTCCATAAAATTTCATTACATCTGTCTACATAACTTAGGTTGGCGGAAACAACATATACACAACTGAGAATATCTACCACTAAAAGTTTGAGTGGCGTTGTCTCTATCTGCATCTGTCCACTATCATGCACTTGCTCACTTACCTGAGCCTCCTACTATCTGCTTACCTGAAAAGGTTTTAGTTTGAAAATGCGAGGGTTAGACCATGAGGTCTAGTGAGTCCCTCCTAACAGTTATCAAAACATATAAAACAGTTTATCTTTTCAGCATAAATCTTTCAATAAAAAACTTTCACGTAGTTGAACAACAAAATCTTTCACATAAAACTTCCACGTAACCTTTCATAAAACTTCCACGTAAAACTTCCACGGATAAATCCGCTCCTCGTAATCTGACACCCTGAAGCCACCCTAAGGTGACAACGGGTCAGTCTCATGCTGCCTTATATTGGGGCTACTTCCCCTGGCATAAAGGGTCTCCTCTCCCGCACGAGCACTGGCGGGACTACTTTCCCGTCTTGGCCAGTTTACGTCTATCACAATGTATGCATACATCTCACATAACTTTCATAAACTTTCATGCAATTAAATCGTACAAATAAAAGCATGGCATTTCTCGTCAATTACTTACTTCAAAAAACACGTTAAAAGCACGTATTTTAGTTAGAAAACTCACCTGGCTTGCTCGCTCCAAAGTTCCTCATTTACTCTTCCGATCTCTAGGTGGAACACCTATTATATAGAAAATGTGTATCAACATCTAATCATTTATATTCGAGCTTACTCCCAAACTTAACCCAAATTTATCTGAACGGATAAGTTCACTTCTAGACTCAACTCATAAATATTAAACTCGGCTGCCGACCCAAGACATAACTACCGAACCTACTGTTAATTAACATTATCCACTCTTTAATTAATTAACATTACCCACAATGTGATTATCACGTGATCAAGTTCCACAACTAAAATTTACTTTGGTTACCAAATTATATAATTCACATGGTCCTTCTCTTTAATTCCATTATAGAATGAAATGAACAGTTTTCTTCCACGTGCTCAGGCCCAAGGTAAAAATATAGATTCTTTAAAATACAACATATTGGTTCCTATTTCATCGAAACACAACTTGCGGAATTCTCCCAAAACATGACGAGATTCTGATAGATAATACCTCGTCTTAAAACCATTCCTAAACATTTTCTTAGCCTCATATCAACAGATAAAATAATTCAACCCAACCAAGAACCCTTAAAACATTTAATTTAACTTTGACAATAAGGATTAGAATCAATACCCTATTAATATCCTTATTTGATTTCTCAACTTACATAACTGAGAACAACTAAAAACCTACAAATCTACTATTACTTGCAAAAGAGAATACACAAGGGAAAGGTTTCTTACCCGAATAACACCTCACGAAACGGAAAACCGCTGCCAAGCCTCACCACCATTCTTCTTCTTCTTCCTTGTTTACTTCAGCCTCCACCGCCGGCGACCACCACCGACAGCCGACTGCCGGCGCTCCTCCCGTGTCGTCTATCTCTCTCTCTCTCTCACAGCTCTCTCTCTCTCTCTCGCTGCTCTCTCTCTCTCTCGCAGCTCTCTCTCCCTCTCGCTGCTCTCTCTCTCTCTCCCGCAGCTCTCTCTGCGCACACACTAAACACACACCCACACACAACACCATTGTTTCTTTCTCTCGGTTTCCCCTCACAAAATACACAAGGTTCCATGACATCTTCTTTCTCCTCTCTTCTCTCTCTCTCGTCGACCTCCTCTCTCTCGGTGTACAGTCACACACACCCACTTAACCCTAAAAACAAAGGAATTGTTTTCTACTCCTTTCAGCAAAAACGGCGCCCAGGGAAAAAGAAGGGGAATTAATTTCCCAAATTTACATATTTTACCCTCATACCTTTAGGAATAAATAATTACAACCCCTAATTTCTATTTAACTCTCATTACTTATTTTGGGGTTATTACATGAAAATATTTGATGGTTGAAATCATGTAATGCTTAGATTATATGTTTTTCTTTTTGACATAAACGCGGTAGCAATAATAACTTGTCAAAGTAGTACTAGGGCCACTATAGTAACAATTTTCTGCTGTATCAGAATGGTTTCACATGGATCATTAAGGATTGCGGTTAGGGGAAACGGTGCTGGTGACCTGCCTCCAACAGGGTGAGGTCGAAGACGAGGTCGTGGACACAATCAAAATTTAACAGCGATCTCGAGTGCTACCCTGTCCGATGCTAGGAGTTTTGCCGCACGAGAAAGCCGAGGGAGTGGTCGAGGAGTTCGGAGTGGGGAAGAGCTTCTCACAGAAGAGGTGATGGTGGAACGAATGACCCAAGTCCTTCATAACATTCTCCTAGGCATGCTAAAAACTATGTTAGGAGATCGATTCAAGGATCCAGAAGAGGAGGGAGAAGCAAGCACTCACAGGGGAAAACTAGTGGTCAATTCTCAGTCCATTGAAAGAGTGGAATCATCGGCTAGAAACACGGCCAATTCTCCGAAGAAACAAAAAGAGGAAGCACAAGTTATTGATCCAAACTCTCTCAGTGATTTGATGATAACCCTTATAATTACTTAGTAAAAATTACAAAGAACATCTGTATGTATTAATGTTTCGCCATCAGTGATAACACTGAGTCTGTTCAGAATCACTGATGGTAACCATTGTTCTTCATAGTATTCCTCAGCAATAAATATACATCAGTGATAACCTAATCTTGTTCGCTTATCACTGGTGATCGCTGATAATTTCAATTGTAAGCAATGTTGTTTGTAATCCCTGAAGACAAGTTTCACGTCAAAGATTTCATCGCTGACATCAAAGACAAAGTTGATGAACAAGTGACAAGTCAACTAATGATCTGATGCGGACATCAGTGAAACCAAGACACGTCCACACACGCGACGTTGCAAGTAGAAGACTTCAGCGATAGCTGACTTACATCAGGTCTTCACTGATGGAAGTTCAACTCAGCGATCGCTGATCATGAAGCCTCCTCTTCAAGAAATGTTTGTCTTATCTATCTTGCACAACCCCGTACGATTTGTCAGAAGTGTAATAACCGAGTTTAGATAAAGAAGTATAAGTTGGGTGAAGAAAAGAGAAACCATAATCTTGGAGGGCCAAAATGTAATTTAGGGAAAAAGGTAAAAAAACCCACAAGAAGGGCACAAAACCCTAACTGTAATTCATTCTCTTGTTTTGTGCGGCTGGAGTGTGAGAGCAGAGAAGAAGAGGAAGCAATTTCAACTTTTGCAAATTGGGAGAAGAAGTGAGAAATTGAGCCTAGTTCTACATTGATTCAGGTAATATCTCATGTATCCTTATTTTAAGTCTGTATATTGATAAAGTTTTGGTTACTGGGCAGTGGTTAGAAATGTGGGGTTTGGTAATTTTTGATTAAAAGGAAATCAAATCAATGAGCTAGGGATTTGAGGATTTGGAGTTTGTTCTTTTGAGAACAACCTTGCCCATTGTGTGTGTCCTCGACAATCTCGTTGTCGTTGATTCATTGAAAATCTGGAGTTCAAGGATTTTGAACTAGGGCCTGCTCGTATCCGAAATCGCATCAATCAGGGGTTTCCGGGTAAGTACCCGGTTAGCAGAAGTCTCCGGATAGGATTACCGAATAGATTGGGTATCCGGATAGAAGGGTTCCCGGATAGCTATTCGGGTAGTGACGTCGTCCGGATAGCGTCGTCGTCCGGAAAGGGCAGTCGTCCGGATAGTGGGTTGTCCGGAAAGTGTGGAGTCCGGATAGTAGGATCCGGGTAGTTTGACAAGTAAGGCCCGGACAGTGTAGTGTCCGGAAGTAGTGTCCGGGAAGTTGGTATTCGATTAGCTTATATTTTATCCTCTTACTCAGGTATTTCCTTGGAAGGTCAAAAGTAAAGTAGGGAGAATCGCTAAGAGCACCAGGTGAGTTTTTCTAACTAAAAATACGTGTTTTAAAACGTGTTTTCTGAAGTAAGTAAATGAGAAGAAATGCGATGTTTTATTTACATGAAATGCATGTGTGAAAGTTTATTTGTGATATATGCATACATTGTGGTTAGACGTAAATTGGCTAAGTCGGGGGGTGTGGCCCGCCAGTGCTCATACCGGGAGGAGTGACCCATTTATGCCATGGGAGGAGTGACCCGGTAAGGCAGTGTGAGACTGACACGTTGTCACTTTCGAGTGGCTTCAGTGTGCCATTTACGAGTGTGAAGTTATTTGAAAGTTTTGTTGAAAGATTTTATATCTGAAAGTTATAAACTGTTTTATATGCATGTTTTCAAACTGTTGAGGGAGCTCACTAGACCTCATGGTCTAACCCTCGCATTTTCCAAACTAAACCTTTTCAGGTAAGCAGGTTGTAGGAAGCTCCGGTAATGGAAAAGAGCAGGCTTAGAGTACGGATGCTTCTAGAGATAGAGTTTTATTTTACTTATAGACTTTATGATATTCTCAGTTGTTTATAGGTTGTTTCCGTCAACCTAGATTTTTAAGACATTTGTAATGGAAATTTTGAGACAGATTTTGGGATGTTTTATATTATATTGAATGTTATGCTTTATTTTGGTTTGGGTTGTTACAATTGGTATCAGAGCCGTAGTTTAAGGGATCTAGGTGACCGGACGGGCTTAGACTTAAACTGTGGGATAGAAATCACAACTGAGAATCAGGGATGCACTAGAAGGACACTATTACAAGTATAGACTAATAGGGTAACGAGGACAGTCATGTAAGGTAGGTTCGGGATTACACCTGGCCAGTGTAATTGCGAATCTACAGGTACATGTATGTGCTTAAATTGCTTTATTATTCTTGAGCAGTAGTCTTAAGTAATTTATCTTGGCTCGTTTCAGTATTCCAGAATGTCTGAAAGAAGCTTGAGGAGTAGATCCGTGCCCGCGGTGGGTACAACTCCAGTTGTGGGAGAGATTCAAGTGGAAGAGATCTTTGAGGAGGAACCGGTGAATCCTCCAAGGCGAGCGGCCACCCGCGGAAGGGGCGGAGGCCGTGGGAGGGGACGAGGTAGACCTCCGTTGCGGGCTGCCTCTCGGGCGGTTGGGCCTGGAGTGGCAAACCGAGGAGGGAAAAAGACTCCAACCACCCGTCGAGCTAAAAGTGTGGGAGCGCCGAAAGTGCGTGAGCCCTTGCATCAAGAAAGTACCGCTTCGGTAGGCGACGGGAGTCAATCGGATAACCCGAGGAGGAACCAAGCTTTCGTAACTGAGGAGAAGTTTACAGCTAAGATGGGTAAATTACAAGAGGCCTTGCAAGTGTTGTTGGAAAATCAGATCAAGACTACGTCAGAGGGACGAACGCGAAGTGAGAATGAGACGAAGACTGAGGCATCTGGCCTACCTCCGACTGTGGTAGGAGATCATTCCTTATCGACTCCAGTGGTGGTTAATGAATCGAAGTCAGTGAAGGGATGTACCTTTAAGACATTTGCATCGTGTAAGCCTCCGACTTTCAGCGGAGAGCGCAACCCAGTTTTAGCCCTGAGATGGATACGGGAGATGGAGTTAGCTTTCGACATGAGCAAGTGTGACGAGGAAGACATGGTGTTGTTTGCCATGTCTATGCTGAAGGCAGATGCCATTTTCTGGTGGGATATCGAGACGGGAGGAAATGGTTCTGAAATCGCGAAGACAACTACCTGGGAACTGTTCACAAAGAGATTCAAAGCTCAGTTCTGTTCAGTGGTGGCCGTTAAGAAGCTTGAGGAGGAATTTCTAGGACTAGAGCAGGGGACGATGTCAGTCCAAGAGTATACGTCGAAGTTCATTGAGAAAGCCCGGTTTGCCGAATTGTATGTGCCTACCGAGGAGAGGCGCATAGAGAGATACATCTGGGGACTGAAGAGCAGTGTGAGAGAGTTGGTGCAGGTGAAAGGTCCAGTTACTTTTCAGGCTGCGGTAGATACCGCAGAGCTCACAGAAAAAGAAAAGAATAGGAAGATGACGGAGAGGGTTGGAGATAAGCGGAAATGGGAAGGGCCGAATCGCGATGTTAAGAGGCCGAGTATGCACAGACCTGAGCTGCGGGCGGGATTCAGACCAGGAGAGAGACCGTGTGGCAAGTGTAATCGGATGCATAAGGGAAAGTGTTTGGCGGATGTTAATGCCAAAAATCGCACCAAAGGGACAACTTAAGGTCGATGTGGACTTAAACAACTAAAGAAAGAATCTTTCGACGAGACGTGCAACGATAAATAAAATAAAGAAACAAGGGATTTGATGACACAGGAAAAACCTCAATCGAGGAAAAAACCTGCGGACGACAGGGGGTGTCGTCGCTGCACTATGGTCGCCAATCAGGGGCGATGTCCTTGGATACTGGTGTCGATCGTACAGTGATTACAATACAAATGAAGAAAATGCTTCGAAATGTAAAGTACAAGTGTTTGAATGTAAAAATAGGTGTTTGTCGTGTGTAAATACAAAGTGTAAATTGCTGGTCGAGAGCTGTTGTCGTGCGTCGAGAGCGATACTTAGAATAATGGTTCTTCACTTCAGGTGTTCTTGAATTTTGCTTCGGTTGTTAATCGCCGGATATTCGATGTGTATCGGATGTTAACTAATGATCCTTGATGTGAAGACTTAGCTTGGTATTTATAGTCTTCGCGTCATTAATTAGCTCCATTAATGCTTTGATCAACAGCTACAACGGCTGGAAACGGTTGCCGGAGTGATTATCCATGATGATCTTCGTCCGTTACGGCTATCGATCGTTGATGGTTGCGTCGGTTATATCCGTTGCTCCTTAATGACTTTGACTCCTGCATTAAACACTTAACAAACGGTCATGGTGAACGTTAGCTTTGGTCGAGGTCGCACGTCCTTATGTAATAGTCGTGCGGATTGGGCGACGCTATGGTCGAGTGTCGTAAGGAACTCTCGACTTACCTTTTATGAGGGATGACGATAGTGTTCTGGGTCTTTGTCGAGACCTTATTTTAATACAAGATATAGTCCTTAATCATACGTCTTACTTGTTCTAGTCGCGGTCGAGCGACGCGATTTTTTGCCCAAACAGTTTGCCCCCAAAATTTGAAAATTGAATGTCAAATTTAAGTTTTAAATTTTGTCAATCAGACGCATAGGAAATAAGACAAGAGTTAGAAATTACCTCAATCGCCTTGGAACTAGACTGGTCCGTTTCTAACTGAACGAGAAGTTGAAAAGGGAACGAGTTCGTGACGTCATGATGACACACGATTGTGCTTACCAGCTGTCGATGACAGGTGTCGACGATCCCTGCGATCATACGAAGGGACGAGAGCACGCGGTGATCATCAAAGGGTTCGACCTGACATGATCGACTGCATAAATAAAGATTACGATGGATCTTTTCTTGGCGATTTTCGTTCGATTAAAACTTGCAAGAATCTTTGACCTAATTTAAGTTTTTCTGAGATCATATAAGATACGACCCTCCAGTTTGCGTATCCGGCGCAAGCCTATTGCTAGAGCCTAGAAAAAACTGGGATATCTGGGGCCTTTCAGAAGTGCAAATCAATTTAACGGGGCTGGCAATGTCGACAGAGCCTAGAAGCACCATTAAAAACGAAGAAGATCTCGACGACTTTAGAAGTCTAGCGAGGATTCCCATGGGGATTACCGTAAGCAAGGTTGGCAAGGTTCGAGGGGTACGTTGTTATATACGAATACCCGTTCAAAATAGGCTTTCACTGGCCATATTCGCCTTTAGTCAAAGAGTTCATGTGTGAATTTGATCTTTCGTCGGGGCAATTGATGCTCCAGTTCTGGCGAGTTATCTTGATCATCGAACGACTTACCTCCAACTGGAATCCACCGATGAATGTGAGGGACCTTCTGACGGCGTATAAGGTCAAGAATGACCGGTACCGTCGCTATAGTTTGTTTTCAAGGTTCAAGGGTGATCGTACCCTGGTTTTAAATACTGCGGTCAACGACCGTGGATGGAAGAAGAGGTACGTATTCGTACGGGTGTGGACGCTGGACACTGATAGTGACTGGATTAGGGAGGGTTGGAATATGACGGGTGAGCCTTTGATTGTACGTTTTCATGTTATTCTGTTGCTCGGTTGTTTTTTCGACTGATCTTCTTTTTTATGCGTAGATATTGATTTCGATAAGGTAGAGCCGGATGATGCTTCTCGGGCTAAGATCGAAAAGTTCTTGGAATTTAGTACTGAAGACCGGTCGTACGTCACGCGTCATTTGATAGACGAGGATGATGACACCGTTTTCTTGAGCGACAGAGTGAGGATGGGTCGAGAGGAGAAAGAAGAAGAGGAGGACTCTGAGAAGACTGAGGAGGAAGAGAAGAGTGAAGAACCAGAGGTAGATATAATTGGTAAGTATTTTTTTGTCTTCTTTTCGCTTGACCTGGTCTTTCTCTGTTCCAAATCGTCTAATTTCTTTCTTTTACCGTACAGGTGAATCTCAAGCGCAGGCGACATCTTCTGTTGCAAGGAAGATGGCCCAAGTCGAAGTAGCTCGCGAGGCGAGGGAGAAGGACGTTTCGACAACTGGGTCGGGAGTCCTGAAGAGAAAAGAGGTCCCGATAGCCGGGTCGGACCTCTTAAAGAAGACAAAGGTGTCCGTTCTGAGGGAACTGTCTTTGAAGACGGGTATCCCATCGAGGGTTGCCTTGTCCAGGAAGGCGAATGCGTCAGTTGCATTTGACACGACCGGAGCAAAATCTGTGGATACTGCGCAACTGGCGACGATGTCTCCCGTCGTCCTATCCGGCTCTTCATCGGCCGACAGGGGCAAAGGCGCGCAGAAGGGACCTGTGGGGGAAACGACGATCAACTTTACGTTGCCGTCGGGTTTTCTGGACGACAATGTCTTGGACGAGACGAAGTTGTTCCCCCATTTGGAAAAATATTTGCTTCCGTCTTTCAGGGAGCGTTTTGACGGGTTTTCTTTCGAGAAGAAAGAGTTCCATGCAGCTGGACTCTTATTCTTGGTAAGTCTTCCTTTCAAGACTTGTCGTTTGTCGTTGTCGTTGTCGTTGTTTACTAATGTCGCTGATATTATGATTCTTCAGGCGTTCCAAGCTTCCTTGGCATTGCAGGCCGAAACGACGAATATAGAGGTTTCAACGGCTTCTGTTACCAAAGATGAAGATGCAGCGTTAGCTAAAGAGAAAGCTGCTTTGGAGCATGAAAAAGCGATGTCGGTGCGCCTTGACCATGCTCTGGACGAATTGGATGCCCTCGGTCATACAAGAGACGAGATAAACTCGCGTTTGAAGAAGTCGCTGACTTTCATGCGTGACCAGAGAGAGAAGCTGGAGGGGATGAAGGAATCTGTAACCGCGAAGAGGAAGGAAGTCGAGGGACTCAAGGCTAAGGTGATAAATTTGAAGAAGGAGTCTGATGAGTTGAAGGACGAAAATAAGTCTTTCTTTTCCTATGCTCGACTTACTGCGCGTGCGGCAGTTATGCGACGTCACCTGCAGGGCAAGGATCCTTTGGCTTCAGCGTCAGATGAGCTGTGTCTCTTTTATGAGAGAGTCGGGACCGAGAGAGATCTAGACTTGGATGACGAGAAGGAGGTCGAGGAGGAGGTGGCTAGCGTGGGTTTTCAGGATGAGGTATCGGAGGGTTTTCAGGATGAGGTATCGGACAAGGTTGTGATCGATGCTCCTCCACAACCTTAGAAAAAATGCATTTGTTTGTTTGTGCTGCTCGACCGTTAGTGGTCGGTTATGTACTCGATGGTTTATATAATGAACGCAACTTTTGTTTGAACTTTATGCTTTATCCAAACCATGTTTAATTATGAATTTGAACATAGGACACATAGGAAATCATGCGACTGAGGCATACGTTGTAATACGATGAGTAAAACAAATATGTGAACACGCGATTAAAGCATTTTCTAAGTTAAGAGACTTAGGGGTAAAATCGTTTAGACTTTGCGATCGTACGATTAGATCGTATAATGAGTTTGTGTCGTATGCCCCTATGGAGGGATGATCAAGTCACAGACATGATCATGTATGTCGTGCGACCCTGCGAATTTAAAGTCATATAGTAGACTTAGTGATTATTGTCGTGCGATCCTGCGATAAAATGATGTCGGGGGTTGGTCGTTGGCTAACCAACGACCCTCCGATGCTTAAGTCAGTAAACGTTTTGTGAGAAAAAATTGTATGAAAAAGAGTTAGAGAACGTACCATTTCAGACTCTCTCTATTTGCCCCCTGTCATTTATTACCTTATTCTTTTTGGGAGGAAAAGATAGGTTTTAAATGACAGAATGACACGGAGAAATATTGTCCTGCGTTGACTATGTTGTCGTGCGACCGGGTACCAAAGTAGACTTATCTCTGGGAAAAAGATATTAATTTAGGGATAGAGGAACGAACCTGTCGAGAGCCTGATCTTGTGACTTTGGTTTATTTTTGAAGCTTCAAGGTAGACTTGTAGCACTCACGAGCGACTTTTAGCTCACTCTTAATCTCCTGAATTCCCCATGGCGTAGGGAATTTTAATTGACAACTTTGGTATGCTCGGGAGTCGACGGTCGATGGTTGTTAGCTGGAATAGCGACATCGTCGATGATATCCTTGAGATTTCCTTTCGGAAAATGATATGCTAGTTCCTTCTTCAATGCGATACAGTCGTCTGTCGCATGACCATGATCGGCATGGAAGTCGCACCACTTTGATTTGTCTTTCTTAGCATCGTCCAGGTTGGACTTCTTTGGCCATCGAATGGTAGCTTGAGCGGTCTTCAGAGCTCCGACTAAGTCCTTTGCAGATCCTTTGAATCCGTAAGAGGATATCTTGGGGTACTGAGTGAACTTAGTCGCGGTCTTGGCTTCTGCTTTCGTCTTGAAACGAACATTTGAAATTTGGTGCGCGGGCTCTATTCTGGAAACAGCCTTTGTCTTGAACTCTGGCTTTCTGACGCCTAACGACTTCTTGTCGTCAGTGTGCTTGCGACGAAAGGCGGCATCATCCTCGACCCTCATATATGCTAGGGTTCGAGCTCGGACGTCTTCGAAAGTCTCTGGGAGATACTTGGTCAGATCGATATATAGATCTGAACTATCGTCTAGACCACGCTTATAAGCTTCGATCGCAGTTTTGATGTCACAATTGCGGATACTGATCATTTCAGCATTGAATCTATTGAAATAACATCGAATAGACTCATTGGTCTTCTGCACGACATAGTACAGATCACTAGTCTGCTTTTCCATCTTACGACTGCTGGCGAATTGCCGGGAGAATTGGTTGACCAATTCGGCGAACGACCCGATAGATTTGGGTTTGAGATTGATCAACCACTGGAGAGCTGGACCAGTGAGAGTCGCCCCGAAACTCTTGCACATGCATACTTCCTGGTACATGTGTGGAATCGAGATCGTCCACATGAGCTGCTTATACTGCGCGACATGCTCGGTTGGATCGGTCACACCCGAATACTTGGGAGTGAAGGCAGGAATGTTATACTTCTTTGGGACCTCGACGGTGGCGATCTCGTCGATGAATGGCGACGCCTGATACCCCGAGCGAGGCTCGACATCGACAGGCACGGCTGCCCCAGGAAACTTGGCGAGCAAGGACATGACGCGCTCATTTTGGTCTTCTAACATCTTCAAACGCTGGGCGACGGGATCGTTAAGATCAAGATTTGCCCCTGTCGAGGGATTGGTCCCTGGACTAGTGCCATTACCATGCGACGAACCATTGGTGTCCCCGTTGAATGGAACAAAATATGGATGCGACCCATAGTGGAATTGCTGCGGTCCATTCTGAAACGATTGTGGTCCATGCTGAAATGGCTGCGATCTCTGCTGGAAAGATTGCGATCCTTGCTGGAAATGTTGCGGACCACTTTGGAACGGCTGGGAAAATGACTGGGATCCATTCTGAAACGGCTGGGTGCCACCTTGCAATGGTTGGGATCCATTGTTCAAGGGTGGTGGTCGGATGTGCTGAGGGGGAATCTGCCCAGACTGGGGGTTTGGAATGAACGGACCCGGCTGCTGATTCTGCATGAATGGACCTGGATGCTGATTCTGTGCGGACGGGCCTGGTCCCGAACCTGGATTCTGGATGACTGGTCTAGGACCATTCTGGGGTCCAAAAGGATTCCTTAGCCGCGCGATCTCTTCAGCTGCTCTGCGATTCTGCTCTGCCATTGCATTGAGTTGATTCCTGGCAACCTCGAGCTCCTGATACATCTGAGCGACGGCTTGCTGCGGATTTCCCGGGGCTGCCATTTTCTTGCAACAGAAAATAGAAGAAACTCCAAGAAACTATTAGTAGAATGCACGTTTGTCGAGGATTTTCTATAGATGTAGTCCCACGGATGGCGCCAAACTGTTAATGCCAAAAATCGCACCAAAGGGACAACTTAAGGTCGATGTGGACTTAAACAACTAAAGAAAGAATCTTTCGACGAGACGTGCAACGATAAATAAAATAAAGAAACAAGGGATTTGATGACGCAGGAAAAACCTCAATCGAGGAAAAAACCTGCGGACGACAGGGGGTGTCGTCGCTGCACTATGGTCGCCAATCAGGGGCGATGTCCTTGGATACTGGTGTCGATCGTACAGTGATTACAATACAAATGAAGAAAATGCTTCGAAATGTAAAGTACAAGTGTTTGAATGTAAAAATAGGTGTTTGTCGTGTGTGAATACAAAGTGTAAATTGCTGGTCGAGAGCTGTTGTCGTGCGTCGAGAGCGATACTTAGAATAATGGTTCTTCATTTCAGGTGTTCTTGAATATTGCTTCGGTTGTTAATCGCCGGATATTCGATGTGTATCGGATGTTAACTGATGATCCTTGATGTGAAGACTTAGCTTGGTATTTATAGTCTTCACGTCATTAATTAGCTCCATTAATGCTTTGATCAATGGCTACAACGGCTGGAAACGGTTGCCGGAGTGATTATCCATGATGATCTTCGTCCGTTACGGCTATCGGTCGTTGATGGTTGTGTCGGTTATATCCGTTGCTCCTTAATGACTTTGACTCCTGCATTAAACACTTAACAAACGGTCATGGTGAACGTTAGCTTTGGTCGAGGTCGCACGTCCTTATGTAATAGTCGTGCGGATTGGGCGACGCTATGGTCGAGTGTCGTAAGGAACTCTCGACTTACCTTTTATGAGGGACGACGATGGTGTTCTGGGTCTTTGTCGAGACCTTATTTTAATACAAGATATAGTCCTTAATCATACGTTTTACTTGTTCTGGTCGCGGTCGAGCGACGCGATTTTTTACCAAAACAGCGGATAAGGAAGGATGTTTCAAGTGTGGGAAGACGGGGCATTTGGCACGAGACTGCCGTAGTTCGAGATCGTGTTACCATTGCGGTTCTCCAGATCATGTCAAGTTGGATTGTCCGCAGTTGAAGAAAGGATATGCTGGGGGTTACGGCGGGAATAGTGGAGGAAGAGACGGAGATAGAAAGGGGGAGCCGACTCGAGCGAAGGCGAGGGCTTTCCATATGTCAGCAGAGGAGGCAGTGAATACGCCTGATGTGGTGACAGGTACTTTCCCTATTGACTCGACTTTTGCTAAAGTATTGTTTGATTCGGGCGCCAATCGTTCGTTTGTGTCGCCTAATTTTATTCACAAATTGCAAGTGAACCCCAAGAGGTTGAACTTTGGGTTTGAGGTGGAAGTAGAAGATAATAGTCGAGTTTGGGTGAAAGAGGTTTATGAGGGTGTAGCATTGAGGTTGATGGTCACATGTTCCCTTTGCGTTTGTATCCAATGGGAATGGGGGAGTTTGATGTGGTTTTAGGAAGGGATTGGTTAGCGGATAATGACGCTAGCATAGTGTGTAATAAGAAGTTGATTCGTATCACCTTGCCTGATAAGAAGGAAGTAGTAATTTATGGGGATCATCGAGATAGGAAGTCGTGTATGATTTCTATGTTGAAAGTTAGGCGATGTCTGGGGAAGGGGTATCTGGGGTATTTAGCTTATGTGCTAGATGCTAAGAAAGAGAAGAAAGAAGCAGGGGATGTGCCTATAGTCAGCGAGTACCCGAAAGTGTTTCCGGATGACTTGACGAGTCTGCCCCCAGATCGTCAAGTAGAGTTCAGAATAGATTTGATGCCTGGGGCGGCACCGATCGCACGTGCGCCCCATCGTCTGGCACCAGCAGAAATGAAAGAGATGATGACGCAGCTGCAAGAGCTACTAGACAAGGGTTTCATTCGTCTGAGCTCATCGCCTTGGGGAGCGCCGGTACTTTTTGTGAAGAAGAAGGACAGATCTATGCGGATGTGCATAAATTACCTTGAGCTCAACAAGGTAACAAAGAAGAACAAGTAACCGCTTCCGAGGATTGATGACCTCTTCGATCAGTTGCAAGGTGCGAGCTACTTCTCGAAGGTAGATTTGAGGTCAGGATACCATCAGCTAAAGGTGAGAGAGGAAGACGTGCCCAAGACAGCCTTTCGTACAAGATACGAGCACTACGAGTTCTTAGTCATGCCCTTTGGCTTGACTAATGCCCCAGCAGTGTTCATGGATTTGATGAACATGGTGTGTAGCTCGTTGCTAGACAAGTGTGTGATCGTCTTCATCGACGATATCTTGATCTACTCTCGTACCCGTAAGGATCACGAGGAACATCTACGGGCAGCGTTGGAATTGCTGAAACGCGAGAAGTTGTACGCAAAGTTCTCAAAGTGCGAGTTATGGTTAAGGGAAGTACAATTTCTGGGTCACGTGGTGTCGGCGGACGGTATCAAAGTGGACCCCGCTAAGATCGAAGCTATTAAGGATTGGGAGTCGCCAAAGTCTCCATCGGAAGTGAGAAGTTTTCTTGGGTTAGCGGTCTATTATAGGAAGTTCATCCAGGACTTCTCTCGTATAGCCACACCGTTGACCGCGTTGACGAGGAAGAACGTCAAGTTCATTTGGACCGAAGCTCAAGAGGCCGCATTTGAGAGGTTGAAGGAGAGTCTGAGCAGCGCTCCAATTTTTTCATTACCGGACGGATCAGAAGGTTTTGTAATCTACAACGATGCTTCCAAGCTGGAGTTAGGGTGTGTGCTGATGCAGAACGGAAAGGTAATTGTGTACGCATCGCGACAGTTGAAAGATCACGATAAGAACTACCCTACTCACGACATGGAACTAGCGGCGGTGGTGTTCGCTTTAAAGATATGGCGACACTACTTGTATGGAGTGAAGTGTCAGATCTACACCGATCATAAGAGTCTTAAACATCTTTTTGATCAGAAGGAATTGAACATGATACAGAGGAGATGGATGGAGTTATTGAATGACTACGACTGCAAAATCCTTTACCACCCAGGTAAAGCAAATGTGGTAGCGGACGCGTTGAGTCGGAAAGAGCGAGGGGAATCGACCAAAGTTGTGGCTTTTAGAGTCGAGGCGACCTCGAGTCTCCTGGACGAAGTCAAGAAGTCTCAAGAGGAGGCGTTATTAGAAGAGAATCTAAAGAGTGAAAGGATTGTTGGGATTACATCTTTGCTCAGTGTCAACAGCGGTGGGTTAAGGTGTATGAAGGACCGGGTGTGGGTTCCCAAGTTGGGGAACTTGAGAGTAAGCATACTGGAAGAAGCGCATAAGTTGCGATATTCTATGCACCCGGGGATGAATAAGATGTACCGAGACTTAAGACAGTCTTACTGGTGACTGGGAATGAAAAAGGACATCGCTCACTTTGTGGAACGATGTGTGACGTGTTTGAAAGTTAAAGCAGAGCATCAGCGACCATATGGTGAACTTCAGTCTACGGAGATTCCAGTGTGGAAATGGGATAACATCACCATGGACTTCGTTATGAAGTTACCAAGGACTCCGAAGGGTAACGATGCGATTTGGGTGATTGTGGATAGTCTCTCCAAGTCCGCGCATTTTCTACCGATTAGAGAGTCGGATTCATTAGAGAAGTTGGCTCGGTTGTACATTGATGAGATCGTATCAAGGCACGGGGTGCCATGGTCTATCGTGTCCGATCGTGATAGCTGGTTTACGTCGTCATTTTGGAGAAGTCTTCAGCGAGAGTTGGGTTCGAGAGTGAAGTTGAGCACAACTTATCATCCCCAAATGGATGGCCAGAGCGAAAGGACTATTCGGACGTTAAAGGATATGCTCCGAGCCTGTGTAATTGATTTCAAGGGTTCTTGGGAAGTACACCTCCCTTTGATAGAGTTCTCGTATAACAACAGTTACCACGCGAGTATCCATGCAGCACCATTTGAAGCCTTGTACGGACGGAAGTGCCGTACGCCGTTGTGCTGGAATGAGGTGGGAGAATGGCAATTAGCAAGTCCAGAGATTGTGCAAATGACTGCGGATAAGATAGAGTTAATCCGTGAGAAAATGAAGATCGCGCAAGATCGGCAAAGGAAGTATGCAAACAGAATAAGGAAACCTATCGAGTTTCAAGTGGGGGACAAAGTAATGCTGAAGGTCTCGCCTTGGAAGGGAGTAGTACGTTTCGGAAAGAAAGGAAAGTTGAGACCAAGTTATGTGGGGCCTTTCGTCATTATTGAGCGAGTTGGAGCAGTGGCTTACAAATTAGACTTGCCAGAAGAATTAAAGGGAGTTCATCCAACGTTTCATGCTTCGAATCTAAATAAATGCTTGGCCGAGACAGATGTGGCCATTCCATTGGAGGATATCAACGTTAATGAGAAGTTGACTTTCATAGAAGAACCGGTGAAAATTGTGGACAGTAAGGTTCAAAAATCGAGGAACATGGAGATCAGATTAGTAAAGGTTCAGTGGCGGTATCATAAAGGGCGAGAGGAAACTTGGGAGGTAGAAGCGGACATGAGGTCCAAGTACCCTCATCTCTTCGACAATGGAATTCCGGGGACGGAATTCTTTTGAGGGGGAGGTATTGTAATAACCGAGTTTAGATAAAAAAGTATAAGTTGGGTGAAGAAATTAGAAACCATAATATTGGAGGGCCAAAATGTAATTTAGGGAAAAGGGTATAAAAACCCACAAGAAGGGCACAAAACCCTAGGTGTAATTCATTCTCTTGTTTTGTGCGGCTGGAGTGTGAGAGCAGAGAAGAAGAGGAAGCAATTTCAACTTTTGCAAATTGGGAGAAGAAGTGAGAAATTGAGCCTAGTTCTACATTGATTCAGGTAATATCTCATGTATCCTTATTTTAAGTCTGTATATTGATAAAGTTTTGGTTACTGGGCAGTGGTTAGAAATGTGGGGTTTGGTAATTTTTGATTAAAAGGAAATCAAATCAATGAGCTAGGGATTTGAGGATTTGGAGTTTGTTCTTTTGAGAACAACCTTGCCCATTGTGTGTGTCCTCGACAATCTCGTTGTCGTTGATTCATTGAAAAATCTGAGTTCAAGGATTTTGAACTAGGGCTTGCTCGTATCCGAAATCGCATCAATCAGGGGTTTCCGGGTAAGTACCCGGTTAGCAGAAGTCTTCGGATAGGATTACCGAATAGATTGGGTATCCGGATAGAAGGGTTCCCGGATAGCTATTCGGGTAGTGACGTCGTCCGGATAGCGTCGTCGTTCGGAAAGGGCAGTCGTCCGGATAGTGGGTTGTCCGGAAAGTGTGGAGTCCGGATAGTAGGATTCGGGTAGTTTGACAAGTAAGGCCCGGACAGTGTAGTGTCCGGAAGTAGTGTCCGGGAAGTTGGTATTCGATTAGCTTATATTTTATCCCCTTACTCAGGTATTTCCTTGGAAGGTCAAAAGTAAAGCAGGGAGAATCGTTAAGAGCACCAGGTGAGTTTTTCTAACTAAAAATACGTATTTTAAAACGTGTTTTCTGAAGTAAGTAAATGAGAAGAAATGCGATGTTTTATTTACATGAAATGCATGTGTGAAAGTTTATTTGTGATATATGCATACATTGTGGTTAGACGTAAATTGGCTAAGTCGGGGGGTGTGGCCCGCCAGTGCTCATACCGGGAGGAGTGACCCATTTATGCCATGGGAGGAGTGACCCGGTAAGACAGTGTGAGACTGACACGTTGTCACTTTCGAGTGGCTTCAGTGTGCCATTTACGAGTGTGAAGTTATTTGAAAGTTTTGTTGAAAGATTTTATATCTGAAAGTTATAAACTGTTTTATATGCATGTTTTCAAACTGTTGAGGGAGCTCACTAGACCTCATGGTCTAACCCTCGCATTTTCCAAACTAAACCTTTTCAGGTAAGCAGGTTGTAGGAAGCTCCGGTAAGGGAAAAGAGCAGGCTTAGAGTACGAATGCTTCTAGAGATAGAGTTTTATTTTACTTATAGACTTTATGATATTCTCAGTTGTTTATAGGTTGTTTCCGCCAACCTAGATTTTTAAGACATTTGTAATGGAAATTTTGAGACAGATTTTGGGATGTTTTATATTATATTGAATGTTATGCTTTATTTTGGTTTGGGTTGTTACAAGAAGGAACATCCCTTTGTCCAAAATCGTACAACCACTCTGCTACTACACTTTTCACCATGCGGCCCAAAGCATGTCTTGCAAAAAGTCAGAAAGCATGCTCCCAATCAAATGATGACACGTGTAAAGTCCTCCTGCCATGCATTAAATGCATGGGGTATAAATAGGAGGAATACCCCTTCAGTTTGAAGGTGGTATCCCCTTGTTCTTCATTTTTCTCTCTATTTCTTAGTGCAAGAATACTTAGTGCTTCTCAAGTTTGTTTAGATTAGGTCTTGTACTTAATATTATTCCGCAACAAGCTGTAAATTGTTTTAATTTATCAATAAACATTTTAGAAAACCATAAATCTTGTGTGTTTGTATTCAACCCCCCCCCCCCCCCCCCCCCTTCTACAAACTTATACTTGTATAAACCCTTCGGGACCAACAAGTGGTATCAGAGCAGATTGTTTAATCTCCATAAACAAGATCTTGCTTATACTAATCTCTTCCTTACTATTTTCTAAATGGCACAAAACACAAACATAAACTACATTGATAATGGCTCTCTTGCCAAACCTCCTCGATTTAGTAGAGATAACTTTAATCTCTGGAAAAATTGAATGATGCTTTTCCTAGAAGGTGTAGATCCCACTATACCTCACTATATGGAAAATGGACCCTATATCCCATTCATCATCAATGTTGTTGTTCCTGCCACTGCTACCACCCCAGCCTTTCCTGAAAGGCAACTTATCAAAGAAGTCTCCCAATGGACTGAAGAAGATAAGAAGAAGGTAGCCATTGATACCAAAGCTAGATCAATCATATCTATGGCTCTACCTGATGAGGTTTATCATTCTATCATGAACCTCAGAAGCTCCAAATCCATGTGGGACACAATCTGTGTTCAATATGAAGGGACAGGTGATGTACAAGAGTCCGGAAGAATAAATCTGGTAAGACAGTACGAAAGTTTTATTTGTGGTAAGAATGAAACTTTATCTGAAGTTCACCAACGTTTTAATTGTTTAGTCATTGATTTGAAAACTGTTGGTAAGACCTACTTTAACTCTAAGATCCTGACAAAATTCTTGGAATGTCTTCCTGAAAGTTGGGACAACTATACCATGTGTCTTAAACTCTCTAAGGATCTAAAATTTATGACCTTAAGCACCCTTTTTGGCACTATGCTCAATCATGAGCAGTCGTGTCAGCTTAAGAAGAATCTTGTAAAAGATTCAAAAAACACATATGTTGTTTTACTCTCATCAGAGTTAATGCAACTCAGCAATCTTCTGTCACTATCACTGAGATGAAATCTAAATCTGATGATTCATCAGAAACCGATCCTTAAGAACTTGATGAGTCTCTAGCACTCCTAACAAACTCTTTCAGGAGATTCGCTAGAAAGAGTAACTTCAGAAGAAACAAACCTCGCACTATTACTGACAAGCCTAAATCTTCTCCTATTGATAAGGCTACTTCCACTTGCTATAATTGTGAAAAGAAAAGTCACTTTGCTAGTGATTGCAGGTCAAAGAAAGTTGTCAAACCTTCCTCACCATTCAAGAACTCCTCTACCTCTAAATCTAGAGATGACAAATACCTTAAACTCAATGAGAAATATGAAGAGCTGAAAAGCTACAAGAGAAAAGGTAAAGGTCTAATCGCTGAAGAACACGATTGGGCTGAATCTGATGAAGAGTCGGATTTTTGATGAAAAAGATTAGGCCAATCTCTGTCTTATGGCCAAAATCCAAGAAGTAAAGGAAGAACCGGCTGAAATTCCCTCTACTTCTACTTCTTAGGTATCAATCTCTCATTCTCCAGCTATCATTGATGTTGATAGACTTCGTGCTATCGATTTACTAACAATTGATTTATATGACGCCCTGAATGGCAAGACCCAAGCTGAACAACAAAATCTAGACTTAACTTGAACAACTTAATAAATGTCATCTAAAGATCCAAGAACTTTCTAAAATTGAAGAACATTTGAAAGATCAGGTCTATGTGAATCAAGTAATCAGCATAGAACGCGAACAAGCTATTGCTGAACTGAAAGCTGAGAAAGATACTGTTGAAGGATGGTGTAAATCCTCAGCAAAGATCACTGAGATAATCGGTGCTCAGATCCCTGTCAATGACAGAAGTGGTCTTGGTTTTAATGCTAACGCTGAAGAACCAACCAAAGATTGTTCCATGCTTATGTTTGGAATGTTCGTTTCCTCCATCTCTGACACCTCATCATCTCAGTGCTCTTCTTCTAATAATCCTATCCCTGATGAAAAATCCTCTTTAAGCCCCAAACTTAAAGACAAAGGAAAAAATGTTTTACAAAAACCTCAGAAGGGTACCAAAGTGCCAAAGCTGAAGAAGTTTACACCTTCAGCTAATCAACCTTCTACCTTATAAGACAAAATCCCTGAACATGTTCAGCGATCAACTCCAAGAATAAAGGTTGATGTCATAGGTAAGAAATCTGAAGAACCTAAGGTTCCTCCGATCTCTGATGCTAAAGGCATTCTTGGTATAGGCCCTACTCATTTAAAATTATCAAATGCTTATGCCTATGGTCCCAAAGCTACTTTCAGCTATAGGAAATGCTATCACTGCGGACTTACTGATCATATTGCTAGTAAGTGCCCTACAGCCACTAAAGCTGAGAAATCAGTTAAGGTGAAAATGAATGCCTCCAAGGCAAAGAAGATCACCCCAGGTGAAAACCAAGCTAAGGTGAAAAATACCACTAAGGTTAAGAAATTAACCAAAGTGAAGGTTACCACTGACACTGATTCATCAGATGATGTGGAGACTGTTGATTCTTCCACTTCCTCTTCCACTGACAAATGTGGACCCATGGTAAAGTAGGTACTAATTTCAACTTAATCTTCCTTTTGTTTGCAGGTCTCGAAGGGTATCTGGTATCTTGATAGTGGATGCTCTCGACACATGACCGGAAAAAGAAACATGCTCACTGAATACAAGGAAGAGAAAGGCCCCTCGGTGACCTTTGGTGGAAATGGAAACGGATATACCCGAGAGTTTGGTATACTTTCTAATGGTACAACCACCTTCAGAAGAGTCGCTTACGTAGAAGGACTGAAGTACAATATTCTTAGCATCAGTCAGCTATGTGATAAAGACTACAAAGTTTGCTTTACTAAGGAAGCATGCTTTGTCTTCTTATAATAAAGAAAAGATTTCTCTCAACGGTTATCGTTTGAAAATGTTTACGTAATAAACATGGACTCAACAACCACTGAGAACATATGCTTTCTATCCAAAGCCTCTTCAGATGTCAACTGGCTATGGCATAAAAGACTCTCTCATCTAAACTTCAAAACGTTGAATACTCTCTCCTCTAAAGAATTGGTCACTAGCTTGCCTCAGCACTCATACGCTAAGGAATCTCTCTGCTCAGCGTGTGAGAAAGGAAAACAAACGAAAGCTAGTTTCAAGTCAAAGCAAGTATCATCAGTGACAAATCCTCTTCAGCTCCTCCATATGGATTTATTTGGCCCTGTCAACATACAATCCATTGCTGGAAAGAAATACAGTCTTGTCATAGTAGATGAATTCTCTCGCTATACCTGGGTTATGTTTCTCCGTGCAAAGAGTGACACCTCAGAAGAACTCATCTCTTTTGTCAGGAAAATGGAAGTCCTGAACAATATGACCGTTCGCTCAATAAGAAATGATCATGGAACTGAATTCAAAAATAGTTCCATTGATAACTTCTTTGAGAGTAAGGGTATTTCTCACAACTTCTCAGCGGTGAGAACACCTCAGCAAAATGGAGTCGCTAAAAGAAGAAACAGAATGATCATCGAAGCTGCTAGATCTATGCTAAGCGATTCTCATCTTCCAACTCAATTCTGGGCAGAAGCTGTCAACACTGCCCATTTTACTAAAAATAGGTCGCTGATCTTCAAAAGATTCAACAAGACTGCCTATGAACCTTTCCATGGAAGAAAGCCATCTATCAGCTTTCTTCACATCTTTGGTTGTCAATGCTTTATTTTAAACAACAGAGATTCTCTTGGAAAGTTTGATCCCAAAGTTGACGCTGGAATATTTCTAGGATACTCCTCAGTATCCAAAGCCTTCAGAGTCTTCAACAAGAGAAGACAAACTGTAGAAGAAACCATTCATGTCACCTTTGATGAATCCCATTCAGCAAATTCAAGACCTACTATTGAAAACGATGAACTAAATCAGTGGATGTTTTCTCACTAAGAGGAATCTGAAGCTAACCTCAACCCTGACCCTCAGGTCAGCAACCCAATCGTTGATGATGATCCCGTGATTTTCGGATAAGTACAACTTCGATTCAGTGAGGAATCGATCTTTTAAGAAAATATGGAAAATAGGATTTGGAGTTAAATCCTAGATTTTATTGTCTTGTTGGATGGTGAATTCGAATACGAGTCCAACGGTTCTTTCCGGAGTGAAAACGGAGCTAGGACGAGGAAGTTATGGCCAAAACGAGTTTCGGCACACCTTGAGCTATAGTGCCCAGCGATTGTGACACTGTCACTATCGCCGTGTCACTATCGCCCCAGAGGTACCGAGAGTTTTGGGGGTTGAGCGATTGTGCCCCGGCGATTGTGACCATGTCACTATCGCCCTGTCACTTTCGCCAGAAGTGTACCGCGGGTGAGTTTGGGTTGAGCGACTATGCCCCGACGATTGTGACCATGTCACTATCGCCTGTCACTATCGCCGTCGGGCTCCACGGGGCTTTAAATCCTTTTCTCATTTCTTCTTCACTTTACATCTCTCTCTCGACTCAACTCTCTCTCTCAGACGATTGCTCTCAAGAACATCATCCCCTCCCCTCTCCTTCCTCATTTCTTCACCATCTAAGTTTGTAATCAAACCCCTTCTTCCATTGTTGAGCATATTTGGAGAGCTTGGAGCTTTTGCGGAGATTAGGAGTTCGTCTTGGAGGATTTAAGTGGTTTAAGGTAATCTCTTCCCATCTAAAGATGTTATTGTTATTAATTTCATCTTCTTTCCATCTTGTAGTGATGTTGAACGATTTTGGTGATGATGGGTTAAGGAAATATGGTTTGCCTCATATTTAAGAACTAGGGTTTGTTATATTTGGGGGTTTTGATGTGTTATGGTTAGGGAATGATTCCTTATGGTTGGATTGTGATATTGATGGTTGGGATTTCATAAATCTAGGTTTTGGAAGTTTTGGCTTGAGGATGCAAACTTCATCAAAGGAGCTTACGTTGGAGAAACTCTAGATTTAGCATAAATCTAGCAAGGTGAGTTTAAGTTACTTTGCGAAAACGTTGTACATGCCAAAATGATTGATTTCCAAATATTTGTGTGTTTTACTTGAAAATATATGTGGTTGAGTTATTTGAATGGTTTAACTCTATTTGAAGTGTTTATCATCATAAATGTGTAAAACACCCATATTTGGGGCTTTTGAATATTTGGATGGTTAGAAACCTCAATTGTCTTTAAAAGATTGATTGCTCAAAATGAAGTTTATTTGATGGTTTAATCATGTTAGTGAAAATGATTTCTATAAACCATTTGGGAAGATGCACTTTTAGTGTTATGAGTCTTTTGAGTGTTTGCCAGTTTTAGATACTCGAGGTGGAGTCTTGGATGTGTTATATGCTTAAGTGCATTTTATTTGAATATATGTCGGTTTGAGTGTTGGTCTTACGTGTGAAGACCGTTTGATGTTTTCATGTTCTTAGTA
This sequence comes from Saussurea involucrata, assembly GCA_033807775.1. Taxonomy (NCBI): domain Eukaryota; kingdom Viridiplantae; phylum Streptophyta; class Magnoliopsida; order Asterales; family Asteraceae; genus Saussurea; species Saussurea involucrata. The sequence goes on along the minus strand of CM066325.1, from coordinate 42,759,754 downwards.
CCTTTGGGACTAATGAACCTCGGTGAATTATATGCATTGTTGAGTTATGAAAGAATTGCATATACGTATACATATAGATGCACATATGATTTGACTTCATTGGGAAGGTGGCAATGAAGGGGTTAAGAGATTATCATGCCTCGGAGTGTGTGTTGCATGATGTGAGTTAGATGCATTTCATTGGCATGGATTGATATTGATAAATGATCATTAGATCTTTTGAGCAGAGAGCTCGGTTTTGGACTCGGTTGAGTCTCGAGGGCATTCGCCCGATTTTATTATAAGCTCGACGTGGGCTTGGGGTTTGAGTTGCATGAATTGCATCATATTTGGAGTTTACATGATTTGAATGCATTAGTTATTCTTTTGAGGTCATGTATGAATTTTAAGTTAAGTAAGCTTGTTTTGGATGGTGGGTTTTCCAAGGTAAAGACCTAGTATGGTTGAACTTGAGGGCTTGGACTAAAGACCTAGTATGGTTGATGACTAAGAGGGGCTAAAGACCTAGTATGGTTGATGCCAAAGACGGACTAAAGACCTAGTATGGTTGATGTCTGAGATGGACTAAAGACCTAGTATGGTTGATGTCTAAGATGGGCTAAAGATCTAGCATGATTGATGCCAAGGATTGACTAAAGACCTAGTATGGTTGATGTCATCCGTTTTCCACATCCAAGAAGCTTACCTACACTTATTTAATCGTGGTTTAATTTATGTGTTTGCTACACTCTATGAGATCGGGTCTCCCCCGTCACCGAAGGGTGTTGATTTCGGGTATTTTATCTATTCGCATTGTTGAGGTTATATTACATGCATATGGTTTGTTTTCCATGATTTATGGACAGATTTATGTTACATTCTTATTGGATGTTTTACTACTGGAGTTTTATTCGCAGTGGCGATTATTTGAGAAATTATTATTAATTAACTCTTGATGTGAGTTTTGGATTTGAGTCCTTTGCAGAGAAACGATTTTCATTGGAAGCTTTCCTCTCAGAAACTGTATGCGTTTGGAAAATGAGTTGTCGATGTCTTTTATACAAACCCTTCTAGAAAATCATTTATTTAAGTTGAAGCTATCGATTTATCAAATGATTTGCTCATGATAATCTTTGTCGCCAAATCTCGTTTAAAGATTTATTCAAATCATGACTAAAACTACTATCTTCCGATTTATGATTTTATATAGTCGTGATAAAATGCTTGAACTCACTAGGCGTTAGCCTAACCCTTTTTATTTGTTGGCATGTGCAACAGGCTCAGGTTGGGGTAGCTCTAGCTACATTGTGAAGAGGCGAGTGCTAGTAGAGTGCACGAGAGGTGACTTGATTAGTGAAGTCTTCCGCCATTATTTGGACTAGCAATTTGTGTGGCGTTAAGTAACACCCGTTTCAGTTATTCTATTGGGAAATTATAATGTTTTAAATTCCGAGGTATTTTAAGGATTGAATTGTAGAAGTGTTTATATCTATTTTGGTTATTTGATTGAATTTTAAAGTTAGTTGCTCGTTCCAAATTCGAGGGTGTTACAAGTTGGTATCAGAGCATAAGTTTGAGAGAATTAGGTGTTGATTTTGGATACCTAGACTCAAACTAGTGTTTGTTTAAGTAAATGAGAGTGAAATTCACCTTTAGGCACTTTAAGATAAGATGTGTTGAAGTTGATGGAGCTTTTAGAAATGAGAATCACATCGAGAGCAACAAGGATAATCATATGCAGTGCGTTCATAGTGACACCTGACCAGTGTCATGGTGAACCTACTAGTACATGTGCATGCTCGAATTGCTTTCATGTGGTGATCGTTGGGGTAGTGAAGGAGGTTCTGAACTAGTAGTTGTTGGAATGGATGGACGATTCTAGTATTAGTCACTTGGAGTGACGATAAGCATGATGTTTGCTTTATGTAGGCCGTTTCGGGTCAAGATTGACGGTCGGACTAGAACCATAGGCTTTTGAGCCGATTTTGATTTGAGGAAAAACCGTAAGGTTAATTGATGTATTTCCCAACTTGCCTTAAGAGGTTTGAATATCCGGATGAAAATAGTAGACCGGAGGATTTTGGAGGAGTATGAGTAGAGACGTTGAATGCCGACTAAATCATGCACGAAATTTATTTTGGAAATAAATTGCATCAACTGTTTCTTGTATTTCCAATCCTTAGGTGGATTGTGTCATAAATTTTGAGAAAGGTTTGGCACGCACACAAGATTTCAAATTATGGTTTTAAAAGTGCATGAAACCGTTTTATCGCGGGAGTTGTGAACTCCGTCGGGATTTGTTTTGCCTTATTTCATCGTTGTTCAACATTTGTTTTGGATGTAATGATAATCATATATAAATGATGTTTGAGATGTTGGGCAATAACTACGGCTTGTGACTTTAACATTGGATCTCCTCCACATATGTTAGAGTTTGGACGGAAAGTTATTTTTCCATTATGTCTATGTGAGATTATTTTGGGGATTTTGTTTAATAAGAGTTGTTAAACAATGTCGTTTATGTGGTATTACCCTAGAAGGGGATTTTTGGGATTTTGGCGTCTCATTTATGATTTTTGCTTTTAGCAATTTGGCTTTGGAAGCATGGTGTTTAGCGCCGTTTTATTGACTTGGAGTCATTGAGTCCATGGAGGTTCATGGAGTTTGGTTTTACGACATGTTGAGTCGTGTGAGTACAAATTTACAATGTGCATACTCTAATTGCTTATGTGAAAAGTTTACGAGTTTTGGTTGGGCATTTGGTCCCACTCGAGTTTTGTTGAGAAAAGTTAATTTTATGCCATAAGGCGACTAAGAAAAGATGAGTTTGGAACTCTAGTGTCGCGTAACTTTTCTTTCAAAAAGTTTGTGTTACTAAGTATTTCATTGCAAATAGTTCGGTGTATGGATTGATTTATACGCGGCTTAAGTGATGCATGAAAGAACATTTTTGGTGGCATTTTATAATAAATTGCTCGGTGCGCTTTTGGTCAGCTAAATGTTTATTACCGTTTTTATGTGAAACGTATTATATCGACTTAGGGGTATGCATAGCTTGGTAACCATTGTTTCTCGTCACTTTGTTGAACGAGTTGTGAGTGAAAATGTTTTATAGACTCTTGTTTAAATGATGACCATTCGGTCAAAGGGTGTTTTGGTGTTGTAGAAATCATGCACAGTTCGCAATGCTTTGCATTTTGAAAATGAAAATGTGTTAGTCGTCGACATTTGGTTAACTTTGATTTGCCGATTATTTTGGAAGAATTGAAAACCTTTTTGGTTTTTGGAGAAATGCGTGTTGGGAGTATTTGGACAAATACATTTTTAGCAATTACGTTTTGACGTTTTGTGTCCCAAGTACGAAACCTTGATAAAATGCTTCGTGAGGAAGATTTTAGAAATTTCTTTTGTATAAAATTATAGTACGCGGGATTTCTTATGTTTTGGACATTGATACACACCGTTAGTGCAATTTGGGATTTGAAAATAGGTTGGAACCCTTTTGGTGCCAACAATTATTAACACTTAATTTCTTGTATGTTTTGGAAAACGCACCGTTGGGTGCAAGTTTGCCGAGAACGTCTTATTCAAATGGCATTATAGGACCGGACGGGAAATTTTGAGAAATTGATTTAAAGAGTTTCCTCTTTTGGAAAATTGGTCGCGAACTGTTTGATGCATGTAATTTCGTTTCAAGGAAATTTGTAATGGTAATGTTGCAAGCTTGCATGTCTACCCCAATGTGAAGTTGTATAATGCTTTAGTCGATATTTGCGAGTGATGGAAATGTATGGGTTTTTGTATTAACTAAGGAATTTGCACAAGTCATTTTGTGTTTTGACTAAGAGCATTGTTAAACCGTTCCATCGTTTTGTGTAATAAACTGACGCGCGTAAAATTTTGTTGATGAATCTTGCCTCATGCCGTTATATGGATGGCAAGGAAATGTTAGGGTCGAATGCCGTTTGGAACGCTTTTGAAATACGTGCACACTTGTGTTGCACCCCGTTTAAGGTCGAGCAATCACTTTACATGCATGTCATGAGTCAATCCATACTAGAACTGTAGCGGTTCCTTGTAGAGAAATTGTTTACTACGCTTTTGCGTTTTGTGGGTAAACTGAACTGCAATGAAATGATTTTCAACATGATTTTCCTATGTGGGACGAGCGTGTCCAGTTTTGCGTAACTACCGAGCTGATAGTAGTAGTTTTATTTCGCACGAGTTATTTGAGATGAAAATCTTGGTGTTGAAAATATTTTGTGAATGGTTTTGATTAATTGGCATATTTATTGAATAACGCATTTAAAAACCTTGAACTCGTTAGGACCTTGAAAAAGGGTATGTACCTCAATTAAGGGTAAGTGCGTGTAGCACTTCGACGGTGGAAGGTTGGGTATTCCACGCGTGTTGGTATTATGGGCCGGAGGATAGCGGTAGCAAAGTAATTGTGTTTGTGATAATTGCAGAGTTAGACTTGCGGTAACGTATTTCGAGGTTGATACAGCCGTTTTGTTGGCAACCTTAGTTTTATGGAAACCTCGGTAAATGGAACTCGTGTGTGGGGTCCTATTAGAGTTTCGAGTTTGGTGGTAAAACTAGGTGTCAACCTTTGTGGTCTTGAAATCGGAAACCGTTAGTGTAAACGGGGATTTGTAGCCAAGTTTGAAGGATGACGACAATGGTAGTGGTAACCGTAAGATGCTCAATTGTGATGAGTAGTTTTGGTGGAATAATCTTATTGTACGGTTAAAGGACTTGTCGGTTTTATGATTGTTCTTTTTGGAATGGATTCTTGGAGTTATTAGAACTCGTGGAGTTATTTGACAATTAATGGTAGGGATGATCGGAATTGATAATTCTGTTGGGTTCGTTAGTGATTAAATCGTGAAATGATTTAGAGTTGAAAACTAAAATTGAGGAAGATGGAACACTTTAAGGTTGGGAGACAACCGGAGTCGTTTAACTAGGAGTGTTACCAGTGGTTGGAATGTTCTTCCGAACATAAGTACGGTGTACTTGAAGGGGTGCTGTTGATAAGAAATTGTTTGAGGAATTGTCCTTATAGACTATGTGGGAAATTTGGATTCCAGTTAGGAATTGATGATTTATGATCGGAGTTGAGTCGGTTAGCATTGTTATAAAGGATGTAGATTTCGAGGACGAAATCATTCCAAGGTTGGGAGGATTGTAACACCCGTGATTTTCGGATAAGTACAACTTCGATTCAGTGAGGAATCGATCTTTTAAGAAAATATGGAAAATAGGATTTGGAGTTAAATCCTAGATTTTATTGTCTTGTTGGATGGGGAATTCGAATACGAATCCAACGGTTCTTTCCGGAGTGAAAACGGAGCTAGGACGAGGAAGTTATGGCCAAAACGAGTTTCGGCACACCTTGAGCTATAGTGCCCAGCGATTGTGACACTGTCACTATCTCCGTGTCACTATCGCCCAAGAGGTACCGAGAGTTTTGGGGGTTGAGCGATTGTGCCCCGGCGATTGTGACCATGTCACTATCGCCCTGTCACTCTCGCCAGAAGTGTACCGCGGGTGAGTTTGGGTTGAGCGACTATGCCCCGGCGATTGTGACCATGTCACTATCGCCTGCCACTATCGCCGTCGGGCTCCAGGGGGCTTTAAATCCTTTTCTCATTTCTTCTTCTTCACTTTACATCTCTCTCTCGACTCAACTCTCTCTCTCAGACGATTGCTCTCAAGAACATCATCCCCTCCCCTCTCCTTCCTCATTTCTTCACCATCTAAGTTTATAATCAAACCCCTTCTTCCATTGTTGAGCATATTTGGAGAGCTTGGAGCTTTTGCGGATATTAGGAGTTCGTCTTGGAGGATTTAAGTGGTTTAAGGTAATCTCTTCCCATCTAAAGATGTTATTGTTATTAATTTCATCTTCTTTCCATCTTGTGGTGATGTTGAACGATTTTGGTGATGATGGGTTAAGGAAATATGGTTTGCCTAATATTTAAGAACTAGGGTTTGTTATATTTGGGGGTTTTGATGTGTTATGTCTAGGGAATGATTCCTTATGGTTGGATTGTGATATTGATGGTTGGGATTTCATAAATCTAGATTTTGGAAGTTTTGGCTTGAGGATGCAAACTTCATCAAAGGAGCTGACGTTGGAGAAACTCTAGATTTAGCATAAATCTAGCAAGGTGAGTTCAAGTTACTTTGCGAAAACGTTGTACATGCCAAAATGAGTGATTTCCAAATATTTGTGTGTTTTACTTGAAAATATATGTGGTTGAGTTATTTGAATGGTTTAACTCTATTTGAAGTGTTTATCATCATAAATGTGTAAAACACCCATATTTGGGGCTTTTGAATATTTGGATGGTTAGAAACCTCAATTGTCTTTAAAAGATTGATTGCTCAAAATGAAGTTTATTTGATGGTTTAATCATGTTAGTGAAAATGATTTCTATAAACCATTTGGGAAGATGCACTTTTAGTGTTATGAGTCTTTTGAGTGTTTGCCAGTTTTAGATACTCGAGGTGGAGTCTTGGATGTGTTATATGCTTAAGTGCATTTTATTTGAATATGTGTCGGTTTGAGTGTTGGTCTTACGTGTGAAGACCGTTTGATGTTTTCGTGTTCTTAGTACCTTTGGGACTAATGAACCTCGGTGAATTATATGCATTGTTGAGTTATGAAAGAATTGCATATACGTATACATATAGATGCACATATGACTTGACTTCATTGGGAAGGTGGCAATGAAGGGGTTGTGAGATTATCATGCCTCGGAGCGTGTGTTGCATGATGTGAGTTAGATGCATTTCATTGGCATGGATTGATATTGATAAATGATCATTAGATCTTTTGAGCAGAGAGCTCAGTTTTGGACTCGGTTGAGTCTCGAGGGCATTCGCCCGATTTTATTATAAGCTCGACGTGGGCTTGGGGTTTGAGTTGCATGAATTGCATCATATTTGGAGTTTACATGATTTGAATGCATTAGTTATTCTTTTGAGGTCATGTATGAATTTTAAGTTAAGTAAGCTTGTTTTGGATGGTGGGTTTTCCAAGGTAAAGACCTAGTATGGTTGAACTTGAGGGCTTGGACTAAAGACCTAGTATGGTTGATGTCTAAGAGGGGCTAAAGACCTAGTATGGTTGATGCCAAAGACGGACTAAAGACCTAGTATGTCTGAGATGGACTAAAGACCTAGTATGGTTGATGTCTAAGATGGGCTAAAGATCTAGCATGATTGATGCCAAGGATTGACTAAAGACCTAGTATGGTTGATGTCATCCGTTTTCCACATCCAAGAAGCTTACCTACACTTATTTAATCGTGGTTTAATTTATGTGTTTGCCACACTCGATGAGATCGGGTCTCCCCCGTCACCGAAGGGTGTTGATTTCGGGTATTTTATCTATTCGCATTGTTGAGGTTATATTACATGCATATGGTTTGTTTTCCATGATTTATGGACAGATTTATGTTACATTCTTATTGGATGTTTTACTACTGGAGTTTTATTCGCAGTGGCGATTATTTGAGAAATTATTATTAATTAACTCTTGATGTGAGTTTTGGATTTGAGTCCTTTGCAGAGAAACGATTTTCATTGGAAGCTTTCCTCTCAGAAACTGTATGCGTTTGGAAAATGAGTTGTCGATGTCTTTTATACAAACCCTTCTAGAAAATCATTTATTTAAGTTGAAGCTATCGATTTATCAAATGATTTGCTCATGATAATCTTTGTCGCCAAATCTCGTTTAAAGATTTATTCAAATCATGACTAAAACTACTATCTTCCGATTTATGATTTTATATAGTCATGATAAAATGCTTGAACTCACTAGGCGTTAGCCTAACCCTTTTTATTTGTCGGCATGTGCAACAGGCTCAGGTTGGGGTAGCTCTAGCTACATTGTGAAGAGGCGAGTGCTAGTAGAGTGCACGAGAGGTGACTTGATTAGTGAAGTCTTCCGCCATTATTTGGACTAGCAACTTGTGTGGCGTTAAGTAACACCCGTTTCAGTTATTCTATTGGGAAATTATAATGTTTTAAGTTCCGAGGTATTTTAAGGATTGAATTGTAGAAGTGTTTATATCTATTTTGGTTATTTGATTGAATTTTAAAGTTAGTTGCTCGTTCCAAATTCGAGGGTGTTACAGCAACCCAATCGCTGATGATGATCCTATCATCATTCCTAGCATGCAAACAAGGGAAGCTGAATCCTCTTCATAGATATCAGTTGTTCCATTAAACACTTTGTCTCCATTTGAACCTTCAACCCCTGAAAAGCCATCTACTTCTCAGCAATCTGTAAATGAAATTTCATCTGCACCTCAGCAACTCTTGCCTGATATACTTGAATCTACTGTTGCTGAAGCTCTTCTTCAGCACCTCTAGAAGTTCATTTTGAGTCAGAGATTCAAGCTCTTGCTCAGAGATGGACAATCAATCACCCAATCGATCAAATTCTAGGTGATCCGAACGCATGTGTTCAGACTCGACGAAGTTCATGTAACATTTGTTTATTTGTTAATTTTATCTCACTGATTGAACGAAAGAAAACTGATGATGCCCTCAGAGATCCAAACTGAGTTAGTGCTATGCAAGAAGAGCTGATTGAATTTGAAAGAAACAAAGTTTGGAATCTTGTTCCCAGACCATCTAACAAAACTATGATGGGTACCAAATGGGTATATCGAAATAAGTTAGATAAATTTAGGATTGTAACTCGCAACAAAGCTAGACTAGTTGCTCGGGGATACAGACAAGAGGAAGGCATAGACTATGACGAAACCTTTGCCCCAGTGGCAAGACTCGAAGCAATTCGACTTTTCTTAGCCTATGCAGTTCACAAAGACTTCAAGGTTCACCAAATGGATGTTAAATCAGCATTCCTAAATGGAAAGCTGAATGAAGAAGTTTATGTTGAACAACCACCAGGATTCGCTGATCCAGAATATGTCTATTGTATTACCCCGGGTAAGTTCGTTAGTTAAATTTCCTTTCCGTTAGAATTAGTTAACTTTAAAAGAGAATGTGTAGGGGAGGTTTGGAGTAATTATTAAGTTAAAAGGTATTTTGGTCAATTATGAATAGTACAAGGTTTAAATGGTAAGTATGGTAGATATTATCTTTTAGAAACTCAGATAATTCATAAAACAGAAAGATTAGTGGGTGTTTGTGTGTGTGTTGAGAGCAAAAGGATAAAAGAAGAAAACTTAGGTTAAGGCTTCATTTGGTATACTTGGAAGTGATTTCAGGTATGTTTCCTTTACAAATTATGTGTATAATTGCTAATAGATAGTTTCTATCGGAGTAGAATAAACGATTTCATGTCCAGTAGTGATTTCTGTTGAATCTGGATCGAAATTGAACAAACCGACAGGGGTTTCCGGACACAGTATGAATGTGTTCGGGTAGTCTTGTTAATAGTGTCCGGGTAGTTTTGTTGGTGGTGTCCGGACGGATTCTTTATCCGGGTAAGTTCTATTTTCACTAGTTTTCCGGATGAAATGAGTTACCGAATAGTATCCGGATTGATATGATGTCCAGGTAGTTGGGCTGTCCGGTTTATTGCGGTTGTCCGGAAAGTCATGTTGTCCGGATTGTTCATGTTGTCCGAAAAAGTTGTGTTGTCCGGGTTGTTTGGGTTGTCCGGAAAGTTTGGGCTGTTTGGTCACTTTTTGAGATTTTAGACACTTTTAAATATAGTTTAATGAATGAGGACTGAATAAGGTTTTCTAAAAATTTCCTAGGGGCGCTGCCCCCAAACCCCGCAAGGGCGTTGCCCCTTGACCCCATCCACTAATCGGGTAGCGGAACCCCCGTGTTAAGTCGCCGTAGGGGAACAATTGAGGATAAGAGTTTGATAGGTTATTTAGGATTCTCAGCCTGCTAGAGAGTCTTATGTGTTCTATATGGTAAAGAGAACTATGTATTTGATTTGTTACAGATTCTGTGAACTTGAAGTGAAAGCAAAGTCGTTTTGAGAAAAAGCTTGGAGAACGTTTTGATAAGTCTAACAGGTGAGTTTTACTTTAAAACGTTTTTAAACTGGAATACATTTATGTGTGGATTGGGAATCTAATAGATGGTGTGATTATGTGCTTATGTCTGAAATATAATATATTGAGATATTGTATTTACATGAGTATTCTACTATACGAGAATACGTTGGCCGGGCTTAGGACCGGTGTGTTGGCTGTAATATCCGTACGGCGTTGTTGGCTGTAATTGTCGTACAGCGGAGTTAATTTATTAGTTGGCTTGCAACCAACAAATATGGCCAAGAGAATGAGATGGGAAAATACATGATGATTGAGTCATAACTGGTAATTGTGTTTGTATTATGTGAATGGTGGTGAGCAAAGGATTTTCAAAGAAACAGGGATTTTCTCACTTAGACCATTAGGTCTAACCCTCATTTTGTTTTAAATATGTATTCCAGGGCGTGGATCGGATAAGAGCAAGTAAGAGAAATAATCAGTGGATAGCTTTTGTGAAGACTTATGATTTGAAGATTAAGATGTGTTTTGTAGTTATAGTTTCATTACTAAATATCGTGTATGTAATTAGCGAAAAGTTGTAACGAAATACCATATTTTGGTTGTAAAGACTAAAGGACCTTATTTGATATATGATGTATCTTTGTTATGTAACGATGTTATGAAATTTATGTTATATGTGTATATTTGGAAATATCGGGTTGTTACATCTATAAACTGGATAAGGCCCTCTATGGGTTAAAACAAGCACCTCGTGCATGGTATGACACTTTATCCTCCTTTCTCATCACTGAAAATTTTGAACGTGGTAAAATTGATAACACTCTATTTTGCAGAAAAGTTAAAGGTCGTATTATTCTTGTTCAAATATATGTCGATGATATTATATTTGGTTCTACTACCCATCTCTATGTACTCGATTTGCTGAATGAATGAAGTCTGAATATCAGATGAGTATGATGGGTGAACTAACATACTTCCTTGGACTTCAAATCAAGCAGAATGATAAAGGCACTTTCATCCACCAAGGTAAGTACGTTAAAGATATGCTGAAAAAATTCGATCTTACTCAAAGTTCAGCTATGAAAACTCCTATGGCACCACCACTGACACTTACCAAGGATCCCTCTGGAAAACCTGTTAATGTCACTACCTATAGAGGAATGGTCGGCTCTCTTCTCTATCTTACAGCGAGTCGTCCTGATATCATGTATTATACTTGTCTTCGTGCACGGTATCAATTTGATCGTTGTAAAACGAATTTTCAGATATCTGAAGGGTACACCCAACCTAGGTCTTTGGTATCCCAAAGACTCAGGGTTCGATCTAACTGCCTATTCAGATAGTGATTTTGCTGGTTGCAAACTGGATAGAAAAAACACCACAGGAGGCTGTCAGTTCCTGGGTGGAAAGTTGGTGAGCTGGACAAGCAAGAAGCAAAACTCAGTGTCCACCTCTACCGCTGAAGCTGAGTATGTAGAATCTGGTAGTTGTTGTGCTCATGTCTTATGGATGAGAAATCAGCTATTAGACTATGTAACAACCCATAATTTCACAACCAACAATATCATAGGTAAATAATCCCAAAACGGGTCTCAATACATAATAAAATTCATAAATAAGCATTACAACTTCTGAATTATCCAAAATTTGCAGCGGAATATTCTATCCACATCCGAGAGATCTATCTAAGCAATACGATTAAGAAACTATAGTGCTCCTCGAAAGTTCCTCCATCTCTATGCTCAAACCTTCTCTTTACCTTTACTTGAAGCACCGCTAGAGCGCTTCCTTGAAAATGGTTTAGTTTTGAAAAGCAAGGGTTAGACTAAACGGTCTAGTGAATCCCCTCAAAAAACGGTTTAAACATACATGCATAAACAATACTTAAAAAACACCATATAGCTCAACATAAACTCCATACATGGGTACTTGCACAGTGTTCATGGATCACATAATCCAGCAACCACGATCGGTGCCCAAGCAGACTCCCCTCTTGCCTCATATCGGGGCCAAGCAGACTCCCCATTACTCGAATAGACAGGAAACAAATTCCATACATACCGGTTCATAATAACCTCCCAAGGGATCATCGAATCCCGAGGTACACTGCTCCCACTGTGCAACCCGACTCCACATAGCATACAAGCATAGCTAACAATAAACCAGCAATGCATGCAATCTTTATAAAACGGCTCAATCATGCAAAATAAGCATTTTCAAAACATACTTTCATGCGAGGAGTTTATAAAAGCTTGTAAATAAATCATACTCGCAAAGCATACCATAATCAGCAGTAAAATATTTAACACCTCATTTCACGTAAAAATGGTTAAGGGAACTCACCTGATTGCAGTGATTTCCTACGCACACGTCTCTCTCTCTCTTGAACAAGCCGAACTAAACCCGAACACCTAAAGCATACCAACAATTCTCAGTAAACTAGCTATCCGAACACAAATTGTCGGACACATAAACTGTCCGAAAACTGCCACTTCTCGGGTCTCCATCCGGAAACCTCTATCTGAATCACTACACATCCGGACACACTATCCGGAAGGCTATCCGGTAACACAATCCAGGTGCATCCGGTCTCCTACTACTCGGACACGCTTGTCCGGAGACTCACACTATCCGAACACTAAAATCGCCCGGAAACTCTCACTATCCGGATGGGGCGATTACCGGATTGTCGAACTGTCAAAACCCCAAACTCCCAAAAATCGATTTATAAGTGTGATTGAGTCCCAACCTTCGTTAGATATCAGATTATGTTTATATTTCCGGCTTAGAACAACTATTTAGGCATTCATTTACTCCTTTAAAGATCCAAATCGAACCCAAACTCCATAAAAGCTTTTCATGAGAAAGACATTGTGTTCATCCAAAACACACCCCAACTCTTGAATAAAAATGGCATACGTTAATCAAATCAAAGGAAAGAATTGAAGCTTACCAATTGAAGATCGCTTGATCAAAGTTTGCTGTCGATTGCTTTGTTCCCTTCTTTCTCTCGGTTTCAGCCGCACCACATTGAACAAAATGGAATAAATGTGAGGTGACGTAGGGATTTGTTCCCTTATATACTTCTCAATTGCACTTGGGTCCCTCCCCAACTTTGCCCTTTTTACTCTTTGACCACCATTTTGCAACATTTATTGAAAACGAACACGATTGTTACATCACTCCCCCCAGAGGCGGACCTAGAGTAGAGCATACGGTGGCACGTGCCACCGTATCGTTTGTCCGGCGAAGGGTAAAATTTTGTACCTGTATGAAGAGTGCAACTGTATTATTTTGGAGGGTGCAACCGTATCGTTTTAAATGGTGCAACCGTATAAAACAACTCTTAAAATCAACCAAAAATTCCAAAAAAACTCTTAAAATCAACCAAAAAAACCCGGAAAGTTCTCTCGAAATTGATTTTTTTTAAAAGTTCCTCGAAATCGAGAAAAAAATTAAAAATAAATTCTCAAAGCAGTGGAAGTAGGCTAAAACAACATCGGGCGATGTGGAAAATTTTTAGGTTCGTCAAAGGTGTCACCGTAAGAAAAAATTCATGGGTCCGCCTCTGACTCCCCCCCCTAAAAGAATTTTGTCCCCGGAATTCCTTGGTTGAATAAGTGTGGGTACTTAGCCCTCATCTCAGATTCCAACTCCCAAGTCGCTTCTTGCCCCTTGTGATATCGCCACTGAACCTTTACAAGGTTGATCTCCCTGTTCCTCAACTTCTTCACTTTACGATCCGAAATGGCTTCGGGCTCTTCTACAAATTTCAGTTTCTCATCCACTCTTACATCTTTTAGCGGCACGGCCTTATCCAGGTTCGCCGGACACTTTCTTAAATTAGATACGTGAAACGTATTGTGAATGCCCTGCAGTTCACTGGGCAGATTCAACCTATACGCCACATCCCCAATTCACTCTGTGATTTTAAACGGTCCGATGTAGCGCGGACTTAGCTTTCCCCGCTTCTCAAAGCGTACAACTCCCTTCCATGGAGATATCCGTAACAGTACATGATCTCCGACCTGAAATATTATGTCCTTCCGTCTTTTGTTTGCATAACTCTTCTGTCGGTCGTGGGCGACCTTCAATCTCTCCCGCACCTGGACTATCTTGTCCGAGGTTAATTGTACAATTTCCGGCCCAACCAACTGCCTTTCCCCAACCTCATTCCAACACAAAGGTGTTCGACACTTCCTACCGTAGAGCACCTCATAGGGCGCTGCCTTGATGCTCGAGTGATAGCTGTTGTTGTAGGCAAACTCAATCAACGTCAAGTGTTTCTCCCATGAACCTTGAAAATCCAGGGTGCATGCCCTTAACATATCTTCCAACGTTTGGATCGTCCGCTCGCTCTGACCGTCGGTCTGAGGATGATACGCGGTACTCATCTTGATTTGCGACCCCATTTCCCTCTGGAAGCTTCTCCAAAATGCAGAGGTAAATCTGCTATCCCGGTCTGACACTATTGACGACGGTACACCATGATGGGTTACAACCTCATCAATGTACAACTTTGCTAGTCTTTCCAACGAGTAAGCTTCCTTTATAGGTAGGAAGTGCGCCGATTTTGTAAGTCGATCCACGATCACCCATATCGCGTCATAACCCTTTGGGGTCCTGGGTAGATGAGTCACGAAGTCCATCGTGATCTGATCCCATTTCCACATCGGTATTTCTAAAGGCTGAAGCTTCCCATATGGCCACTGATGTTCGATCTTCACCCGTGAACATGTCATACACCTTTCCACAAAATGAGATATGTCCTTCTTCATTCCAGGCCACCAATAATCCTGACGTAGATCCCCGTACATCTTATTAGTTTTTGGATGGATCGAATACTTTGACTTGTGCATTTCTTCCAAAATCACATTCCTAAGCTCTCCGAGCTTTGGGACCCGGATTCTCTCATTGAAACATTTCATCCCTCAACTATCTTCCACTAAAGAGGTCATTTGCCCTACCATCCTTTCTTTCTTAAGATTCTCTGTTGTTAACGCTTCAACTTGACATTTCTTTATCTCGGCCAATAAATTAAACGTCACCTTGGCCCTCATGGCCACAATTTTGGGGGTCTCATTCCTCTCCTCCTGACTCAAAGCGTCAGCCACCACATTGGCCTTTCCTGGGTGATACTCGATTTTGCAATCGTAATCTGTCAACAACTCGATCCACATTCTCTGGCCCATGTTTAAGTCCTTTTGATCAAATAAATGGCAAAGGCTTTTTTGATCCGTGAAAATCTGACATTTCGTCCCATAGAGGTAATGCCGCCAAATTTTCAAAGCGAAAACAACGGCCGCCAACTCCAAATCATGCGTAGGGTACCGAGCTTCGTGATCCTTCAGTTGTCGAGAGGCATACGCGATCACCTTCCCACGTTGCATTAAAACACAACCCAATCCCAACTTCGACGCATCACTATACACCACAAAATCGACCGAGCCATCCGATAATGGAAACACATGCGCCCTACTCAGCATATCCTTCAGTTTCTGAAAAGCTTCGTCTTGAGCCTCTGACCACGCGAACTTAACACTCTTCTTGGTTAAAGAATTCAATGGCGTAGCGATACGCGAATTCTGGATACAAGAGGTCCAGTTTATTGGCCATGTAGTGAATGAAAAGGGGATCTAGGTAGACCCAACTAAAATTGAGGCAATCATGAATTAGAAATCGCCGAAGTCTGCCTCTGAGATTCACAGCTTTCTAGGTTTAGCAGGCTACTATCGGAGGTTCAGTAAGGACTTCTCCAAGATAGCGACGCCACTGACAAAGTTGACAAAGAAACCAATGAAGTTTGACTGGGGAGAGAAGCAAGAAGAGGCAATCCTAACGCTTAAGGAAATGTTGAGTAGTGTCGCTGTCTATCTCTGCCAGAGGAAACTGGGGATTTCGTTGTGTATAATGACGCATCGAAGATAGGACTAGGATGTATATTGATGCATGGAGGCAAGGTTATTGCTTACGCCTCATGTCAATTAAAGGAACACGAGAAGAAGTATCCTACCCACGACATGGAGTTAGCTGCAGTGGTTTTCGCACTGAAAATATGGAGACACTATATGTACGGTACCAAGTGTATGATCTACACAGATCATAAAAGCCTGAAGTACGCCTATGGCGTGTAGCTCAATTGGCAATGGGGTGGGGAGACTTGCCCAATAACTAACAGGTCATTGGTTTGAGCCCAGACCCCCCCCCCCCCCCCCCGTTAGCTGTAAAGCCCGTGTTCCGGTATGGTTTTTCTTTAGCTATTTAATTATTTAATTGTATGTTCCTTTATTAGTAGTTATCTTTCTCGCATCGTTTTGGCATTAACGGGGTTTGTCGGAGGGACCAAGTGCGTATTATAGTTAAATATGTCAAAACGTGGTTAGTTTGCGAGAAGGTTGTAGTTGAGGGATCAAAATTGTTTAAGGGCCAAATTTTGGGTGTTTAGGCCCATGCAAACCCAAAACCCAAAATCATGTTGTTTTTTTTGTGTGTCTCATTCGTGAATTGCAAGGAAGAAAAGGAGAAGGGAAAAAGAAACCCTACGGCCCCATTTTCCCCTCCCCTTGTGGTGTTCGGCCGGAAAAGAGAGAGAGCCGAGAGTGAGAGAGGTGCGAAGAGAGAGAGAGAGAGAGAGCCGAGAGTGTGAGAGGCGCGAAGAGAGAGAGAGTTCGCCGGAGAAGAGAGAGTAACGCCGGAGAAGAGAGAGTGACGCCGTAGAGAGAGAGAGACGCCGTCGTTTTGCTGCCGGAAAAGAGGAGGAAGAAGGGTTCGTCGAGGTAGGTTCGTTTCTCTTTCCGTTGTGTTGTCGTTTGCCAATTTTCTGTCGTGAACCGCCACCACCACCGCCGCAGCCACGGCTGCCGGCGGTGGGGCCGCCGCTGCACGCCGCCGAGGTGGCGGCAGAGGGGTGGGTGCAGGTGTGTGCAGGGTGCGGGTGTGTGCGGGGGTGTGGTTGCGGGTGAGTCGGGATGGGCGATGTTGGGAGGTTCCGCCGGAAGGTGTTACCGTAACCACCGTCGCCACCGCCAACCACCACCACCGCCGGAGGCGGCAGTGGGAAGTGCACGGCTGTCGACCAGCCTAGTATGACCTTTTCCAGTAAGCTTTTAGGCTTTTCGGGTCTGTTTGGATTAAGTCGTGACTTAATGGATTAATTAGCTATAGTTGTCATTTCATGTGAATTACATAGTTTCTGCCACTGTTTTGTGAAAGCCATAACTTTTTCTAGGAACATCGTATTGGGGTGAAATCAGTGCCAAAATCTCCCATTCTGGGTCTAGTAAGTTTCATATGTTTTACGGAAAAACCAGTTCGGACCATAGCTAGTGTCAAATTGTTGTTTTGTACTGAAAGGTCCTGTTTTTCGCTGTTCTGCAAGTCGGTTTTGTAAAATCCATATTAAATTGTAGAAAAATCGTTAGAGCGCGTGCGATATGTCCCTGGAACCCTAAGACATGGGACTTTGTGATTATGGAATAATATTTCTGGATTTATCAGTTTATAAGGGGTTAAACAGGTCCCGAACAGACCTGTGTTTTTAGAGTAAAAGCTGGAATATGTAACTTATAATTTAGTAGTCGTGGTTTTGGGTTGGGACTTCACTTTGACTTTTGTTAACACTTATTTAGGTGGAAAAAGGTGAGTTGGTGTTGGCGGGCTCGTATTGCTGTTTGTGGATATCTGCGTTGCTTATCGAGGTGAGTTCTCTCACTGCGTAGGATAGGGGTTATACGTGCATTACTGTAGCTCGTGTGTGCTAGCTAATTTTGTTGTGTGTGGTACTAGTCTGTGTAGTGTCTAGTATGGACTTTGGGTGTCGTATAAAACTCGGGGAGACCGAGGAATACGTATACGGGAGTCGTAAAACTCGGGGAGACCGAGAACTCGGGGAGACCGAGGAATACGTATACGGGTGTCGTAAAACTCGGGGAGACCGAGAACTCGGGGAGACCGAGGAATACGTATATGGGTGTCGTAAAACTCGGGGAGACCGAGAAATACATATACGGGTGTCGTACAACTCGGGGAGACCGAGGAATACGTACATGGTGTTGTATGAGATCGGGGAGACCGATAGTTATATATGTACAGTTGTTGTTGCATGAGTTTGCCTGTTTAGGATATGTTCTTGAACTGGCATGTGTGGATTAATTGTAATTATCTGTGGTTAGGGGTAGTGTTCATATGATTGCTACCCTATGTTGGTGTTTGAATTCACTAAGCTTCGTGCTTACTCTTTCCCTACAAATTACTGTTTCATGTGCGAGTGGCAGCAAGGCGTGACGGTACACACTGGCGCGTTGAGAAGACCTTCGTATTTATTTATTTTTAAACTTAGTACATTTCCGCTGTTTTATTTAAGTTGATCGTTTAACTTAACGAGGTTTTGTTTAAACGTTTATTTTGAGTTAAACGCCTGTGATTTAATTTAATAAAAATGGTATTTTACAAGTTCAAATTTATTGTAATTTTTGGGACGTTACAGTTAGCCATAGCCACTGAGTGAGCCTCAAAATGCCCCCTCATACGGATGCCCGAGTAGGCAGGGCCAGTCAGGGTTGCCGGTTTCAACCTTTTGCCCAATAAAAGCCTGAAGTACTTGTTCGACCAGAAAGAGTTGAACATGAGGCAACGAAGGTGGATGGAATTGCTCAAGGACTATGACTGTGAGATCCAGTACCATCCAGGTAAGGCGAATGTCGAGCCCATCGAAGTCTTGGATAGGAAGACTAAAAGACTAAGGAATAGCGTCATACACTTAGTTTTGGTTAAGTGGAGATTCCACAAGGGAGCGGAAATGACTTGGGAAGTAGAAGAAGAAATGAGGGTCAAGTATCCTCGGTTATTTAAGCGGACGTAATTTCGAGGACGAAATTCTTTTGAAGAAGGGGGGAGTTGTAACACTCAAAATTTTGATTCCTTAATTAATAAAATAAAATTTGGAGTTGTAGTATTTTAGAATTTTGAAAAATAATTTTAGGTGAGATTTTCTTTTGTTAGTGATTATTAATTTAGAATAATCTTATTCTTTTAAAGTTTGGAAGGAAGATGAACTAAGTATGGAAGGGATTCAAATTTGGGCTTGATTTGTGAAACGTGTGATGGACAAGGGCCTGTTATGCCAATTCTTGAAAGATGAGAATGAAAGGGATTCAATGCCATTAATGGTGATTGCACCCTTCCATAAATTTGTAAATTCCGGCCCATATATATATATATATATATATATATATATGATGGTTGGCAAAAATTTTGATGGTTTTAGTCTCGCCATCCAGAAGAGTTTTGGCATTTGAATCTCGGCAATCGGTGCGGCAAAGAGGTATATCAAAGGGTTTGAAGTTAGGCTCATTTTCGGTAGTGATTCACCAAGTTAAGGTATGTTTTCTTTTTGAACCTTAAAACTAATCATATCGAGACGTTAGGAATGATGTAAGAAGCGTCCAGATAAGTTTTGAAGTCGATTGGACAGTCGGAAGGCTGACAACTCGATCAAAATGTCGAAATCATCGTTTTCGGTAAAAACCGAAACTTTGGACTAAAATATCTCCCTCAAATCTCAATGTTTTTGAGTGATTATTGTTCCTAGATGATGAGGAATTGAAAAACTAAATTTTATTAAAAAGAATCGTCGAAAATGGATGAGAAACGAGGTCAAGCGGCTCAAAAGAAGGAGATCGCCGAAAAACTGGCGCTGTCGCTGAAAAAACGACGTTCGTCGGCGCCGGCAACCTCCTCCGGCGAGGATCCGACGGCTATTGGGTTGTGGGCTGGTGGGGTGATGTTGGGTCTGTCCTGTTTGAGCTTTAAGAGGGGTTCAAGTGTTTAGAAATTGGATTTTTGTTTTGGAGGCCCAAACATTTTGGTTTATTGAATTAATTAATTGTTGGTAATTAATTAATTTAATTTTGTGAGGGTTATTAATTAAATAACTTACTGAAATTAATATTAAATATATTTTAGTATTATTTAATTATTAAAGGAGTAACACTAAATTATTAAGAGGCTTCTAATTAATTTAATTGGGACATCGAGATGTCGATATTTTTATATTTTAGACGCAAATAAATTAGATTAGTTATTTAGTGAATTTTTGGAGATAAATAAGAGGGTGTAATTAAGGACTTACCGAGGCTAATCCTTAGTTGACTTTTGGTTGACTTTTGGTTGACTTTTGGAGAAAACTTAGACATTAATGGATATTATTGCATCTATAATTATAGGTTATTATTTGGAGCAAAGTTCCAGCGAACCGACACTATCAGGTGAGTCTTTCACGAAATTTTACTGGCATGTATACATATGTACAAATTATTTTTACATGTATGAGGTGCGATATTGTGTGAATGGTTGCTAAGGTGTTAATTGTACGTTAATTGCAAATGGTGATTTATATGCATATGGTTTTTAAATTATGGTGCAAGCATGCTATATTTTGTTACACTTATTTAACATTATCCGCATGCATATGGTTTGTGGTGGGGTTAACATGGTGTGTTAACCGGGGTACAGGATATCGGCTCGACATGTCGCATTTAGGGGAGGCACGACCCGAGATGGGCAGTTAGTTCTTTGTGAACCCACATGCCCATGGAATGACTGTGACATGGCAGGTCCATACCTAACGGAGTGGAGTTAAGAGATCTCAATGGGTTGCATACATCTTTCATGACACTTTTATTTGGCTTTTATATGTTTATGGTATGTGTATTGTGATTGCACGAAAACCGTGAACTCACTGAGCTATTTAGCTGACTATAGTATACATCTCAGGAGCAGGAGGTTCTGGAGTCGACAAAGGCAAGGAACTCGCTTAGGATTCCGATAATTTTATCATTTGGTGTATTTGTTTAAGTCTTTATGGATTTTGGTGAGGTTTGGTTTTAGTGGCCCGGTATGGGACAGGTTCACTTTTAAGATATTTTTATTATGATGTTTAGACTTCCGCTGTAAACATTATGTTATTTATTATTGGAGTATTTATTATTTTGGGATGATGTGACATTCAATTAAAAAAATGAGGTGTTACAGATTTTCCCGGTTGTCATCTTTAGGGGTCCTATGGGATTAGCCGAAGTGCATAAACTGGCTTGAACACCCACAATTAAAAAAAACGTTTTTATGCGTGCTTAATACAATATACAATTCATGATACTATGTTATGCATGTAAAATATGTGGTTATGTATGGGGATTATATCGGGTTGTCGGTAATGACATGGCGGGAAACCATAGGGTGTGCATGATAGTTAGTACATATGTTATAAGAGGTGACAACACTAACTGTCAGAATATGTTGTCGAGGACACCTCAGAGCTTGACTAGTTCATGGGTCATAGATTCATACTTGATCTTGCCATTTTCATACAATTTGGAAGTCTCATGAATTGACATTGAAGGTTAATGAATAAAGATCAAAATCTTTATATGAAAATGCATTAATCCTTTTCAGCTCATGAAGATTGAGTTGATTCATAGAGATTGGGTTTTAATTTTTAACTTTCATTCCCATTGATTTCATCACCAATGCCTATTATCAATCAAACACATGCTTTTGTTTAATTGTTGATGAATTATATAGTTCCATTTTCGATTATAATGAGATGATTGTGTAACAAATAGAAAATAGAGTACCATGACATTTGTTTTTTAAGAGATGTTGAAGTCTGATTTCATTTCTAATTTATAAGACGTGATGCTAAATTCTGAAATCTGAATCTTCACAAGTCATTTTAATCGACTTTTTTTCTAGATAATTAAGGGTAAAAATGGCACTTTAACAAAGCCAATGGTCAAATGCCCCAACTTGCGAGCTCTAGGGCCAGGGGCGGATCCACCTTGTAAAAGGTGGGGTCCCATCCCCCAGTAAAATTTTGTTTTTCTTTATTTCTGTAGGTTAATTTTTTTTAAACTTTTTATCATAGTTTTCTCCCAGTAAATTTTCAACTGTGGCCCATGAACCAAAAAAGTACATTGAAATCAACTAAAACACCAAAAAACTCTCCGAATAAACAAGAAAAATCCGAAAAAGTCTCTTGAAATAGACAAAAAAAACCTTAAAAATCCATCGAAATCAATCAAAAAACTTTAAAAATCCATCGAAATGGTGAGAATAGGCTCAAACCACATCGGACGACTTTACGGGCATAATTTACCTTTAAGGTACCACCACTATGTGAAAATCCCGGATCCGCCACTACTAGGGGCTATAAAGGTAATGTTTTAATAGTATAGAGGCCAATATGGAGCATAAACAAAATATAGGGGATGCTTTTAAAAATATCATATTCGATTTCCCAATTCGTTCAAACCAAAAAGGATCCCTTCAATAATTCCCGTATCACCAACCCCGCCTCAAAACTCTGTACGCATCCTTGGGCTAAATTCATTGTGTCCTTCGATTTTGCTAGATCATTCAGCAAGCTATTGTTTATTTAATCAGGTGCTTGCTTCTCTTTCTCTTTGTTGGTGTTATCTATATCCGTAAATTGCTGTTTTTTTGTGTAGATTCAGTTTATGTGCAGTTATGGCGGGATGCATTCCTGTTATTCAGCTGCCTTTATTTGACCTTCTAATTTCATTACATTTGTTGAGTTTTTTGTTTTCTAGGTTTATCTTATGTGCGATGATGATCGATTACTTGATAAAATCTGCGTGTTTATTAGGCAAATTGGGGTTTGTTGTGTTTTGTTCTTTCGTGTTCCAATAGAATCATATACTTCTGTTCATTTGATGCTAGAATTGTCGATGAATTAAGCTTTAATTACAAGGCCTGTATACACCTTTTCTTCATTTGGGTTTGGGGGTATGAGAAAACTAAGTTGAAAGTAGTGTAATTTCCCCCTTTTATTGATAATAGAATTTGGATTTATCTTAGTATATTTTTGTATAAGTTGTATTGAAGGATTTCTTTCATCTGTAGTAACGTTTATTAACCTGTAGATTTTCCCTAAGTCTAAATGATTTTGTTTCATTGCCGATTAGGAGCTAGGGTTTTTCTGAGGGATTTAGAGACCTTGAAACTATGATCAAGATTTTTTATTCTGATAATTAGATCAGAAGGAATATATATGTTTAGATTGGGTGCATAGATTTATGCATTGAGCATTTGAGCTGAGATTGATCTTTCATATGCTACATCTCAGTTGATGCGCTGAAATAGGATATCTTTTACCTCTCTTTGCTAGCAATCATACTCATATTCACATGCTTCTCCTTCTCTTGTGATCTGTAGAACTCTGTGCTGAATCTGTGCTTCGAACGATGAAAATTGCTGTATTTTTTAGTCATCATTTTCTTTGATGGGCCATAAGTTAATTTTAGTTTGATGAACAAGACCTATCAAAAGTAGCTTTGAGTTTGATGCAACCGTGCAACTTATGTGCTAGAATTGGGAATCAATGATTAGAAGTCACAATTTCGTGCATGTTCTGTTTGTTTTCCTTATTCTATTTTGTTGAGGAGTGGGTGGATGAAACAAAGTACTAAAATCAAAACAAAAACAAACCATAAAATTGCAGAACATTTTATCTGGAAAAACCCTTAAATTGAGATAAACCTTTTGGGGTTCACTGTTTTATGACAGAAACAGCAAGTATGATCTTCTTGAATAAACAGAGTAGTAAACGAAACAGGATTGTGGTCCCAATGCAAGATACATTACATAGTTGACCAATGATTGATTTAATCATTTTGATTCTATTAAGATTATTGATTTCCCTGATGAAAATGTTGGAGCCTTGGAGGCACTGAAAAAAAAAAGAATTCAGAAATAATATATTACATTAGCTTATTTGAGTTGTTTCCTGAAAGAGTGATTAGCATTTTGAGTCATTGTACTTGACATTTCACACTTCATTTATGAACAACCAACATAATTGCAAAAATAAGAAACAAATATTTGAGTTGATAGATATAGCGAACTAATGTGTTTTTCCTGCTATTTTCAACCCAGTGTAGTCTTTCTGTGGCTACCAATTTGAGTGTTGCCTTTGCATTTTTGTAGGTATGTTAGTGGCAAGTACAATAATTTAAATGCTAGTCATTCTTTTCTGAATTTGATTATTGTATGTTCTCTTCTCGGTTCTTTGTCACAGTTCATCCATTACTTGCTTTATATTTTTGTTCAAGCATATAACATAAGCAATATATTTCCCCAAAATTTATAAGTGTGGCTTCATATAGAAACATGCTATGAAAAGGATGTTAATACGTGTTTTTGTGAGCAAGAATTTTTCAAAATTTATCCGCTTTCAGTGTTGATTTTGAGGGTATTACTGCATCTTCTATATCATATACTTAATCAAATTTACCGGTGATAAAGTTTGCTTTCAGAACGACTCCGGGTTATATATACAGAAATACCATAGTGTCACCGATCTGATTCAACTTTTTTCTGGGTGTCATATGGATAAGACAGAAGACAATGACGATTTTACCTTTTGTCAGGCAAGTTCTTTCCAGATTCTTTATTAGCTGTGAACTTGATGTCAATCTTTCTTTGTAACATCTTCAGGGTATTTATTGCTTGTTGGTCTTCATTACTATTTAGGTTGTTGTTCCTGATGACAAAAACAGTAATGCACAGAAAGATATTCCAGATGTTAGCAGTATCAGTATAAATGACGAAAATAAGAGTAGTGGTACTATTTGGAGTGACAATTCTAGAAGTAATGCCGATCTGGAGAAGCAGGAAAAAGTTGGATCCTTAACTTTTAAGGTTATTGATGCATCGTTGCAAAAGAAGCCGACTGAACGTCCCAAAGAAGCAGCAGTAGATGTTGGAAGTTCAGTTAATACGTCACAAAAACCCAAAACGGCTGTAAAGAAGCCGGCATCTAGGGCGAAGGTTCCTTATCAAATTGGGTATAGCCATATGGATTGGCTCAAGCTTACTCGCACACATCCTGATCTGGCAGGTATGTTAATTGCTTGAATATGTGAACATCTCACGATTTTGTTTTTGTGATGATTTACATGCTTCTGTTTTGGATTTCTAATGATTTCTTTACTTTGAGTGTACACTTTTCGAATCCTCGTGCTTTGACTTTCCGTTATAAACAAATCATCATTCTTCTATAAGTGCAAAGGGAAATCCTACATTTTGCAAGATTGAGCTAATTTGAGCCAAAAGTGCCTGGTGTTATTTTCATAATGCCACTAATCTCACTAACCAGAATTTCTCCAACTATTCGTTTACATCTACCACAAGTACCATTCATCCATATTTACCACTAATGCAAGTAATGAGAAAATAATTCAACATAATAAATAAATAAAAATTAAAAAATAGGGAAAACACACGAAAAGGAAGACAAAGCCATATCTAAACTACCCACATCTTAAAACAAATGTGCAGTAAGGTTGCAGTCATTTCTAATACTTTCCCTTGGTGCAAGCTTACAATCAAAGAATCCAGAGCATCTTGAGAGTACTAAAACTTGGGCTCCACCAAAGTCTTTAGAATTAGGGGCCGTTTACCTAATCACTTACCCGGGTAAGTGCTTACCGGAAAATTCAACACTATCACTTACTTCCCGGGTGAGATTTTAGTCCACCAAAATGGCATCGTATGCAACAATTTAGCCGGTAAGCACTAACCGTGGTAAGAGTCGTCACACTCACTTACCGGGTAAGACTCTCGGTCCTTGCTTTCGACTCTCGGTCCTTGCTTCCGCTCTTACCGTGTAAGATTCTTGGTCCTTGCCATATTCATCCGGTAAGCTAATGTGACTTGGTAAGTACTTACCTGGGGAAGCGTTTTGTAAACGGCCCCTTAGTCTGAACACTTTTTAGCTCAATTTCTTAGCTTAAAACTTTCTCTTGAAAGCAATAACACCTTGTTTTTTGTTGCACCAAGAAAGCATGTACTCGGTTTGGCTCTATTGGAGTAGCCTTTTCTTTCAACACACCCATGCAAAAACGCTCTAAAGAGGCTTTTTGCATAGTCCTTTTGAGAAATAAAATAATCGTGCTCTGATTTTTCCACTTCTAGACCAAGACAACATCCAATCTCTCCCAAAATTTTCATCTCAAACTAAACAGGCAAGTTATTCCTTAAATTAGATATTTCTGGTTCATTATCTCAAGTAATTATCATATATTAATACTAGGACATGCATATTTGATTCTAGTTTAATAATTAAACTAGAATCTAAAGTAGAAATTCTAAAACCACTAGAATCTAAAATGGTGGTGGCGCTCTAGAGTGTGGTGTCATGCCCTCTTTGCAGAAAGATAACAACTACAACAAGATACAATAAATTTCTCGATCCACATCTATCTAATGGAATTTCAGCCCAAATACTTTAAATCGTAAAAAGTATTCTGAAATTGACATACCTCTTTGCTTTAACATTACCAATTCATTCTTTAACAACTGCAACCTTGTCGTATTTCTCTGGTAAATAAGCCTTTCAAGTTTTTTCCAAGCTTCCGTTGGAGAGCTGACTATTTATGGGATATTGTATATACCTTATTACAAAATAGAGGAATCTTGTACACCCAGATCGATACCATCATTTTATTTGTAACGATGATAATTTGTTGCATGTAATTTAACATGAAAACTTCTTCAATAAAAAATGTTGCAATCTTCAAGGGACGTCTTGAAAGAGAAAGTGTTGCAGTTTCATGTGACATAAAGAGTAATAGATGCCAACTCATGATGAAGCTCATTTGTTCACAATCGTAGCCATTTATTTGGTGCTTTTATTAGTTGAAGAACCACCTTTTTTGCTTTTAATTTGTTCATTAACTTTCCAAAATAGAGAGACTTGAACATTGTAACTACTTAAGAAACCAATTCCTGTTAACTTAACCAACCATCTTCCTTGAGTTGAACTTACTCAGGTTAGCATGAATGTTATGTAGATGTAGTGATTTATTTCTGAATTTGGTGGAATTTATGATTCAAGGATTGAAGGGACAGTCGAACAAGAGGCTTATATCTTTAGAGGAAGTTAAACAACACCGGACAGAGGACTCAATGTGGACCGTTCTTAAAGGCCGTGTTTACAACATCACTCCCTACATGAAGTTTCATCCTGGAGGTACTATCTTATTATTTTTTTCATCATATACAAGCTGTGAATTGCCATAAAGACAATTGCTATGCTGTTAAAATCGGATATCGGTGCGATATCGGTCAAGGACCGATATTCGATATCTCGGATATATCGGAATATCGGTTTATATAATATTTTTTAGAATTATGTATATATATATATATATATATATATATATATATGCATCCATAAACTTATCATATGCATTAATTAAAAACATAGTTCAACATCAAAACATCAACTTAAATAAGGTTTCACAAAACAAAATAGGAAAAGAAAGAAACTGTGGTTGCTGGAACTGGAACAGAAAGAAACTAAGAAGAAAAAAGAAAGAACAAAGAAGAAAGACACTAGAAAATAGGCCATCGTTTTCTTTCTTAGAAAAGTTAAACCTAAGTTAGATTGTTAGAAGAAAAGAGGCTTTACAATTACAAGCCCAGTACTTAATTAAAGAAAAGGCCCATCAAGAAGTCATTAAAAAAGCCCAAAAAAACACCCTTTAAAAATCGCGATTTTGGGCGATTTTTGGACCTAAAAATCGGCAAAATCGTCCGATATATTCGTCAATATCGCCGATATATCGATGGCCGATATATTGGCCGATATTTTGCACCGATATTTTGAGTATGACCGATTTCCGATATATCGCGATTTTAACAGCATAGGACAATTGTATTTCTATATTTACATGATTTGGTTTTTGCTTAATGAAGTTTCTAAGTAATGAAATAAGTGTTTTTTGTGCATTTTTTAAACTGCTTAGATTCCCTTTGCAAGAAGATGGCTGTTATACTGTATTCCGGTTTTTTTTAATAATGGGGGTCGGTCTTCCTTTGGTGTGTGGAACCAATTGTATGCTGTGTTTTTTGATTGTTAGTTCCTCTAATCGTCCATCTTTTCAGGTGTTGACATGTTGATGAAGGCGGTTGGAAAAGATTGTACAGCATTATTCAGTATCCTTTTTATTATTAGTTTTCAGACCTAGTCCTGAATGGATAAAGCCGTCTGTGTGGATTAATCTGTCGGTATGGATTGGGAAGGTTTTTGTTTGGGAGGGTTTTTTCGTAGATGGAAGGAGCATGCTTTTTAATTGGGAGGGGCGGGTTTGGAAAAACTTGGCTTTATGCATAAAACTCCCCCTAGAATAGAAGTTTACTGAATAAGCCACTTTCTATATCATTAAGCCACTACCAAATAGTCACGTATAGCTGACCGATAAGCTCATTAAGATGCTAACAAACAGGCCCTAAGTCGCGTGTCCCGGAGGCAAGTGGATGGTGTTTGGAGTCAAACCCTAGACCTCCCACTTATTCTGCAAGTATAATCAATCACCTTCTTATCTTACCTGCTAGGCTAAAGCTGTGGGGACTTGGAATGTACAAGTTTGCGTATATTTCATACATGGGAGGGTTATATTATACAACAATGAGGGTGTAATTTCCCTTAACACGGTTCTTTAGATAAATACCATGCTTGGGTGAATGCCGAATTCATGTTGGAGAAGTGCCTTGTCGGTATTCTTGAAGATAGCCGGCGATAATCTTTGAAAACAGAAATTTCTACATCAAGTTCGCTCAAATTATGAAACACCATTGTTGTAATATTTGACATGTCTAACGATTTACATGTTATGAGTTGTACATTTCGTCTGGTAATTTGCATCCAGATTTATTTTTCTTTTACAGATCCACTTAGATCATCTTCAACCCAACAAAACAACATAACTTTTATTTGTATTAATCAACAATGAACCGTTAAATTCGATACAAATCACATTGGAGTAACATTTTTTCATATGTTTGACATAGTTTTTAATTTTTTTAAGTAAAACATCATATATTAACCACAAGGGTTGTGGTGGAATATCTCATTTGCCCAGGGTTCAAATCTAGGCGTACACAACAATTGTGGCTACTGAGGTTTAATCATGGCTGATGTCTTACAGTCATAAATTGTCAAGGGATTACTGGATTAGTCTAAGCATAGCCTAAGGGGTTGTTTGTTTTTGAAAAAATACCTCTTAAAACCTCTTAAGTCTGAAAATTAAGAGGTTTTCAGATTTAAGACCGTTTGTTTTATTTTTAGAAAAAAGTCTGAAAACCTCTTAATGTCCTCTGAAACTTTAGAGGTGCACCATCCGCTTAATTCCTCTTATTTTTTTGAAGGGTTCAGTTCTTTCTACCTCCTCTTCAATTGCTCGCATGGTTGATGGGTATGAATGTGTATGTGTTATCAAATAGTCGTCTCTTTCAAGTTGGAATTTTAAAACATAATATTTTTAGTCAATTAAGATGTTTATCATTTTATAAAAACAAACACTCTTAATATTTCAGATTTCAGACTTCAGCACCACCTCTTACTTTTTAGATGTAAAATCAGATTTCAGACTTCTGACCTCTTAAAAAACAAACATCACCTAAGACATCCTTCCAAAAAAATCATATATTTGAAATATATTTATTTGAGTTAAAACGAGTTTCATCAAAATACGTGGAACTACTTTTGAAAAAGAAATAAAAAGAACATTTTAGCACGCATATTTAACCAATCGCAACTAGGTTATGGTCGGTTAAAGAAGAGAAGGGACCAAACTCTGTGATTTCTTTGAGCATGAACCCACGAGTTGGTGGTCGGTTAAAGCAGGAACCAAACTTGGTGGTCCTTCGACCATGAACCAATGGGTTCACACCCCGTTAAAAAGAGAACTAAACTCGGTCTCTATCCTGAACCCATGGCTCAACCATTGCATTCATTGGGTTTGAACTCATAAAACTAATGAAATGATTGAAAAACCTTGAAAGTTAAAACATTTCATTAAAGGGTTCGATTTACAAACCATCAAACCAAACAACATACATACCACAAACTATAGCCTCAATTCAAATCCACCTCTACACTCGCATTGGGGAAACCTTAACTTCATCGATCACGGGCCCACAAAGAGACCCGAAATCATTAACCCTCGTGTGATAATACGAGCTATAAAACGTCACCCTGGTTCTTGCCGCAATCGCCGTAAACTTCATGCTCACCCTCTTCCACTCCCCCTTCCCTACCGATTTGAACGCGGCTTTTAGGGTTTCTTTTCCGGCGAAGGCTTCAACCATCATGTCTCCATGGCACCCGTTCTTCGCGTCCCCAATGGCGAAGCTTAGGTTGTAGGGTTTGTTAGGGATGGTTCGGAGGATTTGGGCGATGGCGCTTTCTCTTCCGGCGACTAGTTCGATGGCGGCGACACCCGATGGGACGTTGAAATGTTTGGCGTCGATGAATTTAACGGCTTTTAGAGACTCGATGATCCAGCCGGGAAGTGGGGATGTAATGTCTTCTTGTCTTGGAGGGAGGAGGACGCCGTTGGAGGAGTTGAATAACCGATGGGGACCTTCTTCGAATCCGCCATTCTTCACCAAATTAACTGAAACAAAAATAATAAAACAACGTTCAGAAATCACTATGACGAAATTGAGTTTATAGTACACCTAAATTGTTTAGTTATCATAATAGAGTATCTCATGGACTTAAGTTTATACAACAAAAAAATAGCATCTTGTTTAAAAATGGTACAATAAGTTTATAAGAAGTTCCTAACACTATTCGAAAAAGTGCCTTTAACTAATATTTCAATTTAATTTAAAGTGTTCTAAAGTATTTGAATACCTTTTATGAAGAATCTATTTAAAAAAGTGTTTTATAAATGGAAAAAGTAGAATTTTGAAATTTTTGTTGTTCTTGGCTATGATATCATGTATACTAAAGGGTATTACTATTCACACCCCCTTACACACACATACACACACATAAGGTGTATGTGTGCACACACACTGTGTGTGCAGGGGGTGTAGATAGAAAAGCACATACTAAATTAGAATAGAAAAAAGACGAGAGAGATTGTAAAAATCTCTAAACTTAAATAAATCTCTAAATAAAGAGTTTACTCCAAAAATTAATTATTATCCCAAAAATAAAATGTTCACGTCCAACTTTCCATATATTGAATATTTAATAATATAATTAAATAAACTGATTTTTTTAATAAGATAATTAATACTAAAGTTTTAAAATAAAATAGAAAAGAATATTTTGGTTTTTTTAGAGAAATTAATGGAAATGCCCCAAGTTTGATTTTTTCTTACCCAAATGGCCCAACTCTCTCCCATTTAACCCAAATACCCCAAAAATCCTCGATGATCCCCGTGATCGCAGAATCCCTTTACAAAGTTGGTTTTCCCTCCTAAAAATGACCTCGATCAGCCATGAAGTGTCCGTGATCCCCATGAAGTGTCCGCGATCGAGGGGTGGTTGTCCGCGATGGGGTTGGTTTGGGTCCTCAATGCTTGGTTTTTCAAGGCCTCCACGATCGAGGGGTGATTTCGTGGATTTTTGGTTAAGTTGGAGAGAGTTGGGCATTTGTGCAACGGAGGACCCCAACTTGAGGCATTTCAACGAATGACCCTTTTTTTTACTTTATTTAAAAAAAAGTTTTAGTTGTCGAATATGCTATAAATAACTAATATTTTACAGTAACTTAAATTATTCTAAAAAATGTTTTTGAAGAAAAAATATTCTAAAATATTTGAAAACCCAAAGTGTGAGTATTAATTTTATAATTACAAAATAAAACCTTTTATTGTTTGGTTTGAACAAGGTACTTACATCGAGTAGGTCTAGGAGGGAGGAGCTCTTTAATGGCGACGGCATCAATTAACGGCCCACATTTCGGATCTTCTTGAACTCCAGGGTTATGAAAGATCAACTTCACACTACTTGAATTCGCTTTAAACCCATAAGCATACACATCGCCGCCGTCGCTGCTGTACAGCGTCTGCAACGGAAGATCACCGGACTGCGGCGGCACCGACACCCTCAACACCTCCTGCTGCGCACAAGTTCTCGAAGCACCAAACGTCACGGCGTACAGAGACCCAGATTTCACCGCGATGGTTTGAGATATGGTAGCTTCATTCCCGAGCCTGACGGCGTGGACCCCATGTGCCACCGGAAAGTACATCCCGCCGGGCTGAGGTCCGCCGTGGATGTACTCCACAAGGCCCGTGATTTCCCATTTGGGTAACGCGTTTTTGCCCAGAAGAACTGTTTTCTTTATGTCGCTTGCCTTTGGTGGTTCTTCAAAGTTTCCGTTTGGTAAGAGACCTGCAAAAAACATGAACAACAATGGCGTCACAGAAGAAACCAGATCCAGAT
The DNA here is from genome assembly GCA_033807775.1 of Saussurea involucrata. Classification (NCBI taxonomy): domain Eukaryota; kingdom Viridiplantae; phylum Streptophyta; class Magnoliopsida; order Asterales; family Asteraceae; genus Saussurea; species Saussurea involucrata. The sequence continues at coordinate 42,727,510 of CM066325.1, read as the reverse complement.
CCAGATTAAGAGGCAACCTCTGAATCGTTAAGAGGTGAATCTTGTTTGATAAAAAATAAAGTCGGTCTCTTAATGGTTCTAAAACCCCATTTTGTAGCATGGGCCTCCCTTAACCATTCAACGCCCTAATTTTATTCTAAACAACTACCAAACAACCATTTCATTTTACACTATATCATAAGACCGTCTTAATTAATTATGACCATTTAATCATCCTGCACCAAACCATTCAGCAACTGCCAAACAACCCTTAGTATTTGTGTTAATGGGTGTTTATGGATTTGAGATCTGAAGTGAGAAATATACCTTCCAATGGAGTTGGAGGAGGAACAGCAGCAAGAACACAGGTGGAAACCAAGGTGAAAGCAAGGAGAATGCTGACAAAATTCGCCATTTTTACAGGGAGAATGAGAATGAGAATGAAAGATGTGGTTTGGATGGGAAGAATTAGGGGTTTTATGCTTGAAATTTATATTAAAAAAGGATTTTTCTTGAAAAATGAAAGGGGAAACTGACACATATGGTCTGGTCGTTGGATAAACTAGGGATTCTACTTTAAAGAAACTTGATGATGGCCACGAGGGATGTTTGAGGGTAGGAACCCACAAATTTGTTTCCACGATTAATGCAAATCTTGATTCAAAATCATAATCAATCAAAATAATCTTTTGTTTTTATGTTTTTTTGGTTTATATTATTAATTAGCAAAAAATGGTACCAATTTAATTATTATTAACTATAATATGAACTATTTTTATGTTATTTGATCGAAAAATGAATTTTGATCAACCTAAATCTCAATTTCTCAACCCCATTTTCATGCGTTTAAAAGACGATACTAGAATTCATGACATGGATAACTGTGAAATATTTATTTCAGTTAATAAATTACTTGTATGGTATCATCAATTGTTGGGGACATAATTTTTAAACGTTAGTTACGACGTTGAAATAACTAAAATGATGTTTACACTTTTGTATAGAAGGGATTTAACCCTTTTTGCCTTCGGCATTCACTTGTCGCCATTCTCTTTGAGTGGTCCAAGCGTATCCCTATGGTGGTGCCATTTTCAACGCGTCTAATGAAAACCCAACAAGACAACGTTTTTTTTATGTCCTCTGGTGACACCTATATCGTTCAGATTGTTATATTCGTTTATATTTCTACTCTTGCATACCAATTATTATCATAAATATTGTAATATAAAGGGTCATATTCTCAAAAATATATGCAAATCGCCACAAATATGCACATTGTCATTTTTCAAAAGGTATTTTTGTCATTTCGACCCTTTATAATTTCTTTGCACCGAATGTCACTATCTCTTTCATGTTTCTTTTTCCTTCCTTTTTATGTTTCTTTATATTTTCTAAAACTTTAATATAATTTTTTTAAAACAATCAATAAAGAAATATAATATACTTTCTTTAGAGTTTTCTTATTACAATTTTTTGGTAACAATATTCTTGGATAGATTGATTTTATGGTAAATGCACTAAAAAGTATATAGGTTTTTTGTTATAAAAAAACTAAAAGTATCAACAACAGATTTTCTAAAATTTCTTTAAAATGAAGAAACAAAAGTTAAAATCTCTAGAAAAAACATTCATCTTCAACATATTCTTCATTTTGGAGAAACAATCATTGATTATAATATTAAAAAAATCCATTCATCTATTGACATATTATTTCTCTCTCTTTCTCTCATACTTTCTCCATTTTGAGGATAGTTTTGAGGAACGTTGTTGGAGCAAATTTATAGCTCAAAATCCTCATATTCTCCATTTTCTTCAAAATGGGGAAGCTGTTGGAAATGCTCTTATTAACTTGGAATTTTCTAAGCGTGATTACCAACTTGAAATGAAAGTTTTGATAATCATGTTTGGACTAATTTGTGTCTACCTCGACAAATCTCATTAAAACCATAAATTAACAACAAAATAAATCTCTAGTGCCTTGGAGAAGCAAACCTAATTCCTTTTCAGTAGAGCTAACCCGAATTACCGTACTTATTTTCGATCAATCCCAAATAAAAACTGACGTATTTATTTTAGGATAAACAAGTTACAACAAATAAATAAAATCTTTGTCACAAGAAATACTCCATTCGTGAATTTGAAAGTACAATTTCCAAAATACTAACTTCAATTTTCGGTGCAACAAATACATGTTGACGATGTTGTCGAATAAATGGAACATTAAATTCATATCATTAATAGTATATATGTCACATTAGATGTCGTACGTCAACCATTAAAATTTGATACGAAATCTTTATTTTTAAACGTGTAATGTCTTTTTTTAGAAAATTCTATAAAATAGCTTCTAAACTAAAAATAAAGCAATATTACACTACTTGAAAAGTAAATATAAACATTAATAGTATTTTGAAGCTCCGTAATTTTTCAACAACAATCTTCGTATTTTTTTTACCGATTTTATTTATATGCATTTAAAATTTTTAGAAGTATTATTACATAAAATCGTATTATGCTAATTAAGCAAGTAAACATAAAGTATTAGAATAAACTTAGATTAAGGGGCTGTTGTTTACCTCTTAATGGTTCCATTGAGAGGCAACCTCTGAATCGCTAAGAGGTAAATCTTGTTTGGTAAAAAAAAATTGTCTCTTAATGGTTCTGAGAGCCTCTGAATGATTTTGTATCTTGGGTCACCCTTAACCATTCAACACCCTAATTTCATCCTGAACAATTACCAAACATTCATATTTGTTTTTGCACTATATCATAAGAGCCTTTAATCATTCTGATCAGTTAATCATCCTGCACCAAACCATTCAGCAACTGTCAAACATCCCCTAAATCGTTGATTTTTAAGCTACATTGTGATAGATGAAAGTCGAATAAAAATGGAAACATTATATTTAACATTATATCGTCGATTTTATTATGTTGAAAGTAGTTATTTCCCTCCAAACCTAAATAAAGATGTTTAGTTATACCACCACCCATGTGGATGGATCACCCAAGTCTATAATTAGGATGTTTAGTTATACCACCCCCCCAACCCCCAAGTTGCCTTTTTGACTTTATCAAATATATAATTAGGATGTGTATGAAATTATCATTTGGTGAAAATATTATCAAAGTTATAAGTAAATGTTAACATAATTTAGCATTAGTTATACCAAATTAATATACACTAATACGTATTTATATGTTAACTTATGTAAATCTATAACCTATAAAATTTAGATTTCCTATCATAAGTCAGGCTAAATTTTGAATTTTAATACTTTATTTTAGAAAAGATATAGCATATATAGTTGTTGGATATGTTCTAACTCGTTGAGAAGGGGAGGGGTATCGTTTCAAAACCCAAATAAAGGAGGTTATCCAAGAATGTAGATGAGAGAGGGTTGCTACTTGCTAAAAAGGTGGGAAGAGAGGGTTCAATTCAAAATCCATATTTAATCCCATTGGATATGATAGGAGTTTTACGTCGATGACGACTAATATATGGTACATACGGAGCCATTTTCTCCCGCCATATGTTTGAATCGATCTGTGTTTCTAGTGAAGGCATGTAGGGGGTTACCGGAAAGGATATGTTGCCGATGGAGGTTTGGCGGTAAGGGCAGGGACAGTGGTGTACCCACACTAGTTGATACGGTGGCACAAACCAGCGTTTCGTTCCTCCGTCGTAGTATAAAAAAGATAGGGTTGGAAAAGGTGCCAACATATCATTTTGCTGTGTGCAACTGTATATATTTTGAAACTACAATGATAACATAAAATTTCGGCTGGCATTAGGGAACGGGTAAGGGGTGTCAGGAATGGAGACGTGGGAAGGCGCGGGGATATTAGTAAAATATATTAAGTTTTTTTTATAATTTTTAAAAGAAAAATAAGATAAAAATGAAAAAAAACTAAAATATCTCTCATTTCAACAATGGAGTTAGAAGTCATTAGTGAGAGGAACCGAATTACCGAAACCAAACATTTTGCATATCATATGGATTTTTTTGCAGGAAGAAAATTGTAAGGACCTAGACCAAGAAAAAGAGCAAAGTATAGGGACCAAAAATGCAAATAATTCCCATAAATAGGAAAACCTAGACACGTAGCATGGGCAGTTGGGCACCGTCAATGATAAAATCGGCAGCAGAGGCAGGGGCCATGTACAACAAACATATGGGATGGGCACAGCATATGGAGCGTGTGGTTGCTCCATGTGATCCATTTTTCATTTATTGTTAATTAAAAACTAGTTGGATGATAATATGATATATTCATCAATCATTATACTTTTTTGTTTTTTTGCTTATGTGGTGAGGAAAAGCATTTTTTAAAAAGTTTTTGTTAAAAATTAAGGGTAAAAAGTTAATTTGGATAGATAAGAAAATAAGGAGAAGTAAATAAGTAGGTATGAAATGACTTATCAAAAACAACTTATTTGTGGTGAGGATAAGCAAATAAGCACTTTTGATTTTTTCTATCCAAACACTCCAAACTGCTTATTTGCGATGAGGAGAAACTATAAGCAAATAAGTCAAAAATATAAGCACTCCCAAACACCCCCTTACTCCTTTTTTTTCCATAAGTTGTTAATAGAAATAATTTATCCTTATTTTGATTTGTATTTTTTATATTTTTAATCATAAGTGTTCAGGTCATCTTGTGTGTATTTCGACTATTTCTCAATAGTCTTGCCAAGTTTACAGGTTCGTTTTAGATATTTTATAGATCCTTGACGAGATGTGAGAAAGGAGCTCTCGATAAATACAAAAGAATATTAATGTATTGTTTTCGGCACTGGACTGAATACAACACGTAGTTGAGCAAAAATCGGGATAGTATTCGATCGTGGAACAGGTCTGATTCGGACATGGTTCAATCCAGATTCGAGCTGTATGGATCCAGCTGGCTGGGGTCAGCTGCGACTGTTTGGTTAAACCACGAAGCTGTGTTTTCTGTTTGATTCTCGCAAACTGATTCACAGTCTGGTTTGGTTTTTTAATTACTTAGAGGCTCTGTTTGTTGTTCTTTCAGATGAGTTCGATTGGGATTACCTAAGCTGGTTTGGTTGTTTGTAAAGTTTGCCATTGTTTGTGGCTGGTTGATTAATGCAAATTGCCTTTTCAAAAAAAAATCATATATAACCGTTTTTCTGAGTACTCCTAGACATAAAACCAATCAATAATTATTATTTGTTAATTAATATTATCTGCCATAACATTTTACATAACATTATCAAATCATTTCATCGTCAAAATCATCCTATGATATATCTTTAGCATATAAATTGACATTATTTGCGGTCACAATATTGATTATTCAGAGTAATATTATATTAAATCAATATAAATCAGTTGATTTTTCATGTTATCTCATATTAATGTTTTTCATCACTATTTTAAACTTCTACGGTGTGTTTTCAAATTTGGAACGAAAGGAAAATATATCTTAATGTTCTTGAGTAGGTGAGAAAATTTAAATAAGTATTGAATTATAATCATTGTTAGCTCACAAAAAGAAAAAAAAAATATAAGCATTGAAAGAATAAAACAATTTAAAAGTTTTGATTTATCATCATTGTTAACTTACTAAGAAAAACAAAAAATAAATAAATAAAAAATACAAACTATTAAATAAGTTTTGATTTATAAGTATTGTTAGCTTACACAAAAATTGTAAATAAATAAAAAATATACCATATTAAAAAAATTTGATTATAATCATTGTTGGCTTACTAAAGGAAAATAAATAAATAAATATCATTGCCTATTAAAATAAGTATTGAATTATGAGTATTGTTATCTATCTTAATAAAATAAGTTCATATAATATTTATATCAATGAATCTTACAAAGTAAAAAATAAATAAATAAATTCAATAATAATAATCAATATATATAAAATAGCCATCGTTATAAAATAATGAATAAAATTTTAGAAAATTTGTGAATGTTGAATTATTAAATTATGGCTTGATTAAATTACTAAATAAATTTGATTTGAAATCAATAAAAAATATATAGAAAATTAAAGGTTGAAGATATTCAATGCTATATTTTTATTTAAAAAAAAATTCAAAATTCTTACAAAATTTTATGGCCTCAATGGTGGTCTCTCATTAACTCTTTCTCCTACAATCTTTTTTATATATATACCAGTGTTTGGTACTGCACAATGCACGGTGCTGGAATTTATATTAGAAATGTGTAAGCAAAATAAGATGAAGCGTAATTTGATAATAATATGTAATATAATACGATGTATGTATTCGAGTATTTTTTATGCATATTATTTTCACTGCTAAAGTTTCATACATTTTTAACTTTTTGGTTGCAAAATAATGATCCAAAATTTGTACTAAAATTAACGTTGTTAACTTACTGAAAACAATAAAATTAAAGCATTCTATTAAAAAGTATTAATTGAGTATTATCTAACCAAATAATAAAACAATTTAAAGGGTATGATTTCTAAGCATTTATTAGATTAATAAGAAAAAAGCACTAAAAATATACACTTTTAAAATAAATTTTGATTTATAAGCATTGTTAGCCTAATAAGAAAAATAAAAAAAATTAAATAAAAAAAGTATACTATTAAAAAAAGTATACTATTAAAAAAAAGTATTATTTGATTATTATCATACTAAATAAAAGGTTTTGATTACCAAGCATTTGTTAGATTAATAAAATATTTTAAAAATAAATATTGATTTATAATATTCATTGTTAACTTACTAACAAAAAAGGTATTCTAATAAAATAAGTATTCAAATAAATAAAATGTTTACTAAGTAAAAATAAATAAATAATAACATCAATAAATTTATTTAATAAAAATAAAATAACCATTGTTATACAATAGTGTTTATAGGTTTTAGTGAGTGTTGAATTATAGTTTAACTAAGTATACAAAATTTATTAATTAAAATCAATGAAAAAAATAGAAAATGAAAAGTTGTAATCAATTAATGCAACATTTTAATTAAAAAAAATCAAAAATCTCATAAAATTCTAAAGCTTCAATGGAGGCTTCTTCTTAACTCTCTCTCATACATTTCATTTATATATATATATATATATATTGATGTTAGCCTAATAAGAAAAAAAATTAAAAAAATATACTATTAAAAAAGTATTAGTTGATTATTATCATACTAAATAAAAGGTTTTGATTATCAAGCATTTGTTAGATTAATAATAAAATATTTTAAAAATAAATATTGATTTATAATCATTGTTAACTTACTAACAAAAAAATGTACTCTAATAAAAGAAGTATTCAAATAAATAAAATGTTTACTAAGTAAAAATAAATGAATAATAACATCAATAAATTTATTTAATAAAAATAAAATAACCATTGTTATACAATAGTGTTTATAGGTTTTAGTGAGTGTTGAATTATAGTTTAACTAAGTATACAAAATTTATTAATCAAAACCAATGGAAAAAAAAATAGAAAACGAAAAGTTGTAATCAATTAATGCAACATTTTATTTTAAAAAATCAAAAATTTCATAAAATTCTAAAGCCTCAATGGAGGCTTCTTCTTAACTCTCTTTCCTACATTTCCTTTATATATATATATATATATATATATATTGATTGTTAAGTTACTAACAAAAAAATGTACTCTAATAAAATAAGTATTCAAATAAATAAAATGTTTACTAAGTAAAAATAAATAAATAATAACATCAATAAATTTATTTAATAAAAATAAAATAACCATTGTTATACAATAGTATTTATAGGTTTTAGTGAGTGTTGAATTATAGTTTAACTAACTATACAAAATTTATTAATCAAAACCAATGAAAAAAAATAGAAAATGAAAAGTTGTAATCAATTAATGCAACATTTTATTTAAAAAAAATCAAAAATTTCACAAAATTCTAAAGACTCAATAGAGGTTTCTTCTTAACTCTCCCTCTTACATTTTCCTTTATATATATATATATATATATATATATATTGATTGTTAGCTTACAAATAAATATAAAAGGTTAAATAAAAATAAATTCATTTAATAAAAGTATACATACCTTATTGATTAAATAAAAATAATAATAAATTTATAAATTTAAATAAAAAATGCCGGTTTCATTGTATAATTAAAAATGAAAGGTAAATAATATTTTATATAATAATAAATATATAATGGTTAATGGTTTTTAATTTAAATTAAAAAAGAAAATGAAAAGTTTAAGCATTTAATGTGTTGAAATCAATTAAAAATAAATCAAAATTATAACAAAAAAGATAAAGGGCCATGGAGGTTTCTCCTTAATTCTCTCTCCCTACATTCTTCTTTATATATTGATATATTGATGTTAGCTTACAAAGAAATATAAAAAGGTAAATAAAAATAAATTTATTTAATAAGAGTATATATACCTTATTGATTAAATAAAAATAATAGTAAGTTTATAAATTTAAATAAAAAATGTTGGCTTCATTGTATAATTAAAAATGAAAGGTAAATAATATTTTATATAATAATAAATATATAATTGTTAATGGTTTTTAATTTAAAATAAAAAAGAAAATAAAAAGTTTAAGCATTTAATATGTTGAAATCAATTAAAAATAAATCAAAATTATAACAAAAAAGATAAAGGGCCATGGAGGCCTCTTTTTAATCCTCTCTCCCTACATTCTCCTTTATTTATATATATATATTGATTTATTTATTTTATAACGGGTTATAATTGATGGGTAGGGATTGACATTATAAATATATTTAATTGTTATATATTCTTTCTTTTCTTTTCCTCTCACATTTGAGAGAAAAATCAACATTCATTTTGTTTTCCTCCTTAAGAAAATTGAGAACATAAGATTTTTCATTTCTCTTCTTAAAAAACTGGAAAATCTAAGATCCCTCTACTTTCTTTCTCTTTCCCTTCCTTTACTTTAAAAAAAGTAAATTGGAACATTTGTTTATTATTCTCGTTTTACACATAAAAAACGAAAAAACCTTTAAGTCTGATTTGAAAATAATATTATAGTATTTCTAACATATTTTTTAAAATAAGAAAAAGAGGAAGAGAAAGTGTAAAATTTCGAAAAGATGGCAAGAAGGTTTAATCAGACTCACCCAATCAATAAACCCTCAAGTTTGAGAGGCGAGCAATCGTTGATGTAATTGTTTTTGTCAAAAACCGTAAAAGATGACCTAAGGTTGGATCGCTCGACACTAATGGTGGATCTAAAAACTTGGGTGATTGGGCCCGATTTAAAAGCGTCAAATTTTTCAAAAGACAAATAACCCGTTTGAACCAAGATAGTTTCAGGTTATTTGGTTTTTAGGTAAACGATTCAGTTTTATTTATTCTATTAATACTTTAATTAAACCAAAAAGCTACCATAACTTTATATATTTTATAACTAGATAATTCGTTTGAGGATTTGAGCATATAAGACCATTAACATATAATAAATCACTTTATATTAAAACTAAATTAACATGATATAGAGAGAGGGATTTAACAAAACAATACAACTAAACTAGATACTTAGATGACTAATATTGAAATGAATTTAACAAAATATATAATACACAAGATATTGAGATGAATTAGTTTTTTTTTATTTTGGTGGAAAACAAATCAAATGTGTGGGGTCTTCTAAAAACCGAATAGGTTCCTTTAGGGTGCGTTTGGTAGGCGGACAAGACAGGACAGAACATGACAGAACAGGATAGGACAGAACAGAACAAGACAGCTGTTCACCGTTTGGTACGACATGGCGAGACCGGACAGAACAGGACTGATAAAATGACCAATTTACCCCTAATGAGTTGTTTAGTGTTTTTTTACCATATAGTCAGATCTAAATGAAAAGTAACAAATAAACAAAATAAAGATAATGCATCAACAACCAGAAAACCAAATTAAATTACATCAAAAATCAAGAAACCAAGTTAAATCTGTGTCTAGTATATCAAAAATCAAGAAACCAAATTAAACCAAAATGAAAGCATGTAAAACGCTGCTCCACTGGATATTAATTCTGAAAATGCAAAACCCTCCACTGGATTACATCGATGGTGGTGTTCATTCTGAAAATGCAAAACCCTAACATCGATGCTGCCGAGGCACTTGATTCCTCCAAAATCAAAGTTGTTGTTGACAAAACCCTAAAATCGATTACCTGAGGAAGAAGAAGGTCTAGTTGATGGTGGACGGAGAGAGTCGATCTTTGATTTCTCTTGTGGAGAAAGAATCCGATTCGTTTTAATTTGATGATGGAGAAGAAGTCGATTTTGATGATGGAGAAGAAGTCGATTTGATGATGGGGGAAGAAGTCGAGTTTGATGCTGGAGGAAGAAGTCGGTCGATTCAGAGGAGTCTGCGTGAATTGAGAAGTGTATTAGGTTAACTATTTTAGGGGTATATTGGTAAATTAGTGCTTGTTCTACTTAGTTCCAGGGGAAGGAGGGAACAAGCTTGTTCCACATTTGTCCAAGTTAGTTCTAGTGTGTTCCACCTTTAAGTCATGCCAAACATGGGACAAGAGTCCTTGTTCTTGTCTGTTCTGTTCTGTTTCGCCTACCAAACGCACCCTTAAGCATGAAACCAAACTATTTGTGAAGAGTAAAGACATTTTTTAAATCAAATTCATATTTTTTTAAACTTTAGAGTGGAGTCAAGAGACCCCATCACCAACTAAAGATATGTTCTTTACAACAAAAAGTAATAATCAACACAAGAAATTGCTGACACATAAAACCCCTGTTAAGGGTAAAAAACATGGACGATTGCAAGTGTCGTCGGTTAACTTTGGACGTCAAACAAAGACGTCGTATTTACAAGATCGTAGCCTACAATGATTGTTGAATTACCAATGGATATTTCAAAAAACTATGGATTATTTTTCTGGAATGCAATATTATCTTCGGTATCTTGAGTTTAAATGTTCTGGTATTTATACATTCTTTAATGTGCCTACTACTTTATGCTCAAAAAGTACAAGGCAAAGCTTGAGCTGAACGACTAATAAATGCTTTTAATTCTTGTCGTAAGTTATTATTTGGACATTGATGATTAAACCTGTTGACAATATCTTTGCAATTAAACTTCTTAAAGTGACACCAATCTTTATATATATTAAAGTAAAACTCATAAAAAATGATGTGGCATATTAATAAGTGAGTATTCATCATTCTTTGAATTGTGGTTGAGTTTTGAGTATCCCACATTGATAGAGTGATGAAAAATTGACTATGAATGGTTGGTATATGAAGGGAGGTTGATATGGTTTTTTTAAAGTCATGAGTTGCCTTCTCTAAACTCATGTTGTTGGCTCCTCTTGGTTGATCCTCTAAAGTTCTAAACTTACGGGTTGGTTAATTTTAGTCGACCTTTTTTGGTAAACAAATATTTTTTGTATATATATCTTTATAACTTTATATCTTTATATATATTAAAGTAAAACCCACAAAGAAAGATGTGACATCCTAAGAAATGAGTATTCATCATTTCTTGAATTGTGGTTGAGTTTTGTGTATCCCACATTGAGAGTGATGAAAATTTGACTATGAATGGTTGGTATATGAAGGGAGATTGAGATGGTTTCTTTAAACTCATGGGTTGCCTTCTCTAAACTCATGTTGTTGGCTCCTCTTGGCCGATCCTCTAAAGTTCTAAACTTACGGGTTGGTTCATTTTAGCCGACCTTTTTTGGTAAACAAATACTTTCGTGTATATGTATCTTTATATCTTTATCTTTATATATATTAAAGTAAAACCCACAAAGAATGAGTATTCATCATTTTTGAATTGTGGTTGAGTTTTGTGTATCCCACATTGATAGAGTGATGAAAAATTGACTATGAATGGTTGGTATATGAAGGGAGGTTGACATGGTTTTTTTAAAGTCACGGGTTGCCTTCTCTAAACTCATGTTGTTGGCTCCTCTTGGCCGATCCTCTAAAGTTCTAAACTTACGGGTTGGTTAATTTTAGCCGACCTTTTTTGGTAATCAATCTTTATATATATTAAAGTAAAACCCACAAAGAATGATGTGGCATCTTAAGAAGTGAGTATTCATCATTTTTTGAATTGTGGTTGAGTTTTGTGTATCCCTTCATATACCAACCATTCATAATTATATATATATATATATATATAGAGGAAAGTTCAAATAAAAACTCATTTTCAATTGTAAACATGATGACGGATCTTGGCCCTTCCATCTATATTGATCCAATGACTCATATTAAATAGAGTTTTTAATTGAAATTATTAATTAAGGTGATTAGGGGTAAAAAAGGAAGATAATTAAAACCCACGCCTACCATGTTTGACTTTTTATTTTCTTTTTTACTTAAATTTTTTAACCCCCTTAAAGTTTAAAATAAATTAACTTAAAAATTACTAACATTTTAATCAAACAAATTACATCAAAAAAACGAGAATTTCGTGCTGTTCGATATGACATCCATCTCGATATAGTTTTTTTTGTTGTTTTAACTGTTTTACGTGGAATGTCATATATGTGTTATATTCGGTATGAATATTTATGTATGTTCAAGTGCGTACAACATCTCGACACCATAAGCCCGTAACTCGACATCACCTTCTACAACACTTTATTCAGCGTCCTAAGGTATCGTGTTCTTCATTACCATAACCCAACACCTATCGAGATGAATCGGGAACCTATCGAGTTTCGATTGTGAACCGATGAACAAAAGAGAGTGCGTCACGTCTCCACACCTTCACGAGTCACTCATGTATTATTCTTCATGAATAATGTATCATTCAGTATGAATAATACATCATTCAGGGTGAATAATACACGATTCATGAATTCATGTATTATTCATCCTGAATACTGTATTATTCATCCTGAATACTATATTATTCCCCCTGAATATTGTATTATTCATCCTGAATATTGTATTATTCATCATGAATAGTGAATGAACGTTCACCTTTGTTATTCATATTGAATGTGGACACCTGAAGATGTGCATACATATTCATAAAGAATAAAACCAAGTTTCGGTTGTGAATCGAAAAACAAAGAGAGCGTGTCATGTGTTCAACCTTCACGGGTCATTCATATATTATTCAACATGAATAATGTGTTATTCAGGGTGAATAATGTGTTATTCATGGTGAATAATGTGTTATTCAGGATGAATAATACACGATTCATGTTTAATAATACATGAATCAGGAATTCGTATATTATTCATCCTGAATGTTGTATTATTCATTTTGAATATTGTGTTGTTCGTCATGAATAGTGAATGAACGTTCCTCTTTGTTATTCATACTGAATATGCACACCAGGAAACGTGCATACATATTCATACCGAATATAACACATACATAACATTTCACGTAAAAAACGGTTAAAATGAAGAAAAAACTATGTCAAGATGGATGTCATATCGAAGAGCACGAAATTCTCGTTTTTTGATGTAATTTGTTTGATTAAAATAAAATATTAGTAATTTTTAAGATAAATTATTTTAAACTTTAAGGGGGTAAAATGTTTTTAATTAAAAAAGAAAATAAAAAGTCAAACATGGTAGGCCTTGATTCAAATTTCCAGATTTGCCCCTAATCACTTCTCAATTGGTTTAATTAAGTTTTAACCATTGATTAGTTTTCCAAATCTTGATCAATGGTTGTGACTTGTCCTCATGTTCACAATTGAAAATGAGTTTTCATTTGAACCCACCCCTATATATATATATATATATATATATATATATATATATATATATATAAGTAAAACTCACAAAGAATGAGATAACATCTTAAAGAATGAGTATTCATCATTTCTTGAACTGTGCTTGAGTTTTGTGTATCCCCATTGATGGAGTGATGAAATATTGACAAAGAATGGTTGGTGTACGAAGGGGGGTTGAGATGTATTTGTTGTAACTCATGAAGTTGGCTCATATTGATCGATCCTCAAAATTTAGGGGTTGGATAATTTTGGCCAACACTTTTTTAGCAAAACATTAGCAATAAGAATTAAAAAAAATTATAAGATTTAAGCATTTTAAAATCTTGAAGCAGGTGTGATTTCGATTATCCCACATCAATGAGAAATCTTTAGTTCGAAGAATGAATGTGAGTATAAAAGGGTAAAACATTTCTTAGAAAATTAGAATGTTAGTTTGCTATATATATATATATATATTAAAGAAAGATAAAGGATGTGATTTTGAGAGTTAAGTATTTTAAAGGGAAATTAATTAAAATACCCCAAGTTTGACCAACTGTTACCGAAATACCCTAAATTTTTTCAATTTTGCAAAAATACCCAAAATACCCGCGATGGATCCCGCGATCGCGGGCTAGGGCTGACGTGGCACATATTTTGGCCCCAAATGCCCCGCGAAGCCCCTCAACTTTGGCCGCGGTGCACTTTTGGTCCCTGCCCGCGATCGCAGTCCGCGCTGGACCAAAATTTACAGTTTTGGTCCCTGAAAGTTTACACTTTTGGTCCCTGTACTTAGACGAATCTTGCATGCTTTTACTGTTTTTTTCCACAATTATTGTACTTTGAAGACCGATTTGTGGTTGAAATTCATTTGCATGTTTGAGATTTCATCCATAAATATCAGTAATATGCAATTCACAATTCACACTTGTTATTGCTTTCTTTCTTGATTTCTCTCTTGCTTTCTTTCTTTGAATTGCTTTCTCTCTTGATTTCTCTTCTCTCATTTCATCCACAAATGGCATCGTCATCGTGACTGACAGAATGTCTCCTTGGCACGGTTGAAGGGGCGGGATTTGGACACTCTCCACGAGTGTGTCCTACGCATTGGCACCGAGTACATCTTCGTTGTATCGAACTTTCACCACGTGATGGACGTCGGTCGTTCTTTCTCGGTCTCCCGGCCCTGTTCTTATCCATTAAAGGTGGATAGCATGGTGGAAGCGGGTCGGGTGGATACACCCATGCTGCAGGGGGTCCAGCTGGGTTTATTACCTCCACGTATGTTTTCCGGTAATATTCGGACGTGAAGAAAGGTACAGCCAAGTTGCTGCAATCTGTACGACCCATATATGTTGCTGCAGCGATGGCATGGCCGCACGGTAACCCAGATTTATCCCATTCGCGACACGAACAAAGGTGGTCTTCCATATTCACAATCGCGTGAATATAGTCATCACGCACCTCGTATTTCCCATACCCGATTGCTCTTACCGGCCATGTCGCCGCACGACGCGCCCTGTACTGAACGATATTCTCCGTCGTTGGTGTGAGTGCATTTTGCATCTCAGCTCCTTTTAGGCGTCGAATTTGGTACCACTCTTGTTGAAAGGCCCGAAAGTAGTCCATAAGATTAACAATCGGACATCTACGCGCAAAACGGGAGAGTGCATTCACAGACTCTGCACTATTCGAGGTCAGAATGTCATACCGTTGTCCAGGAAAATGGGCCGCGGACCACCTCTCCGGTCCAGCATCGTCAAAGACTTTGGCTGCTTCCTTGACACTGTGTCGTAGCATATTCATGTACTTGTTAAACTCCCGATCCGTATATGCTCTGCATGCCGCCCAATAGACATCCTTGTAGGTGGTAATACGTTTGTCCTTGGATTTGGCGTTCATCTCCAAATGTCGACAGCATATGGCGTGAGGGGCGTTTGGATACATGGCAGAGATTGCGGCACTTATGGAAGGAGCCCTGTCAGACATAAACACCAACCCTTGCGGGTCTCCGATAGCTTGTCTCAACATGGACATAAACCAAGTCCACTCGTCCCCGGTTTCAGACTTGCCTACGCCGAAAGCTACTGGAACGATGGAGTTATCCCCGTCCATGGCAACCGCCAGGAACATCATACCCAAGTAACGGCCCTTTAAATGGGCTGCGTCTATTATCAGGACACGACGTAGATTTGCCACAAATGTGCGGATCTGCAAAAACATAGGTTAAAATGTTATAGCTAATAATGTGTAAATGTTATAGTTTATAATGTGTAAACATATGACGTGTTAAAATACGTACCGCGGGTCCAAGGGCCACGAAGCACATCTCAAACCGTCCACGTGAATCGGTCCGTAGCTGCGTGACAGTACCAGGGTTCTGCAGCTGCAAATTATATAAATATGTCGGGAGTCGTTCATACGACTCCTCGAACGTGCCTCTCACCATAAACAGTGCATGACAGCGCGCACGCCACGCTTGGTGGTAATCAATCGTGACGCCGAATTGCCGGTGAACGTCGTGGACGTGTCCTTTGGACGCAATGACCTGCTAACATCAAGAAATTTGTTTTTCAGGATCGCACCCAAAGTCTTTTTGCCGGCTTGTTTGTGGTGGGGATTAAGTTGCGTCCTCGTACAAGTGTGTACGTCGTGCAACTTTCTAATCATTATCGCCCCTCCTTTGGGACCCGTGTGAATCGCGTATAACCTCCACTCACACTTTTCTCTAGCACATTCAACTACGTATTTGCTTTTGTCAGATGCCCGCACGCGACTTTGGAAACCCTCTTCCAAGAACTTGAGTCCGATCTGACTTGCTAAGAGATCCTTCGAATCGAATATCTGACCTGCTGTTAAACTTTCACTGCGAATATAAGGTGTAGGTTCGTAGCTTTGTGTCTGGGTATGGGAGTCTGGAAGAATAGGGGGCATATCAAAAAAGTCATTTATCTGACTACATGATTTTCTACTAGGGGTATATTCTTCGTGATCATCATTATCGGTGTCTGATCTGTCTATTTCAGAATTACCCGTTCTGAAAACGTGGGTTTCGTCATCAGCAACTCCAGCAGTACGCCATTCGTGTGGTTGTGGTGGTTGTTGTTGTTGAGAATCAGGCTGCTCTATTTGGAGGTCTTCGTCGTCGTCACCCTCCTCGTCACCGTCGTCGTCACCGTCGTCGTCACCGTCGTCGTCACCGTCGTCGTCACCGTCGGATACGCCGGGATACACAAAGAGTAATGGGGGTCTTTCTGAATCGACTGCAAGGTGCAGAAAAGTAGAGATATCCCCATCGTTGGATAAATCCACAAATGACCCATCGCCATTTTTAAACACTAACTTGCAAACATCAGAAGAGTTGATTCCACATTTTTGCATGGCGTATGCAACAAACCTCTGATAAGTATAGTTTACTGACACTTTTACACCATGCTTAGATTTATAAGCAAAATTCCACTCATTGTTATCTTGCACCCATTCACCATCAAAACAGAAATATAGTTTAGCTTTTGCAACAGATGAACTCATTTTTTCAGTAGTATCTCAAACACAAAATATTGCAGAAAGAAATATTGCAACAATGAAATCGTTGTGTGGGGATTATGGCTTGCATTTTACGTCTATTTATCAATGAAACAACCAACATATCAGAAAACCAATCTCTCATTTCATCCACAAACTGGTATTCCAAAAACATTGATTTAACATTGATTCAAACATGCAAATGAATTTCAACCACAAATCGGTCTTTAAAGTGCAATAATTGTGGAAAAAAACAGTAAAAACATGCAAAATTCGTCTAAGTTTAGGGGCTGAAAGTGTAAATTTTCAGGGGCTGAAAGTGTAAATTTCAGGGACCAAAAGTGTAAAATTTCGGGCCATCGCGGGCTGCGATCGTGGGCAGGGACCAAAAGTGCACCGCGGCCAAAGTTGAGGGGCTTCGCGGGGCATTTGGGGCCAAAATACGTGCCACGTCAGCCCTAGCCCGCGATCGCGGGATCCATTGCGGGTATTTTGGGTATTTTTGCAAAATTGAAAAAATTTAGGGTATTTTGGTAACTCAATGTTTGACTTAGGGTATTTTAATTAATTTCCCTATTTTAAAATCTTGATGTATAGTTTGATTTTGGTTATCCCATATTAGTGAGACATCTTTAGTTTGAAGAATAGATGTGGGCATACGAAAGAATAATATTTTTCTTTTGAAAATGATAAGGTTAATAACTACCTTTATTTTACAAAATAAACTCATTTATATGAAATCTTTATATATATTAAAGAAAAATGAAATACATATGATATTGCATTATGAGAGTTGACTATTTTAAAATCCTTATATATAGTGTGTTTTTGGTTATTGCGTATTAAATAGACATGTTTAGTTTGAAGAAGAGACATGAGTATATGAAAAGATGATTTTTTTTTTTGAAAATGATAAGGTTAATAACTACTTTTTCTTCAAAACAAATGTAGTTATAAGAAATCTTTATGTATTTATAAGGAACCCACAAAGAGTGATGTGAGATCCTAAGGAATGAATATTTATCATTTTTTGAATTGTGGTTGAGTTTTGTGTATCCCACATTGATAGAGTAATGAAAGATTAACTATGAATGGTTGGTATATGAAGGGAGGTTGAGATGTCATTGTGGTAACGCATGGGGTTGGCTCTTCTTCGTCGATCCTCTAAACTCATTTATTGACTCCTCTCAGTCGTCTAAACTCATGGGTTGGTTCATTTTAGCCGGACTTATTTTTTAGCAAACAAGTTAACTATACAAAATAAAAAATAATTTTTTTATATATATCAAAGTAGGACGATAATCAAATGAGAACCACAAATATGTTACAAATCCGTGAGAACCAATGTAAAAATTTTTGTTTACATGATTTTTTTCATCAAAACCTATGATTTAAGATATTGTTACTCATATGTTCGTGTTCACCTTATGAAAAGTTTACATGTGAAAAACAAATTTTGTTTCACCTAGTGAAATGAAAAATACGCGTAAAAAATATTCACATGGTGAAACAAATCCATGTGAAACTATCATATTATGAAACACATATATTTGAAGTAAAATATAATAAATCCTAGCATTTGATGAAAAAATATCATGTAAAAAAATATTTTTTATATCGGTTCTCACGGTTTATAACGTATTTGTGGTTCTCATTTGATTTAACCCCTATCAAAGTAAACCCACAAAGAATGAGATAATATCCTAATGAATGAATATTTAATCATTTCTTGAATTATGGTTGAGTTTTGTGTATCCTACATTGATGAAATATTGACAATGATTGGTGGTATATGAAGGGAGTTTGAGATGCTTTTGTGCTAACTCATCAGGATGACTTTTATTGGTCGATCCTCTAAACTCATGATGTTGACTCTCTTGGATGATCCTCAAAAGTTACGGTTGGTTCATTTTGACCAACGCTCATTTAGCAAACAAGTTAACTATACAAAATAAAAAAATCTTTTGAGATTGAAATATTTAAAACTTTGAAGTATGTGTGATTTCGGTTATTCCTCATTGATGAGAAATCTTGAGCTTGAAGAATGAATGTAAGTATGATGTGGCATTACGAGAGGTAACTCTTTTAAAATTTTGATATAAAGTGTGATTTTGGTTATCCCATATTAAGGAGACGTCTTTAGTTTGAAGAATAGATGTAGGTATATGATAAGATGATGTTTTTTTTTGAAAATGATAAGGTTAAAAACCACCTTCGTTTGCAAAACAAAGGTATTTATATAACATCCTTATGTATATAAAAGAAATATGAAAGACATAAGATTGCATTATTAGAGTTAAGTATTTTACATCTTTATATATTTATTTAAATGGATAATCTACATATTACTACCAAAATTACTCATGCTATCGCGCAACGCGCGGTTTCCGCACTAGTAGTAAGTAAAGAAGGAACAACCCAACAATCGTTAGTCGTTAGATAAACATTGATCACTAGTTAACTGTATCAGGCTCAAAAAATGTGGATTGGTTGTATGTCATTAGGTCCTATTTTTTGGGAAACGACGCTTAAACTCACGCACACGAACACAACAATTATAAAGTAAAAGCAGAACACATCGGAGTTGCATGGTTCACTTGATCGATTGGATCAAGCTAGTCCACTACCACACTAGTAAGTATTTTTATTGATATGACGTCTTGGGTTTACAATGGCAAAAGGATTGAATTTATAGAGTGAAAATTAGGTTAAACTCCCATATGGGCTTAGCCCAAAATCTGGAATGTTTCCTTTCTTTAATATTTGGCCCAACTACCAATTAATCAGACTCTATAACTTATCACGTATGACATTATGGGGTGTTTGGGAGTGATTATATTTTTAACTTATGCTTATTTGCTTATGTGGTGAGGAAAAACAGTTTTTAAAAAGTGTTTGTTAAAAATTGAGGGTAAAAAAGTAATTTGGATAGATAAGGAAATAAGTAGAAGGAAATAAGTAGAAGGAAATAAGTAGGTATGGACTGACTTATCAAAAACAACTTATTTGTGGTGAGGAGAAGCGAATAAGCACTTTTGATTTTTTCTATCCAAACATTCCAAACTGCTTATTTGCGGTGGGGATAAGCTATAAGCAAATAAGTCAAAAATATAAGCACTCCCAACACCCCCTATGTTAGCTGGTCGTACGTCCATAGTTATTACTAGGGATGAGATTGGGACCGGACCGGTTGGTACCGAATTTTTTTGGGACTAAAAAGTGGTACCGAAAACCGAACCGTATGTATTGGTCCGGTACCGGTTCGATTTCGGTTTTAGGACGGGAGGTACTAGGACCACTTAGGACCGAAAACATGAAAATGTATTGAATGTGTATCAAAACCAACCGCAAACCAAAATATATTCGTAATGTTTCAAAACAATTCCCGAATCCCAAATTTGTCGAGTTTTGATGCGTTTGTAAGGGTAGCGATATTTTGATGATTATGTATGGGGGTCGATTTTTTGGGTTTATGGAGAAGGTTTGGTTAGTTTAGAAGATGATATATGTTTGATTAGCAAAGATACGTTTAGTTTATCTAGGAGATGATATGCATACTTACATTTAAAAAAAACAATGACTTTTAACATTTCAGTTCGGTTTTGGTATTTTCAGGAAAATCCCGGTACCGAATACTGAATTTGAATATTATATGGAACCGAAAACCGGACCGAATACATGGTACCGGTTCAGTTCGGGAAAACGGTCCTTGATGCCCATCCCTAGTTATTACGTCTATTTTTTGAGTATATAATATTTATATACGGCAAATGCAACAAATAAACTCACACACTCTCCTCATATTTGGTGAGGTTTGAACCACTGACGTCCTAGGAGGCCAAAGGCTCCGATACCGCTAGGCCAAAGACCCTTTGGTTTATTACATCTATCTTAGTTTTTAGTAACAATCGTTAGTTGTAAAATTTTACCTAAATGTAATATTGACAAGCTTACTTGAAATGAATGTTCAGACACACTGTTGGAATATGCTCAAGTCATAATAGATAATTAATATGGCTAGATACACGTGGGCCTATAGGGTCACACACAATACACTGAGATACCATTTAATATAATGTAATTATTGTATTTACATTATATAAATAACCTAAGTAACGTGGGGTAATTAGATGGGCACAAATCATTAAGTTTGGCTTAATGGGTTTGTATTGGATTTAAGTTAATAGCAAGCCTATTACGTTTAATTAAATCTTAGGCCCATAAAGATTTAGAAGGGAGAACCTTTATGAAGCCCAAGGAAGCTTTAGGGTTCATTAATATATAGAGATGTTAATGACCTAATTAAGTTTAACCTAATACTCCTTATTCTCTCCCAAAATCGGCGCCCCTTCCCTAGGCCTCTCTAGGGTTTTTCCGCTTTGATCTTCTAGCTTGTTTCTTGTCTAATCGAAGCTATAAGATCCGTTACTAAGGAGGACTAGCATCCGATGGTGATCAATGAGGTGTAGTGTGGACTACTCTAGAGGTATTCTCCATTGAATACTTGGTTTCAAAAGAGCACACAAGTGGATCCGGATTAGTGTACAAATCACGCTACAAAGGTATATCGTTATTTGTATTCTTCGTTTAACCATATTGGCAATACGTTGATCCTGTTTGGTGATTGTTCCGCTGCGTTCTTATATATGTTTATATTTGTGTTTCTTTACTTAATCTCCAACAGTGGTATCAGAGCCATCGTATGTGCCATATGATTAACATGTATATGTAAAAGTGGCTAAAACTAAAGTTTTTTTTCTCTGAAAATTTCAACCATCGTTGGGGTCTTGAATAATGTATTTTAAGATCCTATAGCCACAAGTTACATATTCTTATCGTAGATTAATTATTGTAGTTTTTCTTCGTTTTCGTTGGCTTGTTTTATTTCTTATTGTAAGTGTTTTAGATTCATGGTAAAACATGCATTTTTACCATGGACCAAGCCAACACTCTTAATGATATTGTATTATTATGTTGATGTGCAAAACCGATGAAAACCTTGACCGTTTGTGTGCCTTGTTTCATTTTTTGGGTTGTAATAGTTTAGGCATTTATTTTTACTTTGTTTAGTAGTAGATAAATGTATTTTATCAAAAATTGTAACCATTGCTCGGAATCGAATGGCGACAAAGTTAAAGACGAGAAGACATTTTCGGAGCTGCTGGACAGCCGACACGAAAAATGGATTTCCCGGAGTTTGGCACATCGGATTGTGCTGATTCTTGTTGCTGAAGTTCCATAAGTCGTAGGGGCACAACTTTGCAGAAAGATGTTTCGATTGGGGAAGACTCCTTCCATGACGTTTCGGGCCCCGAAGCTGCTGCGTTTTTCCAGACATATTTGTGTTCGAATGTTCTTGTGGGTTCTACTTGCTCTTGATGGTCTTGGAGCAAGTGGGAGCCCATAAAGGGTTTATGTTGGCCCGTCCTTAGTTGCCCTCTTGGTCCGTGTGATGGTTCACGGGATCAAGCATAGGTTTTTCATCGGTTGAGGTTTTGCACATTTTGGTTGTGTGTTTTTTTTTCTTGTATGTTGCATTGTTATAACTTGCAAATGGGTTTTTCAAACCAAAATTAAACACATACCACTTTTGAAACTAAATCCTTAGATTTAGTTAATATAAGTTTAAATTGGATTTGAAACTTAAAACTATTGTTTTATATAAATAACGCTTAAAAGGGTTTTATCGGTTATTTAATTTATGTAATGTCCAAGCTAATTGATATCTCATGTAGGTAATATATTAGTCTCTAAATGGACATCTCGACACACATGAAATAAAACAAATTAGACTATAAGTTAAGAAATGTTTTAACTTATGTTACGAATGAAGAATGCATGCTTCTTTCGTACTTTTTTTGACACGCTTTATCAAAATACTATACTCGTCACAATTTTAAGTCATGCCGTCCAATCGGCTTGAAATCCCTCGCCATTATTTTTTGCCTATGCGTGAGACCTAGGTTGAATTGTAATCCCGAGGTGATTATTGTCTATGCGTGAGACCTATATCTATTTTCACATGATTTCAAATTGGATGACTTAATCGAGTTAAGCAGGTAAGACCTTAACCCGAGGCAAGGATGGGACTAAACATGCCAGCTTGACACTAGTTGCTCGGCCACTAGATGCCATGGGTCCCATAAGGATCTAAGAATTGCACTTGTAATGCAATTGGTAATCGTCACCTACCTATTGAATCTATCATTGCTAGCAGATCAACTGATGTGATGATAGAACCTCAATGAGGATCTTAGCCTTTTTCGTACAAAATTAATTGTTTTAAAAGTAAAACTTTGGTAGTTAATTTAAAAAGGATTAATTATTGAAATTACTAATCTTGAACTTTGTATGTTTGTAGATGTCAACAACAAATCAAACCCTAAGCAACTCAACTATCAGGTCAGTTCTTGAAAAAGAGAAACTGACAGGAATCAACTTTATCGACTGGTATCGAAATCTGAGGATCGTCCTCAGAGCTGAAAATAAGTTGATTCATCTGGAAGAGGCCTTACCTGAGGCACCTCCTGCCACTGCTTCTGCTGCAGTTCGCGCAGCCTACACCCGTAGGTTTAACGAACAACAAGAAGTAACTGCTCTCATGCTGGTGAGCATGACCCCCGAGATCCAAAAGAACTTGGAGGAACTCACAGCTTTTGAGATGCTACGAGAGTTGAAAACTATGTTTCAACAACAGGCAGAACAGGAACTGTTTGAAACAGTCAAAGCATTCCACGCTTGTAAACATGAGGATGGCCATTTGGTTAGCTCTTACGTCTTGAAGATGAAAGGCTATCTTGACCGTATGGAGCGTCTTGGTTACCCCATGCCACAAGTTCTTGGAGTGAGCTTGATTCTTACCTCACTATCCAAGGACTATGACCAGTTTGTTATGAACTATAACATGCATAGCATGGGGAAGACTATCTCTGAACTGCATGCTATGCTAAAGCTTGCAGAGCAGGGGATGCCCAAGAAAGCTCCTGCTGTTCTAGCAATCAGGGAAGGAAAAATCCAGAAATCCAAACCGCAAGCACTAGGCAAGGGTTGTGGCAAGGGTAAACATGTTTATAAACCCAAACCTAAGATCTCCCCACCTGCTAAGAATGAGCACCCTGCAAAGGACGCCACATGCCATCACTGTGGAGTGATAGGCCACTGGAAGAGGAACTGTCCTGCTTACCTGGCAGAGTTGAAGAAGAACAAAGCTACCCCGGCTAGCATATCAGGTATCTTCACTATAGAACTCTATGCTTTTCCTAGTAAATCCTGGGTCTATGACACCGGTTGTGGAACTCACATTTGTAATAATGTGCAGGGACTAAGGGGAAGTAGAAAGCTAAACGACGGAGCTTTGGACCTGTACGTAGGCAATGGAATGCGTGCAGCTGTTAAAGCTATAGGGAGATTTGATCTTATCCTCCCTAATGGATTGATTATTGTTTTAGACAATTGTCATTATGCACCTACTATTACTAGGGGTATTGTTTCGCTTTCTCGTTTGAAGAAAAATGGTTTTATCCATGTTTTTACGGATTATGGTATTTCGGTTTCTAAGGATAATATATTTTATTTTAATGCTATTCCTCGTGATGATATTTTTGAAATTGACATGCATAATCTTGTTTCAAACGATAGTTCTATATACACATGTAGCACTAAGAAATCCAAACGGAATTTGGATTCAACTTACCTATGGCACTGTCGTCTTTGCCACATAAGCAAGAAGCGCATTATGAAGCTGCAACACGATGGGCTTCTAAAGTCAACCGATGATGAGTCGTTTGATAAATGCCTCTCTTGCATATCTGGGAAAATGACAAGAAAACCTTTCTCCCATATAGGTGAAAGAGCCAAAGATCTACTTGGACTCATACATACTGATGTATGTGGTCCATTTAGAACTGTGTCTAGGGAAGGTGCTAACTACTTCATCACTTTCACTGATGATTTCAGTTGCTATGGTTATGTGTACTTGATTAAACATAAACATGAAGCCTTTGAAACGTTCAAAGCCTTTCAAAGTGAAGTAGAAAATCAACTCGACAAGACTATTAAAGCTCTCCGATCTGATCGATGAGGAGAGTACATGAGTCAAGAGTTTTTAGACCATCTGACTAAGTGTGGGATTGTTTCACAATTCACTCCTCCATACACTCCACAACATAATGGTGTATCTGAAAGGAGAAATAGAACTTTGCTAGACATGGTTCGATCCATGATGAGTCTAACTACTTTGCCACTGTCCTTTTAGGGTTGTGCTCTAGAGTCTGCTGCTCGCATACTCAATATGGTTCCGACCAAGAAGGTTGATAAGACACCATATGAAATATGGCACGGGAAAGTCCCTAATCTGTCTTACTTGAAGGTCTGGGGTTGTGAGGCTCTCGTGAAACGAGACACACCGAACAAACTTGAGCCTAGATCTATCAAGTGTATCTTCGTAGGGTACCCAAAGAAAACGATGGGTTACTATTTCTACTACCCACCCGAAAACAAAATATTTGTTGCTCGGTATGCTGAGTTTCTTGAGAACAGTCTCATTTTACAAGAAGCAAGTGGGAGCACAGTAGAACTTGACGAGATTCAAAGCGAAGATGCACAACCTCCTGGTGACACTAGCGAACATCACGCTGAGGCTGAACATGCAGATGTTGAACCACAGAATGATGTAATTCCCATTCGTAGATCCGCAAGGACACCTCAAGCACCTAAACGATATAGTTATTATATCGATGCTGAGGAGCAGAATTTGGGGGATCATGGTGAACCCTCTAACTATCAAGCTGCATTGTTGGATCTAGAATCCGATAAATGGCTTGAAGTTATGAATGCTGAAATGCAATCCATGAAAGACAATCAAGTCTGGAACTTGGTTGATCTTCCTCCGAACAGCAAGACTGTCGGAAGCAAGTGGATCTTCAAGAAAAAGACCGACATGGATGGCAATGTACACACCTATAAAGCTCGTCTAGTAGCAAAAGGTTACACTCAAACCTACGGGGTTGACTATGAAGAAACCTTCTCGCCTGTTGCTGACATTAAAGCTATTAGGATTCTTATAGCCATAGCAGCGTACCATGACTATGAGATTTGGCAAATGGATGTCAAAACCGCTTTCTTGAACGGTCACCTTGATGAAGATGTTTACATGGTGCAACCTGAGGGTTTTGTGAATCCGAAACATCCCGAGAAAGTATGCAAGCTTCAAAGATCCATTTATGGACTGAAGCAAGCATCCAGAAGTTGGAATAAAAGGTTCGATGAGGAAATCAAAACGTATGGTTTCACTCAAAACCTTGATGAGCCATGTGTGTATATGAGAGCTAGTGGGAGCATCGTCGTTTTTCTAATCTTATATGTTGATGACATATTGCTCATGGGGAACAACGTTCCAATGCTACAAGATGTCAAATCCTGGCTTGGAAAATGTTTTGCCATGAAAGATTTAGGCGAAGCGGCGTACATCCTAGGAATCAAGATCTATCGGGATAGATCGAAGCGGTTAATTGGTTTAAGTCAAAGTGCGTACATTGACAAAATTCTAAAACGGTTTAGAATGGATGCTTCCAAACGTGGAAGTCTTCCAATGCAACACAATGTAAACTTGAGTAAGACTCAGGGACCCTCCACACCTGATGAGGTGAAGCGGATGAAGGGAATCCCCTATGCTTCGGTTGTGGGATCCATCATGTATGCAGTGAGGTGCACTAGACCTGATGTAGCGTTCTCTCAGAACCTTACGAGTAGATACCAACAGAATCCAGGAGAGAGTCACTGGACTGCTGTTAAGAACATACTGAAGTATCTTCGAAATACTAGAGATATGTTCCTTGTTTATGGTGGTGATGTAGAAAGAGAGCTCAGTGTTACTTTCTACACTGATGCTGGTTTCGAAACAGATCGAGATGACACTCGATCTCAGACTGGATACGTTTTCGTCATGAACGGAGGCGCTGTTGACTGGAAGAGTGCTAAGCAAAGCACTATTGCGATGTCTTCTACAGAAGCTGAATACATAGCTGCTTCCAAAGCTGCAATGGAGGCTGTTTGGATACGGAAATTCATTTCTGGGCTTGGCGTTGTCCCCAGTAATGAAAGACCCATGGATGTGTACTGCGATTGTTAGCCCCAAGTATCTGTTATGTAAAAGTATTGAAAATAGTTCAAGTCAGAAGACCAACAGAGATCAGACAGAAGAATTGGAAGGAGTTCATCAAGAAGACCAACAGAGCTCAACAGAGCTCTGTCGGATCCAACAGAGCTCAACAGAGCTCTGTCGAAGATTTCCAACAGAAGAACAAGTATTTAAAAGAAGACCAACAGAGCTCTTTCAAACAGAGCTCTGGTGAAGTGAAGACCTCTGTCAGCCTAAGTCTCATAGGAAATCCCAAGTGTTAGACAAGTGTCCATACTTTCCACGTATGCCCTAAAAATAGGAGACACACTTTCCACGTGTCATTCTAGGGTACGATAGTACACTGCCTTCACTTTTTCAGGGCTATATATAGAGAGGTAGTGCAACAAACAATAGTAAGCTTTGGGAAGAGTAGTTTTTCCACAATTGTTTAAGCACACACTGCAGCAATCCCGAGCACTACCTCCGTACGATATTGTTGTCCTATGAGACTTCCGAACACACTTGAACATGTTCTTGGTGTGATTCATTATCAATATATGAGCAGCTTTTATATCTGATCATGTTATCAGTTTTACTGTTCAATATTTGATTCTCATAGTTCATTTATCGTTTACACAATCACTCATTTTAATGGCTTTATTTAATATGCTTCCGCTGTCTATTTCACTACCATTAATATGATACAACGTGAATCTGGGAACCTACAATTGGTATCAGAGCTTCTTTGGTTTTCTTAAACCAAACGATCCAATCTACCAAGGTTGACTCACTGTTGTTGATTGTGTTTGTAAAAGCTTCATTATATACTCTGTTTTTACTGCTTCCTAGTCTAAACAAGCTTTCATAGATCATATATCTGTGTTTAAAGCTTTCTAGTGTAGTTTAAACGTTTCTCTCAAAAGTTACTGTTCCATTGGTTACTGTTTAAACTCATCTTCTTGTTGAAACTCTTTTTGCAACAACTGTACTCTGTTTTTCTCAAAATGGCGAACAACGGTATAAATGCTATCTATACTGCTGGTTCTTTAACAAAACCTCCTACTCTTCTGAGAGATGAATATGCTCAGTGGAAGATCAGGATGGTTAACTTTTTCGATGGCATGGATAAAGACTTAATGCGATCTGTCACGGATGGACCATTCCAACCCATGGTTTTTGTTCCTCGTGTACCCGCAACAGGAACTACTGCTGAGATTCCAGCTCATTATGAGATTAAAACCACAGGTTTTACTGATGAGGAAAATCTAAAAATGGAAAATGATCTTAAAGCAGTTAGACTACTAATAATGGCCATTCCAAACGAAATATTTCAAGAACTAGATTCATGTGTTACTGCTAAGGAAATCTGGGATCAGCTTCTTAATCAACTTGAGGGTGGTATCAAGACCGAAAAGAACAGAAGGACCCAATGTATAAATGAATACAACGATTTCAAAGCACTTCCTGAGGAAACCTTACAACAAACCTACAACAGATTTAATGTGTTGATCAACAAATGCAAAAAATGTGGAGTTGTTAGGTCGAAGGAAGATAACAATGTTCTGTTTTTGAAAAGTTTGAATGATGAGTGGTTAAATCTGTCCATGTCTTTACAAGCTAACCAGGACTTAGATGCATGGTCTCTAACAGATGTGTATGGCACTTTGGCCGCACAAGAGAAGGATGTTGTCAAGCAAAAAGGCAAATCCACCATTGCAGGCCCAATCGCTTTAGTTTCTGATTCTAAGAAAACCACATCAGAAAAGTCAAACAGAGAGAGTTCAAACAGAGAGAAAAAGAAAGATAAGTCGGTTAAAAAGAAAGGAAAGAAAAGTTTAGTTGCAGAAAGTGATACAGAGGAAAGCTCATCAGAGGATGATGACATTCAAGCTTTTGCTCAATCTCTTGCTCTAATAACTCAGCAATTTAACAAGAGATTTGGCAATAAGTTTGACAGAAGAGGTAGATATGAGAGAAAAGAAGACAGAAGAGAATACGCTGCACCGGAACAAAGTAACAACAGAGTTACCACAGAACAAAGACAACCTCCATAAAACAGAAGAGAAAATCCACCAGCACAACAGAAGGCCGATGCTGCTCAACCCATCAATCAGAATGATGGACGTTGCTTCAGATGTGGCAAACCTGGGCACTTCTCTGTTAATTGTAGAGGCAAACTGGTATAAGACCAGGACTACTACAAGAACAAATACAAGTACAACTACAGAGAAAGAAGCTACGTGGCTGAAATGGAGAACTGGGTTTCTGATTCATCCTCTGATGATGAACCAGAACAAGCCAACTTCTGTGGAGTTGCTGTGGATGATGAAAGTTTAGAAGAAGCTGTTGACTGGATGACTGGAGAACCAGAAATAACGAAGGGAACAACAGAAGAAGAAGATCTAGATCATGCATTTGCTCTTACCACGACAGAGTCTGACGACAGAGCGCTGGAGAGCACCAGACCCAGTGCCAAGGTATGTTCATCTGAATCTAAATCTGACTCAGAGTTAGAAATGCATGTTTCTATGCTGAATGAGGAATTTCAACTTCTGAAACAAAAACTTTCTGAAGAAAAGGAACTTAGAAAGCTAGCTCAGAAGGATCTGTCCTTTTACAAGAGAGAGAAAACTCTCTTAGAACAAGAAAAGGAAGAAATCTTCAAAGAAAAATCTGAGCTAGAAATCTTGCAAAAGAAGAAAGAGAGCCTGTTTTCTGACAGAATTAACGAATACGAAAACGTTTTGAAACAGAAGTCTGAAAATTTGAAAAAGTCTGAAACAGATAGACTTAACTCTGTTGCTCTAACTGATTATTTTCAAAGAGAAAGGGAAATTCTGCATCAATCTCTTCAGAGAAAAGAAATTCAGATTAAAAAATACCAGGACGCGCAAGATGTGCACATCAAGATAAATTCACAGATGGACACGCAAGGTCTTGGTTTCTCTGACCTTGCTCCCTATGACGAAAGGAAGAAGACATCTCTGTCCTCTGCCTTTTGTGTTGGGAAAATCCAAGAGGACGTGATATCTGGTAATGCTGTTTTCAAAAGAACCAAAACTTCATATGCTTTCTCAAAACAAAGAAATCTTGACTTTAGGAACGTCAGCTATGACTCCTATGATCATAAGAAGGTTTTAAAACCATCCTCAGAGTTTATTCTTGATCAAGGAAAAGCTAAAATCATACTTCCTAACTCTGTCAAGAACTTGGATACAAAAGAGATTTTTAACTTCAACTCATTCCTAGGACAGAAGTCTGTTACTTCTGTGACAGAGCCCTCTGTTGGAATAACACATAGCAAGCTAAATCCAGAAGTCCCAGCCTTCTCTCCTACCTCTGAATCTACAAGAACATCTTTCGAGGAGGATTTGTTGAAAGTTATCGAAGAAAATGCTGTTTTAGATTCCTTAAAACCCAAGTTGAGAAGGTTCAGAACTGTTAAGCCAAACATCTCTGTTATACCAATCAAGCCAAATACCTCCAACAGAGCCACCAGAGACTTTCTAGCCTCTGACTGTGACTCTGACTCCGAGGTAGATGAACAGATCTTTTGTGGTCAAAAGAAAATATTACACAAGTTAAAGCAGACACCGATAAAATCTACGGATCTAAAAGATGATGTTTCTTTCTTCAAGAAACAATCAAGGTTTATACCGGTAACTGAGTTTAACAACAAAGGTTTTAAGATTCTTGCTTCTAATGCAGTAGAAGTGGAGAAAAGAGAGAAAAACAAAAGTGTTTTTGTAAACCAAAATGTTCCTCTTGCTTTCAAACCAGTAAAGTTCACACCAGAACAGAAGGGAAAATGGATAGCAAACAACAGATCTATTCCAAATTCTGGTGTAAATCAAAGAGGAAATTCTGTCTGGTCAAAAGAGTCAAATCCAAAGAACTTCATGTCAACAGAGTCTGTTTCAAAGAAACAAAATCAGGACAGATTGTATGCAAAGACATCTGGTCCTAAAACCTTTCAAAATCAAGCACCATTCAAACAGTTTTTGAATAAAAAACAATGTGCAACAGTCATGCTCCATAAACTGCAATTGTATTCAACCGTTACTAAAATTGCAAAATCATCTGAATGGCCCTCACTGTGTTCTGAATAAGTCGGTTCAAAAGAAAAATCTTAAGACTGTTCAGAATACACAGAGGAAAACCTCTGGCACACCATCTCAGAATGAAAAATCCCAAGGAAAGTCTGTTAATCCACCAAAGCCTAACAAGAAAGGACCCATTATGCAGTGGGTACCTAAAAGGAATTAATCTGTCTTGCAGAAACCTCATGTGCAGATCTGGTATTTGGATTCTGGATGCTCCAGGCACATGACGGGGAATAAGGAGCTATTAACTTCTTTTAAAAACAAGATGGGAAGTGCAGTAACCTTCGGAGGAGACAATGGCGGACAGATTAAGGGTTATGGTACTTTAGTAAATGGTGATGTTTCAGTCTCTGAAGTTGCTTATGTTGAAGGATTAAATCATAATCTTCTCAGTATAAGTCAACTCTGTGATCACGGGTTCGACGTCAATTTCAGGAAGAAATATTGTTCCTTGCTACTTTCAGAGTCTGGTCAAGAACTTTTAAGAGCCGACAGAAAAGACAATCTTTATAAGATGAATTTTAAACCAAACCAAAACTCTACAACAGAGAAACTCTGTTTAGTGTCTTTGAAAAATGAAGATGCCTGGCTCTGGCATACAAGATTTGCCCATTTGAACTTTCAAAATCTTGATAAGCTCGTTAAACTAAAGTTAGTAAAAGGACTTCCTTCTCTGAAGTTTGACAAAGACCATCTTTGTTCTGCTTGTGAGCTAGGTAAGATGAAAAGATCTTCACACAGAACAAAGAGTGATCATAGTTGTCCCAGACCTTTGCATATGCTTCATGTGGATCTCTGTGGTCCAATCTCTGTGCAAAGTCTGTCGGGCAAGAAGTATATTCTTGTTTTAATTGATGAATATTCTCGATATACCTGGATTGAGTTCATCAGAGTAAAATCTGATGTCCCAGGGATTCTGATAAGTTTGTTGAAAAGGATACAGGTTCTGTTAGATTTGAAGGTACAGAAGTTGAGAAGTGATAATGGGACAAAATTCAAGAATGCCAAAATTGATGCCTACCTAACAGAGGAAGGTATTTCCCAAAACTTCTCAGCAGCAAGAACTCCACAACAAAATGGAGTTGTGGAGAGAAAGAACAGAACTCTGATAGAAGCCGCCAGAACCATGTTGGCTGGCTCTGTCCTTCCAATGAACTTCTGGGCAGAAGCAGTCTCAACAGCCTGTTTTACCCAAAACAGAGCTGTAATAGTGAAAAGATTTAAGAAGACTCCTTATGAACTCATCAACAATAGAAGACCAAACGTGAAATTCTTTCATGTTTTCGGTTGCAATTGCTACATATTGAATGACAGAGATCAACTGGGAAAGTTTGATAAGAAAGCAGACGAAGGAATGTTTATTGGTTATTCCTTAACCTCTAAAGCCTACAGAGTCTACAACTCCAGATGTCGGGTTATTCAAGAAAGTGTGAATGTGTCCTTTGATGAAAGTACTTCAAGATTCTCTGATCGAAAATCAACAGAGGGGACACATACAGAGCAGAAGGAGACAAGTTCTTCAAAGACAAGGGAAGAAGATATCAATCTCATGTTCAACGATTTCTTCAATGATGATGACTCCTCTGATAACATCAACAGAGGAGATCAAGCTCAGAACTCAACAGAACAGAATCTGACAGGTACATCTCTCACTGGTCCCTCTAATATTTCACCATCTACTTCTCTGTCTACAGGAGTAATTCAGAGAAATGAGGAACCGCATCAGAGCGAGAGAGAACCTAAACAAGAGCCATCATCACCTTTGCTAACTAATATTTGCAAAGACTCCTTGTTTGAAAGCTCACCTTCACAGAGCCCTGTTAATGACTCTCAGAGCAATGAGGCCACTCTTCAGAGCTGTGTGCCACAGAGCCCTGGTCCCAACCTACAGAGCTCTGACACTGAAGTTCGTCTTTTCCCATCAGAAGCACAAACCCCGCCTGTTGTCCATGCTCCCATGACACGATGGACAAAGGATCACCCTCATCATCTGATCATTGGTGCTGCTGAAGATGGAATGAAGACAAGATCGGCCACAATCAATGAAGCCTTCTTTGTAAATTTTTTAAGCATGATTGAGCCGAAGAAGATTTCTGAAGCCCTAGAGGACCCAAATTGGATCGAAGCTATGCAAGAAGAGCTTCTGGAATTCGAAAGAAATAAAGTCTGGTCCTTGGTTCCACTCCCAAAAGGCAAAACGGCCATCGGAACCAAGTGGGTGTTTAGAAACAAAAAGGATGAAGATGGGATTATCATCAGAAACAAAGCCCGTCTGGTTGCAAAGGGATACAGACAGGAAGAAGGAATTGACTATGACGAAACCTTTGCACCTGTGGCTAGGCTAGAAGCTATCAGAATCTTCCTAGCCTATGCTGCTCATAAGGGTTTCAAGGTCTACCAAATGGATGTCAAGTCTGCCTTTCTGAATGGCAAACTGCAAGAAGAAGTTTATGTCCAGCAACCACCTGGTTTTGAATGTTCAGAGTTTCCAGACCACGTTTACAAGTTAGACAAAGATCTGTACGGCCTTAAGCAAGCTCCCAGAGCCTGGTATGAAACTCTGTCCAAATTTCTGTTGATCAATCACTTCGAGAAAGGTACCGTCGATAAAACTCTATTCTTTAGGAGGTATAAGAATGATATACTTCTGGTACAAATATATGTTGATGATATTATCTTTGGGTCTACAAGGCAGGAGTACTGTGATAAGTTTGAAAGTTTAATGAAAAGCGAATTCAAAATGAGCATGATGGGAGAACTTTCTTTCTTTCTTGGTTTACAAGTTAAACAATCAGACAGAGGGACTTTCATAAGTCGGTCTAAATACATCTCTGATATGTTGAAAAAGTATAAGCTCAATGATTCAAAACCAATGAAAACTCCTATTGCCACTGGAGTTAAGCTTGACTCTGATCTTAATGGTGAACCAACAGATGTCAAGTACTACAGAGGCATGATAGGGTCACTTCTGTACTTAACTGCCAGCAGACCTGATATAATGTTTGCAACCTATCTCTGTGCCAGATTTCAAGCAAATCCTACAAAAACTCATTTAACAGCTGTCAAGCGTATCTTTAAATATCTGAAAGGGACTCAATTTTTGGGTCTCTGGTATCCTCTTAACTCTGGTTTCGAGCTTGTAGCTTATACAGATTCAGACTATGGAGGATGCAAGAATGACAGAAATAGTACTTCTGGTAGCTGCCAACTGCTTGGAGAAAAGTTGGTGAGTTGGACATCCAAGAAACAGAACTGTGTTTCAACCTCTACAGCAGAAGCAGAATACGTTGCTGCTGCTAGTTGTTGCTCTCAAGTGATATGGATGAAAACACAACTCAAAGATTATGGTCTGGAGTATGGTAAAATTCCAATTCTGTGTGACTCCAAGAGTGCCATTTCCATAACATCCAATCCAGTTCAGCACTCGAAGACTAAGCACATCGACATAAGGTACCACTTCATAAAGGATCATGTTGAAAAAGGGACTATTGAAATGTACTTTGTTTCAACAGACTTCCAGCTTGCTGACTTGTTTACAAAAGACCTTGATGAAAGGAGATTTAACTTCTTAATCAGCAAACTGGGTATGCTGAACCTGTCCTCCTAACTCTGTTCAAATTCAACAGAGCCTCTGATGATCCTACCAGAGCTCTGTCAAATAGTTGGGTAGGATAGTTCAACAGAGCTTCTGTTGTTCACCAGAACTCTGTTAAGCATATTTTTTTCAACACTCAGTGAACATTCTGTGTATTTATATATATAAAAAAAGGAGCTCAATTTTCTAGGGGGAGCTTAAAAGAAAAATAATGCATGGTTTTAGGGGGAGCAAGTCAGTACTCAAACGTCCAATTCAAATTGACTCTGCTTTTTGATCTTCATTGACAAATCTTTTTGAAGAAAGGAGGAAAACCTGTTCTGATGATAACCTTTGTGATAATGTTAAGAATCTGCCAGAACTCTGACTTCTCACCAGAGCCTCTGATGTTTCTCACCAGAACTCTGTTGTCTGTCTAAGTTTTGTCTGTTCTTTTCTTTTCACATCAGAACAGAATTTTAAATGTTTTTAAGGTAAAGGTACAACATCTTGGGTTACTTGATAAGAAATGAAGAGTTCACTCAACAGAGGCAACTTAACAAAGCTCCATCAGAGCTCTGTTAGTTTGTTCTGCCACATCATCAGAACACGTCATCAGAGGTGCGGGTTATTTCTAAGCGTCAACCACTTGTTACCCACACATCTCTAACCGCGACGATTTACTTGCACAAAAGTGGTCAGAACAAATCCACGTGGCAATCTCTAATTGAAAGCTAAACCACTAGCTGTCCCCATGATACACAATTCAGGCCACTCCACCTTCTGACACTCGAGTGCCTACAGTTTCTACGGCGATTACCCAGCCACAAGCTCTGACTATAAATATCCAAAACCTTGACCCATTTCTTTTCTAAAACTTCCTAAACCTTTCACCTTTCCCTCTTTTATTTAAATCCTCAGTGTTCTTCAAGAAAACCCAAACCTGCAACAATGGCGGAACCCCAGAACTCTGTTGACTCTAGCCGAATAGAACCCACTGATGATATCGTTGTTCTTCCATATGAGTTTGCTGACAACAACTACAGATTTGATCCCACTCCAGGACTCTATTTACCCTTGTATCATGCCTTTATTGAGTTCTTCAGAAACTCTGACATCTTTAGAGCCCTAACAGAGTTCGACGACCATCTTCCTGCAATCTATGTCCAACAATGGTGGACTACATGCCAATACATCGAAGAACAAGACGGGATAGTTGGGAGCGTCAACACAAGTAATGGAGGAGCGGGAACAATCCGCATAAGAGCAAGCACCTTAAGAAGAATCTTCAGAATGAAAACCAAGAGACAGCTAGGAATAGACGCCTATGAGAAACCACCAAAAACAGCTGTTCTTCTTGACTTCATGAAGTTTCTGGGTTACAACAAGGATCTGAATAGGATTGGAGAGTTCAAGCGACAGAATCTACCCACTATGTGGAATTTCATGTTCTCCACCTTAAACAGAACCCTTACCAGCAAATCTGGTAGTCAAGACCAAGCCACAACAAAAATCCTACAAATCATGTATGGATTGTTCTTCAATCGAAACTTTGACTACGCCAGCATTCTCTACAACGATCTTCTTTCAGCTGTCAACACAAAAACCTCTTCCATCGCAAAAGGAAGAGTCGTTGGATCTCACAAGTTCCTGAAGATGATCAAGTTTCCACGCTTCATCAGTCTGGTGATCAGAAGAGCCTTCGACAGACTGGAACTAACTCATCAGGGTCGCTCAACACCCGTCTGGACGATGTCCAAATTCCTCCCCACTACATCAGGCGAATACCCTTTCATAAGGAGAATTCCAGGTACAATGCTTGCCCTTATCGCCCCTGACCATATTTCTATCCAGAACTATCAGAGTGCTACTCAACCTCAAGAACCTGAGGTGAGAACCCCAGCATACTTAGGATCTGAGCCTTCTTTTGAGAGCTTGAGTGAGGAAATAGGTGAGGAAGTTATCGGACCAGAGGCAAGAGTACCCGAAGTGGGGTCTTCCTCTAGAAGAGAGGAAGTAGAGGACAGAGCATCTCCTAGAGAGGCTGTCCATGAGGAAGTACAAGAAACACCAGAGGTAGAAACTATCTCCTCTGATAGTGGTGAGCAAGAGAGGAACATCAGAGAAAATCCTGAGAGTTCTACAGCCATAAGAGCCGAGGATATTGCGAGAATAGAAAAAGATGCTCAACAGAGCACATCTGAGGGTAACCATAACCAAAATCCCAGTGCTTCCACACAATCTAATCCTGGTGATCAAGACCAAAGGATTATTGAAACAGAGGTGCACACCTCGAACCCCAACCAGCCTATACCATCAGAGGCACCTCTTCATGCCTCTGGTACGCACGAAGCCGGGGAAACTATCTTTGATAGTGATGTTCATTCGCCCCAGAACATCAATAGGTCACCTCCACACGATGATGCCTCTGTGGCTCATTTAGAGTCCACACAAATTAGACCAGAGATCTTTGTAATCTCACGTAGTATCTGTCCGACTCAGGGACAATGGGAGACCATAGTAGAACAAGGGAAGACATTGCTTGATCCAAATGCTTCCCATCACACCAGATTTCCTTCTTCAGAACCTGAGCTGGAAGAGGAAACTTTGGTCAGAACACCTGTAGCTGTTTCCCCTCAAAGGGAACATCAAGGATCGGGTGGAAGTCCTCCAAGAGCCAACATTAACACAACTTTTGACGGAGGCGCCTCTGAACTCGAGGCAGAATTGGATCCATTTGTTGGAACCAAGGAGACCCCCGTTGACACTGTCACAAGAGCAGAGTTCGAAAGCTTATGTGACAGTATCAACAACTCTTTGAACGAGTATAAACTTATCAATGAACAAAAGGAGGAGCTGATCCGCAAGGAAAATGCTTCTCTTAGGGAAGAACTGCTGAACATCTCAAACCAGCATGCTGAATTAACTCGAAAATATGCCGAAGCTGAAGCACTCAGAACAGAGTCTGAACGGGTCAGAGGAGAAGAGATTGGAAAGCTGACAACAGAAATAGCCGACCTAAGATCAGTCAGATCAGAGGAAGTTCAAAAGACTTCGACAAATCTTGCAGACCTAAAGCGACTCATAACAGAGAACCACAGAGCGCAGATGAACAGAACCCTTCCCATCCCTACGGTTATTCTTTCAGAATCTAATATCAGAACCTTAACAGAGATAATTACCAACTCTGTTAAGGAATCCATAAAAGAAGCAACCACCTCATCTGCTACTCCACTAAACATCTCCAGCCCTAACCCAAATGACCTACCCATGACAGTTGGACAAATGGGAGACTTCAGAAAATCAATTCTTAGCCGAATGATGACGATCTCATCAAAATTTGTAATGAAAGCTAAGGCAACAGAACAACATGTGAAAGCGTCTCTTGATACTCACAAGGTCAACTTCAAGGATCAAGTAGAAGAGATCAGAAGTGCTGCAACAGAGGTAGAAGATGTGATGACAAAGGCAGCCTCAACATTTACTGATATTATTTTACAGGCCACCTCTACATCAAAAAGACCTGCAGATGAACCATCAAGCAAGAGACACAAAGCTGGTCTGAAGTTTGTTGTTCAGTCCTCACCAAAAGCTCGAATTGACTCCTCTGGCGATGATGATGATTTTGAGGATGCTCAAGAAGGTCAATCAGACGATCAACTGGGTGAGTCCTCAGAACAACAAAAGGGGGAGAAGGAGAAGGAAAAGGAGAAGGAGAAGGAAAAGGAGAAGGAGAAGGAGAAGGAGAAAGAGAGAGAGAGAAGAAGAAAGAGACAGAGAAGGAGAAAGAGGTTGAAAAAGAAAGAGAAGCCAAGGGTAAAGGGAAAATCACAGGAGCAGCTGAGGAAGAGACTACAGAAGGAGAAAATAGGATAACAGAGGAAATCATGACAGATATGACTGAAGTGGCATTTGACTACATGTTCAAAAACAGAGTCATCAAACCGACAGAAGAGTCAACACAAGAACCACCAGAGATCATCTGCCTAGATACCCCTCCTACTTCTCCAACAAAAGAACCAGAGAGGACAGACCCATCCTCTGCTGAAGGACAAATAAGTCAAGCCCAACCTCAACCTACTCAGAAATCTGCTCACATCGACATTCTTATGGCAGAAACCCATGATGATCCAAACCCAACGGTAACAGAACAGAACCCAGAAACCTCTACCTCTCACACCGAAAAACCTGCCTTAGAAACGGTATTTGCATTTCTATATACTGACACAGACATCATCCCTGTAAATGCCGTACCCATTAACCCATACCTCAACCCAATCAGAATAAACACCATTTCTGATGCAAGGCTAAAGTTCATCCAAACCAAGTCAAATCAGAACAAAGCCATCAATATAAACTTCGGTATCCGCAGAATTCTGGACATCAAGCACAAGAAGTTTCAACACGACAGGGTCACATACCATGAGTATACTGTGGAATCAACAGAAGGCAGAAATGAAATCTTCAATGACAATGATCTCGTCCTTCTGAACCCATATGACCTGATCTTACTCCACGTATATTGCTTGAACTTCTCAGAAAGATACACACCGGCCAGAACTGCACTACCAGAAGTCAGATTCGCTATGCAAGAGCACATCAATCTCAGAATACAGATTGATTATCAGCTAGGCATAGAGTTTGAAGTAGAGAAACTAGCGATTGCACCACCAAATGAAAACCTTGAGGGTTATGGCCATCACAGAACTGGAACAGTAGTAGAAGATCCTCCAGTCTTTGTCTGCCGACAGAAGGGCATAAAAAAGGCCATCAGAGCAGCTGAAGCCCACAAGTACTCAAGTGAGTCGCTAGTATACCTCAAGAACATAATCCAAGATCTCCCAAGAAACAAGTGTCCAGAAGAACAACAGAAACTCTTCATCGACCAGATTGATCTGATGCTGGACTTCCGTACTCTAATCAGAAGATTCGACAGAATTCTTAGGGGAGATAATTATGCTTATTAAATGTACTGATCTTTTAATCTTTTTGTAATATTCCAAAAGATTAGTGCAAGGCTTCGACAGAGGTAAAAGTTCTCTGTTCTTTTGTTTAATCTCTTGTCAATTGTAAATTTTTTATTTTCAATACTTAGGGGGAGATTGTTAGCCCCAAGTATCTGTTATGTAAAAGTATTGAAAATAGTTCAAGTCAGAAGACCAATAGAGATCAGACAGAAGACTTGGAAGGAGTTCATCAAGAAGACCAACAGAGCTCTGTCGGATCCAACAGAGCTCAACAGAGCTCTGTCGAAGATTTCCAACAGAAGAACAAGTATTTAAAAGAAGACCAACAGAGCTCTTTCAAATAGAGCTCTGGTGAAGTGAAGACCTCTGTCAGCCTAAGTCTCATAGGAAATCCCAAGTGTTAGACAAGTGTCCATACTTTCCACGTATGCCCTAAAAATAGGAGACACACTTTCCACGTGTCATTCTAGGGTACGATAGTACACTGCCTTCACTTTTTTAGGGCTATATATAGAGAGGTAGTGGAACAAACAATAGTAAGCTTTGGGAAGAGTAGTTTTTCCACAATTGTTTAAGCACACACTGCAGCAATCCCGAGCACTACCTCCGTACGATATTGTTGTCCTATGAGACTTCCGAACACACTTGAACATGTTCTTGGTGTGATTCATTATCAAATATGAGCAGCTTTTATATCTGATCCTGTTATCATTTTTACTGTTCAATATTTGATTCTCATAGTTCATTTATCGTTTACACAATCACTCATTTTAATGGCTTTATTTAATATGCTTCCGCTGTCTATTTCACTACCATTAATATGATACAACGTGAATCTGGGAACCTACAGCGATAATTCTGGTGCCATTATCATAGCCAACGAACCTGGAGTTCAAAAGGGTGCCAGACACTTCCACAGGAAGACTCACTACATTCGAGAGGCTATCGAGATGGGTGATATTCGTCTTCTCAAAGTTCACACAGATGACAACTTAGCTGATCCCTTTACGAAACCAATGTCTTGTACCAAACATATCAAGCATGCTAGGAACATTGGACTTCGACCAGCTAGTAGTCTCATGTAGATCTGTTTTTAGTAATTGAATAATTGGAACGTTGAACAATTTTTATTTTCACAATGAATTGATGTACTTGGTATGATCGTTTTCATTTATATCAACTGTGTTCTATATTTGCATGTTTAATCCATGAATGAATTATTTGTTCTAAATTGTCCATTGTCAGTTGATGATACGTGTAACGTCCCATAGTCTCTATATATACAAATAACATACATTTCACAACATAATTTCATCAAAAAGATACATCATATTTCATATTCGGTCCCATAGTCTTACTAAACATAATAAGTAATTCGGTACAGACTTTTTGACTAAATAATTTACATTATGACTAACAACGAAACCATAAGTACAAAAACACTTCATGATCTTCATAACACAAGTCTTCCCAAAAGCTAAGCAACGACTATCCTTCTTATTTGCCCTTACTTGATCCACGACCTGGAATACATATTTTTAAAACAAAATGAGGGTTAGACCTAGCGGTCTAAGTGAAAAAATCCCTGTCATTTCA
Source organism: Saussurea involucrata (assembly GCA_033807775.1). Taxonomy (NCBI): domain Eukaryota; kingdom Viridiplantae; phylum Streptophyta; class Magnoliopsida; order Asterales; family Asteraceae; genus Saussurea; species Saussurea involucrata. The sequence continues at coordinate 42,685,955 of CM066325.1, read as the reverse complement.
CAATCATTATAAAACCCATTTATATAAAATCCTTTATATAAACACACATATATCACACGTAATTAAATACCAATCAAGACTCGTGCATTGTGTTCAACTCATCCTCTTTCTCATTCTCATTTCTCCTGGCCATGTTAGTTGGTTGCGAGCCAACTAATGCACTGTACAACAACTACAGTAACACCGTTGTACAACAACTACAGCAATACCGCTGTACAACAACTACAGCAAACACCGCCGACTATAGTTTCGGCTAACGTATACTCGTGTTGTGTAATGCTGTAACAACCCAATTTCACTAAAATAAAACTTGTAACAATACAACCAAAATTGGTCCCAAAGTATACAATTAATGCTACTTAAACTCTAAGTTCGTAGCGGATAACACACCCACAACTGAGATGCTACAGGAAGCCCGACGAAATCTACGAGTCTTCGCTAGGCTCTAGCTCTTCTACAACGCCACACACTTCCATCATCGCCAGATGAAATCCCAAACACGACTATCACCTGAAAATGGTTTTAGTTTTTGAAAAGCGAGGGTTAGACCATGAGGTCTAGTGAATTCCCTCTAAACGTATCCACAAGCCATTTAAGAAAAAACGTTTCATTTCAAAACAGTAACACATCAACATATACTCAACAAGGGTGTACACAGTGGCATAGACTATTTAACACCTTACAAAGCCAGGCACGACAACTCGACACCTTACAAAGCCAGGCACGGCAACTCGAGAAGTCCCCCACTGTGCAACCCGACTCCACCCATAGCAATAACCAAACAAGCATGTAATCAACATTCACGCATAACTGTACGTATAAACAACTTGTATGCAATTGTAAACATTTCTATGTCATGCACAATAAAACCTTTCCAAATCGTTTAATCATGTCATCATGCTTGTAAACATAATCAGTTAAGAAACCTTACCAAAACGTTTAATCATGCTCAAACCAAATTCAGATACGAAATCCTTAGCAAAACATTTCATTTGCACCAAAAAGAGGTTAAGGGAACTCACCTTAGCATTCGCACATCGACACACGCTCCGAAACACACTTTAGCTCAAACCAAACACCTGATTGGACGTCATAAGAATGGTATTAGACCACCTAATTACATCCCAAAACATCGCTACTAAGCCCCTAAAACAAACCCCCAAACGGTGCCTCGATTCTAGACCCGAAACCCGAAGCGAAACGAAGGGCACCCACACACAACAGCGACTTACGCGACTTTCCCCGTGGCTTACAAACCGCGTGGGAAACCGCGTAAGTCCCTGTTCGAGACTTCCACATCTGCACAACGAATTCAGTCCGAAATTGCACCCTTTCTCAACCCCAACTCATCCCCAAATTGATATTTAAGGTACTAAAAACATTGAGGATCAATAACCAACACTTTAAACAACATAAAACCCACCAATTTCATCCAATGATTCATCCCTTAAACCCCAAACTCATATTCTTGACAAAACTCAACTCTACCATTGAAATGATGGATGATTCTCTAAGAAAAGCTTGTAAATCATTCAAAACTCAAACATAGCAATCTCCTTTGGAGCATTCACCCTCAAAACATTAAAACATTAGAAAATCTTATACCACACTCTTCTCATTAATCCTTTCAATAGAAGAAAACATGAGAGGGGAAGTTTACCTTGGAGAAGATGAAGATTAACCTCACATTCAGCTTCCAAATCCAAGCTCTCTCTTCAAGAAGCTTCAAGATCCTCCAACTCCTCCTCTAGCCATCCCCAATACGTATGAACCACAAAATGGAAATAATCTAGGGTTTTATCCCTTTTTTATACCAATTCACAAATTTCAGATTTTGCAAACAAGTCCCCAAGTTGAATATTTCTTACCTTAGCCCCAAAAACTTCATTTACTCTAACCTTGCAAGAAGAATAAAAATATGGGGTGTTACAAATGCACATATAAATACAATATATATCTCAATATATCATATTATCATTTATGAACATCTAATCACATTATCTATCACCTTTTCAATCTACACGTATATGTATTCCAGTTTAAAAACATTTTGAAGTAAAACTCACCTGTTTGACTTATCAAAACGTTCCCCAAGCCTTTTCTCAAATAATTCAGTTTCACTTCAAATTCACAGTATCTGTACAAATCAAATACATATAATTCTTTACCACAAGCACACACATAAAGCTTACTTTATAGTTTAAGAACTTAAAGTAACTTAATTTCTCAAACATCTCCCCCAAACCCGAACTTAAGTCGAGTCTATAATATTTTCCAGTCCCTTATTCATCAACTAATCATAGTTCAATAATATACATTGTTATCAGACCCCTAACAGTGTTAGAAATCTCAGAATTGACTAACAGCTTAAGTATCCGGACACAACATAGTTTTCCGGACGACACCAATAATCCGGACAGCATGCCGTTTCCGGACAGTATAAGTAATCCGGACACCATCCGGAAACCTAAGTAATCCGAACGCTATCCGGTATCATACTTCATCCGAACAATTAAGAAAAAGAGAAGTTACCCGGATAAAACACCGTCCGGACACTACTAACAAAACTACCCGGACACATTCAATTTGTGTCCGGAAACTGCTGCTGTTCATCCCTATTTTCACCCAGAATTCAACTAAGGTTTATACCAGTTCGATTTTGTTGATTCCAAACCGATAGAAACAATCTACTAACCATTATGAACATAAAACATAACAGAAACATACCTTAATTTTACTTCCAAGTACTCCAATTTGAAGCCCTAACCCTTTCTTCCTTTTTCTTCTTTTGCTCTCCAAAACACACACACTTCACACACTGAATTTTCTGGTTTAAATGAAAATATCTTATTTCTTTTAGATAATATCCCACTAATTTTACCCTTTCAGCCCTCCACCTCTTCACTAATGACCAAAACTCCCTTAACTTACAATTTAACCAACTTTTACCCTAAACATACTTATTATAAAGTTAACAATTCTTAACAAAAAGGGTTTTTAACTAACGAACTTACCCGGGGTATTACAATACGGGAGTATCATCGAGTTAAGGCAAATGTGAGCGTATTGGTGATATTCATTGGTGAATGAATATTAATGATGATGCCACCAAACTCACATGTTGTTCATTGTAGATGAACATTGGACTGACCCAACCTACGAGAGTTCACTACATGGATCAGCGTCACCAGTGAATCTCGCAAATGGTTATGTCACTCGTCCTTAGACTTGAGATGCAAACAGGCTTTGTATGGGTGGAATGTCAGTCTTTGATATGGTTAAACGTTGTCCTGAATAAGGCTGCTATAAAAATCATCTTCAGGAGTGATGTGAAGCACATGACAGGCACGTGCAGTCAAAAATAGGATTTGTTCCTCTACAGGTAATGGAGTTAGATACTTCTGGGCCCCTTGATGAATTGAATAGATGTTTGTACGGCCGTACCCAAATGTAATTAAGATGATGCTTGATTAATTTGGTAATCTAATTCAACAAACAGATCGAGAAACAGAATCGTTGAACAATTAGAATGACATATGATCCATGTCTAGTATTCAACAAGGTATCTGTAACAAAGGGATGACTGATTTAATAAACCATTTAAAATGAGACGTTTAAGAAACTAGCCTCATGTGTCTCTAGGGGCATTGACGTGTTGCTAGACGCTAACCTTTGCTTGTATGATTACTTGTCATTATGACGTGCGCAAGTGGGAGCTGTTGGAATATGCTCAAGTCATAATAGATAATTATATGGCTAGATACACGTGGGCCTATAGGGTCACACACAATACATTGAGATACCATTTAATATAATGTAATTATTGTATTTACATTATATAAATAACCTAAGTAACATGGGGTAATTAGATGAGCACAAATCATTAAGTTTGGCTTAATGGGTTTGTATTGGATTTAAGTTAATAGCAAGCCTATTACGTTTAATTAAATCTTAGGCCCATAAAGATTTAGAAGGGAGAACCTTTAAGAAGCCCAAGGAAGCTTTAGGGTTCATTAATATATAGAGATGTTAATGACCTAATTAAGTTTAACCTAATACTCCTTCTTCTCTCCCAAAATCGGCGCCCCTCCCCTAGGCCTCTCTAGGGTTTTTCCGATTTGATCTTCTAGCTTGTTTCTTGTCTAATCGAAGCTATAAGATCCGTTACTAAGGAGGACTAGCATCCGGTGGTGATCAAGGAGGTGTAGTGTGGACTACTCTAGAGGTATTCTCCATTGAATACTTGGTTTCAAAAGAGCACACAAGTGGATCCGGATTAGTGTACAAATCACGCTACAAAGGTATATCGTTATTTGTATTCTTCGTTTACCCATATTGGGAATACGTTGACCCTGTTTGGTGATTGTTCCGCTGCGTTCTTATATATGTTTATATTTGTGTTTCTTTACTTAATCACCAACACACACATCTAGCATCGTAAGCCCTTCGTAATTTATGAAACTTTAATCGTTGGCGGAACACAAACATCCTATTCTTGGGACCGAAAATAATATTACAAAAATTTGGAAACCCAAAATATAGCAATATAAATTCATGTGTTTTTTACTCTGATCCACTAATAAATTTTATAAAAATAATTTTTTAGCTCATTTAATACTCTAATAACAGATAGATTAATTTTTTTTTGATATAGTAATAAATTTTATTAGAAATTAAAAAAGATTTGTTAATATAATAATAAAGTGTAGGACCATAATACCATAATAGAAAGTATATTAGTGTATTAATAAATTTTATAAAGATAGAAACAAAGATTGGTTTACATAAAAAAAAGATTGGTTAATATAAGAATAAATCTAGATATATCACATAGTAAACTACACTTTTGGTCCTGTGGTTTAGTGATTATAACACATTTCGTCTCTACAATTTAAAAATTATACTTTAGCCACTACAATATGCTATTTGGTCTGGATTTGGTCCCTCTGTCAAACGTCCGTCCATTGAGTGTCGTTAGGGACGACCACGTGACTTCCATACGAGGGTAAAACAGTCTTTTTATGTTTAAACCCTTTTTACCCCTCGATAACCCCAAACAAAACCCTGGTTTTATATTTCGTCCCTATCGTTTTCCTCTGTCACTCACCTCTCTCACCATCTTCAAACTCTCATCATCGAATGCAACCTGCAATGTGGACGATCAGGGCAGTTCATGAAGATTTTGATCTAGACTACGTATATGGTAAGTGTTGGTGCAAGTGTACCACATCTCTATATATTTATATATATTTATTTTGATGATTACAAACACACCGTATTATTGTTTATCTAACAATCCAATCCAAGTGTACAGTTCTTGAAGAACACGAAGATTTTATCTGAAGAGTTCAAGACGGAAGATTTACGTTGTCATTAGTGTTTATAATTTATAATGATAAACACCCTAAAATAATATACCACTTGGATATTTCTAAAAACCCAATAAATGATTTTAATAGGGTTTATTGAGAAGATCCAGCAAGATTGGTTGCGTCCTGGAGAAGCTATCCATTCTGACGCCGGCATACCGCGTGGTACCGGCGGTATACCGCGGCAGGCTTGCTGTTCACCACTGATTGGTTAGAAGTCCTTTTTCTGCACGGTATACCGCGAAGAATAGCCGGTATACCGCGGGTACGTATTCCAGAAGTCAACTTTGCATGAGAGCAGTTGGAGTGTCAGTGTACTTTTTACTGCACGGTATACCGCGTGCTTTTGGCGGTATACCGCGAATGCATGTATCCGTTGGAAGAGCTGCTATATAATGCATGCGATGGTGGAGAAGAAACATAGACAATACAACAACAACCAACAGCCATCTATCCATCTGATCTCTCCCAACTAATATTCCATACTACATATTATCACTACATATTTATTTTATAAAACGTTTTTATAAAATATCCAAGTGATAAATATTATACAAGAGTGATTTCCATTGTGAGTTATACTCCTCTTGTAAGTGTTTGAATAACGGGTGTGTGATCCTGTATATCTCAATAAGCTAGAGCTTGAGAGCCTATTGCTTTCCTTTGTATTTGGTTTGTATTCTACCGTAAAGAATACGTTTATTGGATCGTGTCGGGAAGTGTCTCGGCTAGTGATTTACCAAGTTGTGGTAAATCACTAAATCTCCGTGTCAAGTATCTCTATCCCTTATCTCTTTATATTTCCGCTGTGCATTTAATTATATCTGTTTATATAATTATTGTATATATACTCTGCTTTATTTACTGTATTTATACTATCCTGTATTTATACATATCTGTTGTTTTTCATATACTCTGTTGTATTTACATTATTAAGATATTTTTATAAAAGAATTTTTGAAAGTAAATTATTTAAATACAACCTTACCCCCCCTTAGGTTGTCTAACAATTGGTATCAGAGCGGGGCTTTCAAAAATTATCTGTTTAAATTTTTAAAGTTTTATCTTTTATATAATGGCTCAACAAACTGTTTTGTTTTCAAAACCTCCTATTATTGATACTGAAAAATTTGGTATTTGGGCAAAATTATTTGAATGTCACGTGCGTGGCAAAAATAGAAAGATGTGGGAAATTATTGAAAAAGGAAATTTTATTCCAACCAAAATCGTAAATGATCTTATTGTTGAAAAAGATTCTAAAGAGTGGACTCCCACTGATGAAGCTTCGTATTGTTTAAATTTTGAAGCTAAAAACATGTTATATGCTGCTTTAAATTCTGATGAAATAGAAAGAGTTTTTACTTATGAAACTGCTAATGAAATCTGGCAAAGTTTAAATGACACTCATCGTGGAAACACGCAAGTCAAAAGCAGTAAAATAAATATTCTAGTTCATGATTATGAAATGTTCGAGATGACTCAAGATGAGTCTATCGATTCTATGTTTAAAAGATTTAACCTCATAATGACTACTTTACAAGGATTAGGTCGTACTTATCCTAATGAAGATTATGTAAGGAAGATTCTTCGAGCACTACCTTCGGAGTGGATGCAAAAGATTACATCGTTAGAAGATTCCCGAGATCTCTCAACAATGAAGCTCGACGATCTTGTCGGCAATCTTAAAGTGCACGAAATTGCACTAAAAAGAAATCAAGTTCGGGATCAAGTCAAAAAGAAATCCATAGCTCTCAAAGCCGTTGCCCCTAAAGATGAGGAAGAAGAAGAGGAGGAATAAGCAAGTTCCTCAAATGACGAATCCGAAAGTCTTGACGATTTAATCGAGATGGTAAGAAAACTCTCTAAACTTTTATCTAACAAAAAGTTTGCCAATATTGATAGGTTTCAAGGAAATGGAGACTACCATCGTGGTGGTAAAAATCAAAGTCGCAACGTCCATAACAAATATGACGAATCTAGTGACGATGAAAAAGCCAATAAAAAGAAAGGCTTTTGCTATGTGTGTGGTGATAAAAATCACTATGCAAATATGTGTCCAAAACGTGCTAAACAAATCAACACACCAAAAGCCTTCGTCGGAGCCGCGTGGAGCGCAAACGAAGATGAAGACAAGAATATTTGTCTCATGGCCGACCGTGATGATGAGGTATCTACATCATGTTTTCATGACAATAATTATGATAGTAATTATAGTGATAATTATTATGATAGTGATAATGAAAATAATCTTGAAGAATTATATGAATCATTTCACAAAATGGCTGCTCTTGCAAATCGTTACCAAGACGAAATTTCTAGATTAAAAGAAACGATATCTGCATGTAATAAGGAAATTAATGATGGCAAACAAAAATCTGAAAATGATATGAATATAATTGCTAAATTAGAAACTAAATTAGGAGAAAAAGATTTTTGTAAATCTTGTGATGCTCTAAATAAAGAAATTGCATGCTTAAATAAAAAGTCACATGAAAATATTATTTGTGCAAAATGTGATATTCTTGAGAATGAGATTGCATGTTTAAAAGGAAAATGTGATTCGTATGAAAAGGATGATTTATTAGCAAAAGCTTTTCAAAGTAGTAATGAGAAAGTCTTTAACATGCTAAATATGCCTAACCGTATAAAATGTAGAAAAGGTATTGGTTCCGATACGTGCAAAGATAAATGTTCTTGTATGCCCATCAAAAGATTTTATGAATCACCTAAAGTTAATACAAAAAATCAATATGTGCAAAAACCTCCGTATGTGCGTAAAATGAATAATGCAAATAATATACCGAGGAAACCGTATGCTCGCATGTATAATAGTAATTTTTCTAGACCTAATGCGAATATAAATGCTTCATTTTATGTGTATGATAAATACAATCGCAAAATTAGAATGGTTAGAAAATGGATTCCGAAAGGAATGTTTAGCAATGATAATCCGGGTGGAATGCGTTTATGGTTTTAAATCCGTTTTTATTCCGTTGTATGTTGTCATGTTTTATTTTATGTCGACAACATATTTTAATTTTTTTATTTGCAGTTTATGTTTTATACTAACTGTTAAAAGGACCCATAAGAAAAGGGTACCACAAAAAATTTTCTTTGCCTTTTGTAGGTGTTTCCTGACGAGGATATAATACGTGTTTCCTGACGAGGATATAATACGTGTTTCCTGACGAGGATATAATACGTGTTTCCTGACGAGGATATAATACGTGTTTCCTGACGAGGATACAATACGTGTTTCCTGACGAGGATATAATACGTGTTTCCTGACGAGGATATAATACGTGTTCCCTGACGAGGTCATAATACGTGGTAATTTTTGCTCACATAAAATTAACCGAAAAATCGAAGCCTTAAGATCCTTTTTTTTGGTGCAAGTGTTTCTTTTTGGTTATTTTGTTTTATGTCAATTATATGCGTATTTTTTTATGCATATTTTTTTTTCCCTCAAATTTTTTTAAAATCAACAATTAATATCGTTATTAATTTGAGGGGGAGCGTTTTATTATCTTTACCCATGAGTTTATGCTACCTCAATTATATGCATATTTTGAGGGGGAGCATCTCTCGAGGGGAAGCATACCGTCTTTCTTGACCCTTTTTGTTTCGACAAACGGGGGAGAGAAACCGCATATGCTCATGCTTAGCGGTTGTGTTTGTCATCATCAAAAAGGGGGAGATTGTTGGTGCAAGTGTACCACATCTCTATATATTTATATATATTTATTTTGATGATTACAAACACACCGTATTATTGTTTATCTAACAATCCAATCCAAGTGTACAGTTCTTGAAGAACACGAAGATTTTATCTGAAGAGTTCAAGACGGAAGATTTACGTTGTCATTAGTGTTTATAATTTATAATGATAAACACCCTAAAATAATATACCACTTGGATATTTCTAAAAACCCAATAAATGATTTTAATAGGGTTTATTGAGAAGATCCAGCAAGATTGGTTGCGTCCTGGAGAAGCTATCCATTCTGACGCCGGCATACCGCGTGGTACCGGCGGTATACCGCGGCATGCTTGCTGTTCACCACTGATTGGTTAGAAGTCCTTTTTCTGCACGGTATACCGCGAAGAATAGCCGGTATACCGCGGGTACGTATTCCAGAAGTCAACTTTGCATGAGAGCAGTTGGAGTGTCAGTGTACTTTTTACTGCACGGTATACCGCGTGCTTTTGGCGGTATACCGCGAATGCATGTATCCGTTGGAAGAGCTGCTATATAATGCATGCGATGGTGGAGAAGAAACATAGACAATACAACAACAACCAACATCCATCTATCCATCTGATCTCTCCCAACTAATATTCCATACTACATATTATCACTACATATTTATTTTATAAAACGTTTTTATAAAATATCCAAGTGATAAATATTATACAAGAGTGATTTCCATTGTGAGTTATACTCCTCTTGTAAGTGTTTGAATAACGGGTGTGTGATCCTGTATATCTCAATAAGCTAGAGCTTGAGAGCCTATTGCTTTCCTTTGTATTTGGTTTGTATTCTACCGTAAAGAATACGTTTATTGGATCGTGTCGGGAAGTGTCTCGGCTAGTGATTTACCAAGTTGTGGTAAATCACTAAATCTCCATGTCAAGTATCTCTATCCCTTATCTCTTTATATTTCCGCTGTGCATTTAATTATATCTGTTTATATAATTATTGTATATATACTCTGCTTTATTTACTGTATTTATACTATCCTGTATTTATACATATCTGTTGTGTTTTCATATACTCTGTTGTATTTACATTATTAAGATATTTTTATAAAAGAATTTTTGAAAGTAAATTATTTAAATACAACCTTACCCCCCCTTAGGTTGTCTAACAGTATAGCAGGACAAAGTTTGGGGTTTTTTCAAGTGTGTAGTTGATTCGAACTGATGTCATTATTTTTGGTGTTTGTTTGCGGAGCATTACCCTAACTCATTACATTGAAGATACATCATGGTGGGATTTTTACAAAACGACATGGAAGGAAGTATATTGAAGGTAAGACTAGTTTTGTTGATTTGGTTGATGTTGATGAGCTTAGTGTCCATGAGATCAATGCCATGGTGAAGGAGCTTGGATACACTGGTAACTACCCCATGTGGTACCATTTTTTACCCCTGAATCTAACCTAGATATTGGACTTAGAGCTTTAGGCAATGATCAAGATATATTGAATTCTGATCAAGTACACCTCAAGTAATAAGATGATTGAAGTATACACAGAGCAGTTTAGGACAACTGTAGGTACCTACAACAAGTCACCAGGTGGACCAAAAGTTGTAATTGAGGAACTTCCTAATGAAAATCCTCCTGTAATTCCTCAATCAAGAAGAAAGCCTATGGAAAAAGGAAGTACCTCATACAAAAAGAGGTTACTTTTGGAGTGGAAGGAAACAGAGGAATACACACCAGTAGTTGAGAGTTGGTTGGGACAACAATTTGGGATTGATGAGTTAGTACTTGAAAGTGGATTGGGACAAGATGTAGATCAACATTCTTTTGAATTTGATCCTTTCTGGGAAGAACATGGTATTGAGCAACCATTTGTTCAAGAACCATCTGTTCAAGAACAAATTTCCAAGAACAAACTGTCCAAGAACAATATGTCCAAGGAGATAACGGTGAAGATTCAGATTACATGGAGGATGTAATGGCAGAAGTTGGTATACACATGAAGAACTTTATTTCCATCATAGATTTGGGATCTTAAATGGTTGGGTAATAAGGAGGAATTAGTTGAGGATCAGAAGTTGGGAGAAGATGATCCACTTGAAGTTGAATCAAATAAACGCCAAAAAATAATGAGGTTAGGGTAATGCTCAGCAAACAAACACCAAAAATAATGACATCAGTTCGAATCAGCTACACACTTGGAAAAACACAAACTTTGTCCTGATATACTTAACATATACGTAGTTTAGATCAAAAGCTTCATGAACTGTCCTGATCGTCCACATTGCAGGTTGCATTCGATGATGAGAGTTTGAAGATGGTGAGAGAGGTGGAGTGACAGAGGTAAACGATAGGGACGAAATACAAAACCAGGTTTTTTTGGGGTTATCGAGGGGGTAAAAGGGGTTTAAACATAAAAAGACTGTTTTACCCTCATGTGGAAGTCACGTGGTCGTCCCTAACGGCACTCAATGGACGGACGTTTGACAAAGGGACCAAATCCGGACCAAATAGCATATTGTAGTGGCTAAAGTGTAATTTTTAAATTATAAGAACCAAATATGTTATAATCACTAAACCACATCGACCAAAAGTGTAGTTTACTCTATATCATATTATTTATATAAAACTCAAACTAACTTATATATTTTTATACAATTTATAAAAATTATATGTCATAAATATGTGGTGCACATATATATGGGAAAAAAGATTTTTAGTAATAAAAGAAAAAGAAAACCTATTTGGCAATAAAAGAAAACCATGAGACTTGAATTCAGTATGCCTTAAGTGGTTAGGAATTATAACCATCTCACCTAAACATTAGATACAAACCTTATTATTTCTACTATACGATATCTGTTTCTAAAATCACATGCCACCGACTTTAATGTCAGTTATGTAAATTATGTATTGACTTGTACTTTTACACGTATCGAAATTTGATTTAAAAAAATAAATAGAAAACATATAAAAAGAAACGGCAATTTTTATTCTTTTTGAGTAACAAACCATTGCATATAATGGTTGAAATGAGTTACAATTGTTAGAGATTACTCAACTTGCCACTCGATTAACACATCAGAATTGAATCATTACAATTCAATTGAGAGTTGAAATTGCATACCTTGTGCGATTCCTGAAGACGAATTCAGATTGTTGTTTGTTTCATCACCCATGCTTTTTCAAGATCCACCCTTATATCCGTACCATTTGATGGCTCTTGGTAACTTATTGGATTATTTTGTGTTCTTGACAGAGATGAATGATTTGGCGCCAGATACTATATATAACAGAGTTGGAAGGCGGTTCTCACCATCACAGAACCAACGTAACTGCCAATTAACTAACTGCTATTTATTTATAACATTTATTGGCGCTAAAATTGAGATGATATGTATGCTATATAAACATATATATACATATATAAACGTGATGCTTATTTAAATCATAAACTGTTATTATACAATTAATCTTGTTCCCAAGATGAGCATATATATATATATATATATATATATGCTACAATCTCCCACTGAACAAGATAATAACTTGATAATAACAATCAACTAAATTGTGCACTAGATTTATATAACCACATCAGTTCTTCATTATACAGAATATTGAGATTGAACAGTGGATCATGTAAGTTTACTGATCAATAATATTGTGCAGGCTTTCATGGTCACAGTGATGCAATCTCAATGTCATATTCATACTCATTCGTACCATACCCTCCTTAAACATTTATAGCTCAAAACTTTAGTCCAACAAAATTCTATAAATGCCTTGATTGCCTGGATTCATAAAAGTGCTTCTACAAGTATACGTGAACATCTAAATTTGTACAATCTCAGTTTCACGTAATCAGCTAGCATTATATATAAAACACATACATAAGCATACATTAAATGAATACATATTACAAGGAAATACAATTTATAATTTCATCATATCAACCTTCAAATATTGAGGGAATCTGTCATTCCCATGGCTTTAACATGCTTCTTGAAACATTCAACTGGAAGTGCCTTTGTGAAAGGGTCTGCCAATTGTTCCTTTGTTCCTATCTTCAAAACCTCAATTTCCTTGTCTCTGACATTCTCCCTCACTGCAAAATATTTTACATCTATGTTCCTAGAACCACTGCTTCGCTTGTTATTTTTAGTGAAATATACAGCCGCAACATTATCGCAGTACATTGTGAGGGGTCTTTCTTTTGAATCTACAATCTTCAATCCAACAATGAAATTCTTGAGCCAAATGGCATGAGATGTTGCATCATAGATAGCTATGTATTCTGCTTGGAATGTAGAAGTAGCAGTCAATGTTTGCTTACTTGCTTTCCATGAGATTCCACCTCCTGCCAACATAAAAATGTAGCCTGATGTAGACTTAAGGTCATCATGATCTTGCTTATATGAAGCATCTGTATAGCATTCTACTTTCAGCTCCTTATCAGATCCTTCATATGCCAGCATGTGGCTCATAGTCCCTTTCAGATATCTCAGTACCTTCTTTCCTGCAACCCAATGTGCATGACCTGCATTGGATTGAAATCTGGATAACATGTTTACTGCAAAGGCTATATCAGGCCTAGTGCATACTTGTGCATACATCAAGCTTCCTACTAGCCTTGCATATGGTATTTTGTCCATTTCAATCTTTTCAAGTGAATTACTAGGGCACTGTCCTTTATGCAATTTATCACCCTTTGAAATTGGGGCTTCACCTCTTTTGCAGTTTTCCATACCACATCTTTTTAACACCTTTTCAATGTAACCCTTTTGAGATAATCCCAAAGTCCTTATTTGTCTGTTTATGATTATCTCAATTCCCAACACATAGTTTGCTTCACCCATGTCTTTCATGTCAAAACTCTTCATGAGGAAAGCTTTTGTAGATTGCAAAAGGTTTTTACTATTAGTTGCCAATAGTATGTCATCCACATACAGTATAAGAAATATGAAATTACTCCCACTGGTCTTTGAGTATATACATTCATCTAACTTGTTTTACTCAAAGCCAAAGTTGTTCATAACTGCATCAAATTTCTTATACCATTGTCTTGATGCCTGTTTTAGGCCATAAATGGATTTGTTCAATCTACAAACCTTATTGTTATTTAATGCAAATCCTTCTGGTTGAGTCATATGGATTTCTTCTTCCAGATCTCCATTTAAGAAGGCCGTCTTTACATCCATCTGATGTAATTCCAAATCAAAGTGAGCTACAAGGGCCATTATGACTCTGAATGCATCTTTTGTAGAGACAGGTGAAAAAGTCTCATTGTAATTGATGCCCTCTCTTTGATTATAACCCTTAGCCACTAATCTTGCCTTATGCCTATCGACCTTTCCTTTTGCATCCCTTTTGGTCTTGAATACCCACTTACACCCTATAGGTTTTATAGAGTTTGATCTATCAATGAGGTCCCATACTTTATTATTTGACATACTAGCCAATTCATCCTCCATGGCCTTCACCCACTTATCCTTATTTGGTGATTCCATAGCTTCCTTATAACTGATTGGGTCATCATCATCTCATAGATCAAACTCCATTTCTGTCAAGTAAACATGGTAATCGTCAGGTATTGCAGACCTTCTTTCTCTTGTGGACCTCCTTAGAGTTGCAGTATTTGGTATTATATCTGCTGTTTGCTCCAATGATGGTTCAAGTACAGGTTCAGTCTCATGTACCTGTTCTTGATCATGGGAAGACTCATGTGTTGTCTCTAAGGTTTGGTCCTCAGTTACATTGTTTGTACCAGTTAATGTACTGCTTCTTACTATTGGTATGGATTGTGAGGTTAAGTTTTCACTTTCATAAATCAAAGGTGATTCCTCTTCATGATATGTCATCCAATTATCTAAATCATGTGGAGTTTGAGAGGAATTTCCCAAATCATCATCTTCATTGAACATTTCATCATAAAATACTGCCTTATTGGTCTTAAAGATCCTTTGTCCCCTTCCAGGGTTGAAGAATTTATAACCTTTGGATTTTTCTGAATATCCAATGAAGAAAGCAGAAAGTGATCTTGAATCTAATTTACTTAAATTTTCAACATGATATTCCCTAGTTTCTGCCTTACATCCCTACACATGAAGGTGATTTAGACTAGGCTTGTATCCATTCCATAGCTCAAAAGGTGTCCCCTTAATTGCCTTGGTTGGAGTTCTATTGCAAATATAGTTTGCTGTCTTTAAGGCCTCTCCCCAGAGAAACTTTGGCAAACTAGATCTTGCAAACATGCTTCTAACCATGTCCATTAGGGTCCTGTTTTTCCTTTCTGATACTCCATTTTGCGTAGGAGTATATGGAGTTGTATATTCAGCCTTAATCCCAACTTGCTCCAAATAAGTGGCAAAAGGTCCCTTATGCTGTCCCTTTTCAGAATACTTGCCAAAGTACTCTCCTCCTCTATCTGATCTGACTGTTTTAATTGTTTTCTCAGATTGTCTTTCAACTTCTATTTTAAAACTTATGAAACAGTCTAAAGCTTGTGATTTTTCTGCCATTAGGAATACAGGGCAAAACCTAGAAAAGTCATCAATGAATGTAATAAAATACTTGCTATCACATATTGTTTTAACTGGAAAGGGCCCACATATATCTGTATGTATTAATTCAAGAATGCATTGACTCCTTTTGGATTGAAAATTTCTGGAATTTGTCATTTTCCCATTTAGACAGTCTATACAGGTTCCAAAATCATCAAAGGTCAATTCTGGTAAGATCTTTTGTCTAATTAGATCTTGCATTCTTGATTTTGATATGTGTCCTAATCTTTTATGCCATAAATATGATGAGACATTTTGCTTGTGTTTCTTCTTAATTCCTGTCACTTTGTTTATAGAGCATATTTGCCTTTTATATCCTTTATTGATGGTCTCATTTATGCAATTCAAATGCCAATAGCCATCTATCAAATATGCATTTCCAAAGCACACATCATTTGAATAAAATGTCATACAATCTTTATCAGCATAAAAAGAAATGTTGTTTTCATTTACAATTTGGGATCCTGATACCAGGTTCCTTTTTATTTTAGGTATATAATATACATCATTCAATGTTAAGACATAATTATTCTTAAATAGCAATCTGCATTCACCAATGGCTTCCACCTTCAATCCTTGTCCATTTGCTGTACATACTTTTGATTCATTCAACCTTGGGACCGTTATCTTTGATAATCCCTGCATGGAATTAACAATATGAATAGGTGAAGCTGTATCAAACCACCATGAATTGTCATTTTTACATATAGTGGTTTCTAAAGAAAAGAAGTGATTGATGTTACCTTTCTTATTCAACCATTCCTTGAATCCATCACAGTCTTTCTTAAAGTGGCCCGTCCTTTTGCAAAAGAAACATTTCAGTTCCCTTTTCCCTTTAAAGGGTTTTCCTTTATTCTTAATACTCTGAACAGAAGAAGTAGAGGAACTTCCCTTTTGGAAACCAGAATGTTTCTTCATCTTGTTCTTAGCCTTAGACATGTGGTTGATGGTTACTGCTTTTCCTTTATTCTTCACTTCTGATTCTTCTTGAACACAAATAGTGATCAATTCGTCTAAAGTCCACTTTTCCTTCTGTGTGTTATACAGGCTTCTTAGATGACTGTATTGATCAGGCAGAGAATTCAGAAGAAGGTGAACCAGAAATGAGTCGTCAATGGCAACTTTCATTTCTTTAAGTTTACAGGAAGTATCAATTCCCTGTAAAATGTATTCTCTTATACTACCTTGTCCATTGAAACTCATTCTGATCAACTTATTCATGAGATAGCCTGTTTCTGCCTTATCAGAAACTTTATACTTATCAGCAATTGAGGCAAGATATACCTTAGCAAGGTCTGATTCCGGAATTCCTCCTTTGACAGCATCAATTATGCATTTCTTTATATATATCAGGGCTATTCTATTATGCTTGTGCCACTCTTGATGCTTAAATTTGATTTCTTTAGATGCATCATTTGCAGGCTCTGGTGGTGGATCTTCTTTAAGGACGTGATCATAGTCTAAAATCCCCAGCATAAGTTCAATGTCCTCCTTCCATTTTTATAGTTCACACCGTTTAGAGGTGCAAAGTTAACTACACTCATGGGGTAGTGAGCTGTGTGGGATAAGAATTGTTGTCTGTCGGTCTTGCTTGGTGATCCTGAATCATGAGATAGATTCATTCTTCATCAATTATACAAGCTTTCTATCAGTCATGTGTAAACTTAATTAACCATCAAACAATTAACCTACTTGATCATAAATAAAGACATCAATCTCGAATTTGATTCCCTTTTGAGAAAGCATATCGGGTTCGAGATTTTAGTGTGATTGAGTGTCTGTTTCAATCTAACTGCTATGGCAGCATGTGAAAGAAAACAGTCACTGTTGATTTGTGATTCTAATCAAATCTTTGGTGTTTTGTTGTGATTCGAGACTAATGTGGTAGTACTGTGAATCAAATCAATCCATAATCACTTGGGTGATATGTGGATTCTTTGTGAGATTTTGATTTTGAGGATTTGTGTGATTGTCATGTAACTGTCCTCCTAATCTAATGAGTGCTTAATCGCATAAGCCAGAAAATTAAGTTTGGCCTTTTAAACAAAAGAAATATGATATCAAAATTGACTTCCTATTCAAACATACAGAACATCAATTTTCATGCTTCAATCAAACATACAGAATATCAATCTTAGTTTTCAATCGCATATGCCATATACAGGATCGATTTTGACTTCTAATCGATTATGCAGAATCGATTTTGGGTTTCAATTCAATATGCAGTATCGATTTGGAATTCTTGATCGATTTTGAATCCCACAATCGATTACATAGATAGTCGATCATGGCTTCACAATCGAATACACAGATTATTGATTTTGCATACGAATTCAGACTTAACCGCAGAATGATCAAACGTCGCACAAAATTGAAGCAATTCGATCATGGGATTTTCCAGTAAGTCTAGAACAGTCGATTTCTGTATAATTCGATCAGACTAAAATTGCAACTTGATTCAATTCGATGAGTTAATTGGCTCTGATACCAATTGTTAGAGATTACTCAACTTGCCACTCGATTAACACATCAGAATTGAATCATTACAATTCAATTGAGAGTTGAAATTGCGTACCTTGTGCGATTCCTGAAGACGAATTCAGATTGTTGTTTGTTTCATCACCCATGCTTTTTCAAGATCCACCCTTATATCCGTACCATTTGATGGCTCTTGGTAACTTATTGGATTATTTTGTGTTCTTGACAGAGATGAATGATTTGGCGCCAGATACTATATATAACAGAGTTGGAAGGCGATTCTCACCATCACAGAACCAACGTAACTGCCAATTAACTAACTGCTATTTATTTATAACATTAATTGGCGCTAAAATTGAGATGATATGTATGCTATATAAACATATATATACATATATAAACGTGATGCTTATTTAAATCATAAACTGTTATTATACAATTAATCTTGTTCCCAAGATGAGCATATATATATATATATCTATATATGCTACAATCTCCCACTGAACAAGATAATAACTTGATAATAACAATCAACTAAATTGTGCACTAGATTTATATAACCACATCAGTTCTTCATTATACAGAATATTGAGATTGAACAGTGGATCATGTAAGTTTACTGATCAATAATATTGTGCAGGCTTTCATGGTCACAGTGATGCAATCTCAATGTCATATTCATACTCATTCGTACCATACCCTCCTTAAACATTTATAGCTCAAAACTTTAGTCCAACAAAATTCTATAAATGCCTTAATTACCTGGATTCATAAAAGTGCTTCTACAAGTATACGTGAACATCTAAATTTGTACAATCTCAGTTTCACGTAATCAGCTAGCATTATATATAAAACACATACATAAGCATACATTAAATGAATACATATTACAAGGAAATACAATTTATAATTTCATCATATCAACCTTCAAATATTGAGGGAATCTGTCATTCCCATGGCTTTAACATGCTTCTTGAAACATTCAACTGGAAGTGCCTTTGTGAAAGGGTCTGCCAATTGTTCCTTTGTTCCTATCTTCAAAACCTCAATTTCCTTGTCTCTGACATTCTCCCTCACTGCAAAATATTTTACATCTATGTTCCTAGAACCACTGCTTCGCTTGTTATTTTTAGTGAAATATACAGCCGCAACATTATCGCAGTACATTGTGAGGGGTCTTTCTTTTGAATCTACAATCTTCAATCCAACAATGAAATTCTTGAGCCAAATGGCATGAGATGTTGCATCATAGATAGCTATGTATTCTGCTTGGAATGTAGAAGTAGCAGTCAATGTTTGCTTACTTGCTTTCCATGAGATTCCACCTCCTGCCAACATAAAAATGTAGCCTGATGTAGACTTAAGGTCATCATGATCTTGCTTATATGAAGCATCTGTATAGCATTCTACTTTCAGCTCCTTATCAGATCCTTCATATGCCAGCATGTGGCTCATAGTCCCTTTCAGATATCTCAGTACCTTCTTTCCTGCAACCCAATGTGCATGACCTGCATTGGATTGAAATCTGGATAACATGTTTACTGCAAAGGCTATATCAGGCCTAGTGCATACTTGTGCATACATCAAGCTTCCTACTAGCCTTGCATATGGTATTTTGTCCATTTCAATCTTTTCAAGTGAATTACTAGGGCACTGTCCTTTATGCAATTTATCACCCTTTGAAATTGGGGCTTCACCTCTTTTGCAGTTTTCCATACCACATCTTTTTAACACCTTTTCAATGTAACCCTTTTGAGATAATCCCAAAGTCCTTATTTGTCTGTTTATGATTATCTCAATTCCCAACACATAGTTTGCTTCACCCATGTCTTTCATGTCAAAACTCTTCATGAGGAAAGCTTTTGTAGATTGCAAAAGGTTTTTACTATTAGTTGCCAATAGTATGTCATCCACATACAGTATAAGAAATATGAAATTACTCCCACTGGTCTTTGAGTATATACATTCATCTAACTTGTTTTACTCAAAGCCAAAGTTGTTCATAACTGCATCAAATTTCTTATACCATTGTCTTGATGCCTGTTTTAGGCCATAAATGGATTTGTTCAATCTACAAACCTTATTGTTATTTAATGCAAATCCTTCTGGTTGAGTCATATGGATTTCTTCTTCCAGATCTCCATTTAAGAAGGCCGTCTTTACATCCATCTGATGTAATTCCAAATCAAAGTGAGCTACAAGGGCCATTATGACTCTGAATGCATCTTTTGTAGAGACAGGTGAAAAAGTCTCATTGTAATTGATGCCCTCTCTTTGATTATAACCCTTAGCCACTAATCTTGCCTTATGCCTATCGACCTTTCCTTTTGCATCCCTTTTGGTCTTGAATACCCACTTACACCCTATAGGTTTTATAGAGTTTGATCTATCAATGAGGTCCCATACTTTATTATTTGACATACTAGCCAATTCATCCTCCATGGCCTTCACCCACTTATCCTTATTTGGTGATTCCATAGCTTCCTTATAACTGATTGGGTCATCATCATCTCATAGATCAAACTCCATTTCTGTCAAGTAAACATGGTAATCGTCAGGTATTGCAGACCTTCTTTCTCTTGTGGACCTCCTTAGAGTTGCAGTATTTGGTATTATATCTGCTGTTTGCTCCAATGATGGTTCAAGTACAGGTTCAGTCTCATGTACCTGTTCTTGATCATGGGAAGACTCATGTGTTGTCTCTAAGGTTTGGTCCTCAGTTACATTGTTTGTACCAGTTAATGTACTGCTTCTTACTATTGGTATGGATTGTGAGGTTAAGTTTTCACTTTCATAAATCAAAGGTGATTCCTCTTCATGATATGTCATCCAATTATCTAAATCATGTGGAGTTTGAGAGGAATTTCCCAAATCATCATCTTCATTGAACATTTCATCATAAAATACTGCCTTATTGGTCTTAAAGATCCTTTGTCCCCTTCCAGGGTTGAAGAATTTATAACCTTTGGATTTTTCTGAATATCCAATGAAGAAAGCAGAAAGTGATCTTGAATCTAATTTACTTAAATTTTCAACATGATATTCCCTAGTTTCTGCCTTACATCCCTACACATGAAGGTGATTTAGACTAGGCTTGTATCCATTCCATAGCTCAAAAGGTGTCCCCTTAATTGCCTTGGTTGGAGTTCTATTGCAAATATAGTTTGCTGTCTTTAAGGCCTCTCCCCAGAGAAACTTTGGCAAACTAGATCTTGCAAACATGCTTCTAACCATGTCCATTAGGGTCCTGTTTTTCCTTTCTGATACTCCATTTTGCGTAGGAGTATATGGAGTTGTATATTCAGCCTTAATCCCAACTTGCTCCAAATAAGTGGCAAAAGGTCCCTTATGCTGTCCCTTTTCAGAATACTTGCCAAAGTACTCTCCTCCTCTATCTGATCTGACTGTTTTAATTGTTTTCTCAGATTGTCTTTCAACTTCTATTTTAAAACTTATGAAACAGTCTAAAGCTTGTGATTTTTCTGCCATTAGGAATACATGGCAAAACCTAGAAAAGTCATCAATGAATGTAATAAAATACTTGCTATCACATATTGTTTTAACTGGAAAGGGCCCACATATATCTGTGTGTATTAATTCAAGAATGCATTGACTCCTTTTGGATTGAAAATTTCTGGAATTTGTCATTTTCCCATTTAGACAGTCTATACAGGTTCCAAAATCATCAAAGGTCAATTCTGGTAAGATCTTTTGTCTAATTAGATCTTGCATTCTTGATTTTGATATGTGTCCTAATCTTTTATGCCATAAATATGATGAGACATTTTGCTTGTGTTTCTTCTTAATTCCTGTCACTTTGTTTATAGAGCATATTTGCCTTTTATATCCTTTATTGATGGTCTCATTTATGCAATTCAAATGCCAATAGCCATCTATCAAATATGCATTTCCAAAGCACACATCATTTGAATAAAATGTCATACAATCTTTATCAGCATAAAAAGAAATGTTGTTTTCATTTACAATTTGGGATCCTGATACCAGGTTCCTTTTTATTTTAGGTATATAATATACATCATTCAATGTTAAGACATAATTATTCTTAAATAGCAATCTGCATTCACCAATGGCTTCCACCTTCAATCCTTGTCCATTTGCTGTACATACTTTTGATTCATTCAACCTTGGGACCGTTATCTTTGATAATCCCTGCATGGAATTAACAATATGAATAGGTGAAGCTGTATCAAACCACCATGAATTGTCATTTTTACATATAGTGGTTTCTAAAGAAAAGAAGTGATTGATGTTACCTTTCTTATTCAACCATTCCTTGAATCCATCACAGTCTTTCTTAAAGTGGCCCGTCCTTTTGCAAAAGAAACATTTCAGTTCCCTTTTCCCTTTAAAGGGTTTTCCTTTATTCTTAATACTCTGAACAGAAGAAGTAGAGGAACTTCCCTTTTGGAAACCAGAATGTTTCTTCATCTTGTTCTTAGCCTTAGACATGTGGTTGATGGTTACTGCTTTTCCTTTATTCTTCACTTCTGATTCTTCTTGAACACAAATAGTGATCAATTCGTCTAAAGTCCACTTTTCCTTCTGTGTGTTATACAGGCTTCTTAGATGACTGTATTGATCAGGCAGAGAATTCAGAAGAAGGTGAACCAGAAATGAGTCGTCAATGGCAACTTTCATTTCTTTAAGTTTACAGGAAGTATCAATTCCCTGTAAAATGTATTCTCTTATACTACCTTGTCCATTGAAACTCATTCTGATCAACTTATTCATGAGATAGCCTGTTTCTGCCTTATCAGAAACTTTATACTTATCAGCAATTGAGGCAAGATATACCTTAGCAAGGTCTGATTCCGGAATTCCTCCTTTGACAGCATCAATTATGCATTTCTTTATATATATCAGGGCTATTCTATTATGCTTGTGCCACTCTTGATGCTTAAATTTGATTTCTTTAGATGCATCATTTGCAGGCTCTGGTGGTGGATCTTCTTTAAGGACGTGATCATAGTCTAAAATCCCCAGCATAAGTTCAATGTCCTCCTTCCATTTTTTATAGTTCACACCGTTTAGAGGTGCAAAGTTAACTACACTCATGGGGTAGTGAGCTGTGTGGGATAAGAATTGTTGTCTGTCGGTCTTGCTTGGTGATCCTGAATCATGAGATAGATTCATTCTTCATCAATTATACAAGCTTTCTATCAGTCATGTGTAAACTTAATTAACCATCAAACAATTAACCTACTTGATCATAAATAAAGACATCAATCTCGAATTTGATTCCCTTTTGAGAAAGCATATCGGGTTCGAGATTTTAGTGTGATTGAGTGTCTGTTTCAATCTAACTGCTATGGCAGCATGTGAAAGAAAACAGTCACTGTTGATTTGTGATTCTAATCAAATCTTTGGTGTTTTGTTGTGATTCGAGACTACTGTGGTAGTACTGTGAATCAAATCAATCCATAATCACTTGGGTGATATGTGGATTCTTTGTGAGATTTTGATTTTGAGGATTTGTGTGATTGTCATGTAACTGTCCTCCTAATCGCATGAGTGCTTAATCGCATAAGCCAGAAAATTAAGTTTGGCCTTTTAAACAAAAGAAATATGATATCAAAATTGACTTCCTATTCAAACATACAGAACATCAATTTTCATGCTTCAATCAAACATACAGAATATCAATCTTAGTTTTCAATCGCATATGCCATATACAGGATCGATTTTGACTTCTAATCGATTATGCAGAATCGATTTTGGGTTTCAATTCAATATGCAGTATCGATTTGGAATTCTTGATCGATTTTGAATCCCACAATCGATTACATAGATAGTCGATCATGGCTTCACAATCGAATACACAGATTATTGATTTTGCATACGAATTCAGACTTAACCGCAGAATGATCAAACGTCGCACAAAATTGAAGCAATTCGATCATGGGATTTTCCAGTAAGTCTAGAACTGTCGATTTCTGTATAATTCGATCAGACTAAAATTGCAACTTGATTCAATTCGATGAGTTAATTGGCTCTGATACCAATTGTTAGAGATTACTCAACTTGCCACTCGATTAACACATCAGAATTGAATCATTACAATTCAATTGAGAGTTGAAATTGCGTACCTTGTGCGATTCCTGAAGACGA
Organism: Saussurea involucrata; assembly: GCA_033807775.1. Lineage (NCBI taxonomy): Eukaryota > Viridiplantae > Streptophyta > Magnoliopsida > Asterales > Asteraceae > Saussurea > Saussurea involucrata. The sequence continues at coordinate 42,661,710 of CM066325.1, read as the reverse complement.
ATTCAGATTGTTGTTTGTTTCATCACCCATGCTTTTTCAAGATCCACCCTTATATCCGTACCATTTGATGGCTCTTGGTAACTTATTGGATTATTTTGTGTTCTTGACAGAGATGAATGATTTGGCGCCAGATACTATATATAACAGAGTTGGAAGGCGGTTCTCACCATCACAGAACCAACGTAACTGCCAATTAACTAACTGCTATTTATTTATAACATTAATTGGCGCTAAAATTGAGATGATATGTATGCTATATAAACATATATATACATATATATACATATATAAACATATATATACATATATATACATATATAAACGTGATGCTTATTTAAATCATAAACTGTTATTATACAATTAATCTTGTTCCCAAGATGAGCATATATATATATATATATATATATCTATATATGCTACAACAATTTCATGGTCAAATGTTGGGTTTTTCTTAAACAACATTCATCAATCAAATACCAAATGTCAGCTAATAAAATCATCAAGGGTCTGATTCACAAACGACCAAAATATAAATAATTCTATAAATCTCAACTCCAACAGAGTTTAATTTTACGCTCGAATGGGTGTAACCTTAACTTCATCGATCACAGGGCCGCAAAGAGATACAGTATCGTCAACCCTCGTATTGTAAAACGAGCTGTAAAAAGTCAATCTGGTTCTCGCAGAAACCGCCCTAAACTTCATGCTCACCGTCTTCCACTCCCCCTTCCCTGCCGATTTGAACTTTGCTTTTAGGGTCTCTTTTCCGGCGAACGCTTCAACCATCATGTCCCCGTGGCACGCGTTCTTCGCGTCTCCAATGGCAAAACTTAGGTTGTAGAGCTTGTTTGGGATGGTACGGAGGATTTGGGCGATGGCGCTTTCTCTTCCGGCGACTAGTTCGATGGCGGCGATGCCAGATGGGACGTTGAAAGTCTTGGAGTCGATGTATTTAACGGCCTTTTGGGACTCGATGATCCAGCCGGGAAGTGGGGATGTGATGTCTTGTTGTTTTGGAGGGAGGAGGACGCCGCTCGTGGAGTTGAATAACCGGTGGGGGCCTTCTTCGAATCCGCCGTTTTTAGCCAAATTAACTGAAACAAAAATGGTTCATGAGTTATATTTCGATGGTTTTATAGTTTATAGCTACTTTTTAACGTAATTCATTAAATCTACTACACGAAAGACACTTGAACTTTTTCTTAGAAAATCTGTCACTAAAAGGTGATTCATCACAAAACCGTCACATAAGTTGGTGGATAATTTTTTTGTGGGTAATGCAAATCAGTGACATATTATCCACGGATTTTCTGGGTGATCCATTGGTATTTTCTCAAAAACATTGGATTCTACCGAACCATTAGTATTTTCTGGGTGATCTGTGGGTAATCAATGACGGAAATTTCCCAAGAAAAAATTTGTGGGTAAAAGTCATTTGTTTTGTAGCGTTTGCGTACCTGAAGCCGCGGCCAAAGTCGCTAGCGTGACTTTTTTTCGTCTGCTAATCTAAAAGCATATGTAACTATATTGGTTTTCGTGTTCTTTTAAATAAGTATTGTTTTCGTTTGAATCCGACTCTACTTAATAAATCCAAATTTTCTTATATGTTTAGGCAAATGAACCATTTTTACCCAAATGGACCTTTGTTTTCCTTCTTATTTTCAATAGAAAAGGTGGATTATTATCATAAATTCATTTGTGTAAAAATCTGATTATTTCTAAAACTAAGTTAAAAGAGGATTTGAAGCTTACATCGAGTAGGGGTTGGAGGAAGGAGCTCTTTAATGGCAACGGCATCAACTAGTGGGCCACATTGGGGATCTTCTTGAACCCCAGGGTTATGGAAGATCAACTTCACACTGCTTGAATTCGCTACAAACCCATAAGCATACACATCGCCACCGTCGCTGCAGTACAGCGTCTGCAGCGGAAGATCCCCGGACTGCGGCGGCACCGATACCCTCAACACCTCCTGCTGTGCACAAGTTCTCGAAGCACCGAACGTCACGGCGTACAAAGATCCAGCTTTCACGGCGATGGTTTGAGAAACCGTGGCTTCATTCCCGAGCCTGACGGCATGGACGCCGTGTGCCACCGGAAAGTACATCCCGCCGGGCTGAGGTCCACCGCGGATGTACTCCACAAGGCCCGTGATTTCCCATTTGGGTAATGCGTTTTTCCCAGAAGAACTGTTTTCTTCATGTCGCTTGCTTTTGGTGGTTCTTCAAAGTTTCCATTTGGTAAGATTCCTGCACAAAATATAAAAGTGAGTTTCAGCGACGAAAAGATCCGTTTACAAGTTATAGCGACAATAAGCCGTTTATGTAAATCGATTGCAGAGATAAATCGACTTTTATGGACGATAAAAGTCGTTGCTAAAAACCCCGTTACTTGTGGTGATAAGACCAACAATGGCGTGAAACTGTCGAAAGCAGATTTGGTTTAGAGTAAATTACGTTTTTAGTCCTTGTGGTTTGTTAAAAATTGCAGATTTAGTTCATAGGGTTTTGAAATTCCAGTTTTCGTACCTATAGTTTACAATTCATTTATGTTTTCGTTCCAAAGCCCAAAAAACTATATTTAAATATGAAAAAATAAAATAGAAATGAATTGTAAACACAGACGGATCTACCATCTAGAGAGGGGGGGTCCCACTAAAAAAAGAGAAACATTTTTTCCTAGCTAAAAAACATTTTATGTTGTTGTTTTGGCATAGTTTCCCAGTGTTTTATCCGCTTGTTCCCCTATCAATCAAAAAACAAGAGAAGGTGCCTCAAAATCAACCAAAATGCCAAAAAGGTATGTTGAAATCAACAAAAAAAACGAAAAAGTTCATCGAAAACGACAAAAAAAACTTAAAAAGTCACTCGAAATCAAGCAAAAAACTTAAAAAAATCACTCGAAACCGTGGAATTAGACTAAAAACACATCGGATGATGTTGCGGACATTTAGGGGTCGTTTACCGAATGCTTGCCGGGGTAAGCGCTTACCGGTCAAATTTAACACTATCACTTACTTATCGGACAATATTTTAGTCCACCAAATTGGTTTCGTATGCAACAATTCACCCGGTAAGCGCTAAACGTGATAAGAGTTGTCGCCATCACTTACCGGGGTAAGACGCTCGGTCATTTCATTCGCTCTTATCGGGCAAGATTTTTGGTCATTGGCATATCAATCCGATAGGTAATGTGACTTAGTAAACGCTTACCTGGGTAAAGGTTTGGTAAACGGCCCCTTAATCTACCTTAAAGGTGCTCCCACTAGGCAAAAAAATCTGGATCCACCACTGGTTGTAAACCACAAGAATGAACAAAAATTTAAATTATAAGGACGAAAAAGGTAATAAAGTACAAACTATAGGGATAAAAATCGTAATTTAAAAAAATAGAAATTTTCAACAAACCACATGAACTAAAATCGTAATTTACTCTTTAGTTTAAAATGAATAACTGGTTATTAGCATAATGTTGTTTATGGAAGAAAAAAAATGAAACATACTGTCGATTGGAGGTGGAGGGGCAGCAAGAACACCAGTAGAAACCAAGGTGAAAGCAAGAAAAATGGAGATAATTTTTGCCATTTTTTTACAGAAGGAAAGAAAGAGAGAAAGATGGGATTTGGATGAAGAAGAATAGGGGTTTTATATGTTTGATAAACAGCAGCAGCAGGGGAATCTAGTTTGATGAAGATTATATATTGAAGGGGCACGAGGGATGTCGGAAGGAGGCTGGCTGTTTTTGCACAAAATTTCTCCACGATTCGTGCGATCTAAACAATATATATACATACATTGTTTTTAGCATCTTGTTATATGTGTCATCGTATTTTGATATACAAATCAAGTATTTCTGATCTAAATCTTAACACCATATACAAAAATCAGAACTTTAAAAAAGAATTATATTTATCTTTAATACTCCCCCGTCCCAAAATAAATGTCCACAATAGAGAAGACATACAGTTTGAAATACACCTGACAAATGTGCCGTGTCGGATCGGGTTCAAAGTTAAACGGGCTGAGAGTGTCTGATCCTAACCCGCTCCGTTTAATAATCGGGTCAGAAAATATCAACCCTAACCCGACCTGACTAACCCGTTTAACACTTATAAAACTAAAAATTAAAAGTAAAAAATTCACAAAAAAACTATAAATCCAAAATTCAAATGAAAGCATTATAAATCTAAAATTTATAGTTCAAATTTATAAGTTCTAACCAAATTCAAAACATTAAAAATCTAAAGCATTAAAAAGAAAACTTATATATATATATATATATATATATAGAGAGAGAGCCCTTATTCTACAACCGTATTAAATGATGAAACCAATGAAACTGAGGGTATTTTTGTCCTTTCAACGAATTCGTATTTTTAGGAATAATTCAGATTTTTTTTAAATTATTAATTCTTTAAATAAATTATTCGGTTACCATATATAACCGACTCTATAATTTTAGGAAATAATTCAATTTAATAACCATTTTAAAAAATTCATAACCATTTAAAAAATTTCATAATCGTACTAAAATAATAATTCATACATATTCATAGTCGCTCATAAATTTCATAACCATTCCTAAAAAAATCATAACTGTAATACAAGACTAGTTCGTACATGTTTCATAACCATTCTTAAAATTTCATAGTCTTTCGTAAAAAATTCATAACTGTAATACAAGACTAGTTCGTACATGCTTCATAACCATTCCTAAAATTTCATAGTCTTTCGTAAAAAATTCATAACTGTAATACAAGAACAGTTCATACCCATTCATAACCATTCCTAAAATTTCACAATCTTTTATAAAAAACTTCATAACTGTAATACAAAGAACAGTTCATTCTAATTCATAAAATTTCATAACCATTTATAAAATTCATAACTGTAGTAATCGATCTCCATTTTTTTCCAGAATTCTTCATTGTCTCCATTATTTCCAGAATTCTTCACCGTCTTCAAGTTTTTTCCCCATAATTCTTCACCATCTCCATTTTTTCCAAATTTCTTCGTCGTCTCGTTGAAATCGAATTTTTCTAGAATTCTTCATCGTCTCGGTGAAATCAACTATTTCTACAATTCTTCATGGCCTCGATGAATCGACTTTTTCCAGAAATCTTCATCGTCACAGTGAAATCTACTTTTTCAGGATGGATAAATATGAAGATAAATAATTAAAAAAGAATATGAAGATGGAAGAATGGATAGAAAAGATAAAGATGAAGGATGAAGGATGAAAAAGAATGAAGCATTACGTTCAAAATGGAATTATGGAGAAGATTTTCATATTTTAGGTTAGTGGAGATAAACATGGAAACAAACTAAAATAGATAATAATCTAGATATTAATAAAATTTAAAATTTAAAATATTTTAAAATATCTTTCAAGATTACCCTTTCCTTTATTTCAAATTCAAATTCAAATTTTAATCGAATTCATATTAACCGTTGATCTTAATAATGGATGATTAAGATTACGTTGCATCGGTTTCATATTAAATTTCGGTTGCAAAAGATGCTCCATCTCTCTCTCTCTCTCTCTCTCTCTCTCTCTATATATATATATATATATATATATATATATATATAGCCTTAGACTTCAGATCATGTGAGACCAAGCCATTTCCGTGAGACCCGTGAGACCAAAAAAATAACACTAAACCTTCACAATAAAAGACTGTGAAGGTATTGTGAAGGTAAACCTTCACACTATTTTTGCTGTGAAGGTTCGATGTTTTGCTTACCTTCACAATGAATCGTTGTGAAGTTTTAGTGTTATTTTGTGGTCTCACGGTCTCACGAAAACATGTTGGTCTCACGTGAACCCAACCCTATAGCCTTATGTTCAAATGAGAAGTGCAATTTTTTTGAGAAATAGAGAAGTGATCTTGGCCATTTATTCGGTCAAGATCGGTTATAATTGGTCAAAAGTTGCGGCTGTTCCAAAAATAGAAGGACAATTTCATAACTTTTACAAAAAAACACGGGCTGGGTTCATATATGAATCTGTGTGATTCACATATGAACTATACGTTCACATATGAACTCTTTATAACTAATTCATATATGAATCTTGTGATTCATATATGAACCTTTGTGTTTCATATATGAAACTAATTAACTGTAGGTTCATATATGAATCAGTTGAACCAATTAATTGATTCATATATGAATCTTTGTGTTCATATATGAACCTTTGTGATTCATATATTAATTTTTTTAACTACTTCTCATATGAACAAATTAACTGATTCATATATGACTCACAAAGGTTCATATATAAATTAGTTAAAAAAAGTTTATATGTGAATTACAAAGGTTCATATATGAACACAAAGGTTCATATACGAATCACAGATTCATATATGAACTCGTCCCGCGTATTTTTTTTTACGAAACTACCCCTCTATCTTGTGCAGACCACGCGAGGAATTATCCGCTGCTTCTCGGTCAAAGCCGCCGATCTTGACCGAATAAATGGCCAAGATCACTTATCTATTTCTCAAAAAATTTGCACTTCTCATTTGAACCTCTCCCTATATATAGAGGCTCCGTAAAATGCAAACCTCGCATTTGTTGCACACCTTACAAACCACAGTCTCATATGTGCAGAACCAGTCTGCATATATGCATATGCATACGTGCAAGAATGTTAGTGCAACCGTTTGGTTACGTATAGTGATGAGAAAGCTTTTGCAGCTTGGGAATTGTCGGATGAGGGGGACGAGAAATGATAGTGGATAATGCTCCACGCTAAGGTGGGGAGGTGAAGACGGTATGTCGGATTAAGTAAGTAAATCGGAAGTAGTAAACTTGACAGTAATGCCGATGGGTGTAGTGTTGTGTAGGCTGTCCTTGGTAAGTGTGCGAACTTTTGGAAAGAGTATTGAGGGAGGAAATTGTGTATGTTTTTGTGCAGGAAAGAAGTGGGTAAGACGACTGAATGAGTTAAGTTAGTGGCTTTGTGAGAGACGTTCGAGCGAACTGATCGTTCAGTGTAAGCTATTGAGAACTGTAGGGTGTGATCGTGGTTACTCCTCCTAGATGAGTAGGAGTAACCGAAGTTATGTTATATGGATGGACGCACGTGGCAAGCAGTGAGAAATTGATGAGCCTTCAGGATAAGTTCAATTCGGATAGGTGAGTACTCAAATGAGGAAGTATAGAGGTTTCCTACTATTAGACACGTTAAGTGTGAAATGATGAAGTTGTGAGAACGTACGAATTAGTTGACGTGTTGTAACCAATGTGATTCGGGAAGGGGTTATGATCTGCTTAGACATATGTCGGTTGGAAAAAGTAATCTAGAAATTTCAGGTATACCAAGGAGAGGCTCATGGGTGCGAGCTTGTCGGGATGTACAAGGTTGGCCTGGTGCCGAGTTGTCAGTGAGCGAATTTTCTTGGTAGAAGATTCTCGTTGTCGTGGCGGGAATTTCTGCCAAGTCCTTTTTCTTAAGGGAGTGTAATTGTATAAGAGACCTTAATTAGACGTGTTTAAAACTGTGAGTCCCGATGCGGGGACGGAGGCGCGGTTGACCTTGGTTTTATCAGGTAGTTTTAAGCGAGTATAGTGATCGAAGGGGGTACAAGTAAATAGTGCAAGATGGCACGTTTTAGCAAGTGATGACTCGCCGAGGGCGGTTTCATGTATGAAGTGCGGTTATGTTTTCCATCTGAACGATTTGGGGCAGCCAAGTAGAACTGAATGGTTGAATTGAGAACATAAGACTGGGGAACCTCGAGAATTGAGAGATAGGTAAAGTGGACTACGTCTGTGGATCCGTCGGAGTTATGAAAGTTGAATAGATAGTGCGCGATCTTGAGGTACTAGATGAAATTTTGGGGGAATTCGTGGTGTGATGTGCGCCTCTGTTATGAGGAACAAATAAGGGAAGCTGTAGTAATGTCGACCTTGCGAGAATTACGGGCGATAAGAAGTTGACTTCTGTCTTTAGTGAGTAAGTTAGAGCAGCGGCATATAAGTTAGACTTGCCAGAAGAAATAAGAGGAGTGCATCAAACTTTTCTTGTGTCAAATCTGAAGAGATGTTTGGCTGAAACCGATGTAGCCATTCCATTTGAAAATGTTAGCATCGATGAGAGACTGTCGTACGAAGAAGAACCAATAGAGAAATTCGGCCAGTAAAAGTTCAGTGTAGGTATCATAAGGGGGCGAGAGGCAGCGTGGGAGGTAGAATCCGATACGAAGTCTAGGTACCCTCTCCTTTTCGAAAATGGAATTCCGGGGACGAAATTCTTTTGAGAGGGGAGAGTTGTAACGACCCAGACCCTTTTTCGAAGTGTTTTGTGGTTAGTGGGGAGTTGTAAATGAAAGTAGAAGTTGAGGGGCCTTTTTGGTAATTGTGAGAGGGAGTATAAAAGGGCACAAAACCCTAGGTATCTTTTCATCTCCCTGATTTGGTGTGTGTCGGCTGATAATTTAGAGAGAAAAGGAGGCATTTGAGTTTGAGGCTTTTTGTGCAAGAAGAGAAGAATCATCAAGTGGTAGAATCAGAAGGAGGATTGGATTTTTGGAGTTTGTTCTCTGCAACAATCAATCAGGTAATCCTTAATCCATAACCTCAGCTAAGATTCGTCTGGTGATTTGTGGTTTTGAGAGTTTTCTTGCAAAAAGTTGTTTAAGACCATTAAGGGAGATTTAAGCATCTTTGGGTTGTGTTTAGGCAGTAAAACTTTGTGGGATTTGATTTTGGGCTTGTATGTAGTTAATCGTCGCATTATCTTACTGTTTAATGGGTGTTTGGCATGATTTCGAGCATTAAACTCGAACAACGCCTCGTCCGGAAACCTTCTTGCGAAGCAGGTGTCCGGAAGTTGTCCGGGTAGCTTCTTGTCGCTGGTTACCGGGTATAGTGTCCGAAAAGGTTAAGTGTCCGGAATGTAGAGTTATCCGGAAAGTGGTGTTATCCGGAAAGTGGTGTTATCCGGAAAGCAGAGGTGTCCGGACATTGTGGTGTCCGGTAAGTAGAAATGCCCGGTAAAGTCTTGTATCCGGTAAGTTCGGTACCCGGAAAGGGGTATCGTCCGGAGAATAGAAGTTATCCGGAAAAGGGGTGTTGTCCGGATTAGTTGTCGTCCGGATTAGTGTGAGTGTCCGGAAAATCAGGGTTGTCCGGAGAGTTGTTATTATCCGGATACTTTTGCTGAGTAGTTTGTATTATGTCCTTTTATTCAGGAAAGTCGTTTGGAAGTTGGGAACCGGTTAGAAACGAGAAGTAAGAGCATCAGGTGAGTTTTCTAAACTAAAATGTGTGGCTTTTAAAGTGTTTTCAAAATGTGTTATGAATGTTGAGAATTGCCATGCTTTATTATTATGCTTTAATTGCATGAAAGTTGTTTAAAGTTTTATGTAGAATGTATGCATACATCAAGGAGACGTAAACTGGCAAAGACGGGAGGGTAGTTCCGCCAGCTCTCGTGCGGGAAGGGAGGTCCCTATATGCCAGGAGCGAGGCTCCGCAAGGCAGCATGAGGCTGACTCGTTGTCACCTTCGGGTGGCTTCAGGGTGTCAGATTACGAGGAGGCGGACTTTAGTCCGTATATGATTTTGACGTGTTGAGTATGAGCGTTTTATGCTGAAAAGATAAACTGTTTTAAATGCTTGATAACTGTTAGGAGGGACTCACTAGACCTCATGGTCTAACCCTCACATTTTCAAAATTAAAACCTTTTCAGGTAAGCAGGTTTCCAGGAGCTCGGGCAAATAGGCTGAGCTTAGCGTGAAGAGTCAAGAAGTGTAGGAACACTCTAGCATTTAGTTTTTCTCAGTTGTGTAGGTTTTTTCCGCAAACCTTTTTAGTATTTGTAATGAAATTTTGAGACCGTGATTTTGGGATGTTATGAATTTGTCGTTTTGCATGATATTTTTGGTTCAAGAGGAGAGATGAGCGGTGGAGGAGTCAGAAGTGGACTTTAGTGTCGGTTGTATGAGGGTCTGTACCCTCGTGCGGTGACTGGAAATGCAGTTGCCGAGGGACGGTTGTGTTCAGGGGAAGGACTAGAAGTCAGCAAGGTATTGGTATTAGCAACTCGTTATGAGTAGTGTGGTGAAGTAGATATGAAATATCCGCGACGTTGAATAAGAGTTTTAAAGTGATCTTGTAATACTAACGTTTCATGAGTGAGTTTGAAATGCGGACGACGTGATGTGAATTTGATTATGATATGTTGGGAGGATTAGGTTCAGTAAGGGACCCTTGTTGAAGAATAGGTTAAGGAAGTATCAACAGGTCAACTATTGACGTTAAGGTCGGCAGTTGAGTAAGGTGTATGAGACCGAAGACTTGAATCAGAAGGTTGAAAGTTGAAGGACCACTTTGTAGGGGTGTTAAGATAGTGAAAGACTGCTGTTTTAGATAAACGTTTTACCTACGAGATGGATGGTTTGTAAAGAATGAAGTAATTAGCACAAACGAAGTGAGGGTATAGATTATGTCGATCTGTGAGGGAGTGCGCACTGTCTATATATTGGTTTGGGATCGCAAGAGCTAGCAGGAAACGAGTATGTTAGAGTTATTCAGAAATTCGTGTGTTGTGGTTCAACTAGAGTTGGGAGAGAGGCAATGTAGCGAGATAGACTCGGTTAGTTTTGAATGAGGTCTTGAAGATAAGTTTGAGTTGTGTACGATTGGCCATGAGAGTCTTGGTCTGCAGTGCGATGTTTTGAGTGAGTAATGTACAGTTATATAGTGGCAATAATTGCCAAGTCGAATATGCCGGCTAGCGTCATAGCGATGAGAGATTAGAGAAAGAGGAAACTTCAGATAGAAGCCTGTTGGAGGTTTCGGTTGGGGTGTTCGTGTTGTTAACTAGGTTGTTGGAGCACGTAGGGTGTGAGTTGACGTCGTGATATGATTATGTTCGGGATAGCATCACGTAGTGGTGGTGGGTAGTTACCCAAAGGAGAAACCAAGTGTTTTTAGTTGTAAGAGTCGCTAAGTAAGTATATTTTGGAATCATTGGAAGTTTAAAGAAGATGATGGATGTATTAGTCAAAATGTGGTGGAATAGATGTGAAAACCTTAAAGAATGTGAGCTGTTGCTTATGTGTGAACGAATTGTCTGAGAAAGTAAAAGTTGGAGTTTAAAGAATGTATAGTGACGTCGAACTCTGGTGTCAGTTCGAGGTGATTCGGTCGGAAGCCTAAAGTTAGAATGTTAGTGCAACCGTTTGGTTACGTATAGTGATGAGAAAGCTTTTGCAGCTTGGGAATTGTCGGATGAGGGGGACGAGAAATGATAGTGGATAATGCTCCACGCTAAGGTGGGGAGGTGAAGACGGTATGTCGGATTAAGTAAGTAAATCGGAAGTAGTAAACTTGACAGTAATGCCGATGGGTGTAGTGTTGTGTAGGCTGTCCTTGGTAAGTGTGCGAACTTTTGGAAAGAGTATTGAGGGAGGAAATTGTGTATGTTTTTGTGCAGGAAAGAAGTGGGTAAGACGACTGAATGAGTTAAGTTAGTGGCTTTGTGAGAGACGTTCGAGCGAACTGATCGTTCAGTGTAAGCTATTGAGAACTGTAGGGTGTGATCGTGGTTACTCCTCCTAGATGAGTAGGAGTAACCGAAGTTATGTTATATGGATGGACGCACGTGGCAAGCAGTGAGAAATTGATGAGCCTTCAGGATAAGTTCAATTCGGATAGGTGAGTACTCAAATGAGGAAGTATAGAGGTTTCCTACTATTAGACACGTTAAGTGTGAAATGATGAAGTTGTGAGAACGTACGAATTAGTTGACGTGTTGTAACCAATGTGATTCGGGAAGGGGTTATGATCTGCTTAGACGTATGTCGGTTGGAAAAAAGTAATCTAGAAATTTCAGGTATACCAAGGAGAGGCTCATGGGTGCGAGCTTGTCGGGATGTACAAGGTTGGCCTGGTGCCGAGTTGTCAGTGAGCGAGTTTTCTTGGTAGAAGATTCTCGTTGTCGTGGCGGGAATTTCTGCCAAGTCCTTTTTCTTAAGGGAGTGTAATTGTATAAGCGACCTTAATTAGACGTGTTTAAAACTGTGAGTCCCGATGCGGGGACGGAGGCACGGTTGACCTTGGTTTTATCAGGTAGTTTTAAGCGAGTATAGTGATCGAAGGGGGTACAAGTAAATAGTGCAAGATGGCACGTTTTAGCAAGTGATGACTCGCCGAGGGCGGTTTCATGTATGAAGTGCGGTTATGTTTTCCATCTGAACGATTTGGGGCAGCCAAGTAGAACTGAATGGTTGAATTGAGAACATAAGACTGGGGAACCTCGAGAATTGAGAGATAGGTAAAGTGGACTACGTCTGTGGATCCGTCGGAGTTATGAAAGTTGAATAGATAGTGCGCGATCTTGAGGTACTAGATGAAATTTTGGGGGAATTCGTGGTGTGATGTGCGCCTCTGTTATGAGGAACAGATAAGGGAAGCTGTAGTAATGTCGACCTTGCGAGAATTACGGGCGATAAGAAGTTGACTTCTGTCTTTAGTGAGTAAGTTAGAGCAGCGGCATATAAGTTAGACTTGCCAGAAGAAATAAGAGGAGTGCATCAAACTTTTCTTGTGTCAAATCTGAAGAGATGTTTGGCTGAAACCGATGTAGCCATTCCATTTGAAGATGTTAGCATCGATGAGAGACTGTCGTACGAAGAAGAACCAATAGAGAAATTCAGCCAGTAAAAGTTCAGTGTAGGTATCATAAGGGGGCGAGAGGCAGCGTGGGAGGTAGAATCCGATACGAAGTCTAGGTACCCTCTCCTTTTCGAAAATGGAATTCCGGGGACGAAATTCTTTTGAGGGGGGAGAGTTGTAACGACCCAGACCCTTTTTCGAAGTGTTTTGTGATTAGTGGGGAGTTGTAAATGAAAGTAGAAGTTGAGGGGTCTTTTTGGTAATTGTGAGAGGGAGTATAAAAGGGCACAAAACCCTAGGTATCTTTTCATTTCCCTGATTTGGTGTGTGTCGGCTGATAATTTAGAGAGAGAAGGAGGCATTTGAGTTTGAGGCTTTTTGTGCAAGAAGAGAAGAATCATCAAGTGGTAGAATCAGAAGGAGGATTGGATTTTTGGAGTTTGTTCTCTGCAACAATCAATCAGGTAATCCTTAATCCATAACCTCAGCTAAGATTCGTCTGGTGATTTGTGGTTTTGAGAGTTTTCTTGCAAAAAGTTGTTTAAGACCATTAAGGGAGATTTAAGCATCTTTGGGTTGTGTTTAGGCAGTAAAACTTTGTGGGATTTGATTTTGGGCTTGTATGTAGTTAATCGTCGCATTATCTTACTGTTTAATGGGTGTTTGGCATGATTTCGAGCATTAAACTCGAACAACGCCTCGTCCGGAAACCTTCTTGCGAAGCAGGTGTCCGGAAGTTGTCCGGGTAGCTTCTTGTCGCTGGTTACCGGGTATAGTGTCCGAAAAGGTTAAGTGTCCGGAATGTAGAGTTATCCGGAAAGTGGTGTTATCCGGAAAGTGGTGTTATCCGGAAAGTGGTGTTATCCGGAAAGCAGAGGTGTCCGGTAAGTAGAAATGCCCGGTAAAGTCTTGTATCCGGTAAGTTCGGTACCCGGAAAGGGGTATCGTCCGGAGAATAGAAGTTATCCGGAAAAGGGGTGTTGTCCGGATTAGTTGTCGTCCGGATTAGTGTGAGTGTCCGGATTCTTTGGGCGTCCGGAAAATCAGGGTTGTCCGGAGAGTTGTTATTATCCGGATACTTTTGCTGAGTAGTTTGTATTATGTCCTTTTATTCAGGAAAGTCGTTTGGAAGTTGGGAACCGATTAGAAACGAGAAGTAAGAGCATCCGGTGAGTTTTCTAAACTAAAATGTGTGGCTTTTAAAGTGTTTTCAAAATGTGTTATGAATGTTGAGAATTGCCATGCTTTATTATTATGCTTTAATTGCATGAAAGTTGTTTAAAGTTTTATGTAGAATGTATGCATACATCAAGGAGACGTAAACTGGCAAAGACGGGAGAGTAGTTCCGCCAGCTCTCGTGCGGGAAGGGAGGTCTCTATATGCCAGGAGCGAGGCTCCGCAAGGCAGCATGAGGCTGACTCGTTGTCACCTTCGGGTGGCTTCAGGGTGTCAGATTACGAGGAGGCGGACTTTAGTCCGTATATGATTTTGACGTGTTGAGTATGAGCTTTTTATGCTGAAAATATAAACTGTTTTAAATGCTTGATAACTGTTAGGAGGGACTCACTAGACCTCATGGTCTAACCCTCACATTTTCAAAATTAAAACCATTTCAGGTAAGCAGGTTTCCAGGAGCTCGGGCAAATAGGCTGAGCTTAGCGTGAAGAGTCAAGAAGTGTAGGAACACTCTAGCATTTAGTTTTTCTCAGTTGTGTAGGTTGTTTCCGCAAACCTCTTTAGTATTTGTAATGAAATTTTGAGACCATGATTTTGGGATGTTATGAATTTGTCGTTTTGCATGATATTTTTGGTTGGGTCTTTACATTTTGCATGATATTTTTGGTTGGGATGTTACCATATATAACCGACTCTATAATTTTAGGAAATAATTCAATTTAATAACCATTTTAAAAAATTCATAACCATTTAAAAATTTTCATAATCGTTCTAAAATAATAATTCATACATATTCATAGTCGCTCATAAATTTCATAACCATTCCTAAAAAAATCATAACTGTAATACAAGACTAGTTCGTACATGTTTCATAACCATTCCTAAAATTTCATAGTCTTTCGTAAAAAAATCATAACTGTAATACAAGACTAGTTCGTACATGTTTCATAACCATTCCTAAAATTTCATAGTCTTTCGTAAAAAATTCATAACTGTAATACAAGAACAGTTCATACCCATTCATAACCATTCCTAAAATTTCACAATCTTTTATAAAAAATTCATAACAGTAATACAAAGAACAGTTCATTCTAATTCATAAAATTTCATAACCATTTATAAAATTCATAACTGTAGTAATCGATCTCCATTTTTTTCCAGAATTCTTCATTGTCTCCATTATTTCCAGAATTCTTCACCGTCTTCAAGTTTTTTCCCCATAATTCTTCACCATCTCCATTTTTTCCAAATTTCTTCGTCGTCTCGTTGAAATCGAATTTTTCTAGAATTCTTCATCGTCTCGGTGAAATCAACTTTTTCTACAATTCTTCATGGCCTCGATGAATCGACTTTTTCCAGAAATCTTCATCGTCACAGTGAAATCTACTTTTTCAGGATGGATAAATATGAAGATAAATAATTAAAAAAGAAGTTGAAGATGGAAGAATGGATATAAAAGATAAAGATGAAGGATGAAGGATGAAAAAGAATGAAGCATTACGTTCAAAATGGAATTATGGAGAAGATTTTCATATTTTAGGTTAGTGGAGATAAACATGGAAACAAACTAAAATAGATAATAATCTAGTTATTAATAAAACTTAAAATTTAAAATATTTTAAAATATCTTTTAAGATTACCCTTTCCTTTATTTCAAATTCAAATTCAAATTTTAATCGAATAATATTAACCGTTGATCTTAATAATGGATGGTTAAGATTACGTTGCATCGGTTTCATATTAAATTTCGGTTGCAAAAGATGCTCCATCTCTCTCTCTCTCTCTCTCTATATATATATATATATATATATATATATATATATAGCCTTAGACTTCAGATCATGTGAGACCAAGCCATTTCCGTGAGACCCGTGAGACCAAAAAAATAACACTAAACCTTCACAGTAAAAGACTGTGAAGGTATTGTGAAGGTAAACCTTCACACTATTTTTGCTGTGAAGGTTCGATGTTTTGCTTACCTTCACAATGAATCGTTGTGAAGTTTTAGTGTTATTTTGTGGTCTCACGGTCTCACGAAAACATGTTGGTCTCACGTGAACCCAACCCTATACCTTATGTTCAAATGAGAAGTGCAATTTTTTGAGAAATAGAGAAGTGATCTTGGCCATTTGTTCGGTCAAGATCGGTTATAATTGGTCAAAAGTTGCGGCTGTTCCAAAAATAGAAGGACAATTTCATAACTTTTACAAAAAAACACGGGCTGAGTTCATATATGAATCTGTGTGATTCACATATGAACTTGTTGGGTCATCAAGATTTGAAGATGACCTCATGATCTCCTTTTATACCTTGAAAAACATTTTATACTTAGACAAATTTTGGATGCATGGTTCTTTGTAATGGCTTGTACAAGATAGCAAATGTTTGGTGAAGTCAAAGATCAACCAAAGTCAAGATTAAAGATTCTCTCATTGTGGAAGTGAAAGATCTTTTCTCAACACATACAAGTCATTGTCCACCGATGGTGTTCTCACACATCGGTGGACATATCTCCACCGAAATCTCTCTTTGTTTCGGCCAAAGAATCCCACCAATGGAAGTCCAATTTCGGTGGGATCTCAAAGAAGTCTCAAAGATGCTTTCTCCAAAGATGATGTCACATATCCCAAAGATGATGTCACATATCTCAAAGATGTGTCATATATCTCAAAGCAATCATCGGTGGGATCTCAAAGAAGTCTCAAAGATGCTTTCTTCAAAGATGATGTCACATATCCCAAAGATGATGTCACATATCTCAAAGATGTGTCATATATCTCAAAGCAATCATCGGTGGGATCTCAAAGAAGTTTCAAAGATGCTTTCTCCAAAGATGATGTCACATATCCCAAAGATGATGTCACATATCTCAAAGATAATGTCACATATCTCAGGTTGCCTTCGGTGGTGTAATCTTTAGAAGACAAATTGAGAAGATATTTTCTACATGGATAAAGTGACATTTTGTCTTATTATCCATTACCATATAAAGTTATTTTCTCATGCATGGGTCCTATTTCCAGTACCTAGTAAAAGGTAACAAGGACATCTCAACTTTTCAGAAGTCAACATCCTCAACAAGTATGAAGATGACAAGTGTCCCAAGCATTCAATGCTTGCACACTCCTTGTCTCTATAAAAGGAAGGACCTCTCCATGCAGAAATAACCAACATCTTGAGAGACTTGAAGATTACTGTGTGCTCTTGATATTCTACGCAAACTGGAAGATTTCTCTAAGTGCAAGAATTTCCAGTTTGCTTGAAAAACTTTATAGCTTTGTTCTAAGTGTTCTTAGTTATTTTGTTAGTATACTTTGTGTAAGATTGTTAGAATAGTTTATCTGTTCTTTTCCGCAACAGTCTTAAGTTTTCTATGTGTAATTCTTTTTGAAAGATTTTCAATAATAGAATTAAAATTGTGAAAATTTTGAGTATTGTATTCAACCCCCCCTTCTACAATACTTGTTTGAGCCATTTTGGGACCAACAAGTGGTATCAGAGCGGAAAGTTTAATTCATAAACTTGATCCGCAATGGCTGCCTCATCTTCATCCCTAACTGTTGAAAACACTGGTCAAAACAATTTTGCTGAAAATGGTTTCATTTCAAAACCTCCCAAGTTTAATCCTAACAACTTTTCTTTGTGGAAAAGCCGGATGATGCTTTTCATGGAAGGAATGGATAGTAGATATCCAACCATTCTAAGTGAGGGACCCTTTGTTCCTAGAGTCTGGTCTCGCTATGAAAGCAAAAAATCTGGTAAGGAAGTTGTTGGCAAAGATGATTCTGATGATTCGTCTGATGAAGAAAAATCTGCTGCTACTGGTCGTTACATTCTTAAAAATCCTAAGAAATACTCTGATGAGGAAAAACGGCTTGTATCTCTTGATTCTAAAGTTAGAACTATCATTGCTCTCACTCTTCCTGATGAAGTGTACCACTCTCTGGTAAATCTCTCTACTGCCAAAGAGATGTGGTCCACTCTGTGTGTTTTGTACGAAGGTACAAATGAAGTTAAAAAGAGCAGAAAGATTGCTCTTGTTAGAAATTATGAACTCTTTGCTTTTGAAAAAGGAGAATCTCTTCCTAGCTACTACAATCGCTTCAACTCTATTTTAAATGATCTTAAGTTGTTGGGCAGAGTCTATGATAATGAGGAAGTCTTGTGCAAGTTCATGGATTGTCTTCCAGATTTTTGGGAAAATATATGTACTTGCATCAAAACTACCAAGGACCTTGAGTTCATGCCCTTAACTGTTCTTTATGGAACTCTTTTCAACTATGAGCAGACGAAACTGCATAGGTTTATAAAGAACTCTTCTCTTGCTCTCCTAAGTGACTCTTCCAAAAAGACTAAGTGTTTTCCAAAAATCACCTACCCATCTGACTTTGACCATGATAGTCAAGGAGATCCCAATGATCATTTAGAGGCATATCTTAGTGATGCTAAGGATGAATGTGAGGAAACTTCAGTTGATAAATTATCTAATGAAATGGCCATGTTGGATGGGTATTCTAAATCTCACCACCCTTCTAGAAAATCTAAGTCTCTCTCCAAACACTCTTCTTTGGACAAATCTAATGAGGAATGTTTTAACTGTGGTAAAAAGGGTCATTTTGCTTCTGAGTATAGAAGTAAACATGTTGATAGAACCAGAACCTCTTCCTCAGACCGATTTTCCTCAAAATCGGGAAGATCCAAATATGATTCCCAAAAGTTCAACCAATCTCTCTCTTCTGCAGATTCTGACAGGGCTGAAAGATACAAGGAGAAATACAAGAGAGAAAAGGAAAGAAATGAAAAACTTGTCAGAAAAGCAAAGGGTATGCCTGCTAAAACTCAAGATTTGGCAGATGAACCCACATCTGAAAGCGAATGACTCCTCAACTGCTCTTGTATCAGCTAAGTGCTTTTCCTACTCTTCACAGGTACATACTATGTGTTTCATCTATCTTTTATGAATCCTCCTATTTCAAATTCTTTTGGATATGTGTCCATGAATTCTGCCGACACATCTGAAGACTTAAAATATGGAATATTTTTTTTAAAGGATAGTCTCTGGGTGCTGATTCTTTCTTGAAAATAAATTTTTCAAATCTTTCTAAAAACTACCTGTGTGACTCCCTCTACCGATTTTCTTCCCAGATCTGTGTGCCTCAAAATGTCCAATTCAAGGGAAAATATTTTTGTCCTCCCAAATTTTGAAAAAGGAATTTTAGGAGTTGCACCCCAATTCTTTGTTACCTCATCAAAATCTTTGAGCAAAAGTAAGGAAAAATGTCAAGTTTCTAAAAGGATCTTTCCTCATAGAAAATGCTATATCTGTGGTGATACTTCTCATGTTGCCAAAGACTGTCCGAAAGAAAGAATTGATCTAAGTGACTCCAACTCTTTTTCTTCTAACCCAAAAGGACCCACCACAAAATGGGTACCTAGAAAATAAATTCTTTGTGATTGCAGATTTTGAGATGGACAGATGGATCTATGTGCAAGAATATAAAAGTGAGAAATTTGAAGAAATCTTCAAGATTATCTTGCAACATAATAAGTCATCTTGGCATGTGCAATAATCAATAACTATGTGTCCTAAGTTTTCACCGAATTCTCATTGGTGGACACTTTTCTTCTCTCACAAATCTCCTTTCCTGTGTATCTAGATAGGAAAGAACCCCTCCAAATGATGTCACCCCCATGCATGGTAGACACCTTTTTTCTTTTAATGATGTCATCACCATGATCTCATCTCACCAAAGTTGTAGACCTCTACCATTTTCTCTACCGATTCTCTCCCCACCAATTTTATCTAGCTTCTCATATACTCTTCCTCTCACCTAACCCAACTTTCTATGTGTCATCTCCTCATCCCATCCCTTCTTCCATCATTTTTCACTCTTGGTTTGCAACCCATCTTTTTGGGTCATCAAAAATTGGAAGATGAAATTCCAATCTTTTATTCTCTCTGAAGATTTTCTCCATAATGCCTTAGAAGACTTTCTCCACACTCTTCTGAAGATGTCTTAGAAGATTTTCCTCAACCTCTTCAAGGAATTCCACCGAATTTTTGTCTAACTCTTGCAAAATTTCGGTGGGAATGATTTTTCAAAAAAAAAAAAAAATTCTACAGATTTTCCTACCGAAAATCCTACCGAAAATAGCCACTTTTCGGTGGATATCCTTAATTTTCGGTAGGGAAGTAAAAAAAAAAAATCTACAGATTTTCCTATTGAAAATCCTACCGAAAATAGCCACTTTTCGGTGGATCTCCTTAATTTTCGGTAGGGAAGTAAAAAAAAAAAAAAAAACATTGTCTTGCTTATGGCCGAATTTTTCATTTTCTCTTGATGTTTTTCCTGCGTCGGCCGCTGAGGGGGAGAATTCATCTGAGGGGGAGCAACATCAACCCTCAGTACTTATATCCAGCGACCAACTTGAAAAAATGAGGAAATCGACGGACCGGTCAAGGGGGAGCACATCAGTCCGGGCGGATCTAACTGAGGGGGAGTAACACAAAGACCGACTGATCTAACTGAGGGGGAGCAAATAAAAGACAAGTTGATGATGCTAAACAGGAAAAGAAAGAAAATGCAAGAGACTGGTAGAAGCATCCTGAGGCTGATTCATTCAAACTCAACCCTCCTCAAAGTTTGTCACTATAATGGGTTGTCTCCTATCAAAACCCACAGATTCTCTTGAAATAAGTGAATGACTTGAAGATTTGAAACATCTGAAGAAAAGCAAAAGTTCTTCAACACATCAACAGGCTGCTGATCAAAATGTAGAATCCTCAAGCCAGACACCAGTTTCAACTCGCCCCTCCAAAGATGCAAGTAATATTCATTCTGTTCATATTGTTTATACTTCTTTCCTTTTCCTTTCAATTATTTGTACAACTATACCTTCTTATTTTTTCTTATATGTAAATATCATATATACATACACACACAAAAAAAAATGGACTGTGTGAAAAAGAACCCAAAAGAGTAAAGAAGGGTCAACATGCATTATTCATTGTCTTACTCATGTTTTTCTAAGTATGGATGTCATCATCAAATAGGGGGAGATTGTTGTGTCATCAAGATTTGAAGATGACCTCATGATCTCCTTTTATACCTTGAAAAACATTTTATACTTAGAGAAATTTTGGATGCATGGTTCTTTGTAATGGCTTGTACAAGATAGCAAATGTTTGGTGAAGTCAAAGATCAACCAAAGTCAAGATTAAAGATTCTCTCATTGTGGAAGTGAAAGATCTTTTCTCAACACATACAAGTCATTGTCCACCGATGGTGTTCTCACACATCGGTGGACATATCTCCACCGAAATCTCTCTTTGTTTCGGCCAAAGAATCCCACCAATGGAAGTCCAATTTCGGTGGGATCTCAAAGAAGTCTCAAAGATGCTTTCTCCAAAGATGATGTCACATATCCCAAAGATGATGTCACATATCTCAAAGATGTGTCATATATCTCAAAGCAATCATCGGTGGGATCTCAAAGAAGTCTCAAAGATGCTTTCTTCAAAGATGATGTCACATATCCCAAAGATGATGTCACATATCTCAAAGATGTGTCATATATCTCAAAGCAATCATCGGTGGGATCTCAAAGAAGTTTCAAAGATGCTTTCTCCAAAGATGATGTCACATATCCCAAAGATGATGTCACATATCTCAAAGATAATGTCACATATCTCAGGTTGCCTTCGGTGGTGTAATCTTTAGAAGATAAATTGAGAAGATATTTTCTACATGGATAAAGTAACATTTTGTCTTATTATCCATTACCATATAAAGTTATTTTCTCATGCATGGGTCCTATTTCCAGTACCTAGTAAAAGGTAACAAGGACATCTCAACTTTTCATAAGTCAACATCCTCAACAAGTATGAAGATGACAAGTGTCCCAAGCATTCAATGCTTGCACACTCCTTGTCTAGACTAATCCCCTGGCAAATTATGACTGTAAGACATCATCCCTGATTAAACATCAGTGGCCACAATTGTTGTGTACGCCTGAATTAGAACTCTGGGCAGATGGGATATTCCACCACATCCCCCATGCCTTAACCAGTACGCCACAACCCTTATGGTTTATAAAAAAACTCCAAGTTGTTGTTGCTATTGCCATCGCTTGTGGTTGCTACTGGTTTTTTCAGCAACCAACTTCCAGTTAACAGAATTTTAGTAACGACCATAGTCTATATGTTTTCAACGATGACATTTTGACATGTAGCAACAAAAAAACTCGTCTATGTAATCACCATTTCTTATAGTGTAAACGAGCTTAACTTGAACTTGGGAGATCCCAAGGTAAATACTCGGATAAGGTTGAATTTGGCAGCTTTCCAAGCGAAAGACTTAGATGGAGTTGAGTTTGTTAACCCATTCGACTAAAGACCCGGATAAGATTGATGTCAATGTGTATTTATCCATAAATGATGCTCCTATAACATAAATACGTGACATACTTTTATGTTCCCACCACGTTCAATAGAAACAGGGCCCCCGTCACCGAAAGGTGTTGATTTTGGATATATAATTTATCCATGTTTTCAATGACATTTTGAGTATGGATTGTTATCAATGTTTGTGGTTTTGTGTATTGAGCCTTATCCATGTTTTTTGATTATTTGGATAATAGAGTTTTATCCTTGTTTCAAAATTTTGAATATCTATACTACATTATAAAGCATATTGGATGAAAGTCTTAAAGTCTTAAATACAACTTAAAATGCACAAGATACTGCTTCTTTATCCTCAAAGTCTTAAAGTTTTAAAAATTTAATTTTAATTTAAAAAACTGACCATTGAGTTATCCCCTACATCGGCTCCTTGATTATCGCTCAATCTGATTATCTGGTTCATACTTTCCTTCCCCAAGAAATCGGTTGGAGCTCTCGACCCTGATTATCGCTCAATCTGATTATCGTTCCTGGTTCATACTTTCCTTCCCCAAGAAATCGGTTGGAGCTCTCGACCCTGATTATCGCTCAATTATCGTTCTGGTCTGCTACTTTTTTACTATTTGAAGCTACTTTTACATCGACACTCTCTCCAACCTCTCTCTCTCTGCCGGTTCAAAATGTAACTGATTTCAAAAAATCCAATACTCAAATGTAATCCCTGATAAATCAAAAAACTTGCGATTCATGTGATCTCTGTTTGGTTTTGTAATCCCTGATAAATCAAAAAACCTGCGATTCATGTAATCTCTGTTTGCTTTTCTTTTTCTTTCACATTTGAATTTCATTTTGTTGTTAGGGTTTCACATGCTTGTACTCAGATTAGTAAGATTTTTCAAGAATCGTCTCTATAATTGTAATGGGGTTACAGGTTAGTAAGTTTTTTTCCGATATGATCTCTCTTTTTCTCTTTTTGTTTTCTTTTTTCCCAAGACAATCGAACAATCGATTCATCGATTCTGTCTTTGCGATTTTAGGTTTTAGGATTTGAAGCGATCAATGGAGTTGGTTTGTAAAGCCCGTGTCCCGGTACGTATTATTAATTTTCCTTTTTCTTTAAAATTGTTCACCTTTACTTGTTCCGGGTTTGTGGTTTGGTGGCAAGGGACCAAAATGCGAAACATTTCGTGAATTTTACTTAGTTGTGAGGGTGTAGGATAAGTCAAGGGGCCATTAGGAAATTTTTGTGAAAATAATGGCATGGGTTCGGCCCATGCATTAAGGAACCGAACCCCATTTTATTTCTTTTCTTCTTCTGTTCGTTCCACGGCTAGCAAAGTAAGCGAGAAACTCTAAGAGCTTTTCCCATCCTTGGTGTCGGCCGTGAGTGAGATCGCAAGAAAGAGAGAGGGAAGGATCGAGAGAGAAATCGGAGACCGTCGGAGGTCACCATTGCCGAAGGTCGCCGCCACAAGACCTGCGTTCGCCGGAGAAGTCGAGGAGGGACAGGGAAGGCTCAGTCGAGTGTGCCTTTGCGAGGTATGTGGTTTTGTTTCATCCTTGTTTTGTTGTCCTCTTCGTTTTCCTTCAAATCCTGGCAAGGACCGCCGCCGCCGTCGCCGTCGTTCGCCGCCGCTGTGGTGGCCGGTGGATGGACGGCCGTGGCTGTCGTTGTGTCTGTGTGTGTACGTGAGAATGGTCGAGAGAGAGAGAGAGGGAGTGGGTCGGCGGGATGTTTTCGTGCGTTAGGGACGGAAACGATCGCCGCCGCCGCCGGCGGCGACCACCGCTGCCGGAGGTGGCAGTGGGTGGTGCTGGTATTTGTCCAATTAGTGGAACCTTAATCCTAATCGAGAAATCTAAACCGATCGCGTAACTCGACTCGTTAAACCTCAAACCGTTTTTATAATCATCATTTTTTGTGGAATAATCGTTTCGGCCACTGTTTTGCGTCGGCCATAACCTTTCCGCCGTAACTCCGATTGAGCCGAAACGGGTGCCCATGGTTCAAACTCGGGGTCGGGCACGTTTTCCGTGTTTTAGCGGAAAACTGGTTCGGCCTCTAGCTAGGTGGAAAAGTGGTCGTAAGTTCAGTGATTCGTCATTTCATGTGAAAAATTCTGGAATCTGCCATTGTCTTGGGAAAACCATAACTTTTTGCTAGTAACTCGTATCTGGGTGAGACCAGCACCAAAAGTTCCCTTTTTGAGTCTATAAACTTTTCTGTGTTTTGTGCGAAGCCCAGTTCGGGACGTAGCGTTGGTCAAAATGTCATTTTATACTGAAAGGTGCTGATTTTCGCTGTTCGGGGAACTGTTTTTGTAAAATCCATATTAAATGGTAGAAAAATCGTTAGGAGGCGTATAATATGTCCTTGGAACCCTAACTCATAGTACTTCCTGACCATGTATTAATATTGAGGATTTACTGGGTTTAAGGAGGTCGAAACAGGTCCCGAACAGACCTGTTTGGCGAGACCGGGAAGTAGTTTTAGTGACGGTTTAAGCGGGTGTCGTGTCGTAGGGTCCGGGTCTTGTGTTGATACGTTTTAACGTGCGTTTAGGTGCTGGGAAGTGACAGTAATTGGGAAGCTTGAATTTGTATTGTTGAGCTAGGCGCGCATTCGAGGTGAGCTCTCTCACTATACTTAATATCAGTTGTTTTATCATTGCTGTAGCACGTGTGTGGTAGCTTTATGTGATTTTGTTGTGAACTAGATAGTGGGGTGCCTAGTTGAGATTATGATGACATGTTAACTCGGTGGGACCGGAGATTTTATACGCGGGTGGCGTAGAGACTCGGTGGGACCGGGGATCCGGCGGGGCCGGAGGTTTTATCATGTGGTCGGTGGGACCGACTTGTGCCTTTTAGGTGGGTGGGTGTGGATATACATGTTTATGATTTGTTCGTAGACCTGTATGATCGTTTATGTGTCACTATCTGTTTTAGGGGTAGTGTGGAATAACTGTGTTATTTATGGTGTTTGAATTCACTAAGCTTCGTGCTTACCCTTTCCCAATAAATTGTGGTTTCAGGTACGAGTGGCTCTAAGGCGTGACGAGTACACACTGGCGCGCGGGATGAGCTGGCTATTATTAGTTTTATTTATTAACATTATTTCCGCTGGTTTCTGGTTACATGAACAATATTTATGATTTTGCAACTGATATGTTGGGATTATTTAATGGGTTTTATATACGAAATGTTTAATTAAAACTTTTAAATTTCTCGAAATTTTTGGGATGTTACAACTTGGTATCAGAGCACAGCTTGAGTGAATCAAACGCACCTCGGTGTGTTTGGTCTCAAGTTGCGGCTGGGAAAATTTTCAAATTCTTTATTAAACCTGTTTGGGAATAAAAGAAAAGGGTAAAAACACGTTCGAGGAACGGTGATCGAGGGCGCAGTGTGTACAGTCAGCCGGAGCCAAAGGGGAAGGTAAAATGCTTAGTGTTTTATTGCTTTCTAGATCATAGAGTATGCATGCTAGATTGCCTGTTGTTGACACTATGCGGTATGTTGGACTGCTTGCTATTAGGAATTTATGCTAATTATGATAGGTTACTAAGTGGATACCCCTAGGTTGTATGCAGTAAGAGACTTATAGCCTTAGAATATTCGATTTAGTTCTATTGCGCAGCTCTTGTTTGAGTCCAACCGTTCTAGGACAGAATCTTGTATTCGAATGTCTATTTGTTTTGCACTGCATGTAATCGGGTATTTGCGAGGCCACTCTTTATGATTAGTGGGGATTCGGTAGTAGCAAGGGTAGTGGTTGGGATGGAATTCCTAGGGAGCTAGGAAGAGTGAGTATATATGCCGGTGCGGGCATATGTGTGTAGTTGCGGCGAGAAGCTACTTGGACCCCTCGGGATGGGACTCGGAACGATCGATGATAGGTGTGGAAGGTAGTAGTAGAGCTCCTACTACCGGAAGCACAAGATCAGTGCTCGAGTCGGGAAAGTCGCGAGGAATCCAAGGAGCTGAGCGTGAGTGTTGTTGGTGTGAGCTATTAGGTACGTTTCTAGTTAACTCGGTGCCTGCGGTTGTAATGTTTGATAGCGGGGCTACTCATTCATTTGTGTCTCGCACTTTTAGCGAGAGTTTGGGCCGAGTGGTGGGACGGTTAGGATGTCCTTTGGTAGTCGAGGTTGCCGATGATAGGACCTTGACGGTTACGAATGTGTATCGGGGATGCACGTTGGAAATCTCGGGTGTGAGGTTTCCCATTGACTTGATTCCGATAGCTATGCGAGAGCTTTGTGTGATTGTGGGCATGGATTGGATGGACGCGTTCGATGCGGAAATTGTTTGTCGCCACAAACAAGTGCGGGTTCGAACCCCAAGCGGGGGAGAGTTGTTGATTCAGGGAGACTCGCCCAGACGGACTACGGCAATATGTTCCGCGGCGAGGGCTCGGAGACACCTTCAGCATAGTGGTCAGGGGTACTTAGCGTATGTGATAGATACGCGTGTTGACGAGGCGAAGAAGACTGCCGAAGATGTGCCAGTCGTGAGGGAGTTTGCCGATGTGTTTCCCGACGAGTTACCGGGGATACCTCCTGAACGACAGGTAGAGTTTCGAATCGATCTGATTCCGGGTGCTGCTCCGGTGGCCAAGGCACCCTATCGCCTGGCTCCACCGGAAATGAAGGAGCTGTATGATCAGTTGCAAGAACTTATCGAGAAAGAGTTCATTAAGACGAGTTGTTCACCGTGGGGAGCTCCGATTTTGTTCGTAAAGAAGAAGGATGGGTCTCAGCGGATGTGTATTGATTACCGGGAGCTGAATAAGCTTACGGTAAAGAATCGTTATCCTCTGGCAAGGATTGACGACTTGTTTGATCAGTTGCAGGGAGCCTCGTGGTTCTCTAAGATTGACCTGAGATCTGGGTATCATCAGATGCGGGTACGAAGTGAGGATACGGAGAAGACGGCCTTCCGTACGCGATATGGCCATTACGAGTTCGTGGTGATGCCTTTCGGGCTCACCAACGCACCCGCAACGTTCATGGACCTCATGAACAGGGTATGTAGCCCGATGTTGGATCGCTCGGTGATCGTGTTCATCGACGATATCCTCGTATATTCGAAGACGAAATAAGAGCACGAGATGCATTTGCGGGAAATGTTGGATGTTTTGAGACGGGAGAAGCTTTATGCTAAGTTCTCCAAGTGTGAATTCTAGTTACGAGAGGTCCAATTCCTAGGACATGTCGTGAATCAGAACGGTATCATGGTCGATCCGTCCAAGATTTCAGCGGTCATGCGGTGGGAGGTGCCGAAAACTCCTACCGAGGTGCGGAGTTTTCTCGGGTTAGCAGGATACTATCGGAGATTTATTCAAGATTTCTCCAAGATTGCCTTGCCTATGACTCGACTGACGAAGAAAACTGCAACTTTCAGTTGGGGTGAAGAGCAGCAGAAGGCATTTGAGGAGCTACGCAGGCGTTTATGTGAGGCTCCTGTGTTAGCTTTACCCGAGGGTATGGAGGATTTGGTGGTTTATTGTGATGCTTCATATCAGGGGTTGGGTACCATGCTTATGCAACGCGGCAAGGTCATAGCTTACGCTTCGAGGCAGCTGAAGCCTCACGAAGCGAACTACCCGACTCATGACTTGGAGTTGGGAGCAGTGGTGTTTTCTCTAAAAATTTGGAGACACTATCTTTATGGTGTCAAGTGTACGATCTACACTGATCATAAGAGCCTTAAATATCTGATGGATCAGCAAAATCTTAATATGCGTCAGCGAAGATGGCTTGATGTGGTCAAGGATTACGACTGCGAGATACTTTACCACCTGGGTAAAGCGAATGTAGTTGCGGACGCACTTAGCCGACATCCGGTTGGGGAACCGCTGAAGGGTCTATGTCAGCGATTGACAGTAGTTGCACCTCTTCTGGAGTCGATAGGTGTCGCTCAGGAGGTGGCCGTGTTGGCGGAAAATGCAAAACGTGAGAGGGTTTCGGGAGAAATTCCGAAATTTGTACGGGATGGTCGAGGATTATTGACCCGATATGGTAGAGTTTGGGTCCCATTCAACGGTGGGAACCGACAGATACTATTGGACGAGGCGCATAAGTCCAAGTTTTCGATTCATCCGGGAGCTACCAAAATGTACAGAGACTTACGGGAAGGCTATTGGTGGCCCGGCATGAAGCGGGATGTAGCCAAATGCATGGAGGTATGTTTGACCTGTCGGAAGGTCAAGGCGGAGCACCAACGACCGCATGGGAAATTGCAGCCTTTGGAGATTCCGGTGTGGAAGTGGGAGCAGATTACGATGGATTTCATCACTAAGCTTCCCAAAACTCAGCGAGGGAATGATACCATCTGGGTAATTGTGGATCGTCTGACTAAGAGCGCTCACTTCTTGGCGATTAAAGAGAGCTTCTCGGCGGATAAGCTCGCGGAGGTTTTCATCCGAGAGATTGTAACTAGGCACGGGGTGCCAGTCTCGATTGTCTCGGATCGAGATACTCGTTTCACCTCCCGGTTTTGGGAGAAGTTTCAAAATGAAATGGGTACGCGGTTGCATTTCTGTACAACATTTCATCCTCAGACCGATGGGCTGAGTGAGCGTACTATTCAGACACTCGAGGACATGCTGCGAGCTTGTGTTATTGACTTTGGTGGTAGTTGGGATCAATATCTTCCACTAGCTGAGTTCTCCTATAATAACAACTATCACGCTAGCATCGGTAGAGCGCCGTACGAGGTGTTGTATGGCAGGAAGTGTCGGACGCCCATTTGCTGGGGCGAAGTTGGTCACAGAGTGTTGGGGAGCACTGACGTCGTGTTAAAGACGACAGAAATGATTCGGATGGTGCGGGATCGACTAGTCACTGCTCAGAGTCGGCAAAAGAGTTACACCGATAATAGACGATCGGACTTGGAGTTCCAAGTCGGGGATTACGTTCTTTTGAAAGTGTCACCCTGGAAGGGGGTAATCCGTTTTCGCAAGCGGGGAAA
This sequence comes from Saussurea involucrata, assembly GCA_033807775.1. Classification (NCBI taxonomy): domain Eukaryota; kingdom Viridiplantae; phylum Streptophyta; class Magnoliopsida; order Asterales; family Asteraceae; genus Saussurea; species Saussurea involucrata. Next base: position 42,632,527 of record CM066325.1, on the reverse strand, counting down.
GTTGGGTCCCCGATATATCGGACCGTACAAGGTCATCGCGCGTGTGGGGAAAGTAGCTTACCGATTGGAGCTACCGGAGGAACTGAGCCTGATCCACAACACTTTCCACGTCTCTCAATTGCGGAAGTGTGTGATGGATGAGTCTGCGGTAGTTCCTCTCGAAGATATTCAAATTGACGAACGACTCAATTATGTGGAGGAGCCGGTTGCCATTCTCGACAGGAGGACGAGAACTTCGCGCAACCAAGTAGATGGGTTGGTTAAGGTCCAGTGGAAGCACCGAAAAGGTTCAGAATGGACGTGGGAACCAGAAGCCGAGATGCGGGAGAATTACCCGGAGCTGTTTGCGGGCGTGGACTTCGGGGACGAAGTCTAATCCAAGTGGGGGAGAGTTGTAAAGCCCGTGTCCCGGTACGTATTATTAATTTTCCTTTTTCTTTAAAATTGTTCACCTTTACTTGTTCCGGGTTTGTGGTTTGGTGGCAAGGGACCAAAATGCGAAACATTTCGTGAATTTTTCTTAGTTGTGAGGGTGTAGGATAAGTCAAGGGGCCATTAGGCAATTTTTGTGAAAATAATGGCATGGGTTCGGCCCATGCATTAAGGAACCGAACCCCATTTTATTTCTTTTCTTCTTCTGTTCGTTCCACGGCTAGCAAAGTAAGCGAGAAACCCTAAGAGATTTTCCCATCCTTGGTGTCGGCCGTGAGTGAGATCGCAAGAAAGAGAGAGGGAAGGATCGAGAGAGAAATCGGAGACCGTCGGAGGTCACCATTGCCGGAGGTCGCCGCCACAAGACCTGCGTTCGCCGGAGAAGTCGAGGAGGGACAGGGAAGGCTCAGTCGAGTGTGCCTTTGCGAGGTATGTGGTTTTGTTTCATCCTTGTTTTGTTGTCCTCTTCGTTTTCCTTCAAATCCCGGCAAGGACCGCCGCCGCCATCGCCGTCGTTCGCCGCCGCTGTGGTGGCCGGTGGATGGACGGCCGTGGCTGTCGTTGTGTCTGTGTGTGTACGTGAGAATGGTCGAGAGAGAGAGGGAGTGGGTCGGCGGGATGTTTTCGTGCGTTAGGGACGGAAACGATCGCCGCCGGCGCCGCCGGCGACCACCGCTGCCGGAGGTGGCAGTGGGTGGTGCTGGTATCTGTCCAATTAGTGGAACCTTAATCCTAATCGAGAAATCTAAACCGATCGCGTAACTCGACTCGTTAAACCTCAAACCGTTTTTATAATCATCATTTTTTGTGGAATAATCGTTTCGGCCACTGTTTTGCGTCGGCCATAACGTTTCCGTCGTAACTCCGTTTGAGCCGAAACGGGTGCCCATGGTTCAAGCTCGGGGTCGGGCACGTTTTCCGTGTTTTAGCGGAAAACTGGTTCGGCCTCTAGCTAGGTGGAAAAGTGGTCGTAAGTTCAGTGATTCGTCATTTCATGTGAAAAATTCTGGAATCTGCCATTGTCTTGGGAAAACCATAACTTTTTGCTAGTAACTCGTATCTGGGTGAGACCATCACCAAAAGTTCCCTTTTTGAGTCTATAAAATTTTCTGTGTTTTGTGCGAAGCCCAGTTCGGGACGTAGCGTTGGTCAAAATGTCATTTTATACTGAAAGGTGCTGATTTTCGCTGTTCGGGGAACTGTTTTTGTAAAATCCATATTAAATGGTAGAAAAATCGTTAGGAGGCGTATAATATGTCCTTGGAACCCTAACTCATAGTACTTCCTGACTATGTATTAATATTGAGGATTTACTGGGTTTAAGGAGGTCGAAACAGGTCCCGAACAGACCTGTTTGGCGAGACCGGGAAGTAGTTTTAGTGACGGTTTAAGCGGGTGTCGTGTCGTAGGGTCCGGGTCTTGTGTTGATACGTTTTAATGTGCGTTTAGGTGCTGGGAAGTGACCGTAATTGGGAAGCTTGAATTTGTATTGTTGAGCTAGGCGCGCATTCGAGGTGAGTTCTCTCACTATACTTAATATCGGTTGTTTTATCATTGTTGTAGCACGTGTGTGGTAGCTTTATGTGATTTTGTTGTGAACTAGATAGTGGGGTGTCTAGTTGAGATTATGATGACATGTTAACTCGGTGGGACCGAGGAATCCGGCGGGGCCAGGGATTTTATACGCGGGTGGCGTAGAGACTCGGTGGGACCGGGGATCCGGCGGGGCCGGAGGTTTTATCATGTGGTCGGTGGGACCGACTTGTGCCTTTTAGGTGGGTGGGTGTGGATATACATGTTTATGATTTGTTCGTAGACCTGTATGATCGTTTATGTGTCACTATCTGTTTTAGGGGTAGTGTGGAATAACTGTGTTATTTATGGTGTTTGAATTCACTAAGCTTCGTGCTTACCCTTTCCCAATAAATTATGGTTTCAGGTACGAGTGGCTCTAAGGCGTGACGAGTACACACTGGCGCGCGGGATGAGCTGGCTATTATTAGTTTTATTTATTAACATTATTTCCGCTAGTTTCTGGTTACATGAACAATATTTATGATTTTGCAACTGATATGTTGGGATTATTTAATGAGTTTTATATACGAAATGTTTAATTAAAAATTTTAAATTTCTCGAAATTTTTGGGATGTTACATGGTTGCTTGGTGCTATTTCAACAGGGTAAATTGGACACTAACAACTGGGTTAATTGTAACGTCTGATTGGTTTTTTTGGTTTAATAGGTTATTTGAAGCTTCAATCAAATTCATGATTTTGATTCCATAGACATTAATGATTTGATTGACTTTAATAGTCTATTCTGCATCATAACCATGTAGTTCCTTCTGCCATAGGTGTTGCCTTCAGTTTCTTATATTTCTGTTACAATGTTTTACAATACTATTGTCTAAAGAATCAATTAAAAATGGGTATGCTCTCTCATGTAAAATTAAGTTGTGGGTTCTAAAAATTGCTAAACCCTTTTGTTTTGGATGTTTTTGTTGTAGAATATCAAGGTTTTACAAAGCCTTTCAAGATTGAAGTTTTACTTCTCAACCATCATAACTTTCAAGATTGGTTTTCTTCTATACCCTTTTCTTTCTTTCTTTACTTTGTTTGCTTATCTTTTCGTTTGCAACTTCCAGTTTTAGCCTTGTTTTAAGAAGTTGTATAACTAACTGGTTCACAGTTGGAGACAGTGGATGACGAGCAACAAGAAGCTAGAGAGTGTACGATGGCAGCTAAAAAGTTTTTGACCTTGAGAGGGTACGGTTGCATCTCTTGATTCTTTATATCGCCGTCGATACCCCGTCCTCCTCCCTGATTGTAACACCCTCAAATTTGGAAAGAGCAACTAATTTAAAATTTTCGATATTACATCCAAAACAATAGGTAAAATGCCTCCAATTACAAACAATGGTTATCTCCAAGTAATACATACCACATAAGTCTCATTACCAAGACTAAACCCACTTCGGACATCACCTAATCCAAATACAAGTGCTACTTCCCAAGGGTAAATGCGGAAAACATAACTTAAGCTATTCACCTCTCGTGCACATTACTAGCACTCGCCACTTCACAATGTAGCTAGAGCTACCCCAACCTGAGCCTGTTGCACATGCCGACAAATAAAAAGGGTTAGGCTTACGCCTAGTGAGTTCAAGCATTTTATCATGACTATATAAAATCATAAATCAGAAGATATTAGTTTTAGTCATGATTCGGTAAATCTTTAAGTGAAAGAATTCGACAAAGATTATCATTTCCAAAAAGGATTTCCCAAGCGGCATAAAAGACTTAGTTTCCAACGCATCCAAAATCCCTGGGAACCATTCCCGAAAAGTGTAAAGCGTTTTCCAAAATGAGTTACAATCCCAACTCACTTAAATACGTGAATAATTCTAGTTTTAGGCAAAACCTTCAAACACGGTTGACAATACATACTCAATCCTTAAAACATGGAAACCATCCATTCCAATATAACCTTTATTAAAACATAATACGAAGCTAAACCCACGCAAACGTAAAATGTATTAAAATCCCAATACCAGTTAAAACATTCAATAAGAATGTAACATAAATCCGTCCATCAATCCTGGAAAACAATCCATATACAGGTAATATAACATCAACAATGTGAATAGATAAAATACCCGAAATCAACACCCTTCGGTGACGGGGGAGACCCGATCTCATCGAGTGTGGCAAACACATAAATTAAACCACGATAAAATAAATGTAGGTAAGCTTCTTGGATGTGGAAAACGGATGACATCAACCATACTAGGTCTTTAGTCAATCCTTGGCATCAATCATACTAGATCTTTAGCCCATCTTAGACATCAACCATACTAGGTCTTTAGTCCATCTCAGACATCAACCATACTAGGTCTTTAGTCCGTCTTTGGCATCAACCATACTAGGTCTTTAGCCCCTCTTAGACATCAACCATACTAGGTCTTTAGTCCAAGCCCTCAAGTTCAACCATACTAGGTCTTTACCTTGGAAAACCCACCATCCAAAACAAGCTTACTTAACTTAAAAATTCATACATGACATCAAAAGAATAACCAATGCATTCAAATCATGTAAACCTCAAATATGATGCAACTCATGCAATGCAAACCCCAAGCCCACGTCGAGCTTATTAAAACCGGGCAAATGCCCTCAAGACTCAATTGAGTCCAAAACTGAGCCCTCTGCTCAAAGATCTAATGATCATTTATTGACGTCACCTCATGCAAATAAAAATGCAATCAAGCATATAACACATCCTAGACTCCACCCTGAGCATGTAAAATATCAACAACGTGCAATAATATGCAACACGGTGCAATAAAAGCGACCCGTAAATAAGACTCCACATCGAACCATTTAAACCGGACAAATGTCCCAAGATTATCTCAAAGTCAAAACCGAGCAAAGTGCTCCAAGTTTGCTAGACCCATAATGTCGGTCAAAAACGCGTTTAAACATTGTTTAGGCAAGCTATACTACAAATTCATCATTAACCCCAAAATTCATTACGGGTTAAACAAAAAGGGTTTTCCCAAAGGACTCATACCCTTAAATTCTCAAAATGACACAAAACACTTAAAAGTGCATTTCCCAAATGGTTTACAAAATCATTTACACATATATGATTAAACCACTAAACAAACCTCATTTTGAGCAATCAATCTTTTAAAGACAATTTATGGTTTCTAACCATCCAAATATCCAAAAGCCCCAAATATGGGTGTTTTACACATTTATGAAGATAAACACTTCAAAAGAGTTAAATCAACTAAATAACTCCACCATATACATTTTCAAGTAAAACACACACATATTTGTAAAATATTCATTTTGACATGTACAACGTTTTCGCAAAGTAACTTGAACTCACCTTGCTAGATTTAAGCTAAATCTAGAGTTCTCCAAACGTATGCTCCTTTGATGAAGTTTGCATCCTCAAGCCAAAACTTCCAAAACCTAGATTTATGAATTCCCAACCATCAATAATACGATCCAACCATAAGGAATCATCATCCACCCATAACATAACCAAAATACCCATCTTATACCAAACCCTAGTTTGAAGATGAAGAAAACGAGATTCCCTTACCCAAACAACACTAAAATCGATCCACAACATCACAAGATGGAAAGAATATGAAATCAATAACAATAACAACTATTGGGTAGGGAGAAATTACCTTAACCATTTGAATCTTCCCAACAACTCTTAATCTCCACAAAAGCTCCAAGCTTCCAAATATGCTCATCAAGGGAGGAAGAGGTTTGATTACAACTTAGATGGTGAAGAAAGGTTTGATTTCTAAGAGAGCAGCTCCAAAATCGACCATGGAAACAAAGGGGTTCGGTTGAGAGGGTTTGTGAAGAAAGGAAATGAGAGAAATGAGGAAAGGCTAACAAAATCGGGCATTTAAGTGATCTGAACACCCGCGGGCGATAGTGACATAGCGATAGTGACATAGTCACTATCGCCGGGGCATAGTCGCTCACCCCAAACCCACTCGCGGTACACATCTGGCGAGAGTGACAGGGCGATAGTGACATAGTCACAATCGCCGGGGCACAATCGCTCAACCCCTCACAACTCTCGGTACCACTTGGGCGATAGTGACACGGCGATAGTGACAGTGTCACAATCGCTGGGCACTATAGCTCAAGGTGTGCCGAAACTCGTTTTGGCCATAACTTCCCCGTTCTAGCTCCGTTTTCGCTCCAGGAAGAACCGTTGGACTCGTATTCGAATTCCCCATCCAACAAGACAATAAAATCTAGGATTTAACTCCAAATCCTATTTTCCATATTTTTCTTTAAAAGATCGATTCCTCACTGAATCGAAGTTGTACTTATCCGAAAATCACGGGTGTTACAATCCTCCCAACCTTGGAATGATTTCGTCCTCGAAATCTACATCCTTTACAATAATGCTAACCGACTCAACTCCGACCATAAATCATCAATTCCTAACTGGAATCCAAATTTCCCACATAGTCTATAAGGACAATTCCTCGAACAATTTCTTATCAACAGCACCCCTTTAAGTACACCGTACTTATGTCTGGAAGAACATTCGAACCACTGGTAACACTCCTAGTTAAACGACTCCGGTTGTCTCCCAACCTTAAAGTGTTCCATCTTCCTCAATTTTAGTTTTCAACTCTAAATCATTTCACGATTTAATCACTAACGAACCCAACGGAATTATCAATTCCGATCATCCCTAACATTAATTGTCAAATAACTCCACGAGTTCTAATAACTCCAAGAATCCATTCCAAAAAGAACAATCATAAAACCGACAAGTCCTTTAACGGTACACTAAGATTATTCCACCAAAACTACTCATCACAATTGAGCATCTTACGGTTACCACTACCATTGTCGTCGTCCTTCAAACTTGGCTACAAACCCCCGTTTACACTAACGGTTTCCGATTTCAAGACCACAAAGGTTGACACCTAGTTTTTACCACCTACTCGGAACTCTAATAGGACCCCACACACGAGTTCCATTTACCGAGGTTTCTATGCAACTAAGGTTGCCAACAAAACGGATTTATCAACCTCGAAATACGTTAGCGCAAGTCTAATTCTGCAATTACCACAAACACAATCACTTTGCTACCGTTATCCTCCGGCCTATAATACCAACACGCGTGGAATACCCAACCTTCCACCGTCGAAGTGCTACACGCACTTACCCTTAATTGAGGTACATACCCTTTTTCAAGGTCCTAACGAGTTTAAGGTTTTCAAATGCGTTATTCAATAAATATGCCAATTAATCAAAACCATTCACAAAATATTTTCAACACCAAGATTTTCATCTCAAATAACTCGTGCGAAATAAAACTACTACTATCAGCTCGGTAGTTACGCAAAACTGGACACGCTCGTCCCACATAGGAAAATCATGTTGAAAATCATTTCATTGCAGTTCAGTTTACCCACAAAACGCAAAAGCGTAGTAAACAATTTCTTTTAGATGAAACACCACAGTTCTAGTATGAATTGACTCATGACATGCATGTAAAGTGACTGCTCGACCTTAAACGGGGTGCGACACCAGGTGTGCACGTATTTCAAAAGAGGTCTTAACAACATTGACTCCAATATTTCCTCATCAACCATAAAACGACATGAGGCAAGGTTTACCAACAAAATTTTGCGCGCGTTAGTTTATTACAAAAAAAAATGATGGAGCGGTTTAACAATGCTCTTAGTCAAAACACAAAATGACTTGTGCAAATTCCTTAGTTAATACAAAAACCCATACGTTTCCATCACTCGCAAATATCGACTAAAGCATTATACAACTTCACATTGGGGTAGACATGCAAGCTTGTAACATTACCATTACAAATTTCCTTGAAACGAAATTACATGCATCAAACAGTTCGCGACCAATTTTCCAAAAGAGGAAACTCTTTAAATCAATTTCTCAAAATTTCCCTTCCGGTCCTATAATGCCATTTGAATAAGACGTTCTCGACAAACTTGCACCCAACGGTGCGTTTTCCAAAACATACAAGGAATTAAGTGTAAAAAAATTGTTGGCACCAAAAAGGGTTCCAACCTATTTTCAAATCCCAAATTGCACCAACGGGTGCGTATCAATGTCCAAAACATAAGAAATCCCGCGTACTATAATTTTATACAAAATTTTTCTAAAATCTTCCTCACGAAGCATTTTCTCAAGGTTTCGTACTTGGAACACAAAACGTCAAAACGTAATTGCTAAAAATGTATTTGTCCAAATACTCCCAACACATATTTCTCCAAGAAAAACAAAAAGGTTTTCAATTCTTCCAAAATAATCGGCAAAATCAAAGTTAACCAAATGTCAACGACTAACACATTTTCATTTTCCAAATGCAAAGCATTGCGAACTGTGCATGATGTCTACAACACCAAAATACCCTTTGACCGAATGGTCATCATTTAAACAAGAGTCTATAAAACATTTTCACATCACAATTTGTTCAACAAAGTGACGAGAAACAATGGTTACCAAGCTATGCATACCCCTAAGTCGATATAATACGTTTCACATAAAAACGGTAATAAACATTTAACTGACCAAAAGCACACCGAGCAATTTATTATAAAATGCCACCAAAATGTTCTTTCATGCATCACTTAAGCCCCGTATAAATCAATCCATACACCGAACTATTTGCAATGAAATACTTCGTAACACAAACTTTTTGAAAGAAAAGATACGCAACACTAGAGTTCCAAACTCATCTTTTCTTAGTCACCTTATGGCATAAAATTAACTTTTCTCAACCAAACTCGAGTGGGACCAAATGCCCGACCAAAACTTGTAAACTTTTCACATAAGCAATTAGAGTATGCACATTGTAAAATTGTACTCACACGACTCAATATGTCGTAAAACCAAACTCCATGAACCTCCATGGACTCAATGACTCCAAGTCAATAAAACGGCGCTAAACACCATGCTTCCAAAGCCAAATTGCTAAAAGCAAAAATCATAAATAAGACGCCAAAATCCCAAAAATCCCCTTCTAGGGTAATACCACATAAACGACATTGTTTACCAACTCTCATTAAACAAAATCCCCAAAATAATCTCACATAGACATAATGGAAAAATAACTTTCCGTCCAAACTCTAACATATGTGGAGGAGATCCAATGTTAAAGTCACAAGCCGTAGTTATTGCCCAACATCTCAAACATCATTTATATATGATTACCATTACATCCAAAACAAATGTTGAACAACGATGAAATAAGGCAAAACAAATCCCGGCGGAGTTCGCAACTCCCGCGATAAAACGGTTTCATGCACTTTTAAAACCATAATTTGAAATCTTGTGTGCGTGCCAAACATTTCTCAAAATTTATAACACAATCCACATAAGGATTGGAAACACACGAAACAGTTGATGCAATTTATTTCCAAAATAAACTTCGTGCATGATTTAGTCGGCATTCAACGTCTCCACTCATACTCCTCCAAATCCTCCGGTCTTCTATTTTCATCCGGATATTCAAACCTCTTAAGGCAAGTTGGGAAATACATCAATTAACTTTACGGTTTTTCCTCAAATCAACATCGGCTCAAAAGCCTATGGTTCTAGTCCGACCATCAATCTTGACCCGAAACGGCCTACATAAAGCAAACATCATGCTTATCGTCACTCCAAGTGACTAATACTAGAATCGTCCATCCATTCCAACAACTACTAGTTCAGAACCTCATTCACTACCCCAACGATCACCACATGAAAGCAATTCGAGCATGCACATGTACTAGTAGGTTCACCATGACACTGGCCAGGTGTCACTATGAACACACTGCATATGATTATCCTTGTTGCTCTCGACGTGATTCTCGTTTCTAAAAGCTCCATCAACTTCAAAACATCTTATCTTAAAGTGCCTAAAGGTGAATTTCACTCTCATTTACTTAAACAAACACTAGTTTGAGTCTAGGTATCCAAAATCAACACCTAATTCTCTCAAACTTATGCTCTGATACCAACTTGTAACACCCTCAAATTTGGAAAGAGCAACTAATTTAAAATTTTCGATATTACATCCGAAACAATAGGTAAAATGCCTCCAATTACAAACAATGGTTATCTCCAAGTAATACATACCACATAAGTCTCATTACCAAGACTAAACCCACTTCGGACATCACCTAATCCAAATACAAGTGCTACTTCCCAAGGGTAAATGCGGAAAACATAACTTAAGCTATTCACCTCTCGTGCACATTACTAGCACTCGCCACTTCACAATGTAGCTAGAGCTACCCCAACCTGAGCCTGTTGCACATGCCGACAAATAAAAAGGGTTAGGCTTACGCCTAGTGAGTTCAAGCATTTTATCATGACTATATAAAATCATAAATCAGAAGATATTAGTTTTAGTCATGATTCGGTAAATCTTTAAGTGAAAGAATTCGACAAAGATTATCATTTCCAAAAAGGATTTCCCAAGCGGCATAAAAGACTTAGTTTCCAACACATCCAAAATCCATGGGAACCATTCCCGAAAAGTGTAAAGCGTTTTCCAAAATGAGTTACAATCCCAACTCACTTAAATACGTGAATAATTCTAGTTTTAGGCAAAACCTTCAAACACGGTTGACAATACATACTCAATCCTTAAAACATGGAAACCATCCATTCCAATATAACCTTTATTAAAACATAATACGAAGCTAAACCCACGCAAACGTAAAATGTATTAAAATCCCAATACCAGTTAAAACATTCAATAAGAATGTAACATAAATCCGTCCATCAATCCTGGAAAACAATCCATATACAGGTAATATAACATCAACAATGTGAATAGATAAAATACCCGAAATCAACACCCTTCGGTGACGGGGGAGACCCGATCTCATCGAGTGTGGCAAACACATAAATTAAACCACGATAAAATAAATGTAGGTAAGCTTCTTGGATGTGGAAAACGGATGACATCAACCATACTAGGTCTTTAGTCAATCCTTGGCATCAATCATACTAGATCTTTAGCCCATCTTAGACATCAACCATACTAGGTCTTTAGTCCATCTCAGACATCAACCATACTAGGTCTTTAGTCCGTCTTTGGCATCAACCATACTAGGTCTTTAGCCCCTCTTAGACATCAACCATAGTAGGTCTTTAGTCCAAGCCCTCAAGTTCAACCATACTAGGTCTTTACCTTGGAAAACCCACCATCCAAAACAAGCTTACTTAACTTAAAAATTCATACATGACATCAAAAGAATAACCAATGCATTCAAATCATGTAAACCTCAAATATGATGCAACTCATGCAATGCAAACCCCAAGCCCACGTCGAGCTTATTAAAACCGGGAAAATGCCCTCAAGACTCAATTGAGTCCAAAACTGAGCCCTCTGCTCAAAGATCTAATGATCATTTATTGACGTCACCTCATGCAAATAAAAATGCAATTAAGCATATAACACATCCTAGACTCCACCCTGAGCATGTAAAATATCAACAACGTGCAATAATATGCAACACGGTGCAATAAAAGCGACCCGTAAATAAGACTCCACATCGAACCATTTAAACCGGACAAATGTCCCAAGATTATCTCAAAGTCAAAACCGAGCAAAGTGCTCCAAGTTTGCTAGACCCATAATGTCGGTCAAAAATGCGTTTAAACATTGTTTAGGCAAGCTATACTACAAATTCATCATTAACCCCAAAACTCATTACGGGTTAAACAAAAAGGGTTTTCCCAAAGGACTCATACCCTTAAATTCTCAAAATGACACAAAACACTTAAAAGTGCATTTCCCAAATGGTTTACAAAATCATTTACACATATATGATTAAACCACTAAACAAACCTCATTTTGAGCAATCAATCTTTTAAAGACAATTTATGGTTTCTAACCATCCAAATATCTAAAAGCCCCAAATATGGGTGTTTTACACATTTATGAAGATAAACACTTCAAAAGAGTTAAATCAACTAAATAACTCCACCATATACATTTTCAAGTAAAACACACACATATTTGTAAAATATTCATTTTGACATGTACAACGTTTTTGCAAAGTAACTTGAACTCACCTTGCTAGATTTAAGCTAAATCTAGAGTTCTCCAAACGTATGCTCCTTTGATGAAGTTTGCATCCTCAAGCCAAAACTTCCAAAACCTAGATTTATGAATTCCCAACCATCAATAATACGATCCAACCATAAGGAATCATCATCCACCCATAACATAACCAAAATACCCATCTTATACCAAACCCTAGTTTGAAGATGAAGAAAACGAGATTCCCTTACCCAAACAACACTAAAATCGATCCACAACATCACAAGATGGAAAGAATATGAAATCAATAACAATAACAACTATTGGGTAGGGAGAAATTACCTTAACCATTTGAATCTTCCCAACAACTCTTAATCTCCACAAAAGCTCCAAGCTTCCAAATATGCTCATCAAGGGAGGAAGAGGTTTGATTACAACTTAGATGGTGAAGAAAGGTTTGATTTCTAAGAGAGCAGTTCCAAAATCGACCATGGAAACAAAGGGGTTCGGTTGAGAGGGTTTGTGAAGAAAGGAAATGAGAGAAATGAGGAAAGGCTAACAAAATCGGGCACTTAAGTGATCTGAACACCCGCGGGCGATAGTGACATAGCGATAGTGACATAGTCACTATCGCCGGGGCATAGTCGCTCACCCCAAACCCACTCGCGGTACACATCTGGCGAGAGTGACAGGGCGATAGTGACATAGTCACAATCGCCGGGGCACAATCGCTCAACCCCTCACAACTCTCGGTACCACTTGGGCGATAGTGACACGGCGATAGTGACAGTGTCACAATCGCTGGGCACTATAGCTCAAGGTGTGCCGAAACTCGTTTTGGCCATAACTTCCCCGTTCTAGCTCCGTTTTCGCTCTGGGAAGAACCGTTGGACTCGTATTCGAATTCCCCATCCAACAAGACAATGAAATCTAGGATTTAACTCCAAATCCTATTTTCCATATTTTTCTTTAAAAGATCGATTCCTCACTGAATCGAAGTTGTACTTATCCGAAAATCACGGGTGTTACACTGATGTCTTTGCCATGGGTTTTAGAGCTGAATCGAAAGTGGTGAGACTTCTTTAAACTTTCCTTATAAAGAAATATTTGAAGTTGTGGTTTCTTAGTTATGGTTCTAACATTTGTACTAGAAAAATTGCAAAATTTGACCTTTCAAGTGTAGTCCTGATCGAATTCGGTTTTGCTTTGCTCGGTAAGGACGAAAACCCTACCTACTGGTCGATTTCGATTTTGCTCCTGCACCACATTCATAGACATGAATCGTGGTCTATTTTTTCAGTTTTGTATTTTGCTCCTGCATCACATCGATTTTGTTTTTTCAGTGATTTGTCTTAGTTCGCTTGAAGCAACACCACTGCTTGAAATTTGATATTTGTTTGTATCTATGAATACTCACATATTTTTCTTAGTTTTTGCTTGAAAATTGATGTATGTCGCCTACATCTCTGTCTTGACCACCGAGATGTATCAGGCGACCCCGTCGCCTCCACCTGCTTCTCCATACTGAAAAGAAAATCTCGACAGGTAAGTGTGTTTTTAGGTTTTCAAATGATCTCATTTTAGTTTCTATACGATTTTCATTCTTTATAATTGGTTTTTGGCTGTGTAGGGTTTCATTAACAATATTGCTTGTGATCTGATGTTGGATATATTGGCTTATGTGATTCAAGTTTAAAATTTGGATGGTTCATGGGTTAACTAATGAGAGTTATATTTTGATTGTCGTATTTGTAGAGCGATTCCTCCCTTATTGGTATGCTGATGTAATATCAAAGTATAATGCTGCTATTCATTCTAGAGTTTGTTCTACTGTAATGCAATGGCTTTTAGACAGATTGCAATTGTTTTGAAGTTGCTCTTTTTGTTTTGATGCCATTTGGTATATGTTGGATCTAGGTTGATCTTTTTTTAAAGAAATATGTTGGATAATTAACAATAACTAATTGCATTAATATTTCATTTCAACTTTTGCTTTTAGTTTAATTATTTAAAGAGTTTGAAGCTTTTTGTGTTCATTCTCAGGGTATGACCACTGAAAGACACTGGGTTTGTTTACTTTTGGCAAGCTAGCCAGGTTGACTTCAACCAAGGCATGGAAAGGCACATACTTCTCCAACCCCCAATACCCTTTTCTCCCAAAGACGTCTTTTGATTTCCCAAAGGAACCATTCCATTATCTGCACCGATGAAAAGAAGCGAGCGAAGTAGAATACAACAGCCGCCGCTGAGAAGGCACCGGCTGAGAAGAAACTTAAGGTTGGGAAGAAGTTGCCGAAGGATTTAGGGTTTCAAACCCTACTCGCTTGATTCTTAATAAAGGTATGATCTTCTTACACTCTCAAGCTGTTAATCTCACCGCTCGATTATTTGTGGTTAGATTTCTTTTGATTGATCGATCATACAAACTTATTCTGTTGATTAAGCTCTTCAGGTGGTTGATGTCTGACTGTATTCACAGCAGCACAGAGAAACTCAAAATTAAAAAAATTATAAAACCGGTGGATCAGAGGTGGAAGAAATTGTATGCTCTGCAGTGGACATTCTTGATGAACTTCGAGAGAGATAGTAGAACATAGTATTGTTGAATCATTGCTTCAGGTTATTTTCCTAGCTTGCACTTTCTTTCTTTCTTTCTTTTTTACTTGCTTCAGGATATTGTTGAATCATTCTTTTAGATTATCTTTCTAGATCTGTTTTTTTAACTTTTCTGAATGTTCTGAAAGAAATCCCAGATTCAACATGTTCATCTCAAACATGCATAAGCATATCCATCTTTGGCTTTATATATGAATCTTGGTTTGAATCGATCTGATTTGGTTTTATAATGTTGTGTTGTATCAGATGTGTTTGATTCTAACCCGAGGAATACACATAAGGCATCATTCTCCATGTTCATGTTGGGTTTATTCTTCTTCTCATTCTCAACTAATTTGTTTTTTCTATGTTGGTTGTACTTTAAATGTCAAAGGCTTTTAGTCTCGATCGAGCATATGGATTTTTGTAGGAAATTTAGAAATTTGTCTTGACATTTTGAAGCTCATAATCTATTGTTTGGGTTATCTGCTTTCAAAAGCTTATCAAACCATTTTAAACAAAGACTTTCAAGAATTGAGAAAGAGAAACCCCATTTGTTTCCATTATAATTATAATATTCCCTTTAATTTGTATAATATTCAAATAATGACATGAGTTGACTGTTTATTTTACTTTAATTAATCAATTAAATATGATATATTTTTATTTATTAGATTCTTTTTATAATGACGAAGGAGGGATATTGTTGGACGTCAAGAAGTCATTTAGAGATGTCAACAATATGCTCTATATGTGGAGAGGTGTTTCTTGTGACAATGTCACCTTCAATATGGTTGCTCTGTGAGTATTATCCCATTAATTAATTTTCTTTTCTTTTTTTCAAGATTAAAAAATGGATTATTTTTGCCCATTTTTGGGATCTTTATTGGTAAAGATGTTGACTTTTTTGCAAACCAACATTCAATAATCTTTCATGTTTGGAGAGCTCAAAGGTTTTCTCTCCATGTACTGTTTCTTCCCTTTCTTGATCTAATTCTCAAATGGGGTTCATCTTTTTGTTTAAAAAATTAGTTTTAATCTGTTTTTAAATCATTATTTAACAGTGATCTTCGTGGAAATCGATTATCTGGTCAAATCTCAGATGAAATTGGTGATTGTAGTACCCTTAAGAACTTGGAATTCAACTTAGTTTTTTTTGTGAATTATACAATTAATGTAGGTTTAATTCTAACTGAATTGTCTTTATTAGGGATTTATCGTTTAATATGTTAACCGTAGACATACCATTCTCGATATCGAAGTTAAAGCAGCTCGAGATCTTGTAAGTTTCGTACCTATCATAGACAAGTATTTGATATTTTGTTGTATGTTTTGAACTGAATTAATGACACCATTCCCATTGGATGGCGGATTAGGGCTTTCTGGATACATATGAGCCACTTATGGTTTTTTTTCCTAAAGGCATTTTTGAAGCTTATAAATTTTTGCATGTGAAAATATTTAGCATGAACTTTATCAAGAAATTTAAGTGACTTAGGTACCAAGCCATTCTCAAAGATCTTATTACTTGGATGCAATTGCTAAATCAACAGCAACATAAATATCAACAACTTCTCAAGTGAGTTCCAACATGAAATTGCAATTTCAAGCTAACGTTTTATGTAGCTTTTGGTTATGCCATTCTTAAAACCAGTTTCACAACCCTAATATGTTTTCATAGATTTGAATCATGGTTTTCATAAACTTGTGAATTATTCCCTCAAGAAGCTTTATGGTTTCTGATCTCATGGACAACCAGGTGATGGTTTGCATGATAGGTGACCAAATTGTTCTCTTTTTGCGGTTTGAGCTCACTTGCATTGCTCAAAATGTGAAGATCAGTGATTAGTGTTTACATATATTTATTATGAAGATGAGTTACTACTGCTAATTAGTAATTAGTATTTATGTAGCGTGGTTAACAAATTATGTGGATGTAGTTGAATGGGAAGAAGTATATTAAGCTATATGCATCATTTATCATGTATGTTGTTGCTGTTGTATGCCATGCCATGCTGACATGAGATGTGATTCTTTGGATAGGTATTGGAATAGAGATGCTTTAGCATTGAACATATTAAATATGTCATCTTATTGTTATGGTTGTGAATCAGTTAAAGTTCCTTTTCATTTAAGTTTATTGCAAGATTTAAGCTCCAAATGCTAGAGTTCTATATCAACCATACACAGGATCATCAAACATGTATATGTACACCCGACACAAGTGCTTCAAATGATATACAAACATGTCGTTCTATGCTTAGAAAAGAGGCAATTAAAATGTGGAAAATGACAATAATATGCAGTCGTTCTTTTATTAGCTGACAATTAGCAAATGAATTGTAATAGTTGATGTAAAGAAATCATTTTCTTTACCTATGTTTCATTTTTGTGTGGCAATCTGATAGATCATTTTTATTAAGTTATGTGATTAGTCAAATTGTGTATTCTTTTAAACGTTTATAACTTTAAAAAATATACAACAAAAATTGTTTTAGTTTTAAAACGCATAGTATATCTATGATGTTATGTGGTTGTAGATGATTTTGACTTTCTATCATGTAAATTAGATAATGATTATTGTATTTAGGTTCTGGCTTGATTTTGCTCTGACAATCCTTAAAACTCTGGGATATTGTAATCTATATTATCGTTTACACTTATTCAATATTTACATCCCGCCGCATTGCGCGGGTATCCAACTAGTTTAAATTAATTCATGTTTTGGGTGAGTATTGGGATTTTGATTTCTCGATAAATGAGCATTTTGATTAATGAGTTTTCATCACGGAAAATGGTGATTTCTGAGAAAGATGTTGCTTTTACACCAAATACATTTTATTTAAGAAATTATTATTTAGATAACCAGTCTTTCAATTTTACTGTTTTATATAAATGATGAAAACTGCTTGAACTCACTAGGTGTCAAGCCTAACCCTTTTTATTTGTCGACATGTGCATCAGGTCCTTGTTGGGGTTTGACACTAGTAAACCGTGATGAATTGAGTGCTAAATAGAGACTCGAGAATGATCTAGCTATTCAGTGACATCTTTCGCATTTGGAGATAACAATTGTTATTAGGTTTTAGTAACATCCGACCTTAACCTAGTCTTTATATAAGGTTCGATTTATTAATTGTTGATGCTAAATCTAGATTTTCCATTTGAGATGATTCAAGTATTAATTCAGAGAAAGTGTAACAACCCAAAATTTCGTAAAACATAATTTATAACACTACAACCAAAAACGGCCCCAAAGTATACTAAATACATCCTTCTTGACTCTAGGTACGCAGCGGATAAACACCTTCACAACTGAGATGCTACAGGAATCCCGAGGGTGAACTATAAGCCTCCGCTAGGCTAAACCTCTTCTACAACGTCACCTCTTTCCATCTTCTTTAGATGAAACCCCAAACAAAACTCTTACCTGAAAATGGTTTTAGTTTTGAAAAGCGAGGGTTAGACCATGAGGTCTAGTGAATTCCCTCTCGAAAACAGTTTAACAAACCACGTATAGCAATATGCAAACCGCCATAGAGGCCCATCAAAATCATTTCAACAAATCAACATCACACTTGTGTATTTGCACAGTGTTCATAGTCCTCCATCACCTCACCGTGATATCCGCAATCGGGGCCCCCAGTAGATGCCACTTCTGTGTGCGCAAAAAACGGATTCAAGGCACACGAAACAACCAAACTCCCAAGGATTTTCTCCAATCCAAGGTACACTATTCCCACTGTTCAAACCGATTCCAAATCTATATATCAATTCATGAAAAACATGTAAACATCGTGCCTGCATTAATAAAAAATTCCACATCATGTAATACAAGCTTTTCAAAGTGTCTAATCATGCCATCATGCTCAACACCAAATTCAGTTATTAAAACTTTAGAAAATCATTTCATATGCAATAGTGTGTTCAATCATTCGTGAGTGAAAACCATGCCCACATGCTTTACCATAATCAGTGTTGAAAACACATATCAATCATATCACAAGTAAAAAAGGTTTAAGGGTACTCACCCGAGCTTTAGCAAATCGACATACGCTCCGAAACTCACTTTAGCTCAAACTGAACACCTGAATTGGACGTCATAAGAATGGTGTTAAACCATCTAATTACATCCCAAAACATCCCTAATAAACCCCATTAGATGATGCCTCAATCCTTGCCTTAAACAATACGCGAACCAGGAGTCGAAAACACGTGACAGGGCTTGGCGTGGCTCTCCGCGTGGGTAAACCCGCGCCAAGACCCTCGCGGAACACAAATCAGACTTTGGCATGGATGCCCGCATGGTTATACCCACGCCAACATCCATGCGGAGCCCCAACACGAAATTTCAAGCCGAAAACTCACCATTTCTTAATCCCAACTCATCCCAAATCGACTTTAAGCCCCCAACTTGAGGTAATCGATGTTCTAAACCATTCCCCACAATATCTAAACATCAAAACATCAATCATTCCAACAAAATCAATCCATTGATTCATGACTTCAAACCCAAAATCCTAAGAACTCCACTATAGCCACTTTCAGAGATTTCTATGCAAAAAAATGAAGTTACTGTTGATCCAAACCCTCAGTGATTTGATAATGACTCTCTGAGAAACACTTAGTGAAAATCATAAGTAGACAATATGTATTAATGTTTCGTCATCAAAGAAAATACTAAGTCTGTTTAGTATCGCTGATGAAAACATATGCTTTAAATTACACATTCAGCGATACTGTCCATCAATGAGACCTGAGCCTGTTCAGTCTTAGTGATGATCGCTGATAATCTTAGTTGTTTACTTATGATCCCTGAAGACAAGTTTCACGTCAACTATGTTCTACGCTGAAGTCGAAGATCAAGCCAAAGAACCAGCGACAAGTCTACTAATGAACTGATGCGGATATCAGCGAAGCCAAGATTTGTCCACTCAACGTGAAGTTTCAAGTAGAAGACTTCAGCGAACGCTGAACTTTATCACTCACTGATAAAGATCTATTCAGTGAACGCTGATCATGAAGTCTTCCTCTACAAGTTACTTTTGTCTTTCCTCCTTGCACGCCTCCGCACGAAATGTCATATTGGACATCCCTTTTGTCCAGAATCGTACAACCAACTCTGATTCTACACTGTTCATCATGCGGCTACTAGGTTGTCTACAAAGGTCAAACCATGCAACCAATCAGCTGCTGCCACGTGTAAAGTTGTACTGATATGCATTAAATGCATGCAGTATATAACGGAAACCCTACTTCATAAATGAAGTGCTCGGCCATCTCCTTCTTACTATTTTTGTGTGTTAGAATATTAGTCTTTAATATTCTTATCTCCTTTCTTTCTTATTTCTAGTGCAAGAAAATCTTAGTGATTCTCTTAACTTGTTTAGATTAGGTTTACTCATTAATCTTGTTCCGCAACAAGTTGTAAATTGTTTGATACATATCAATAAACAATTTAGAAAAGTAAAATCTGTGTGCTTGTATTCAACCCCCCCCCCCCCCCCCTTCTACAAAATTGTATAACCCCTCCGGGACCAACAAGTGGTATCAGAGCAGATTGTTTAATCTCATAAACAAGATCTTTCTTATACTAATCCTTTCTCTTCCTTGCTATTTTCTATAATGGCTAATAACACAAACACAAACTACATTGACAATGGTTCTCTTGCAAAAACCCCTAGATTTTCCAGAGATAACTTTAATCAGTGGAAAAATAGGATGATACTCTTCTTAGAAGGTGTAGACCCTACTATGCTTCATTACATCGAAAATGGTCCATATATTCCTGTTAGGATTGATCCTGAAGTTCCAGGCACTACTACTAGAGCTGCCATTCCTGAAAGAATCATTCCTAAGGAAATTCACAATTGGTCTGATGAAGACAAGAAGAAAGTGGCTATCAACACTAAAGCCAGATCCATTCTTTCCATGGATCTTCCTGACGAAGTCTACCATTCCGTCATGAACCTGAAAACCTCCAAATCCATGTGGGACACAATCTGTGTTCAATATGAAGGTACGTCCGAAGTCCAGGACTCAAGAAAGATCAACCTGCTAAGACAGTACGAAAGCTTCATTTGTGGTAAGAATGAATCTCTCTCTGAAGTACATCAGCGGTTTAACTGTTTAATTATTGACCTAAAAACCGTTGGTAAGGAATATTCTAACTTTGAGATCCTGACAAAGTTTCTAGAATGTTTACCTGAAAGCTGGGACAATTATTCAATATGTCTCAAGCTATCAAAGGATCTAAAATCTACGACTCTCTCTACCTTATTTGGCACTATGCTCAATCATGAGCAGTCATGTCATCTGAAGAAGAATCTTGTAAAAGATTCCAAAAACACCCTTGTTGCTTTACTCTCAGAGTCACCTTCCACTCAGCGATCATCTATCACTATCACTGAGTTGGAGACTAACTCTGAATGCTCATCAGATGCTGAATCTCCAGATCTTTATGAATCTCTGGCACTCCTGGCTAATAAGTTCAGGAGATTCGCTAGAAAGAGTAACTTCAGAAGGAATAAACCTCTTGCACTCACTAACAAGCCAAAATCATCAACCCCTGTTGATAAGGCTACTGCTACCTGCTTTAACTGTGAGAAAGTAGGACACTTTGCTAGTGAATGCAGGTCTAAGAAAGTCTTCAAACCCTCATCTTCATCCTACAAGAAATCCTCTAACCCCAGGGCTAGAGATGACAAATACAAGAAGCTAAAAGAAAAATATTCAAAGCTGAAAAGATTTAAGAAGAAAGGAAAAGGCTTGGTCGCTGACTTCGACTGGGCTGCCTCTGACACTGAAGAATCATCTGACTCTGAAGATGATGATGAGGCCAACCTCTGCCTCATGGCAAAAATAGAAAAAGAGGAAGAACAAACTGAAATTCCCTCTGCTTCATCTTCTACCTCTAAGGTATCAACTTCTTTCTTTACTAATATTTCAGATATTAATGAAGCTGATAGTCTTCGAAAAATTGAACTCCTGACTATAAATTTATATGATGCCATGAATGGGAAGACCATAGTTGAAAATCAAAATCTTGATCTCGCTGAACAACTTAAAAACTGTCACCTTCAAATAGAAAAACTTTCTAAAATTGAAGAAGATTTAAAAGATCAGGTCCATATAAATCAAATAGTCAAAATCGAATGTGAAGAAGCTATCGCTGCATTAAAAGCTGAAAAGGCTACTGTTGAAGGATGGTGTAAATCCTAAACAACGATCGCTGAGATAATAAAGTCTCAGATTCCTTTGAGTGACAAACGTGGTCTTGGTTACAAAGCTGATACTCTAGAACCTACCACTGATCATTCCATGCTTAAGTTTGAAATGTTTGTGTCCTCTATCCCTGACACTTCCTCATCTCAGTGTTCCTCTTCAAAAACTCCCATCCCTGAGGAAAAACCTACCTTAATCTCTAAAGGTAAAGGAAAAGAAAAAGTTTTCAACCAAAAACCTCAGAAGGGTACCTTTGTACCTAAGCTGAATGCTTCTAAAGGTTCAATGACTTATCCCTCTACTTATAAGAATAAGATACTTGGATTTATTCAACGATCTACTCCTAGAATCAGAGTGGATATAATTGGTAAGAAATCAGAAGAACTGATTGTTCCTCCCATTTCCAATGCCAAAGGTATACTTGGTGCTGGTCCTGCTCATTTAAAATTAACGGCTCAGCATGCAAAAGGTCCTAAAGCTACTTTTTGTTATAGGAAATGTTATCACTGTGGACTTACAAATCATATTGCTAGTAAGTGCCCCACAACCACCAAAGCTGAAAAATTAGCTAAGGTAAAGATCAATGCCCCCAAGGCAAAGAAGACCAATCCTGGTGCAAATCAGGTTAAGGTGAAAACTACCACTGAGGTTAAGAAATTAACCAAAGTGAAGAATAGTTCAGAAGCTGAATCTTCAAATGCTGCGAAGAGTGCTGAACCTTCCACTTCCTCTACCACCACTGACAAGTGTGGGCCCATGGTAAAATGGGTGCCCAAGTCAAACTAATCTACCTTTGTTTACAGGTTAAGATGGGTATCTGGTATCTCGATAGCGGATGCTCTAGACACATGACTGGAAAGAAAAACCTGCTTACTGAATACAAGGAAGAGAAGGGTACCTCAGTGACCTTCGGTGGAAACGGAAAAGGCCATACACGAGGGTTTGGTGTACTCTCTAATGGTACAACAACCTTCAGAAGAGTCGCATATGTTGAAGGACTGAAACATAATCTTCTAAGCATTAGTCAACTGTGTGACAAGGATAACAAAGTGATTTCACTAAGGAATCCTGCTTTGTCACTGACAAAAAGGAGAAGATAGCTCTCAGCAGATACCGTATGGAAACTGTTTATGTTATAAACATGGACTCTACAACCACTGAGAACTCTTGTTTCTTCTCAAAAGCCTTATCTGATGTCAACTGGCTATGGCATAAGAGGCTCTCCCATCTCAACTTCAAGACACTGAATACTCTCTCCTCAAAAGAGTTGGTTACTGGTTTACCTCAATAATCATACGCTAAGGAGTCTCTATGTTCAGCGTGTGAGAAAGGGAAACAAACCAAGGCAAGTTTCAAATCTAAGCAAGTTTCCTCAGTGTCATCTCCTCTACAACTTCTCCATATGGATTTGTTTGTCCCTGTTAACAAATAATCCATCGCTGGAAAGAAGTATACATTGGTCATAGTCAATGAATTCTCTCGCTATACCTGGGTAATGTTTCTCCGTTCTAAGAGTGACACCCCTGAAGAACTCGTCACTTTTGTCAGGAAAATGGAAGTCCTGAATAACATGACCGTTCGCTCAATAAGGAGTGATCATGGGACTGAATTCAAAAACAGTTCCCTTGATTCCTTCTTTGAAAGCAAGGGTATTTCTCACAACTTTTCCTTAGTGAGAACACCGCAACAAAATGGAGTCGCTGAAAGAAGAAATCGAACTATCATCGAAGCTGCACGTTCAATGCTCAGCGATTCTCATCTACCTACTCAGTTTTGGGCAGAAGCTGTCAACACTGCTTGTTTTACTCAAAACAGGTCGCTGATTGTCAAATGATTCAAGAAAACAGCCTATGAACTCTTCCATGGGAGAAAGCCTTCAATTAGCTTTCTTCACATCTTTGGATGTCAGTGTTTCATACTGAACAACAGAGATGCCCTTGGAAAGTTTGATCCTAAGGCTGATGATGAAATCTTTCTTGGATACTCTTTAGTTTCCAAAGCCTTCAGAGTCTTCAATCGAAGAAGACAAACTGTAGAAGAAACAATCCACGTCACTTTTGACGAATCCCGTTCAGCGAACTCTAGACCTTCTGCTGATACTGAAGAACTGAATCAATGGATGTTTTCTCATCTTGGTGATTCAGAAGATGTTCCCACTCCTCCATCTCATACTCATCCCGCTGAAGATGATGATCCTACTATCATCTGTTAGGGTAAAATATTGGTTGAATAGAAGTTCAAGGGATGAATTGTATTTCTTTATTTTGAGCCTTGTTAGTGAACGGGCCGTGGGCTTGTTACCACGGGCCCAACATATATAATGTTGTGTATTAGCTTAGAATTAAGCTAGTTGTCATTTTAGCTTTCCTAATCATATTGTAAACACTCTGCATATTGAAAGCAAATTGGACGACCAGTTGAAATCATACCGTATTGTTATTCATCTATTGATTTCTTATTCTTCGTTGCACGGATATGGAACTCTCAATTGGTATCAGAGCAGAATCGGTGATTTGAAGAAAGAAAAGAAATCGAACGAAAGCAAGAAAAAGCTTAAAATTCGTATTGAATTTTCTGGAAAAACACAGCGAGCCGTTTTACCTATTCCCGGAGATTGAACCGTCGGATTGTCACGATTTTTGGACAGTTACTTCACGACATTCTGTTCTACATTCTGAACGGTGGGATTGATCGTTTGAGGTGCAGAAGGCACCCAGATTATTTTCGTCATACTGCAGTTTTTTCTTGGGGTGAAACGATCATCAATCGGGTTTGCAAAGCTTTTCGTTGACTTAATAATTCGTTTGTTAATTCTCGATCGTTTAATCGTTTTTTAATCTTCTGTTTATCTGCATCTACATCAATTCTCAAAGGTATCAATTTTGTGATTTAAAAATCAATTCTTGAGTTTTTGGTGTTCTAAAATATTTGTGGTGATTATCAAAAAATAGGATATATTTTGCTTAGAAATCGATTTGGGTATGTTTGTTTTTGTGTTTTTGGTTAAAATCTAACCCTACATGAGTGAAATCAAGCAACCCTATCGAACCCTGATCCGATTTTCTCGACCAGCCGCAGTATCCGATAGTTCCTAAACTTTCCGGGTAAGTTTCATATTTCTCACCACTATCCGGACGAATCATCCGGATTGTTGTTGGTTCCCGGGTAATTTTAATCGGAAACCTCAATTTTTACCCGAATAACCCATAGTATCCGGATAAAAAAGTGCACTTCCCGAACAAAATGTTTTTTTATTCCAGACAATCACTTTCCGGATGATTTACCCCATGCCTCTTTCCGGATGAAATTCCTTTTCCGGATGCCCTCACTTCTAGCACACTTTTGTTGACTGTGTGGTGACCATTTTTCTGCTTGACCATTTTCTTCATTCTTTGCTTTCACTACACACATAAAGATCACGTGCATTTCATTTATTTATTTTTTATTTATTGGTTATTTGATTTTCAAGTACACATCACATAGCATACATACTAATTTCCATTCGTTATATATATATATATATAGCCTTAGGTTCAATAGAGAAGTGCAAATATTTAGAGAAGTAGAGAAGTAAAAAAACACGGGTCCGTTCATATATGAACGTTCATATATAAACAGTCATATATGAACGTTCATATGAACGTTCATATATGACTGTTATATGAACGTTCATTTATGAACGTTCATATATGACTGTTTATATATGAACGTTCATATATGAATGTTCATATATGACTGTTATATGAACGTTCATATATGAACGTTCATATATGAACGTTCATATATGAACGTTCATATATGAACGTTCATATATGACTTTTCATATATGAACGTTCATATATGAACGGACCCGTGTTTTTTTACTTCTCTACTTCTCTAAATATTTGCACTTCTCTATTGAACCTTTCCCTATATATATATATATATATATATATATATATATATATATATATATATATATATATATATATATATATATATATATATATATATATATATATATATATATATATATATATATATATATATATATATATATATATATATATCATGAATTTGAGTTAATTTTGGTGCTTTCCGGAAACATATTCAACCGGTAACCTCCTTGTTACCCGGTAAGCATCTCCTCATCCGGTAAGTTGTTCTTTCCGGTATCTTACTTTATCTGGTAACCGCATTTATCCGGTAAGTCACAATTGTTTTGCTAAATTGTTTTTCGTCCGGTAAATCTCAATTCTCTTTATCCGGTAAGTCACAATTTTCTTCGTATCCGGTAAGCGTATCACAACCGGATAAGTTCCCGGTAAGTTTGATTTGTCGTCCGGTAAGTACATTCTTAATTTATCCGGTCAATTTTTTTTCCGGTAACTTCAACTTTACCCGGATACCATCAGGTAAGTTTTATTCGGTGCAAGAAACTCAATCACCTACTAAGTTTTGGTTGGAAAGTTCTGATCGGTACCCGAGTTACCGCACGTCTCGTCACCCGATAATTGAATAAGTCCGATAAGTTGCGAACTTTTCAACAATCGTTTCTTTTTGAGTTTTTGTGACGGTTTGAGATTATTTGCGACGATTTGCTATTATTAGCGACTATTATCATTTTATGTGGTTTTAGTTGTCGTTGTTCGATCTAACTTGGTTTGTTTATCTTGCAGATTTCATTCTCGAAGTTTGATTTCGATAATAATCAATTTTTAAATTGTGAAAACAAATTTTATTTTATAGATTTGTGTTTCTGATTTAACTTTTGATTTTTCTTCCGCAAATTTTTCTTCAAAATAACACCGATCAACGATCAAATTTTTCAGGTAACAATGACTTATTCATCTCAGTCTGAAGCAACTTGTCAGGACGAAGATGAGGTGATGGAGATTTTGAGCGAAAAGAAGTCTGCATCCAAGCCAGCTGCTGATCCACTTGCTCTTATTTCTTCAAAACGAGGCAAATCCTCCAGCTGTCGTTCCAAACGTGCCCAAGAGCCAAGTGAATCTAAGCCAGAATCTAAGAAAGAAGAGGACAGTGATTCTGATCCTGAGTATACTGCTATTAAGAAAACAATGGCTCTGCTCTCCAGATCCTTCCAGCAGCAGTGCCATGATTATCAGGATAAATATGAAGGCAAGAAGAAGGTAGATGAGCACAAGCAGCCTGATAAGAAGGAGAAGACTGAGAAAGAGCAAGCAAGACTATATGAAAAGAAGATCAAGCAAGCAGATGAATTGTGCAGCAAGTACATCAAAGAACTGAAGGAACAGAAATCTCAAATCTGGAATAGTTCTGAGAAGCTGGCTAGATCTGAAGAAAAGGCAGCGATCTTAGAAACTGAGAACACTGAGCTGAAAAGAAAGATTTCTGAGTCGCCATCACAAGACGAGATAAAGGCACTTGAAGAGAAAGGTAAACTCCTGAACTGTGAAAACCTTGAGCTTAAAAATAAACTAACTACTCTTGAAAAGGTTTTTGAAAAGGAGAAAGAAAGTTTTGCCAAGGAAAGACAATTGCTTATTCAAAAGCAATCTGCTCTTTCAAAGAAATCTCTTGAAGAGAAGAAGAGTATTGAGCATATATGTCTAAATCTTTCAACACAGATCTTCGACTTTGAGAAAATTCTGATTTTAGAAAGAGAGAAGTTTGAAATTGAACGCAAATCTTTTACTAAAAAGAATGGAGAACTGTCTGTGAAAATAACCGATTTGGAGAAAGATTTAGACATACCAAGCCAAGAGTCTGAGAAGAAGAAGGTTGAAGGCTTTAGAGAAAAAAATTTGAAAGATGATTTTGCAATTGAAAGAAAGATCTTTCAGACTGAGATTTCCAAGCTTACAAAGCAATTATCTATTTTGTCATCTGATATTATGATAGAGAAGAGGCTAAAATCTGATCTCCAAAAGAAGCTAGATATAATGTTTGAAAAGAAAAATGTTCTGTTTAACAATGACAAGGAACTTGAAAGCAAAAATTCTGATGTTGAATCACCCAATCCTGCTAGTCCAGATACTGTTAATCAGTCTCTTTACGGTGATTCAGCTAATTCAGTTTGCTTTTCTAAGAATGCTTCAAGTTCTATCCACAAAAAGGTTTCTTCAAAGACCGACATTAGATCAAATAGCTCTTCAAAAGATCGGATCCGCACCTCTAATCTGTTTCATGACCCTATTATTGACAAATCAGATAATCATTTTTTCAAGAAAATAAACATGGTTTGGAGAGTTAAAGGATCTACTCTGCTCCAAAGTCATTCGTCTCTGTTAAGAGTGACAAGAACAACAAAGCTTTTCACGCTAAACCTTTTGTGAAATCTAATCATGCTTACTCTGTTAATAAGCTGATCAGCTTATCTACACAGAAGCTGTGTTGTTCTTATTGTGGAACAAGTGACTTTGTGAATAAAGACCATGCTAAGTATTGGTATGGTACTTATAGTATCCTAGGTCCTCATAGGGCATCTAACCAATAAGGATCCATCAAAAGGTGGATACCAAAATCTTTTTAATCTGTTTTGCAGGAATGTCATGTGCGGTTTTAATTCCTATTATTCACATCACATGACGAGCATTCAAAGGTTATGCCAATTTTGAGGGGGAGTACTATCTCATGAAAGGTAAGTGAACTTCAACTGAATTCAAAGACCGTGGTAATTCATTCTGGATAACTTACTTGTGTTTGTTATTCTCCAATTTTAAATTCTATGATTACCACGTGACATTTTTTCTTGACTTAGTTATTTCCATGTCTCACATATTCATTGATTTTTCGATGGAAATACACCCGTTTGAATTCACAGTTGTTTTCCAAGTTCGCTATTTCTTGCAAATGATTCCATTCTTATCTGATATAATAATTGTGACTTGTTCTTCACAATTAAACTTTCTGATCATTGTCTCATTTTTGCAAATACTGTTCTTACTGAGTCAATCTGTTTAGCGCTTGATATTGTTCTTTGAAATTCTTTTATTTCAACAATGACTTCTGAATAATTCAGTTCAGAACTCGTACTTAATTTTTATGAATTCTGATCGTCTCAGAGCAGGACTCGTTCTTAAATGTTTTGACTTCTAAACACCTCATTTTAGAACTCGTACTTCACTGTTTACTTAACTGATTTACTCGATGCATGAAAGGAGTGTTAGGACTTGCATTGTTTCTATGGTCAATCCAGAACCGGAAGGACCTACCCAAGAAACACATCCCTTATAGACTACAGTGAGGGGTCTAGATTGATAGATGAGTTCGGAGTGAAAAGAATAAATGGTGAGGCTGTGACAGGACTTAAAAGAATTATTGGTCCTTACCAAACCGAGTCAGTTATCCGGGTAACCACACGATCTATTCATTCTCGTTCCTTGGAGATGAATATTGAAACAGACATGGACCTAGTGTCAATAACTCGTGTCACCCCACCTAACCACTCAAGTATCTCACAACAGATGCTTGTTTCATATATTCACGGAGAATTAGCACATAATCTATCTATTTCTCACTCGGAGGTCTTAGATATTGAAAAAGGAAGACATCAGCTCCGGTCTCCGAACTTCATATTCTATTCACTGTGTCTATTGATTTTTTAACTTGCGTCCCAAGTTAAATCAATTTTTGAGCCAAAACATATATACTTTAATTCTTTCACACAAGCACGAGTCTTTGTGATTCCTATCGCATATCTTCGTGATATTTCCAGAACAGTTGGAGAAGTAATTTTTAAAATTTTACTTCAGTAATAACTGGAAGTCCTATCAGAGATACCCCATTGCCAACTCTGAACATAGGCCACACAATTTTTTAAATTGTTGTGATAACAGTTACTTTTGTGTTTCTGTGTTAGATTTTTACCCCATTCTGGTTACTTAATGTTTTGATCTGGATTTTTTTGCTACTCGTCACTATTGTCTTTGAACGTGCATGATGCTCCGGATGCTCCTACTCATCATGAGGGGGAGAAAGGGTACAGATTCAAAGACACCGAATATCAAGTTGAGGGGGAGTTAGCAAAAGCTAAGGGGGAGTAACTGTTGATTGATCATTTGAGGGGGAGTAACCGTTATTTGGTCAGTTCTGAAATCCGAAAAGTGATCAAAGTGCTTACAAGTGATCAACTGTTCTCATTCCTTATCAAGTGGTGTTCGCTTCAAATCATTTCCTCCTTCGAGCATATTGGGTCTACATGTTCTTTTAAAGCTGAAATCAAATTCAAGAGCTTTATTCAAGGGAGAGAGACGAAAGGCATGAAGACAAGAAACATCAATGCGTTTCAAAGATTCAAAAGGAAAAGAAGATCAAGACTTGAAGATTTCAAGACCGATTTTTATTTATATATCTTTAGGGGGAGATTGTTAGGACCATAAATGTCCTACATATTAGAAAGATATATAAATAATTATATAGAGCTTAATTAGTTTATTTACTCATTTTGTAAATGCCTTTAATCATAAATGGGCTTAGATTAGCTTGATGGGCCATGGGCCTTTGTGCTTAAAGCCTTGGTATATAAGGCTTACCTTAACCTAGTTTTAGGTTAGCAATTGATAGAGATTCATTAGTGAGCCTAATTGTTTTAGAGAGAGATAGTTGAGATTCTCATTCAAACCTTTGTAACTATCTTGAATCATGAATATGAGAGGGATTCTCAGTTCAGAACCCGGTTTAACTGGCGTGCTAGCTTCCAAACTTCCACGTTCGGGATCTGCACAAGCGACAGTAAATCCGAATCATGCATCTTCATCGAATGCTGATCTTTCCGATTTAGATTTACTGTTCAAATATTTTTATGATGACATATTTAACGTTTCTACCCCTCATGTCTCAGCACAACCACAACTTGAAATTGCTCGCATCGAGGATTCGGCGAATCTATCCGGTCCGCCGCCTTCGACAAGCACGCCTTCCATCACTGTAGAGACATCTCAATCGTCATCATCAACTTCATCTGATACTACTACCCCCCGGAGGAACATGTAATAAACCCGGAGATCGCTCCTAATGATTCGTCATCTGCTACAATCGATGATCAACCTCTGCATTCCTCGGAACCAGAAGTTGCTCAACCTTCGACGAATCCTCCCCCATCTCCTCTGAGAAACCAACCGGCTACACTTGAAGCGGTACAAGACCTTCCTTCTTGTAACTATGTGGATCCGGACGCCTCACATTCAACTTAACAACCGCTTCCACACACCACAAAATGGACGAAAGCTCATCCCCTGCACCAAATCATCGGCGATCCCTCTACACCAGTCCAAATGCGAGGCGCATCAGCCAATTTCTGTGTTGATCCAAACCCTCAGTGATTTGATAATGACCCTCTCTTAAACACTTAGTGAAAATTGTAAGTAAACAATATGTATCAGAGTTTCACTATCGCTGATAAGTACTAAGACTTTACAGTACCGCTGATAGGAACTCTCACTCTTTAGATTAGATATTCAGCGAACACTGTACATCATCATATAGCTCTGAGCCTGTTCAGTCTATGATATGATCGCTGATAAGTTAGTTGTTCACTTATGATCCCTGAAGACAAGTTTCACGTCAACCAAAGTTCTACGCTGAAGTCGAAGATCAAGCTCAAGAACCAACGACAAGTCTACTCATGAACTGATGCGGATATCAGCGAAGCAAGACCTGTCCATTCAAAGTGAAGTATCAAGTAGAAGACTTCAGCAATCGCTGAACTTTATCATTCGCTGATAAAGATCTGACTCAACGAAAGCTGATCATGAAGTCTCCCTGTATGTTACTATTGTCTTACCTCCCTTGCACGTCTCCGTACGAACTGTCAGAACGGACATCCCTTTTATCTGTAATCGTACAACAACTCTGATTCTACACTGTGCATCATGCGGCTACTAAGGTTGTCTAAAAAGGTCAATGACATGCAACCACTCCGCTGCTGCCACGTGTAAAGCCATACTGCCATGCATTAAATGCATGCAGTATATAAGAAGATCCTTACTTCAGTTTTGAAGTGTGCTCGGACCATCTTCTTATTTCTTATTGTTAAGTTATTATTCGTAATTTCTTTAACTCTTTCTAGTGCAAGAAACTTAGTGTTTCTCAAGACTTGTTAAGATTAGGTTGATCCTTAATCTTGTTCCGCAACAAGTTGTAAATTGTCTTGATTTATCAATAAAAAATTTAGAAAAGTAAAAACATGTGTTTGTATTCAACCCCCCCTTTTACAAACTTGTATAGCCCTTCGGGACCAACAAGTGGTATCAGAGCGGATTTGTTTAATCTCATAAACAAGATCTGATCTATACTAAGATTTCTCTTCCTAGTTATTTCTTAAAATGTCTACCAACACAAACACAAACTATATTGACAACGGTTCTCTTGAAAACCCCCCTAGATTCTCCAGAGATAATTTTAATCTATGGAAAAATAGGATGATTCTCTTCTTAGAAGGTGTAGACCCTACTATGCCTTATTATCTTGAAAACGGCCCATATATTCCTGTAAGAATTGATGCTGCAGTTCCAGCCGCTGAGAATAGACCTGCTATTCCAGAAAGGCTGATTCCTAAGGAAATTCATATGTGGACTGATGAAGATAAGAAGAAAGTGGCTATCGACACCAAAGCCAGATCCATACTCTCCATGGCTCTTCCTGACGAAGTTTACCATTCCGTCATGAACCTGAAAACCTCAAAAGCTATGTGGGACACAATCTGTGTTCAGTATGAAGGTACTTCTGAAGTCCCGGACTCTCGAAAGATCAACCTGGTAAGACAGTACGAAAGCTTCATTTGTGGTAAGAATGAAACTCTCTCTGAAGTACACCAACATTTTAACTGTTTAATAATAGATCTAAAAACTGTTGGTAAGGAATATTCTAACTTTGAAGTGCTGACAAAATTCTTAGAATGTTGACCTGAAAGCTGGGACAGTTATTCAATGTATCTCAAGCTGTCAAAGGATCTAAAATCAATGACCCTTTCTACCTTATATGGCAAGATGCTGAATCATGAGCAATCGAGTCATCTTAAGAAGAATCTTGTAAAAGATTCCAAAAGCACCCCTGTTGCTTTAATCTCAGAGTCACCTTCCACTCAGCGATCGACTATCACTGTCACTGAGTTGGAAACTGTTAGCTCCAATATTCTGAAATATTAGAAGTATTGAAAAATGGCCAAGTACAGAAGAACTTCCACAGAAGCTCTGCTGAGTGCAACAGAAGCTCTGCTGAGTGCAACAGAAGCTCTGCCGGGCATCTCAGAAGAATCAAAGGAAGTTTGATCAAGAGTGATCAAAGACCGAGGAAACTACAGAAGGACGCTTTCAGAAGACCAAGACCGTAGAACCTCTGTTACCAATAACAGAGCCTCTGCGGACAACATCAGAAGACAAGGAACCAAGAAGACTTCTCACAGAGGACCGAGCCACAGAACCTCTGCCACCCTTGACAGAAGCTCTGCAGAAGTAAACGACCAAAGACTCGGAATCCGGTGAAGACTACTTTACATAGGAACCAGACCGCAGAACCTCTGTAACACATTACAGAGCCTCTATGGTCCTCTAAAGACTAGGAAGATATTTATAATATCTTGCTACTGTTCCAAGATCTGTTCATCAACTTGCATGGCAACTTGCCCTGTCCAACTTCAACACGTGTCAAACTCTGAATGGACTCAATAGGGCTTAGTACATAATAGACGTCTGCGGCATTTAATGCAATACAAAACATACAACTGTTCATGCCGTCTGATCAAGAGTAGCTTATACTTTATGGTCCCCTTGTAGTAGTATAAAAGGAAGACTCATGTTGAGTTCTTCCTAACAAGAACACAAGACGACAACAGAAAAATCAACACAAAAGAACACATAGCTTATGCACATTTAGAGTCATATCTGTTTAAAGCTTTGCATACTCACTGTTCTTAAATATGTTCTTGATATATATATTCAGTAAACTTTGAGATATTATTTCCTGTTCACTGTTTATTTATATTGTGTTCTAAATCTATCAAACATATCTGTTAGTTCTTTAAATACGCTTCCGCATCAAACCTTAAACCTGAACTAATAGATCTGATAATCTTGTTTAAAGCAAAACGGGAACCAACAATTGGTATCAGAGCAAAGCTTGGTTTTCAATATCAAGTGATCCTCGTTTAGACAAGATTTTTGATAGAAACTGTCTGTTCTTAACCTATACTTCATTCCTTCAAACAGATTCTGTTTCACTGCCATTTTCGATTTATTCGATCTGGTAACATCCTAGAAACTGTTTCTTTCGTTAAAAACTTCATTCAATATGTCAAGACTAAAATTTAGTGCTGATGCTGATTTTCATTATTATTTCAAACTCAGCACAAATTTTAAGAAAATAATTCCTACTCTTGAGAAAGAATTAGAGGAAAGAAACAAGAGTATTCTTATTGACTCAGACAACATTGCCAAGCTTGAAGAATTAGGTAAACTCCTAAACTGTGAAAATCTTGAATTGAAAAGGAAACTATCTGAGTCAGAAGAGCTTTGTAAAAAGGAGAAAAAGAAGTTTGAGGAAATTAAGATTGTTTTTAAAGAAGAGAAGAAAAGTCTTGAGCTTAAGTGTCTAAACTTTTCTAAACTGATTTCCAACTTTGAAAAACTTATAATCAGTGAAAATGAAAAGTTTGGAAAAGAGAGAACTTTTCTTGAGACAAAGAATATGGAACTTTCTTTCAAAATCTCAAAATTACAGAAATCTCTTGAAAAAGAGAGGAAAGAGCAGGATTTTGAAAGAAAAGAATCTGAAAAGGTGAAGAGAGAAGGATTTCAAACAAAGTGTTTGGAAGACAAGTTTGAGAAGGAAAGAAAATTCTTTAAAGCTGAAATGTCAAATTTAACAAAGAGACTATCCGATTTGTCAAACAAGATTATGTTGGAGAAGAGGTATAAATCAGATCTTCTAAGGAAGTTTTATTTAAACCTTAAAGAAAAAGATGTTTTAGCTAAAAGGCTTAAGAACCTTGTCTTACCAAACTCTTGTGCTGAAAATTCAAATAATCTTGTTTACAAAAAGATGAAAATGGTTTGGAAAGTCAAAAACACTATTCCTGACAAAATTGCTCCAAAGCCATTTGTTTCTACTAAGGTTTCATCTTTTCATTCAAATAAATGCCTTGATCTTCTGCTTCAATTAAGAAACCTTTTCTCTAAATCTTTCTGTGTACAAAATGGGTCATTACAAAAGAAAAATCCAAAGACCCAAAATGAAAAAGGTCATAGAAAGAAAGTTGGCAAACCAACAGAGATTGGCAAACCAGAGGACCTAAAGACAACTCCAAATCCTAACAAAAAAGGACCCATTTGGATATGGGTACCAAAAGTTCTTTGATCTGCCTTGCAGGTACACGGACTTCTGATCATTACAGATCAGGACTCGCTCTTCAGAGGAGAAAAGGACTCCTAAACACATCAGTTTAGGACTCGCACTTTAGTGAAATAGACTCTTAAACAAATCAGTTTAAGACTCGAGCTTCATCAGAAAATGACTTCTGACCATTACAGATCAGGACTCACTCTTCAGCAAACAATGGACTCCTTAATACTTCTATTAAGGACTCAGGCTTCAAAGTTCACTATGACTCTTAAACACTTTGTTTAAGACTCATCCTTCAAAGGTTCTATACTTCACAGAGCCTCTGTGGAATTGCTCAGAGCCTATGACAATCTCCACAGAACCTCTGATGAGGTTGACCTATGTTCTGTGCATTATTTATCTCTATTGATTCAAGCATAGGTCAAGGGGGAGCAGAAGGAGACCTCATATTGATCTACAGAGGTTGATCATTCAAGGGGGAGCCAAAGGAGGATTATGATCAACAAGAGTCTCTGTCGTCCAAACTAGACACTCTAAAAGGTATGTGTCGCACAAAATCTTTTTCCAAAACAGTTTTCCAGGACAAAAATTTCTAAATATGTCTTAAAAACAATGTTTAAAACCATAAAAACTTTGGATGATCAAAAAGTTTTATAAATTATTAGTTATTAGAAATTTCCTGTCACAGAGCCTCTGCTGGCTCTGGCAGAGGTCCAAAAAACCTCTGTAGGATAATTTCTCTCTACTAAAGATTTATCGATCCTCTCCAATGTTTTTCAAACGTTTTTGGTAAAAGTACAAGCTTCAAGAGATAAAAAGGCAGATTTCAAACCACAGAGATCAATCCTACAGAGGTTGTTAGATCAAGGGGGAGCGAAAAAGGAGACCTTGCTGAATCTACAGAGATTCATAAGTCAAGGGGGAGCTAAGAATGCGACAGAAGAGATCACATTCGCCGATCAAAAAGAAATAGTTCCAAAACTGCTCACGTTTCACCAACGAACTCTCCGACACCCTCTCCAGTGCATTCTGAGCACTCCCACAACCCACACATCGCCGCCGATGTCGACAGACATGACTCCGGCGACGAGGCATCCTTCGTACCCACTACCCACCTGCAATAATTTTTCTCAAATGACCATTTCGAGCAAACCCTTCCCATTAAATCGAACAACTGTTATCTTGTTCCTTCTCCTACGGCATTTGGCAAAGAACATGCCATCCTGCTAAACATCCTAGAGAACCACTTTCTTTACCCTCTTCTGAGCAAAACCGTTGAACAAATACCAGTACGTTACCTACATCAGTTTTGGCAATCTTGCCGTTATGACGCTGACACCGATTTGATCAGAGGCTACATTTCTAAACCTAACCAAAGTAAGAGCCTTGAACTGATGTTCAATCGCACCATGTTCTCATTAGAATTTGGCCTTCCAACAAGAGGACTCATGGGAATCAAAAAGTATGCACCCCAACCAACAAATGAAGAACTTGTCGACTTTCTGCACATGTTAGGGTACAACCAACAGTTGAAAAAGAGGAACGATTTCCGCAGAGCAAGACTACCCCCTGTGTGGAATACCTTATTCTCCATCCTAAATCGTTGCCTCACGGGCAAAATCGGAGGCATCGATCAAAGCTCACCTCAAATTCTCTCAATCATGTATGGTGTGTACTATGATCTACCCCTAGATTATGCCACCATAATGATGCAAGAGATCATCAACACCATCGATCGCAAAATCGCCTCCCAGAAAGCCAAAATGTCTGATCACAACTGGTTACCCCCTCTGCAGTTCCAACGAATCCTCAGTGTACTTTTCGAACCCCTACTCCTTATCCAAAAATGGCCAATGGACGGTCCCAAACCTAAGCAATTTCCTATGTCCAAGAACACCCCTACAGAACATGAAGACGGCTACCCGCACAGCAGGCCACTGTCAAAGGTAATGTTAGGTTATGCTAGTGATGAGGAACTAGTTTGTGAGTACATACGCGTTTACAGAACTCCTGAACCCAGTTCTGTAACACCCCCGCGTATAGGAGTGCCAATAGGAGTAAGTATAATAGAGAGACTTACAGAAGAAGAATGGAAGATAAAGTTGGCTAAACACAAGGCCAACCAGAAGAACTTCAGAAATCTAAGGAAAGACCTTTATCCTTCAAAAAGGAAGTCTTCTGAAGAATCTAAAGAAAAGAAGAAAAAGGGAAAGAAATCCAAGACCCCTACAGAGGAACCACTTGCCTCTGCTATCCAACCACCCTCTGCCCCTCCCTCTTCCAAAAGAAAAAGGAAGTCAAAATCTTCAGAGGAGGGGGCACCAAAACCAAAGAAAAGAAAATCAAAGACGAAACCATCTTCTCCTCTGCAAACAATAACAGAAGGAATCGAACCACCTCTGCAAACTCCAATCTTCACAGAGGTTCTTGATTCACTTCTGCCAAGACAAGAGACTGCAGAAGAAGAGGTGCAAATAGGTTTAGAGGATAGGGTAGAAACGTCTGGAGGAAAACAAAATGAAAAAGAAAAAGATGCCGAAGTTGCAGAAGGCACACATCCCTCAACCCCTCCCAGTGCAACCCACACATCTGACACCGCAGGTCTAGCTGCAGAAGGTGTCATTGAAATAGAGCAGCACAGCTCGATCCTTACCCAAACCAAACCTTGATCTCGCTGAACAGCTTAAAAACTGTCACCTTCAAATAGAAAATCTTTCTAAAATTGAAGAAGACTTTAAAGATCAAGTTCACCTAAATCAGCTAGTCAAAATCGAGCGTGAAGAAGCTATCGCTGCATTAAAAGCTGAAAAAGCTACTGTTGATGGATGGTATAATTCCTCAACAAAGATCACTGAGATAATTAAGTCTCAGATTCCCCTGAGTGATAAACGTGGTCTTGGTTACAAAGCTGATACTATAGAACCAACCACTGATCGTTCCATGCTCTTATTTGGAACTTTCGTATCCTCAGTCGCTGATACTTCATCCTCTCAGTGTTCCTCTTCTAAACCGCCTATCCCTGAGGAAATCTCTACCTTAACCTCTAAAGGTAAAGAAAAAGTTATTTATCCAAAACCTACCTCAGTCTTTAAAAACAAAGGTAAAGGAATTGCTTTTAACTAAAGTCCTCAGAAGGGTACCTCTGTACCAAAGCTGAACGCTTCTAAAGCTTCAGTGACTTATCCCTCTGATTCAAAGAATAAGATCTCTGGATTTATTCAGCGTGGGTCTATTCAGCGATCAACTCCTAGAATCAAAGTGGAAATCATTGGTAAGAAATCCGAAGAACTGAATGTTCCTCCCATTTCAAAAGCCAATAGCTTACTTGGTGCTAGTCCTTCTAATTCAAAATCAAAAGCTCAACATTCAAATGGTCCTAGAACTATTTTTAGTTATAGGAATTGTTATCACTGTGAACTTACTAATCATATTGCTAGTAAGTGCCCCACATCCACCAAAGCTAAAAAGATAGCTAAGGTGAAGATCATTACCCCCAAGACAAAGAAGACCACTAAGGTTAAGAAATTAACCAAAGTGAAGACTGACAAAGCTGAATCTTCAAATGCTGCGAAGACTGCTGAACCTTCCACCTCTTCTTCTAACCCCACTGACAAGTGTGTACACATGGTTAAGTGGGTACCCAAGAAAAACTAATCTTCCTTTGTAATGCAGGTTAAGAAGGGTATCTGGTATCTCGATAGCGGATGCTCAAGACACATGACTGGAAAGAAAAGCCTGCTCTCAGAATACAAGGAAGAGAAGGGTCCCTCTGTAACTTTCGGTGGAAACGGAAAAGGACATACCCGAGGGTTTAGTATACTATCTAATGGTACAACAACCTTCAGAAGAGTCGCATATGTTGAAGGGCTGGAGCATAATCTTCTAAGCATCAGTCAGCTTTGTGACAAGGATAACAAAGTAATCTTTACTAAGGAATCCTGCTTTGTCGCTGACAAAAAGGAGAAGATAGCTCTCAGCGGTTATCGTTTGGAAAATGTTTATGTAATAAACATGGACTCAACAACCACTGAGAACTCCTAATTCTTCTCAAAAGCCTCATCTGATGTCAACTGGCTATGGCATAAGAGGCTCTCTCATCTAAACTTCAAGACACCGAACACTCTTTCTTCAAAAGAGTTAGTCAATGGTCTACCTCAGCACTCATACGCCAAAGAATCCTTATGTTCAGCGTGTGAGAAAGGCAAGCAGACCAAAGCAAGCTTTAAGTCAAAGCAAGTTTCCTCAGTATCATCTCCTCTACAACTTCTCCATATGGATTTGTTTGGCCCTGTTAACAAACAATCCATCGCTGGAAAGAAATATACGCTGGTCATAGTTGATGAATTCTCTCGCTATACATGGGTTATGTTTCTCCGTTCTAAGAGTGACACCCCTGAAGAACTCATCACCTTTGTTCGGAAGATGGAAACCCTGAACAACTTGACCATTCGCTCAATAAGGAGTGATCATGGGACTGAATTCAAAAATAGTTCTCTTGATTCCTTCTTTGAGAGTAAGGGTATTTCTCACAACTTTTCTTCAGTGAGAACACCGCAACAAAACGGAGTCGCTGAAAGAAGAAATAGAACTATTATTGAAGCTGCACGTTCAATGCTCAGCGATTCTCACCTGCCTACTCAGTTTTGGGCAGAAGCTGTCAACACTGCTTGTTTTACGCAAAACAGGTCGCTGATAGTCAAAAGATTCAATAAAACAACCAATGAACGTTTTCATGGGAGAAAGCCTTCAATTAGCTTTCTTCACATCTTTGGATGTCAGTGTTTCATACTGAACAACAGAGATGCCCTTGGAAAGTTTGATCCTAAGGAAATTCATATGTGGACTGATGAAGATAAGAAGAAAGTGGCTATCGATACCAAAGCCAGATCCATACTCTCCATGGCTCTTCCTGACGAAGTCTACCATTCCGTCATGAACCTGAAAACCTCAAAAGCTATGTGGGACACAATCTGTGTTCAGTATGAAGGTACTTCTAAAGTCCAGGACTCTCGAAAGATCAACCTGGTAAGACAGTATGAAAGCTTCATTTGTGGTAAGAAAGAAACTCTCTCTGAAGTACACCAACGTTTTAACTGTTTAATAATAGATCTAAAAACCGTTGGTAAGGAATATTCTAACTTTGAAGTACTGACAAAGTTCTGAGAATGTTTACCTGAAAGCTGGGACAGTTATTCAATGTGTCTCAAGCTGTCAAAGGATCTAAAATCAATGACCCTTTCTACCTTATATGGCTTGATGCTGAATCATGAGCAATTGAGTCATCTTAAGAAGAATCTTGTAAAAGATTTCAAAAGCACCCCTGTTGCTTTAATCTCAGAGGAACCTTCCACTCAGCGACCCTCGGTCACTATCACTGAGTTGGAGAGTAACTCTGAAAGGTCATCAGATTCTGACTCTTCAAATCTTGATGAATCTTTTGCTCTCCTCACTAAAATGTTCAGGAGATTCGCCAAAAAGAAAATGTTCAGAAAGAATAAACCTCTTTCCATTACTGACAAGCCAAGATCATCAGCTCCTGTTGATAAGGCTACTGCTACTTGTTTTAACTGTGAAAAGATAGGACATTTCGCTAACGAGTGCAGGTCAAAGAAAGTTTCGAGAAACTAAGAGTTTCCCAAGAAATCCTCTAACCTCAGGTCTACAGATGACAAATACGCCAAGCTGAAAGAAAGGTATTCAAAGCTGAAAACCTTCAAGAAGAAAGGCAAAGGCCTGATGGCTGACTATGATTGGGCTGACTCTGATGAGGAAGAAACATCTGACTCTGAAGATGATGAAGCCAATCTCTGTCTTATGGCCAAACTTGAAGACGAGGAAGACAATTATGACATTCCCTCTACTTCAACCTCTGCAACTCAGGTATCACCTTCCTTCTTTACCAATATTGCAAATATTGATGAAGCTGATAGTCTTTGTAAAATCGATCTCTTGACTAGAAGTTTATATGAAGCCATGAATGGCAAAACTGTAGTTGAAAATCAAAACCTTGATCTCGTTGAACAGCTTAAAAACTGTCACCTTCAAATAGAAAATCTTTCTAAAATTGAAGAAGACTTTAAAGATCAAGTTCACCTAAATCAGCTAGTCAAAATCGAGCGTGAAGAAGCTATCGCTGCATTAAAAGCTGAAAA
Source organism: Saussurea involucrata (assembly GCA_033807775.1). Lineage (NCBI taxonomy): Eukaryota > Viridiplantae > Streptophyta > Magnoliopsida > Asterales > Asteraceae > Saussurea > Saussurea involucrata. The sequence goes on along the minus strand of CM066325.1, from coordinate 42,591,257 downwards.
AGCTACTGTTGATGGATGGTATAATTCCTCAACAAAGATCACTGAGATAATCAAGTCTCCGATCCCTCTGAGTGACAAACGTGGTCTTGGTTACAAAGCTGATACTCTAGAACCAACCACTGATCGTTCCATGCTCTTATTCTGAACTTTCATATCCTCAGTCGCTGATACTTCATCCTCTCAGTGTTCCTCTTCTAAACCGCCTATCCCTGAGGAAATCTCTACCTTAACCTCTAAAGGTAAAGAAAAAGTTATTTATCCAAAACCTACCTCAGTCTTTAAAAACAAAGGTAAAGGAATTGCTTTTAACCAAAGTCCTCAAAAGGGTACCTCTGTACAAAAGCTGAACGCTTCTAAAGCTTCAGTGACTTATCCCTCTGATTCAAAGAATAAGATCTCTGGATTTATACAGCGTGGATCTATTCAGCGATCTACTCCTAGAATCAAAGTGGAAATCATTGGTAAGAAATCCGAAGAACTAAATGTTCCTCCCATTTCAAAAGCCAATAGCTTACTTGGTGCTGGTCCTTCTAATTCAAAATCAAAAGCTCAACATGCAAATGGCCCTAGAACTACTTTTGGTTATAGGAAATGTTATCACTGTGGACTTACAAATCATATTGCTAGTAAGTGCCCCACAGCCACCCAAGCTGAAAAGATAGCTAAGGTGAAGATCATTGCCCCCAAGGCAAAGAAGACCACTGAGGTTAAGAAATTAACCAAAGTGAAGACTGACAAAGATGAATCTTCAAATGCTGCGAAGACTGCTGAACCTTCCACCTCTTCTTCTAACCCCACTGACAAGTGTGTACACATGGTTAAGTGGGTACCCAAGAAAAACTAATCTTCCTTTGTAATGCAGGTTAAGAAGGGTATCTGGTATCTGGATAGCGGATGCTCTAGACACATGACCATGGGATGATCGGCTCTCTCTTGTATCTTACAACTAGCCGACCCGATATTATGTACGCAACCTGTTTGTGTGCACGATATCAAGCTGAACCTAAGGAATCTCATATGATCGCTGTAAAGCGAATCTTTCGTTACCTTAAGGGTACTATGAACCTAGGTCTTTGGTATCCCAAAGACTCAGGGTTTGATCTAATCGCCTATTCAGATAGTGATTTTGCAGGTTGCAAATTGGATAGGAAAAGCACCACAGGAGGCTGTCAGCTCCTGGGTGGAAAGCTGGTGAGTTGGACAAATAAAAAGCAAAACTCAGTGTCCACCTCAACTGCTGAAGTTGAGTATGTAGCCGCTGGAAGCTGTTGTTCTCAGGTCTTGTGGATGATAAATCGACTACTAATCTATGACCTTCAGCTCTCGAAAATTCCAATCTATTGCGACAGCACAAGTGCCATCGCTATAGCCAACAATCCAGTGCTACACTCAAAGACAAAACACATCGAAATCAGGTATCATTTTATCAGAGATCATGTGATGAATGGTGATATAGAACTTCATTTTATCCCAACTGACTATCAGTTAGCTGATCTGTTCACCAAACCTCTTGATGAGACAAGATTCAACTTTCTCATCAGCGAGCTTGGAATGCTGAACTTTGAAGAGTAAAATCTTCAACGATTCACATTTGATTAGCGATAGGATAAAATCAACTTGTATAACCCATTCTATCATTCTCTCTCTGAACATAATTGATTCGCTGATATCAAGGTATGTTTTCTCTCTTACTCGCTGACGTTCGCATGTGAATGTAAGATTTCAAAACAAATTGCATCGCTAAACATCTCTTCCTTAACAGCGATACTTTGAAATTTCTTAAACCAACACTGATATTTCTATTCAGTGCTTCATATTTTCAAAAGTGTCCCTGAGCTTTCAAAACCTCAGAGACATCCTAAAAAAGGAAAGGACAGTTGTGACGTCATCGCAACGGATAAGCCCTGGCACGTTCTTTTTCTGACACACGATTGCACGTTTCGTTTACCTTCCAATCAAATGCAAACACGTATCCGTGTCATGATGAAAATCTTTTCCCGCTCAAGATTTTCTCTCTCTATATATAAACCATTTTGGGTTTATATTTTTCTCTTTACGCAAAAAACTTCTCCTCCAAGCAAGAAAAAGATTTACTGTTGCATTTTGAGCTCTCAAAATTTCCAGAAACTGTTCATCTTCTTCTTCTTTGACGAATCAGGTTAATACTCTTATTATTTACCTACATTACTTGTTTATGATCTTATTCTTTGCTTTTAACAGATCAAACAAAAGAACTTTTTTAAAATGAAATCATTTTCTGTTCATGATTTTATGAATACAACCTTCATGGTTGTTCTTCAAGTTTATATCAAAAATCGTAAACTTGTTCTTCATATGTTTTTCCAAAATTCCTTCAAATGAAAACTGGAAAACACATAATCTCTACGTTTTGTAACTCTTTCTCAAAACAAGAAAAACCCTAATCTTTCTCAAAGGTATTTTTGGCTGAATGAAATGGACAAAATTCAAAAACATCTTATTGGAAAATCTTTCCATATTAAGACTGTATTCTTTATCTATGTTCATATTTAATAGCAATGGCATCTTCTACTGATATTCCTACCGCTGAGAACACACCTGCTGTTGAGGAACTTGAAATCAACAAGGCTCTTCAGGTCAAGTTCAAACTTGAGGATATCTCTTTTACAAAATCAAACAACCTCCATGCGCTGTTCGATTTTCCTCCGAAGAAACAAGTCAAGCATCTAGACGACGCTGTGAATTTTCTGAAAACCTGTTGCCTCTCTACAGCCTTGACCATAACACCCCCTGCTAATCAGTTACTATTATCTCAGTTTTGGTATACCGCCAGACACACTCAGCTACCATCATCCAAAGACCCTACCAAACTACTTGATGTCATCCTCTGTGACACTGATTTTGGCACCATCAAAATCAACCCTGCTATCATTCGGAAAGCACTGAATCTCCCTGTTGCCACCAAAGACAAACCATTTGTTCCTTTCCCTGACCCCAAGAGACATGCTGATAGAGAAACACTCATTGCATTCTTTGATGCAATGAAGTACGTATGGGATCAAGGGAGAGATGAAAAAGCCGAGAAGAAACTGACTGCAATCAAGAAGTCAAAGATGCCCAGCGAGATGAACTTCATCTTCACACACCTGATAAGCTGCATGACAACGAAGAGTGGCTCCTCTGTTCAAGCTGCTCAACCTCAGCAAGCCATGGGCTATGCATTGCTGAAGGGTCTCCATGTTGACTGGGCCTCGATAATCTAAGACGATATTGCGCTCAGAGTAGATTTTGCTGATCGACCATCATGGGTTCCATACCCAAGATTCCTCAGCGCCGTCTTCCAAACCGGCCTGAAGAATAACTACCCAAAAGTAGGAGACCTGAAACTCTCTCAGGTTGGCCCTAAGGTGCTCGACTTCAAGCCCCTGCCAAATGAGGTACGTCTCTATACTCTCTTATCTATTCTCAATCCTCCTTCTTCTACTTCTGCGGCTCATTCAGTGAAAATCCCCACCGCTGATACCCCAGCTGCAACCTCCACTCCTTCTAGAAAAAGGAAACAATCTACTACCCAACTTGGTTCCAAAAGAATCAAGAAAACCAAGGAGCAACCCCCCAGCATTTACATGCTGAAGACTCCTCAGCTCATCTTGAAGAGCTGATGGAAAGTTCAGTGGTACGCTCTGCCATAGCTGAACAAGCCACCCCTTCCATCCCAGCTTCAGCGTCCCTAAACGCTGAAGTTATAAACTTAGAAATGAACCCACCTCCTTCAGCCTCTCTACAGACTGAAGTGATTCTCAGCGGATCCAACGCTGAACCCCGCACCCAACCATCATTCTCATCCTCTATTCCTCTCACCTCTTCTTTGGTCACTCAATCTATTCACCTATTCTCCTCAACAACCGTCATCCTCAGCGACACTACTGCTGAACATTTTCAGAAGATGATAGGACACACCACAGGACCTGCAGGTACTTCCAGTCGTCTAGGAAATATTAAAGACGACTAAGAAACTTTTTCAGGACATCGAGGTTTCGACAACTTCGCCAACCCGCCTGCAGGTATACACAAAATCCCACACACTTCTCTCTGTCAACCCCAAACTTCTGAGCTTTCCTCTGTTCATAAGTTTATAACTTTTTCAGATCCTAATTTGGGGGATATCAACACCTCCCTGACGGCCCTGGAAACAAAGATGGAGTCTTTCAACAAAACTCTAACTGCCAACTCTTCAGCGGTTACAAACGCTGGAGAGAACTTGAAGACTTTGACCACTGAGGTCGAAAAGAAAGCCTCCAAAGCTGATCTGGAGAAGGTGGATGGTAGCATTGCTAAATTTTCTACCACCCTCGCTGAAAACTCAACCGCCACAACCACTCTCTCAACAAACTTTACCTCTCTGTCCAATGAAGTCACATCATTGAAGACATAGGTTGGTTCTCTTAAGAGTGAAGTTTCCACGATCAAGATTGAAGTCTCTGCGGTCAAAGAGATTGTTCAGAAGGTGCTCGATCGCCTGAACACCCAACTTCTCATTTCACTCAGGTCGATCGAGATGATCTAAAAAAGACAAGTCCTGCTATTACTGGCCTAGAAGACAGAGTAGCAGCGATTGAAAACTGCATAAGAATTCCTGGCCAAGAAGACAGTAATCCTATTGCTGCTGCTGCTGCTGAAAAGTCCGTTACCTCCCCCAACCATGATGTGGAAGAGGGGGAGAAGACTAAAGAAGACCTTCCCCATAATGATGAGGGGGAGAAGAAAAATAAAGAAGACCATCCCCATGCTGAGTGGGAGGGTATTGAGACTGAAGCTGATGCTACTTCTTCAAAACCTCAGGGAGTTGAAAACCCTGAGGGAACCGAGAAACCTTCCTCTTTATCTGAGGGGGAGCAACTCGAAGAGCAGAGCATTGAAGCTGCTGCTGATGTAACCTCACCCTACGCTGACGAGGTTGAATCTGATGAAGATAAAGCTGAAGACGATGAAGCTATTGACATCTCTGATGACGAACCATCTTCTTCTCCAAAGAATGATGATGATGACGATGATGATGATGATGACTCCTTTATCGTCAAGCCTGTTCAGAAGACTACAGCTCTCAAAGGGATTTCGATAAATGAACCTTCAGGGGAGCGGACCAAGACAAAGCCTGCAGCGTCTGAAGTTGACAAAGGCAAAAACAAAGGCCTCGCTGAAGAAGGCAATCTGACGATCTTGCTTCCAAAGCCAGTTTGTCAGGTACACTACCTTTTATTCCCTTACACTGCATCCCACCTATATCCCTTCTCAATCTCAATCCTTCTATCCATAAAACCTCTATACACTTAACCACATTCTTTTCTCTATCTGTTTCTTCCCCAACTCTGCTTACTTAAACGATCGCTGTGTTTCAGCTAGTCCTCTCCCCTGTTTGAGGATATCGCTGAAGTTCCTACATCCGCGACTTCACCAACAATAATCCCAGCTCCCAACGCTGAAGAAATAATCCCGGTCTTGGATTTAATCACTGAGACCGATGAACCTGAAGAACATCAGCTCTCTCACAAAAACAGGCCTTCCTTGGCTCCTCAAAAGCTAAGTGAAGAGGATCAGAAAAAGAGAGAGGAAGTAATCAAGAGATTCGAAGATCAGCGAATCATCCTGAAGCGTGATCAACTTCTTTCTATTCCTCCAAAGTTTAGACTTTCACCAAAGGAATACCAGGATCACCTCAGAGCTGAAAGGTTAATCGCTGAAAGAAGGGAAGCTGAAGAAAAAGACAGAGAACTCGCCATCCAGCTTGTCCAACAATCGGTGAAAGACCCCGCACTGAAAAGAACTCCCATTGATGTCCAACGTCAGCTATGGGATGATGCCCAAAGGATCGTTGAAGAAAAGACGAAAGTATCTGATACCACTTTGAAATGGTGTAAAGAAATGCTGAATTATCGATCTCGACCATCCAAAATCATCAAAGTAAACATCAGAGGAAGACTGTTCGTTGACGTTCCTGTTGTTGAAATTGATGTATTCAGAGAAGACAAAACCAAGCAAACCTTCTATGCTACTACTTTAGAGAAGTTTGGTTTCTCTGAATGGTTGGAAGTGAAATTAGCCATTCAGGGATCGCGCTCAAAGTTCAAGAGCCATGTCGAGAAAATTTTAAATACTCAGATCGACTTGGTTTCTTCTGCTGTGGGTATTCCTCCTTCCACTCTTCTTCCTCCTCAACAAAGAAGAGTCTCTGCAAAGGAAAAGAAAGTCTCAGACTCAGGTCCTCCTATACGGAATGAAACAGGTATTGGTTTCTCTCGTGCTGAAGTTCTTGGCCCTGATGCTGATCTCTCAGCGCTTGACACCTCCCTACCACCTGGAGAAACTTTCATTCCTGGCAAAGTTGTAAGTGATCCTTATGGTATATTCTTTCTAGACTACCAAGGAAATCATCACTTTCAACGCATCTCTGAGCTTCCAATCACTCCCATCGAACAACTCAGAGATCTCATATACTGGTGTGAAGTCAGACGCGACATTAAAGCTAGACACCTGAAGCCCTTGATTTTTGAAGAAGCTCTGAACAAAGAGAATCAAGGAGTAGATGTCCCTGACTGGATGATTCCCACATCAAAGACTCTCGATGAACTTATTGATCCAAACCCTCAGTGACTTGATAATGACCCTCTCCATTCTACTTAGTGAAAATTGTAAGTAAACAATATATATCAGAGTTTCACTATCGCTGATAAGTACTAAGACTTTACAGTACCACTGGTAGGAACTCTCGTTCTTTAGATTAAACATTCAGTGAACACTGTTCACCATAATGCTCTGAGCCTGTTCAGTCCTTATGGTGATCGCTGATAAGTTAGTTGTTTACTTATGATCCCTGAAAACAAGTTTCACGTCAACATAGGTTCTACGCTGAAGTCGAAGATCAAGCTCAAGAACCAGTGACAAGTCTCCTAATGAACTGATGCGGATCAGCGAAGACTCAGATTTGTCCACACAACGTGAAGTATCAAGTATAAGACTTCAGCTATCGCTGAACTTTGTCATTCACTGATATAGAATGATAAAGCTCTGATTCAACGAAAGATGATCATGAAGTCCTCCGTACAAAGTACTTTTGTCTTAACCACCCTTGCACGACTCCATACGATATGTCAGAAAAGAACCTCCTTATTGTCTGAAATCGTACAACCACTCTGATACTACACTGTTCAACCATGCGGCTACAAAGGTTGTCTACTAAAGTCAGAATCAAACAACCAAGGAGCTGCTGCCACGTGTAAAGTATAAACTGCCATGCATTAAATGCATGCAGTATATAAGAAGGACTCCAGCTTCATTTTTGAAGCACTCGAAAACTCTGGTCGAGTCACTTGTTAACTCTGGTCAAGTCATCTTCTTATCTTGAGATAGGTTATTATTAGTAATTTCATTCTCTTTCTTAGTGCAAGAAACTTAGTGTTCCAACTTGTTTAGATTTAGGTTTATCCTTAATCTTGTTCCGCAACAAGCTGTAAATTGTTAATGATTTATCAATAAACAATTTAGAAAAGTAAAAACGTGTGTTTGTATTCAACCCCCCCTTCTACAAACTTGTATAGCCCTTCGGGACCAACAAGTGGTATCAGAGCAGATTTGTTTAATCTCATAAACAAGATCTGATCTATACTAAGATTTCTCTTCCTTGCTATTTCCTAAAATGGCTACCAACACAAACACAAACACAAACTATATTGACAACGGTTCTCTTGCAAAACCCCCTAGATTCTTCAGAGATAATTTTAATCTATGGAAAAATAGGATGATTCTCTTCTTAGAAGGTGTAGACCCTACTATGCCTTATTATCTTGAAAACGGCCCATATATTCCTGTAAGAATTGATGCTGCAGTTCCAGCCGCTGAGAATAGACCTGTTATTCCAGAAAGGCTGATTCCTAAGAAAATTCATATGTGGACTGATGAAGATAAGAAGAAAGTGGCTATCGATACCAAAGCCAGATCCATACTCTCCATGGCTCTTCCTGACGAAGTCTACCAATTCGTTATGAACCTGAAAACCTCAAAAGCTATGTGGGACACAATCTGTGTTCAGTATGAAGGTACTTCTAAAGTCCAGGACTCTCGAAAGATCAACCTGGTAAGACAGTATGAAAGCTTCATTTGTGGTAAGAAAGAAACTCTCTCTGAAGTACACCAACGTTTTAACTGTTTAATAATAGATCTAAAAACCGTTGGTAAGGAATATTCTAACTTTGAAGTACTGACAAAGTTCTTAGAATGTTTACCTGAAAGCTGGGACAATTATTCAATGTGTCTCAAGCTGTCAAAGGATCTAAAATCAATGACCCTTTCTACCTTATATGGCTTGATGCTGAATCATGAGCAATTGAGTCATCTTAAGAAGAATCTTGTAAAAGATTTCAAAAGCACCCCTGTTGCTTTAATCTCAGAGGAACCTTCCACTCAGCGACCCTCGGTCACTATCACTGAGTTGGAGAGTAACTCTGAAAGGTCATCAGATTCTGACTCTTCAGATCTTGATGAATCTTTTGCTCTCCTCACTAAAATGTTCAGGAGATTCGCCAAAAAGAAAATGTTCAGAAATAATAAACCTCTTTCCATTACTGACAAGCCAAGATCATCAGCTCCTGTTGATAAGGCTACTTCTACTTGTTTTAACTGTGAAAAGATAGGACATTTCGCTAACGAGTGCATGTCAAAGAAAGTTTCGAGAAACTCAGAGTTTCCCAAGAAATCCTCTAACCTCAGGTCTACAGATGACAAATACGCCAAGCTGAAAGAAAGGTATTCAAAGCTGAAAACCTTCAAGAAGAAAGGCAAAGGCCTGATGGCTGACTATGATTGGGCTGACTCTGATGAGGAAGAAACATCTGACTCTGAAGATGATGAAGCCAATCTCTGTCTTATGGCCAAACTTGAAGACGAGGAAGACAATTATGACATTCCCTCTACTTCAACCTCTGCAACTCAGGTATCACCTTCCTTCTTTACCAATATTGCAAATATTGATGAAGCTGATAGTCTTTGTAAAATCGATCTCTTGACTAGAAGTTTATATGAAGCCATGAATGGCAAAACTGTAGTTGAAAATCAAAACCTTGATCTCGTTGAACAGCTTAAAAACTGTCACCTTCAAATAGAAAATCTTTCTAAAATTGAAGAAGACTTTAAAGATCAAGTTCACCTAAATCAGCTAGTCAAAATCGAGCGTGAAGAAGCTATCGCTGCATTAAAAGCTGAAAAAGCTACTGTTGATGGATGGTATAATTCCTCAACAAAGATCACTGAGATAATCAAGTCTCCGATCCCTCTGAGTGACAAACGTGGTCTTGGTTACAAAGCTGATACTCTAGAACCAACCACTGATCGTTCCATGCTCTTATTCGGAACTTTCGTATCCTCAGTCGCAGATACTTCATCCTCTCAGTGTTCCTCTTCTAAACCGCCTATCCCTGAGGAAATCTCTACCTTAACCTCTAAAGGTAAAGAAAAAGTTATTTATCCAAAACCTACCTCAGTCTTTAAAAACAAAGGTAAAGGAATTGCTTTTAACCAAAGTCCTCAGAAGGGTACCTCTGTACCAAAGCTGAACGCTTCTAAAGCTTCAGTGACTTATCCCTCTGATTCAAAGAATAAGATCTCTGGATTTATTCAGCGTGGATCTATTCAGCGATCTACTCCTAGAATCAAAGTGGAAATCATTGGTAAGAAATCCGAAGAACTAAATGTTCCTCCCATTTCAAAAGCCAATAGCTTACTTGGTGCTGGTCCTTCTAATTCAAAATCAAAAGCTCAACATGCAAATGGTCCTAGAACTACTTTTGGTTATAGGAAATGTTATCACTGTGGACTTACAAATCATATTGCTAGTAAGTGCCCCACAGCCACCCAAGCTGAAAAGATAGCTAAGGTGAAGATCATTGCCCCCAAGGCAAAGAAGACCACTGAGGTTAAGAAATTAACCAAAGTGAAGACTGACAAAGCTGAATCTTCAAATGCTGCGAAGACTGCTGAACCTTCCACCTCTTCTTCTAACCCCACTGACAAACGTGTACACATGGTTAAGTGGGTACCCAAGAAAAACTAATCTTCCTTTGTAATGCAGGTTAAGAAGGGTATCTGGTATCTGAATAGCGGATGCTCTAGACACATGACTGGAAAGAAAAGCCTGCTCGCTGAATACAAGGAAGAGAAGGGTCCCTCTGTGACTTTCGGTGGAAATGGAAAAGGACATACCCGAGGGTTTGGTGTACTCTCAAATGGTACAACAACCTTCAGAAGACTCGCATATGTTGAAGGGCTGAAGCATAATCTTCTAAGCATCAGTCAGCTTTGTGACAAGGATAACAAAGTAATCTTTACTAAGGAATCCTGCTTTGTCGTTGACAACAAGGAGAAGATAGCTCTTAGCGGTTATCGTTTGGAAAATGTTTATGTAATAAACATGGACTCAACAACCACTGAGAACTCCTGTTTCTTCTCAAAAGCCTCATCTGATGTCAACTGGCTATGGCATAAGAGGCTCTCTCATATAAACTTCAAGACACTGAACACTCTTTCTTCAAAAGAGTTAGTCACTGGTCTACCTCAGCACTCATACGCCAAAGAATCATTATGTTCAGCGTGTGAGAAAGGCAAGCAGACCAAAGCAAGCTTTAGGTCAAAGCAAGTTTCCTCAGTATTATCTCCTCTACAACTTCTCCATATGGATTTGTTTGGCCCTGTTAACAAACAATCCATCGCTGGAAAGAAATATACGCTGGTCATAGTTGATGAATTCTCTCGCTATACATGGGTTATGTTTCTCCGTTCTAAGAGTGACACCCCTGAAGAACTCATCACCTTTGTTCGGAAGATGGAAACCGTTCGCTCAATAAGGAGTGATCATGGGACTGAATTCAAAAACTGTTCTCTTGATTCCTTCTTTGAGAGTAAGGGTATTTCTCACAACTTTTCTTCAGTGAGAACACCGCAACAAAACGGAGTCACTGAAAGAAGAAATAGAACAATTATTGAAGCTGCACGTTCAATGCTCAACGATTCTCACCTGCCTACTCAGTTTTGGGCAGAAGCTGTCAACACTGCTTGTTTTACGCAAAACAGGTCGCTGATAGTCAAAAGATTCAATAAAACAACCAATGAACGTTTTCATGGGAGAAAGCCTTCAATTAGCTTTCTTCACATATTTGGATGTCAGTGTTTCATACTGAACAACAGAGATGCCCTTGGAAAGTTTGATCCTAAGGCTGATGATGGAATCTTTCTTGGATATTCTTCAATCTCCAAAGCCTTCAGAGTCTTCAATCGAAGAAGACAAACTGTAGAAGAAACTATTCACGTCACGTTTGACGAATCCCGTTCAGCGAACTCTAAACCATCTGCTGATACTGAAGAACTGAATCAATGGATGTTTTCTCATCTTGGTGATTCAGAAAATATTCCCACTCCTCATACTCATACAGTTGAAGATGATAGTCCTACTATCATCCCAAATATGCAGAATAGTGAAGCTGAAACATCATGGGTCTCAGCAGTTCCTTTAAACACTATACCTGCTTCTGAACCAAATGTCTCAGACATTCCATATACTTCTCAGCAATCAGTGAATGAGATGACATCTGCACCTACTCCTCTCTTAGCTGATATTCCAGAAGTTGCTGAAGCCTCATCTTCAGCTCCTCCAGTTCAATTTGAGTCAGCGACTTATGCTCCTGCTCAGCGATGGACTGTAAATCACCCAATTGATCAAATTCTTGGTGATCCAAATGCTGGTGTTCAGACTCGACGAAGTTCAGGTAATATTTGTTTATTTGTTAACTTTATTTCTCTGATTGAACCAAAGAAAATAGACGATGCCCTCAAAGATCCAAACTGGGTCAGCGCCATGCAAGAAGAGATGTCTGAATTCGAAAGAAACAAAGTTTGGAAACTTGTTCGAAGACCAACTGACAAAACAGTGATAGGCACTAAATGGGTCTATCGAAACAAGTTGGACGAACATGGAACTGTAACCCGCAACAAGGCTCGTCTTGTTGCTCAGGGATACAAACAAGAGGAAGGCATAGATTACGACGAAACATTTGCTCCTGTAGCAAGACTAGAATCTATTCGTCTATTCTTAGCATACGCTGTACACAAAGACTTCAAAGTATATCAGATGGATGTTAAGTCAGTGCTTCTAAATGGAAAGCTGAATGAAGAAGTCTATGTGGAACAACCTCCAGGATTCTCTGATCCTAAGCGTCCAGGTTATGTTTATAAACTGGATAAGGCACTTTATGGCTTAAAGCAAGCTCCTCGTGCATGGTATGACACTCTCTCTACTTATCTCCATATTGAACAATTTGAGCGTGGTAAAATCGACAAGACTCTATTCTTCAGGAAAGTAAAAGGTCATATTATTCTTGTTCAGATATATGTTGATGACATTATATTTGGTTCTACTAACACTGACCTTTGTACTCGTTTCGCTGATAGAATGAAAGAAGAGTATAAAATGTGTATGATGGGTGAGCTAACATATTTCCTTGGTCTTCAGATAAAGCAAAATGAAAAAGGAACTTTCATTAATCAGGGAAAGTATGTTAAAGATATGCTGAAGAAATTCAATTTAACTCAGAGTTCAGCTATGAAAACCCCTATGGCACCACCGCTGACACTAGATAAGGATACTAATGGTATTCCTGTTAATGTCACGCTGTACCGTGGGATGATCGGCTCTCTTTTGTATCTTACAGCTAGCCGACCCGATATTATGTACGCAACCTGTTTGTGTGCACGATATCAAGCTGAACCTAAGGAATCTCATATGATCTCTGTAAAGAGAATTTTTCGATACCTTAAGGGTACTGCAAACCTAGGTCTTTGGTATCCCAAAGACTCAAGGTTTGATCTAATCGCCTATTCAGATAGTGATTTTGCAGGTTGCAAATTGGATAGGAAAAGCACCACAGGAGGTTGTCAGCTCCTGGGTGGAAAGCTGGTGAGTTGGACAAGTAAAAAGCAAAATTCAGTGTCCACCTCAACTGCTGAAGCTGAGTATGTAACCGCTGGAAGCTGTTGTTCTCAGGTCTTGTGGATGAGAAATCAACTACTGGACTATGACCTACAGCTCTAAAAAATTCCAATCTATTGCGACAGCACAAGTGCCATCGCTATAGCCAACAATCCAGTGCTACACTCAAAGACAAAACACATCGAAATCAGGTATCATTTTATCAGAGATCATGTGATGAATGGTGATATAGAACTTCATTTTATCCCAACTGACTATCAGTTAGCTGATCTGTTCACCAAACCTCTTGATGAGACAAGATTCAACTTTCTCATCAGCGAGCTTGGAATGCTGAACTTTGAAGAGTAAAATCTTCAGCGGTTCACATTTGATCAGCGACAGGATAAAACCAACTTGTATAACCCATTCTATCATTTTCTCTCTGAATAAACTTGATTCGCTGATATCAAGGTATGTTTTTCTCTCGCTGACAATCGCATGTAAATGCAAGATTTCAAGACAAATTGCATCGCTGAAAATCTCTTCCTTAACAGCGATACTTTGAAATTTCTAAAACCAACACTGATATTTCTATTCAGTGCTTCATGTTTTCAAAAGTGTCCCTGAGCTTTCAAAACCTCAGAGACATCCTAAAATATGAAAGGACGTCCGTGACGTCATGAAACTGATAAGCCCTGGCACGTTTTTTTTTCTACCACACGATTGCACGTTTCGTTTACCTTCCAATCAAATGCAAACACGTGTCCGTGTCATGATGAAAATCTTTTCCCGCTCAAGATGTTCTCTCTCTCTCTAATCTCACTATATAAATACATTTTGGGTTTATATTTTTCCTTTACGCGAACAACTTCTTCCTCAAGAAAACTACTGTTGCATTTTTGCTCTCAAGTTTTCAAGAACTATTCATCTTCTTCTTCTTCTTCAACGAACTAGGTTAATATTTCTTTTATTTACCGGTTTCTTAAAACTTGTTAATGATCTTCTCATTGTTTTTACAAGATCAAACAAAAGAACTTTTTCAAAAATGAAATCATTTCTTTCATGGTTTTACGAACACAACCTTTCATGGTTGTTCTTCAAGTTTAATCGCAAATATCTTAAACTTGTTCTTCATACGTTCTTCCAGAATCCTAATACTCAAAGGAAACTGGAAAACAAGACTTTTTATTGGGTTTGCATTTTATTTTTCAAAAAAAAACAAGAAAACCCTAATCTTCATTAAGACATCGTTGTCTGAATGAAATGGACAAAATTCGAACCATCTTATTGGAAAATCTTTCCACATTAAGATTATTCTTATTTGTTATATCTTTGGTTGAACTGATAATACAGCAATGGCATCTGCTGATATTCCTACTGCTGAGAACACTGCTGCTGTTGAAGAACTGGAAATCACCAAGGCTCCTCAGGTCAAGTTCACGCTTGAGGAACTCGATTGGACAAAAACAAACAATCTCTATGCGCTTTTCGAGTTTCCTCCTCGAAAGCAAGTCACACATCTGAATGATGTTGTGAATTTCCTCAAAACCTGTTGCCTCTCTACAGCCCTGACCATAACACCCCCTGCTCATCAGTTACTATTATCTCAGTTCTGGTATTCTGCCAGACATACTCAACTCACATCGACCAAAGACCCCACGAAGAAAATCAATTGCATCCTCTGTGACACTGATTTTGGCACCATAAAAATCACCCCTGCAATTATCCGAAAAGCACTGAGCCTTCCCATCGCCACAAAAGAAAAACCCTTTGTTTCTCTCCCTGACCACAAGAAACATGCTGATAGGGAAGCCATCACTGCATTCTTTGATGCAATGGGTTATATATGGGAAACAGGGAGGGACAAGAAGCCTGAGAAGAAACTGACCCTCATCAAGAAATCCAAAATGCCCAGCGAGATGAACTTCATCTTCGCACACTTGATAAGCTGCACGACTGCAAAGACTGACTCCTCTGATTAAGCCGCTCAACCTCAGCAAGCAATGGGATATGCATTGCTGAAAGGTCTTCATGTTGACTGGGCCTCGATAATCTACGATGATCTTATGCTCAGAGTAGACTCTGCTGCTGACCGACCATCATGGGTTCCATACCCAAGATTCCTCAGCGCCATCTTCCAAACTGGCCTTAAGGATAACTACCCAAAAGTAGGAGACCTGAAACTCTCTCAGGTTGGTCCTAAGGTACTCGACTTCAAGCCAATGGCAAACGAGGTACGCCTCTCTACTCTCTTAACTCTTCTCAATCCTCCTTCTTCTACTTCTGCGGCTCCTTCAGTGGAAATCCCCACCGCTGATACCCCAGCTGCAACCTCCACTCCTTCTAGAAAAAGGAAACAATCTACTACCCAACTTGGTTCCAAAAGAATTAAGAAAACCAAGGAGCAACCCCCCCCATCAATCTCATGCTGAAGACTCCTCAGCTCATCTTAAAGAGCTGATGGAAAGTTCAGTGGTATGCTCTGCCACAGCTGAACAAGCCACCCCTTCCATCCCAGCTTTAGCGTCTCTAAACGCTGAAGTTATAAACTTGGAATCGACCCAACCTCCTTCAGTCTCTCAAAGGACTGAAGAAGTGATTCTCAGTGGATCCAACACTGAATCAACTCCACATCAAACCTTCTCAACCTTCGCTTCTCTCTCTACTCCATTGGACTCTAATCCAGTTTTCACCACGATCACTGGAGCACCCGTCATTCTTCCAGAAGCAAAAGCTGATACTTTTCAAGGAATGATGGATGCAGGACCTGCAGGAATGTCCATGCGTACACGCACTCTAGCTGACGACATGGAACTCTTTTTCAGGACACAGAAGTTTTGACGACTTCACCAACCCTCCTGCATGTATACACCAACCCATATACACTGTAACTAAACCCCAAACTTCTGAGCTTTCCTTTGTTCATAAGTACTTATCTGTTACAGGTCCTAATTTGGGAGACATCAACGCCTCTCTGAAGAACCTGGATACAAAGCTGACAGGTCTCACCACTACTCTCTCAGACAACTCTTCAGCTGTAACAAACGCTGGAGAGAATCTCAGCAAGCTGACAAAAGTGGTTGAACAGAATGCCTCCAAAGCTGATTTGGAGAAGGTTGATGGTACTCTTGGTGATTTTGCCAAAGTTCTTACTGACATCTACACCGACTACACCTCTCTCAAAGCAACAGTTCAAACCATGTCCAGCGAGGTCATAACGCTGAAGACATCGGTTGGAAATCTTCAGGGAGCGATGTCTGCTGTAAAGACTGACGTAAGTTCAGTGAAGACATCAGTTGGAAATCTTCAGGGAGAGATGTCTGCTGTAAAGACTGACGTAAGTTCAGTGAAGACAATGGTGCAGCAGATCCTGAATCACATAACCGCCCCTGCCCCTGCACCTTCACATTTTACTCCGGCGGATCATGCTGAACTTTTCAAGATCACTCCTGCTATTACTGGCCTAGAAGACAGAGTAGCAGCGATTGAAAACTATATTGGGATCCCTGGCCAAGAAGACAGGGAACCAACACCATCTGCTGAGTCATTGCATTCCTCCCCCACTCATCATGAGGAAGGGGGGGGGAGAAGAACTCTGAAGACCTTCCCCATGATGAATCTATCGAGGGGGAGAAGACTGAAGACCTTCCCCTTACTGAAGAGGGGGAGAAGACAAATGAAGAAACAACTGCTGGACCTCAGGGAGATGAAAACCCTGAGGGAACCGAGAAGCTTACCCCTGTATCTGAGGGGGATCAACTCGAAGAAGCAGCTGAAGAATCTGAATCTGAAGCTGAAGACGATGAGGCTGTCGACATCTCTGATGATGAACCATCTTCTTCTCCAAAGAATGATGATGATGACGATGATGATGACTCCTTTATCGTCAAGCCTGTTCAGAAGACTACAACTCTCAAAGGGATTTCGATAAACGAACCTTCAGGGGAGCGGACGAAGACAAAGCCTTCAGCGTCTGAAGTTGACAAGGGCAAAGGAAAAGGTGTCGCTGAAGACGATGAAAATATGATGATCTTGCTTCAAAAGCCAGTTCGTCAGGTACACTACATCTTACTTCCTTACACTGCATCCCTCCTCTATCTATACACATTATCAGCTCTACTCTCCACAAAAAGCCTATACACTTAAACCCATTTCTTTTCTCTATTCTACCCAAGTTCTTATTTGTAAGATCGCTATGTTTCAGCAAGTCCTCTCCCCTGCTTGAGGATTCTGAAGTACATGTTGCTGAAGAAATAATCCCAGTCTTGGATTTAATCACCGAGACTGATGAACCTGAAGAACAAACGCTCTCTCATACAAACAGACCTTCCTTGGTTCCTCAAAAACCAAGTGAAGAGGATCAGAGAAGAAGAGAAGAGATGATTAAGAAGCTTGAGGCTCAGCGAATCATCTTGCCACATGCCAAAGTCAAAACTCCTACGTTCAGACTTACAAAGCAAGAATACGCTGATCACCTCAGAGCTGAACGTTTACTCGCTGATAAAAAGGAAGCTGAAGAAAAAGACAAGGATCTCTCCATCCAGCTCGTCCAAGAATCAGTCGAAGACCCTAAGCTGAAACGAATTCCCATTCAAGTTCAACATCAGCTATGGGAAGACGCCAAGAAGATCGTTGAAGAAAAGAGAACTGTGTCTCAATCTACTTTAAACTGGTGCGAAGAAAAGGTACACTTCAGATATCGACCTGCCAGAATCAACAAGGTACATATCACTGGAAAATCAACCCTCAGAGTTTCAATCGCTGAAATCGAGATATTCAGAGAGAACAGACATTACGAAAAATTCTATGCTGAAGCCATCACAAAGTACGGTCTCTCTGAATGGTTGGAGATCAGATTAGCCATCTAGAAGTCTCAATCTAAGTACAAGGATGATGTCAAAAAGCTGATAAATCAACATATCGACTTAGTATCTTCTTGTGTGGATATTCCTCCTCCCCCTCCTCTCGCAAATCAGAAAAGAAGGGCCTCTGCAAAGAAAAAGTCTAAACCTTCAGACTCAGGTCCTCCTATATGGAACGAAACAGGTATTGGTTTTTCTCGTGCTGAAGTTCTTGGTCCAGAACCTGACCTTTTCGCACTTGACACATCTCTTCCTCCTGGTGAGACTTTCATCCCTGGAAAAGTCATAAGCAAACCCTATGGGATATTCTTTATTGACTATGGTGGACGACAACGTTTTCAACGTATCTCTGAGCTTCCCATCACTCACATCAAACAGCTGAAAGATCTCATCTACTGGTGTGATTTCAAACGCGACATTCAGGCACGACATCTTAAACCCTTGATTTTTGAAGAAGCTCTGAACAAAAAGAATCAAGGAGTAACGGTTCCTGACTGGATGATTCCCACATCAAAGACCCTTGATGAACTTCTCATTAAGGAAGAACCTCTATAAGCTGATAAGATCGCCTTATTATTCTATTTTATCAGTTATTCTTTTGTACTTGTAATTTATTTCGATTGTACTTATAATCTTTCCACTTCCCTTTGTAATCTGATACGAAGTTTAAAGAAAGATTTCAGCGAAAGTACTTTACTCCATCAGTACAGAAAAGATCCCAGAAAACAGTAAAAGGGACAAATATTTTATGAGTTCTTTTTATCCTTATGTTTTCATTAAATAGCAATTTTCTCTGTTGCTAAGTCATAATCAAATAGGGGGAGATTGTTGATCCAAACCCTCAGTGATTTGATAATGACCCTCTCCATTCTACTTAGTGAAAATTGTAAGTAAACAATATGTATCAGAGTTTCTCTATCGCTGATAAGTACTAAGACTTTACAGTACCGCTGATAGGAACTCTCGTTCTTTCGATTAAACATTCAGCGAACACTGTTCACCATAATGCTCTGAGCCTGTTCAGTCCTTATGGTGATCGCTGATAAGTTAGTTGTTTACTTATGATCCCTGAAGACAAGTTTCACGTCAACATAGGTTCTACGCTGAAGTCGAAGATCAAGCTCAAGAACCAGCGACAAGTCTCCTAATGAACTGAGGCGGATCAGCGAAGACTCAGATTTGTCCACTCAACGTGAAGTATCAAGTACAAGACTTCAGCTATCGCTGAACTTTGTCATTCACTGATATAGAATGATAAAGCTCTGATTCAACGAAAGCTGATCATGAAGTCCTCCGTACAAAGTACTTTTGTCTTAACTACCCTTGCACGACTCCGTACGATATGTCAGAAAAGAACCTCCTTATTGTCTGAAATCGTACAACCACTCTGATACTACACTGTTCAACCATGCGGCTACAAAGGTTGTCTACTAAAGTCAGAATCAAACAACCAAGGAGCTGCTGCCACGTGTAAAGTATAAACTGCCATGCATTAAATGCATGCAGTATATAAGAAGGACTCCAGCTTCATTTTTGAAGCACTCGAAAACTCTGGTCGAGTCACTTGCTAACTCTGGTCAAGTCATCTTCTTATCTTGAGATAGGTTATTATTAGTAATTTCCTTCTCTTTCTTAGTGCAAGAAACTTAGTGTTCCAACTTGTTTAGATTTAGGTTTATCCTTAATCTTGTTCTGCAACAAGCTGTAAATTGTTAATGATTTATCAATAAACAATTTAGAAAAGTAAAAACGTGTGTTTGCATTCAACCCCCCCTTCTACAAACTTGTATAGCCCTTCGGGACCAACAGAACTTCTCATCAAGGAAGAACCTTTTGACGGATAGGATCGCCTTGTAATTCTTTCTATCCTTATCTGTCTACATCTTTTGTACTTGTAATTTTTCTACTTCCCTCTGTAATCTTTACGAAGTTTAAAGAAAAATTTCAGCGAATGTACTTTACTCCATCAGTACAGAAAAGATCCCAGAAAACAGTAAAATGGACAAATATTTTATGAGTTCTTTTTATCCTTATGTTTTCATTAAATAGCAATTTTCTCTGTTGCTATGTCATAATCAAATAGGGGGAGATTGTTGATCCAAACCCTCAGTGATTTGATAATGACCCTCTCTTAAACACTTAGTGAAAATTGTAAGTAAACAATATGTATCAGAGTTTCACTATCGCTGATAAGTACTAAGACTTTACAGTACCGCTGATAGGAACTCTCACTCTTTAGATTAGATATTCAGCAAACAATGTTCATCATCATATAGCTCTGAGCCTGTTCAGTCTATGATATGATCGCTGATAAGTTAGTTGTTCACTTATGATCCCTGAAGACAAGTTTCACGTCAACCAAAGTTCTACGCTGAAGTCGAAGATCATGCTCAAGAACCAGCGACAAGTCTACTCATGAACTGATGCGGATATCAGCGAAGCAAGACTTGTCCATTCAACGTGAAGTATCAAGTAGAAGACTTCAGCAATCACTGAACTTTATCATTCGCTGATAAAGATCTGACTCAACGAAAGCTGATCATGAAGTCTCCCTGTATGTTACTATTGTCTTACCTCCCTTGCACGTCTCCATACGAACTGTCAGAACGGACATCCCTTTTATCTGTAATCGTACAACAACTCTGATTCTACACTGTGCACCATGCGGCTACTAAGGTTGTCTACAAAGGTCAATGACATGCAACCACTCAGCTGCTGCCACGTGTAAAGCCATATTGCCATGCATTAAATGCATGCAGTATATAATAAGATCCTTACTTCAGTTTTGAAGTGTACTCGGACCATCTTCTTATTTCTTATTGTTAAGTTATTATTCGTAATTTCTTTAACTCTTTCTAGTGCAAGAAACTTAGTGTTTCTCAAGACTTGTTAAGATTAGGTTTATCCTTAATCTTGTTCCGCAACAAGTTGTAAATTGTCTTGATTTATCAATAAACAATTTAGAAAAGTAAAAACGTGTGTTTGTATTCAACCCCCCCCCCCCTTTTACAAACTTGTATAGCCCTTCGGGACCAACATTCTGCCTCTTCTCTGGCTTCTTGAGTAAGATCGAGCCGACAACCATACGCGAAGCACTCGAAGATCCGGACTGGATCAAAGCCATGCAAGAGGACCTCAACCAATTCGAGGCTCTCAAGGTATGGCGACTTGTTCCACGTCCAACCCACAAGACGGTGATCCGAACCAAGTGGATCTTCAAGAACAAGAAGGACGAGGACGGCATCGTAGTCCGCAACGAGACATACGCTCCATTGGCGAGGATTGAAGCTATACGTATGTTCCTTGCATACGCCGCACACAAGAACTTCACGGTCTTCCAAATGGATGTGAAGACCGCATTCCTCTACGGAGATATCAA
The DNA here is from genome assembly GCA_033807775.1 of Saussurea involucrata. Classification (NCBI taxonomy): domain Eukaryota; kingdom Viridiplantae; phylum Streptophyta; class Magnoliopsida; order Asterales; family Asteraceae; genus Saussurea; species Saussurea involucrata. Next base: position 42,570,028 of record CM066325.1, on the reverse strand, counting down.
GGAAGAAGTGTACGTATCGCAACCGGAAGGATTCGTGGACGATTTGAAGCCTGATCATGTCTACGTTATAGACAAGGTGCTTTATGGTCTAAAGCAAGCTCCATGAGCCTGGTATAATACTCTGTCCGAGTTCTTACTGAAATCAAAATTCACACGAGGTAAGATAGACTCAACCCTTTTTATCAAAAACGAAAAAGGTCATATTGTCTTAGTTCAAGTGTATATAGATGACATAATTTTCGGCTCTACTAATCCTCACTATGCTAAGAACTTTGCAAAGCTCATGGGATAATTTTTTAAAATGAGTATGTTATGTGAGATAAATTTCTTCCTTGGTCTTCAAGTTAAACAACTGTCGACCGGGATATTCATAAACCAGGCTAAGTACATCCGGGATATTCTTAAGAACTTCCAGATGGAACAGTCCTCACCAATGAAAACTCTCATGGCACCCGGTACAAAGCTACACGCCGATCCTAACAGAAAGGATGTGAACACTAAAACGTACCGGGGAATGATTGGTTCTTTGATGTACCTAACTTCTAGTAGACCGGACATCATGTTTTCCACATTTCTATGCGTGTGGGTTCAATCAAAACCAAAAGAGTCTCATTTAATTGCTGTCAAATGAATTTTTCGTTATTTACGTGGTACTGCTGATCTTGGCCTGTGGTACACGAAAGAGACAGGTTTTGAGCTGTCTGCATACTCTGATGCGGACCACGCGA